>JAVKLA010000073.1:29631936-29673107 GCA_034782735.1 Sagittarius serpentarius
TATTAGTGTCATTGTTAGTTTCTTCCTTTCTGTTCTATTAAACTGTTCTTATCTCAACCCACAAGCTTTACCTTTTTATACCAATTCTCTCCCCCATCCCACTGGGTGGGGGGGGAAGTGAGCGAGGGGCTGCGTGGTGCTTAGTTGCTGGCTGGGGTTAGACCACAACATATGTCTTTCCCTTACTGAGGTTTCTGTTATTTGTGCAGACACATCAGGCTCAAATTTTGAATTGGGGTGGGGTGTTTGGGTTTGCAAAACTCAGGTGAGAATCTCACATGAAAATGTTTTGCTCTCTAGTTGCAGTCATAAATACTGCAGGAATAGCCTTCTTCACAGCCTGCTGGCACACCTACCTTCTGCACTTGGCCAGCAAGTCTAAGTGCTAAAACACTTAAAAGTTTCAGAATTACATAATGTTTCATTCCAACTTGGACTGAGATTTTGGGAGGGCTCTTTCTTGCTTGACGGCGGTGCTCATTTCTAAGCTAAACATAAGTGCCTACATGTACCTGATCCATAGTTTTACCAACTGCGATTTCCCTTTTATTGATTCTTTTTAATGCTGATCATAGTTTTTCATACTTGGGTGTCATAACTTGTGCATTACATTGAAAAGGCCAAGGTCATCCAGCCACTTATGCAGACATGTAAACATTCAAGGCACGAATTTGCTAGCTACCACTATTCTATAGACGTGCAAAACTCCCTGTCAGGTCAGCATGAGTTTGACATGGTTTTCCCTTGTCTTCATTTTTGTTTGTTTACAATTTTTCACGAAATATTAGCAGCAGCAGTGTAGAATTATGGTACATCATATGAAAATAGAGTAGAAGACTTCATTTCACATCCTTTTTAAGATAACTATAAACAGCCCTTAACTGGTTGAATTGAAATGCATCACCTTTTCAGGAACACAGTGTCACCCATGTGTGTTGTAATGGAAGTATTTGATACTTCAGGTTTCATTACAACACACACCGTAGTCTAGGAGATAAGTTATTCAAGGTATGAATTAGAGTAACAGTACTTTTATTAATATTAAAATATGTAGCAAAAGGATATTGAAAATATAATAAAATCCCTAATTTGTATACTCCTTGCCTTATTCTCCAAATGAAACTGTTTTTTTGTTAGCCATTTCATTATAAGATAAACAGGAGATTCTAATCTGGAAAAGATGTTTAAGTATAACGAATGTGAGTACAGCTCTTATTTTTAAAATAACATACTGAGAAATGATGATATGCCATACTATGACAGCATAAACTAAGTAAATATAACCAAAGAATATTAAAATAAAGTACAATATTTTTTTTTCAGAGTACCATTGTTTTGGAATTCTGTTTTGCAGAACATTTGCTGTTCTTCTGATTTGAAATGAAAAACAATCAAGATCTCAAAAACCCATTAAAGGTGGATTTCCAAATCTCGATCACATCCAGTGATAAAGTGTACAAATCCTATTAGAAATAGTAATTATCTTTGGGAAAAACAAACAAAATTTGAATAAATTTCTGTTAGCTTTTCAGTGCAAAAATTTGAGACAAATAAGATTACAGCAGGCAAGGTAGGTACCACTAGACTATCAACAAAGGGAGATTAAACTGTGCTCATGAGACCTTCAAACGGGTGTCCTGCTTCACAAGCACAGTTTGACTTTCAAATGCCACAGACTAAGTAGATGCTACAGATCACTGCACTTGCTTGTCAGTGTTACCTGTGATGCTTAACAATTAGTTTGGGGACTTAAATTTGCAGGAAGAGATAATTATGTACAATAAAACTTAGGAATCCTTGTTTGACAATGATGATACAAGTGAAATACTTTTCTACGTACTGAGGCACAAGTTTTGTCTGTGCGTGTCCCTCCCTCCCTCCCTTCCTATTCCCTTCTTCTCTGCATTTCCTCCTCTCTCCCACCCTTAGCCTTTTTCCTTTTTTTTAATTTTTCTAAAGACTTTTTTCATGGCAGGATGCCTTACAAGCTTTTAGGGTAAGATAACTGGAAAGCAAACTTGCACACTTCTGTCACCCTAAGTATGCAACACTAAATCAGCTTTAGACAACATTTAATAAATTCACTTGGCTATTTTAAAATATAGTTTATATTTTGGAAATGAGTACCTCACACACTCATTAGGGTCAAAAATGGGTTGGTCCCTTTTGTTGAAAAGTTTCATGTGATGTCTTTTTTCCATTATATAAGTATTCATATATAATGAATGATGTATATTTTTCAAAACAGTTATGTAGCTCACTACTGACACAGAAGTTACAGATGGCCTATGTTAAAAATGTTTTTTTTATCATGCATGAGGTTTACATCAAAAATCTTCAGCTGTGTCAGAATTAGACTAAAAACTTTCCAGTTTTAGAATAGCTTCTCATTGTGAACAGTACATTCTGTTTACTAGTTTACACCTAGAATAGTAAGGTAAGGATAAAAGTACTTTATTATTTGCTTGGCTGCTGTAATAGAGTTGGAAAAAGAGAGGAATAGAAATTAATGTTACAAGCTGCAGAACCACATCACCATGTTATTCCCAGGGACAGGAATTAACATTATCTCTTACTAACAACCTTCCTTTATATCCCTCCAGTGTCCTCTGGCCATTGAATCCTGGCTCTGTAACGTGAGATTTTTTTTTTAAATGCCATGGGCATCAAAAATAACAAAATATACTTTAGTCCTCATTACTAAGATTTTGGAGGGGGAAGTTCATGTTCCATGAAATTGCACCAATGCCTTCATTAATTACCTCTTGTTTACACATCAAGGTCACACTGGAGAACCATTTGCTTTACTCAAAAAAGTGTAACATATGCAGTGTTGATGGTTCAGATACTATTGGCTTCTAAGTTCAATTTCAGATGCATTCTTACACAACTGAGCACAGTACTCCAAGCCTCTGCTCTTGTCACCTGAAGTTTATGAACATTTTGCAGTGAGATTTCTGTTAACCCTGAGGCTGTCAAACAGTATTTAAGATGAAACAGCACCTGATCACCATTGATCATTTCCCTGCTTATAAAGAAGAAAAGAGAATATGCTAAGGAATGAACAACAACAAAAGTAAAATAATTAACAACTACTTCGTTCCCACACAGCAAAAACTAGGCGTCAACTGATCAGTTCTTTATCCCTGCATTTTAAAGTGATTTTTCTTCAACAGCTATCCCCATCAGAACGTGTTCAACAGTTGTAAATCAGTGCCAGTAAATTAAATTTTGCTCAGGACATTGTGTACAATTACAATATGGCTATTAATGTAGGGGAAATAAACAAGGAAAAAATGTTTAACATGACACAGGATCTGACTTATTAACTGATTCAGTATAAAGGAATGTCAAGAAAATAACGAGAGCCCCAGGATCCATCCAACATATAGTTGTTTGAAAAAGCCTTTCACCAATGGCTTAAAATACATTATTCTGTTGTCTGTGCTTCCAAGAGAGGGAAACATAGCTTCAGTTGAAAAAAGAATGAAAAAAATCCCCACACCACTTCAAGTAAAAATATTGCATAAAAGAGAATTTCTATATCAGAGGGTCAGGGTAAAGACAATGATTAACAGAAGGGAATGTATGACCAAAGAAAAGCAAGACTTCTTTCTAAAAAAGCAATTGCTGAAGACAAGAAGCATGAAAAGCCCATTGCCATGGTGCTGGATGTGTTGCTGATTTTTTCTGACCTCACCTTGTCCAGTCAAGATGACTAAAAGCCTTACTTTGTTATTTACTAGCTTTTAAGCATATGGGTTTTGACAGTCTTCATTATTCTTTAATAAGTTTCTTTTGTAGTGGAACTCACCCTTTAGAAACGCAGTTAAGGAACTGAATTGAATGTTTCATCTAGAGCAGGTTCATTTTAATTTATTTAAATATGTAAAGACATTCTGTTTTGTTTTGTGGTTTTTCTTTAAATACCCATGGGCTTGCAGGCGGAGAGGCATACAGCCTTATCTCTGAGTGAAAAGTCAGGTTTCTGTTCTCTGCAAACTTTTCCCTGTTCAAATTAGGGCATCTCAATGCAAGGACTTGTTAAAGTTTCATGTTATAAGGAATGGGTTTGCCTTGGCAGATTAATTTACCAGCAGGAAAATCTACTTCTGTTTCTCTTAATGCCAAGTTTTAAAGCCTGATTACTTTGTGGGTGGTGTGATTCAAGAGGAAGCAGGGTAGCCACAGGCATGGGATCAGAGTTTCGTCCTTATGCACATGAGCAGGTGTGTGGGTGTGAGAGAAAAGACGGCGCGAGGGTTCTATCCTTCCTCCTCACACCCAAATAACTCTCCTTGGCATCCCAGGGCACCGCACGTGTCTGTGACCAAATGCGCTGGGCCAGCGTGCTTCCCCTCCATTTCAACAGGGCTGGGAAGCTTGAAAATCTTGCAAACGTGTTGCTGGGTTTGAAGTGAGAGGGGAGGGAGGAAGCCATGTGCGCAGGTAGGAGCATTACAGCCCTAAGGAGGGTTTCACAAAGCCCAGAGCAAATTCCGCCATGCAACACCATGACTGCAAAAGGCAAGACCAGCACTTGCAGAATAACAGCTGCACAAAGGTCCAGAAGCCAAATGGTTTCCCAAAAGGCCAATGTCACGGTCGACCCCACACAGTGAACTAAGCCTTTTCCCATGCACACCTACTTGGAAAGAGCTGTCAAATTAAAATGAGCACTGATGCTAATGGTTAGTGTAATAAAAGACAACAGCATTTACGACATGAGCCATGTGGAACCACGGAGCTACAGTCTGTGGGCTTCTCCCCAGTCGGTTTTCATATAGGTGTAATGATCAAAGGAGACAACTTAATGTATGAACATTTGCAGGCCTGGTCAGCCATTGACAGAACCAAGCAAATCCCGTGGACACTGACAGGAATCACAGCACCTTCACCCATCCCAGACAAAATCGGCTTTCGTTTGGACCTGGATTTTGTCGTTTTAACTACGTAACACAGTGTGGACTTGCTCCAGGCATATACTCAGGCAACACCTTAAAGTTGCTGCAGGTCCTGCAGACATACCTGGATGAAATTTTAAATAAGCTCTAGTGCTTTTAGTCACCAGAGTCCACTCCAAGAGGTGTCCATGTGCTGCTGCTGCTGCTGCTGCAGCCACTCTGCCAGCTGCCCTCACCCTGGCCAGTCTAAAGGCACCTGGCATGCCTCTAGGTGTGTTGCAGCATGGAAACACGCTGCGATATTCCTTCAAAACACAATACCTTACTTTTACCTTGCCCTAAGATTACTGGCGACAAACATTAGGTACCTTGTAAAGTGCCTGGTTTGACCGTTTAATGATGCCTGTTTGGGGCTTCTGACCACTATCAAATTTGAAATCATGGACTTGCACATTGATATTTCTACCCATGACACTCAGGAAGAGGACAGAGACTCTCTCCTAGCTCTGAAGACCTAGAGACAGCAAGAAATACGGCCAGGCGACCTGTCAGGTCCAGTAGCCTACTTGCTGTAAGAAGAAGCTGTAAGACTCCATTTACAGCTTTGGCATGAGAAATAGTCAGAGTCAGAATACAGTCTTTACTGTTCGGCTTAAATCACTATTTTCTGCTGTTTGCCAAAGCAGGACCAAATTGGAATATCTGAGAGTAAAACCTGTCTCCTGGTTGCCTTTGCACAGCCTGTAACTGCATAACTATATTGCTTTTCCACTCAGCCCTCTTTAACTGGTTTTCTCAAGGAGCATTTTCTCTCCAAAAATATTGATACAGGAGTGCAGGGAGGACAACAGAGAACCTGTTCAGAGCGTCCTTCTCCACCAGCCTGCACCACAAGCCGTCCTGCTGCTCACAGGCTGATGTTTTTCTCACCTCTTCCATCTTCCTTTACTTGGTCTAACTTCAGCCCCTGCACCTGCTACAGCAGGATATTGCCATCTATGGCTTCCCAACACTTCATATTCTGATGAATAGTGGGCTTCTTGTTGCTTCAGAGAAAGTCCCCAACTGTTGCTGAATTTTCTCTCCAAGTCCAGATCAGAACAGACGGGGCCTTTATTTACCTTAACGGGCTCTGAATGTTAACACTGCAGACAGTCAGGTGCCTGATCTCCTCATGCTGATTTCTGCCTTTGGTTTCATGACTTCTGGCTGGCGAAGGAGAATTTCTGCCCAAGGTGCTCTGTAAAGCATGACGTTCTTGAATAACTGCAATACCTTTGTATTAGGAGATGTCATAGGAAAACAAACTGTCCTGTGTCTTAATACAGATAAAATTTACAGGTTCTCTCAGACTCCCATAGTGACAGAGTAAAATGAACATATTTTAAAGCAACAGAGCCTTCCATAGCAATAAGCTTAGAAATTAACCTGAAATAAAAAAAACATAAAAAAAAAAATTTAAAAACCCACAACAAAAAATCGTACCTCTTTCAAACACAGTCCACAGCTTAATTACTGTAAGTCCTTCTTTTTTCTGGTGAACTTGCAGGTTGCTGTGCTAATACTACATAGCATTCCTTTAAGGCTTAAGCACATACATTTTAAAAGCGGATAACATTTTTTCCATTAAAAGAGCTTAAGTCTTTTTACGACACATTCAGGGATCATGTTTCATTAATTCAATTTTCAAGCCAAGTAAAGTCAGATGTCCTAGTACCACAAAGCTCAATGAGTGAACTTTTGCCTCACTGAGGCCTGGAAGATAAGAAGAGATTAATACTTTAAAATAAAAGCAAACATTTGTTTCAACATGTAAATATATTTGTTCAGACTGTAAATTAAATTCAATTAAGTTCAGAGAGTAGTATCTTAAGCCTTTTACTAATTATACTTGTGAGTTTCAACTCATTAAACTCAAATAGTACTTTTAAAAAAAGGGAATCTGCCAGGAAACTGCCCATTACATGGGCTGGTTACCTTATTTCCATTAAAGCATCACTAAAACTTTGAGACCTGCCTCCAAGATACTCCACAGGAGAAGGAAAAAAGAGAAGAGAGAATCAAGGGTCCTTTTGCCAACCACATCAAAAGAAGATAAGCTGCAGAAAGGAATTTGTATTTACTGGGCGTGCAAAACCTATAGCTGCACATCCAAGAATATCCTTATTCAGCGTTTGGGTGACTGCTGAGCTCAGGAGTCAGTTGCTTGTGATGCTGTCCACCTTGACAGACCCCCTGGGACTGGCTGATGTCTCTCTGGTTAGCAGCCCACCCCTGCTCAAAAGAGAAATCTTGTTTGAAAAAACTAAACCTCTCAGCCATTTAAGGATAAATAAGTGCTCTCTTTTGCGATAACTGCTAGTCTGGCCAGAACTTCAAGGCTTGATCTGGGTATCATTTGACCTAAAACATGAAGGAAACTATGCCAAGGAGCAAGACGAGTGGGAATGGGGGTCAAACTGCAACTCTGATATGGGGGAAGAAAGGGCACGAGAAATATAACTGAGGCAAATGTAGTCAAAACAGCAGGAAGAGGGGACGGGGGAGTCCAGAAGAAAGTATGAATTGGGAAACTACAGGTTCCCTAGTTGAGAGAGAAAACAGCATAAAGAGGAAGGAAACGGACTCTTTATCAACTCCCTGGAATGAAGGAGCAACAAGGAGGCATTGCAGGCAACTGGAGAAGTAAAAATCAACAGGAGGTTGACACGTCAGGAGAGAGACAGGGAAGATTGCAGCCTCTGGAGACTAAGCCAAGAACACGGCTTACAGAAGCTACAAAATGTGCAACCGAATGTTTTTGTAGGGGGACTAGCTAGCGTTGGCACAAGACAGCAAGTGTTAGCACTGGAAGACAGAAGAAGTGCTCAGTGTGTGACAGTGATGAAGTCCCACGCAGCCCTGTGAAAGTATGTCTAAGCTGCATAAAACCAAGGAGCTCGCTTTGAGCTAGTTAGCCAAGCCTCAGAAGCAGTCTGTGCATGTTAACATTGCTTTAATTAATTTAAATGGGCTAATACCCCTAATTTGTTGGTGGTATCTGTAAACTGCACTTTGCAGGGTTAAGCAGACCCAGTGTATCTTTGTTAGAAAGAGTCACTCTAGAGAAAGCAGAACAGGTCAGTCCTTTACAAACCCATTCAAACCCTTAATTTTCCTACTGCGTGTCCTTGGTCAGTGATTATGAACACCAGAGCAATAGGCGTTGAGCAGAGACTGCCAACAAGCCGAGACCGCTGAATAACTGCCCCCTCTTAATTACTGCCAAAGCTAACAACCATGGCTATGTTCATACCAGGTGGTCTCCCTTTAAGAAAATGCTCTTTCACTTTCCTTCTCCATTTCTTAAAAACCATTTTGTCGTATAATAGAAAAAATTTGCCCAAATGCACGCTGACACTATTTGCAGCAGACAAAAAGTGCTGCTCACACGGTTTTTCTGTGTTGTGTTTTTATACTTCTCTAAACTTTCTGCTGGGTTTGAACTCCTGCCAGCATTTTAGCATAGCAACTTGCTTTCTTCATGACATTCAGCAAGTGGTTTTGCCTCCTGAAAGGCTTGGGCTGCAACCCAGGGAGAATTTTACATTATGAAAGAATGGAAAGTCGGTTACAGCCGGAGTAGCAAAAGCTACACACCTCCTTCCCTCTGACCGCAGACTAACCCAGCACACTGTCTCCGTGGTCTGGGTACGTGATATTATGACTGTGATCATGTGGGACCCAACTCTTCCAGCAGGGAGGGGAACATACCTTGTTCTATGGAGCAGAGGCTATTCACGGGGCTCCTGTGGGCTTGCTGCTACATGCATGGTTTTAGTGTGCTCATGCTTACGTGACTGACTTCGCACACATTGTAGAATAGAAGAACACAGGTAGGAACCCAACATCCCCCAAAATGTGGGAAGCCAGGCAGGCACATCTTCCTCTGTAGCAATCCAGCCTGCCTGCTCCTCGCTGGCCTTTTTCCAAATCACCATCACATGATGGGGAGGGAACATTTTCCCAGGGGAAGAGGGAGGTTTGGGGCAGGCCAGGACCTAAATAAATTATCCTAGCAACCTGCACATGGCTTACAGGGCGTAGGCTGAACAATTCTGATTTGCACAAGCGCTGTGAGAGCCAGAAACTGACAGAAAGCTTTCCATCGGCTTTAGTGAACATTGGATCAGGCCTTTAAGTAATAGGTAGGCAAAAATGCAAACAGGAGACCGCTGTGTGTTGTTGGCACAGTGACTGTGAATGCCACTGGAACACAAATGACCACAAGGTACCCTAAGACTCCACCGTTGCTGCCCAGTGACTGGATTTTATTCATTCCCTACCTCAGTGGGTACGACTGGCTTTTATTCATTCCCTACCTTAGTCTAGGTGGTTTTAGCATTGGGCACAGGGTTCTCACCATGCAGATTATACCAGGTGTCAGACGCAAAGTAACTTCAGGTAGTTGTGCCAGCATGCAGAATAAAGGAAATCATCCTTATAATGCAGATAGGCTGGACAAACTTGAAACCACTGTTCCTGAGCCAGAAAGACAGATTCCTCTTCCCATAGTTGGTTTCCTGTCTCCTAGACTCAATGTGATACCGTTTGCAGGGAGGAAGAGAGCTCCTTCAGTGTGCATTGTGCATATGACTCTTGCTGCTGCATTGCTTTAGGCAGATTATTATTCTGTTCCTTCCTTTAATCATCAGCTAGTGACAAGTTAGTGATAGTTTTAGTACCACCACTTGTTGGGGATGGCATGTTAATTTATGGGGATTTTTTAATTTATATTTTTTAAAAATTAAAGCCACTTGTTGCTAGGCAGTAGGTCTTGCAAATTAATAAAACAAGCAATAAGAAATGGAATAATAATAATAACAACAAAATACTGCCCTGAAAAACTGCAGTGCTGTACATCAACAATAATGATGGAGAGTGGAAAGGGACACCATCTCCTTGTGGATTATTCTGGGTCAGAAAACATTGTCACAGCTGGGGAACTTGTCCTAGAATCCTCAGGCCTCGCACATGTGAACCCATTAGCCCAGAGAAACCCCTAAAACTAGTGTAACTCAGCAAATTTACCTTGGAGGGATCAAGTCTAGATTTATAACAATACAAGACACCTCCATTTCAGTGCTCTGCCTCCTTCTTTCTTGTTCTTTCAAATACACAGCCAGGTCACAAGCACAGAGTGATTGTTTCAGGTTTATGCCTTGAGTCTTAGTTTTCCAACTAGGCATTCACAGCTGTGGGCAGGCGGGTGAAAGCCCAAAGTCTCAGTCTTGAAGAACTTGAAGGACTACTTTCAAGTCCTGCTGTACACTGGGTACAAGGGGATAGAGAGTCCAGGCTTTTACTTCCTTTGACATATCTATTCCCACCTAATTCCCAAGACTTTCTTGCTGACATTTCTCTGTCTACATAAGAAGCTAACATTAACCTGGTTTAAATAAACAAAACAAAAAAGCCATCCATCTTAATCTGTTCCCTGCCTTATGTTCACTGTGTAAGGACAAAATTGCAAGCTTCACCCAAGGCCTATGGTGATAAATCTCAAGAAGGGCAGGACCTTCCATTATGAATAGAAAGATGGCTTTAATTTAAAAAAAAAAAATCAATAAGTTATTTTCAATCATTAGAATCTTGTGCCAGTTGCAAAATCAATTCTTTTCTTATTAAAGTGCTTACAGTCCCAGTAAAATACTCTATGACATAGAATCCCCATTATGAAAGATCTGGACTACGCTCTCAGGAAGCCAGCAACTTGCATTGTAATCACAGATTTTGCATAGTAAATGACAGCCTGAGTTTTAACTCCTGGAATTCCTTTTGAAGGAGTAGTGGACTCGTAACTTGGGTCACCTTTATGAAGACTTCAGGAATGCAGGCAGTTGTATACATGGAAAATTGGACCTAGGACATGTGATTAAGGTGTTCCCAGTCCGTAACAGTCATTTAATGCCTCTTGGCAAAGACTGTCATAACAAAGAAACCAGATTCTGCAGAGGGAAAGGGACAACCTGACCAGATTTACTCTGACCAGGCATGCGTAGTGATGAAAAAGAAAGCTAGGGAGTGAAATAAAATGTCAGGAATTTGGTTTGCACCGGAGTTTTGGTTTGTTCTTATCTCTCCTGAAAGTGAGTGCTCTATTTAGTTTTGAAAAACTGCTCTGCAAGTTGGATTAAATTTTCTTCTCTCCCTTGGTTTAATGTTGCAGCAGAGACAGTGTATATTATACACTGGCATAACACATGCCTTTTAGAAAAAACCCTGACAACATGAAATTCCCATAGGTGCTGTGCTCACAAAGCATTAGCATAATGATATTAGGGAGAGATCTTTGCTCTTAGAGAAACTGTTCTATCTGTCAGGGTCTTCTATGTAGACCACTGCAAACACTATGGAAATGAAAAACCAAACTAAGGCACAATAAAATTCTGTTAGAGATTTAGCAAAAGCAGAAATGGAATTTCTTCCACTAGAATAGCTATATTTTTACTATAGTAAAGCGCAACTAAAGAAAGCATCAGAAAACAGAGATGGAAATTATAGGCCAGTGCCATATTAGTATGGGACATTTTAAGGCCTAATTCAAATGCTTCTGAAGCCAGTGTTATGTCTGACTGGTCTAATAGTAATAATAATAGTAATAATGGTTCTTCGTAATTAAGGATGATTATGAGGCACTTAGGGTAATGCAGCTATTTACTTTCACCACCCATGTATTTGCTTGTGTGAGAATAGATTCAACTGTGATGAACAGCTATGGCTGTGCATGTTCGGTTTTAGTGACTGGAAAGTGCTGATTGATTCTCCTTGAGATTTCTTCCTTGAGGCTCTTTTGGCCTTCATTTTGTTAAGTATTTTGCCTCATAGGCTGAGTTATATCATCATACATCAGGTATCTTGACCTAAAGACTTTTTCCCCACTTATTGAAAAAGATCTTGCAAACTTTAAGGGATGATTTCATCATGCCCTTCAAACTGGATTTTAGCTGTGCTTTTGCACAAGTAAGCAAGGTCCCCTCCAAGGATCAAGAGCATCCATGCTGGCCGCCTGCCCAGCTCTGCACTGACCAAGACCTTACCAAGATTTCTACAGCATGGGTGGCTGTTTAGAGGACGAGGCCCGGGGTCTCTTATCTGGCCATTCCTAGATCCCAGTGTAGGCAGAATCATCCTGTTCTCAAATACAGCATCTGTGCAAACATAGATCCCATCAAGAACTGCGGGCATTACAACAGACTGATAAATGGCAGTCATTGTGCTAGTCAGTCACAAGCTAAACACAAGAGCAGATCTAGAGGACAGAGAGGACTGTTGCCTGCCAAGAGCAAAGAACCAGGATGAAGGCATCTTGGAAAGGATTAATTTTTTTTTTCCCTTTGGATAAATGATATTGCCATGTTCCCAGTAGAGTGGCATGAGCCTTAGCGTACATAATGAAGGTGGCCACTGGAGGAAGAGGGCCAGGAAGAGGAAGATTAATCGATCACTTGCAGAAGTGATCACTAGAAAGCCCATTTTAAGATGTTGAAACACCAGCATCCATCTAGAGAAGGCATCCTGGTCTGAAATGAATGTCACCTCCTGAGCAGGTGGGGAAAAGAGAGGGACATTCTTCTACAATCAGTGTTCCAGGGGTACATCTCCATTAATTCCCCAGTCAATATCCAACAGGAAAGTCAGAAGGTTTACAAGAACGTTTGCTCTGGCTCCAAGCTTCATGGAAAATTTTAGTCCCATGGTTTATTCATTGAGAACTTCCTACAGTGTCCAGGTAAGAGGCAAGGCTCTAGGGGAGCAGGTTCTCTTGCTTTCACTTCTCCCACAGATCAGCCAGTTCTACTTTTTTTCTATGAGTTGCTGCTCACAGAAGAGAGGAGAGATAAGGGCTTGAGTGATTGTGAAATAATTTTTTGCTTTGTAGTTGAGTTTTCTTTTTAATTAACTCAAGTTTTGAAGAATAAAATTAAAGGTGACAGTGTTTAAAGCATGTAAACTTCTAAAATGTAAGTTAAACAAGAAGTTATGGAAACAAATTAATAAAAAGAAAAAAATCTTCCCTGAGCTGAGCTTTGCTTGATGAGCTTCACGAGTGCATGGCTTTTGCTACTGCGATGGAAAGCCCTGAGAAAAGGTGCCTGGAAGCATGGAAGCCCTGATGCAGGCACAGGCACTGCAATGCCATGAGCCTCCATTCTAATTCCTTTCATCTCTAGCAGGTCCCTTTAACAACCATAGAAAAGCAAGCCTTGATAAAGTAGGCTTATAACTTAATCCAAAGTATATTATATTCATAAACGATTTCCATCCTTCCTTCTTCTTCTTCCTTTTGAGACGGAATAATGCACTACTAAAAATAGGATTTCTGCTTTCCAGTCAAGAACATTAGTAGTGAGAAAATAAATAGTTCCCTTCATTACCAAAGTCTCAGAGGAATGCAAACAGAGAAGGAGCAAACATAAAACCTATTTCCAAGGTGTTCTGGAGTAATGGATCAGCCTCTGATCTTCAGATACACATCAGTAAATCCAGACTTTGATCTACAAAAGCACTTAAGTACTTGCATAACTTTGAGCACATGAGTAGCCTCTTCACTTGAGATTAGCATGTGGTTAGGTGCTTTTCTGGACTGTGGCTTTTAAAAGGAGTGCAAGGATTAGTTATGCATTTTGTATTGTGGGAAGGAGCACAAGGAAGGAAGGAAGGAGGGAAGGAAACCTGGCTTAGTTTAGAAAACAACAAATCCAAAGAGAGCTTCCCACCAGATGATAAGACTTCTGATTGAGACCAAAGAGAATTTAGGATATATAATACACTGCAGAAACAATTCAGTATGTTGGCCTTATATCGAAATTACTGCACTGAAAAATCCAGGAAATTTATACTTTTACAAGGAAAAAAGGATGACCACTGAGAACTTGGAGCTTCAGGGCTCTGTGGGATCAGTTTTATTCACACATCTTCCTTGGTTTGCCCTGCTTCCTCAGTCTCCCTACCAGAAATCCTGTCCCTTACAGCCTTCAGATGAGGTGATTATATGAGATGCAGCTTCTCTGTTTTGGTCAAAATGATCTGAACTCATTTAAGCGGAAGATCTGAGCTTATTCTTTTTTAAATTGAACAGGTTAGGGATATTCAGCTCATATGCTCAGCTTATAGGTTATGCCTAACTTACATGAGCTGTGAATTGGCACACTGGAAGCAGAGATGGCCATGCACAAATTGCCCTTAGATAAGGCTGTAGGAGTGTCATGTTATACACTTAATTAGGCAGGGCCAGGGAACATTCCCAGGCACTAGAGCTTGATTATTTATACTATGAAATTGTTAGGACGATGCCTGGCATGTTTTTGCCAAAGGTACAAACACCCCACCTAACACACTGCCAAGCAATTCCCAGAAACAGCATGGGGAAGGAATCCTTCTCCATAGGCAGTTTGCATTCGGCCATCCTGTTCTGGAGGATAAGCTAACTCAGTGGTACGGATGCAGGCTGTTCTGCATCAGCTTGCCTCAGTGCCAGCAAATGTTCTTGGGCATGCTTAATTTACTCATACAGATGTAGCCATAGGTCCTATTCATGGACACAGTGCTGATTCAGTTGATTTACCAATCTATTAAAATCTAGATAGAGCTTGATTCATTGTAAGCAAAACAAATACCTGGAAATGCAATAGAGGTGAAACCAGCAGGAGCCTGGGAAAAAGTACAGCTGCAGGAGGATCTGCTTTGAGAATAAACTGTAATAAAAATACACTGGCTAGAGATGCAAGGTCATCTAAGGAAACAAAATGAGAATGTGTTGAGCTAGCACAAGAAAACAATTATGTTGGTGAGCCCTAGAATTAATGAAGTCTGATTTTCTACAATTTATGTTTCTCGGTTGATTGACTTTGGTTTTTAATGAGATTTGACTAAAGCTTATTTCTATCTTAGATATGTTTTTGTATGGTCTCTCTTCTGCTTGAATTCTCTGAAGTCCCACCACATGTGCATATATAATGTTCCTTTCCTTCAGTCAAGTCACTTAGAAGATCTTTCTGTATCTGGCAACTTATTCTACTGAAACTTGTAGGAACTTGGTTATCTTTGGGACTTCACCTCTCTGTCAAAATCAGGCAACAGGTTCAAAATTTAGAGGAGCACAAGCCCAAGAGCTGACTGCAGAAGCCATGTTTCAGTAAGAAATGGGGCTGCAGATCCATGGTGCATTAGAACACCGCTCATGCACTTAGCATAGAAACAAAAAGACAGCGTGAAAACTCAAGTGGGGAGCATGTCAAAACAAATACATGACAATTTAGTTAACAGCATTCATTAATACATAGTTTTTAAAGTCAAGACAATTAACTAATTTCAAACCACTGTTTCCTTATTTTCTAATTCATTAACTCCTAGAAAAGCACCCATACTGTTCAAAACATCCCTGTTTTTACTGCTGAGCTCTTGAAAAGATTTATTTTCAGCAACACCAGAAAAATAAAAAGATCTGGAAGAATAATAAAAAATGGATTAAAGTGAACAGAAATTATTTATCAACTGCAGACATACAGGAATGGAAAAAGGTGACTACAAAAGATTCCTCAAAAAAATCAAGGAAAAAAAAGGGAATTAAGCACAACTACTTTACACTAACAATTCATCTGTGTACGTTTGTCATTGTTGCTAACAAGTTGCCTACCTGCCTGTTGGTACAACAAGGTATTACAAGACATAAGGAATATAAGGCAGACTGCTGCATTGGAAACATGCATAATTTTTTTCAGGTCAGATACCTAATGGGGCTGAGTTCCTCTTATTTACACTGCATGAATCAGCAACAGCTTAGTCTAATTTCAGTATTTCAAAACCTGAAGAAGTAGGAAGCAAATCAATATATTACCTATTTATGAGTCACTTACAAGCTTGTGCTTCTGTGCAGGAAATGTATAAGAGGATAACACACCTGAAAAGTGTCCCCTGGGACAGATGTGCATTTGACTTCCCCATACCCCTCTTACAGTGCTCTGTATATGCTTTTCTAAAATCAGTCCCGTATTTCTATGTATTAATTTCTACTTCCCCTGCTTAATTTTTCCCAACATTAGGTTTCCAATTTGTACTGGAATAAGAATGATGTGCCTGTCAGAGCACCGTTGTCCATTATTGTTTTACATTAGAGAAGTAAATTGCTTATCTGAGGCTATTCAGAGAGTTATTGGAAGAGCTTAAAGTCAAAGTTAGGCTTTATGCTAAAGCCATTAGACCCCACTGACTTTAATAGCATTTCTCCCAACTAGGGATTTAAAATTCTGATTCTTGACAAATAGTGGAGACAGGGGCTGATCTCAGACTGTTCCCTTTGTGGACACATGTCACTTAACCTCTGCAGTCTCAGCTTCTTCTGCTTTAAGGCTGAATTATAATGTAATTAACATGGATATTTATATTTATGTGGCCTTTTGATGAGATGAAGCACAAAATTACATATCAAGAACCCTCAGCTGAAGGTGGGGATACTCGAGTCCTCTCTTCGTTCCTCCAAAGGTCTGGGTTGCTATAATGCTCCTGGGCTTATATTCAGCCTGGTCAGACTTGTCTGTGGGAACGAGCAGGAGCAACTGCATTCTCCTGCGGGAAGGCTTTCATTGAGGCAGCAATGTATTGTCCCTATGTGTACAAGGTAGCAGTATTTTTCAGCCTATGGAATATATCCAACATGGTGGAATGGATTAGGTCAAGCTTAAGATGATGCAGGCTCAATGATTCCCCAAATCCATGTATTTTTTTCTTCCTTTACCTCCCTCTCATCTGTACACCCAGTTGTTTCTCTACAACATGACCTTGCCACTATGAACTACAGGTACAGAGGGCAAGAAAACTAAACCTCCTCCTACAGCAGCGTCCTGCGTCAGCCAGCCAGTTTAACTCACTGAACTGGCAGAAAACTATTCACTCTTTTCCGCTGGCTTAGTTTCCCACCGCTTTCAAGGTCGTGCAGCCAGCTTATTTCAGCTCAAATGAGCACCAGAACAACCAAAGGCGAAGTAGAGGGATGCCAGGAGCCTGGAGGGGAAGAGTAGGACTGACCCTTGGGTGGTAGCATGTTAGCAGACAAAGGCGGCTGCCTTGGGGAGGGAGGCACGCGCGCACACACACACACACACACACACACACTCTCTCTCTCTCACTTACTCAGTCGCTTGCTCAGGTCTCCTCACTAGTGAGATTCAGCTTGGTGTCACCCAGAAGGCAGAGAGATGAAAATGGTGATAGCAGCAGGAAGACAGAGAGAAAAAGGAGGGAAATCTCACCAAGACAAAAATAAGAAAGATGAACTGGAAGGAAGAAGGAAGCCAAAGGGAAACAGATTGAGAGTTGCAGGAGTTCAGTGCCAGCAGATGTTCAAAATCGGATGGGCTGAGGGGGATCCATAGGGAAATGAGGGTTGGAAGGGAAATGCATAGGAGAACGGCAGGAACCCAGAGGGAATTGCTGCCAGGTTAGAAAAGGGAGCAGGCTGTGCTGACAGGCTCCTCTTAAGCTGCTTTTCTCCCATTCTGTCAGTCTGATTTGTTTATTTTGCCCCTAAAATTTTCAAATCATTCTAGTGTGAGGTTTAAAACAGAGAAAAGGGATAAGCTTGTAGCAGACCCATGTGCTTGACCCTCAGCTCAGGAGATAATGCGGGTAAAAGCTGTTGCAATTGTGCGTCTATCACTTTATAGGTATTTCATTATTTGTGAATAGATAGCCTATATATAATTTGGAAAATACCAGTGAGCCCTTAACCCTGGTAAAACACTAGCTAAAGAACCAGACCGGACAGACCCTTCAGTAAACCCTGAGTGTGTAAGGCAGTGTAAATGGCAGCTGCAGAGCAGCCCGCAGCCACTTTATACAACAGTAAGACCAGAAGGAAAGGAATTGAATTTGTTTCTGAAACCTCAAGGATGGTGCAATGCATATTTAGGGAGGGGAAATGTACTTCCTTGCCTTTGTTTCACTGACAAACACCCAGATTGTACAAGGTGGGTGCTCACTCATCATCCTTTCTCACATATTGGAAGGACTGGAAACCTCCTTTACTTGGAGGTTTTCCTTCTGTCAAACTCCATCTGGATTTGCATGAGAATAAGGTTGAATAGCCCATTTCCCATGCTTGAACCAGACAGATCTAAGTGAAGAGTGCTGTGGAATCCAAAGATTTTTTAAAAAAGCATAAGGTAGAAATTTTTTTTTTCCTGTTTTCAAATACAAATTTACAACCTTTATTATAAACTAAAATTCACCAACTATCTGGAAGTATTTATCCCTCCCATGAGACATCCACTACACAGCTCAGTTGTTACAAGAATATTGTGGCAACTTCAACTTCACCTTTAAACGCTCTTCAGATTAAAAGGAGAGAGACAGAGAAATATGTGTTCTTTCTTTCTTTCTTTCTTCTGGGCTCATCTTTATTCTTGGGTCTTAAAATGGAACAAATTTTCCCATTCTGGATAGCTAGTACAACTGGGATTGTACTATCCTATCATGTCATGTTATGAGAGGGCTTTAGGTGAAGAACATCTCAGATTAGTTGTGTTTTCTCCATTTTACAGGCTGAGAAAGCTGAGACGAGAGGTCCTTTAAAATGACATGACAACCGGTGGGGGGGAAAAAATGTTACTTTAATTTGAAAAAAACAAAAAAAATTAACTAGTGCAATAGTGAGCCCATCTTAATAAAATAAGTAGTGTGGAATTTATTTCCATGCTATGACGAATCTGTGGGCAGACATCCTTGTCTCAGGCAATGTAGAATTATGTTCAAATTCTACCTGAAGATCAGAAACACTGCGAAAGATCTAGGATCAAAACAAGTTATGCTAATCAGACCCCCCAAATTTACACATTCTTAAAAGCAAGGCTAAAGCAAACATTTCTCTGGAGCTCTTTTCGTTTATAGGGTACATATAACCCACACAGATACTAATTTTCACAACACTACAGGGAAATCATGATCAACTACATCTTCCAGGAGGAGTTTCTCTCATGAATTAGTCACAAACATATTTTTATTCCTCAGCACTCCATATCTCTTGTGCCCATTACATGAATCTCATATTCCATCACTTTTGTGTTTTTAAACAAGTACTCAAATGGTTATTCACGTTCTGGAAGTGACACCAGTAACAAGTGAGCCAACTTTATTGCATCCCAATTGAAAACCAACCTCTGATGAATTCTGGGCATCTCAAGATAAGGCCTTTTTTTGGTGGTTTTCATTCTGGAACAAAACTAAAACCAAGGGTGCTGTTCCATCGAAAGAAAAATACTGGTCAAGAGTAAGGTTGTTCTTGTGGATAAGACAATGAAGAGGTCTGACTTTACCACAAATTCTTTAAATGTCCTTGAAAAAGGCCACAAAAGTGTCTTCCATTGGCAAAGTAAGAATGATATTTTTTTTCTCCCATTTGTAACCTTTCTGGCCTATTTTGAATATAAATCATCAAGAAATAGAAACTGCCTTATGGAATCAAACACATCAAACGCAGTACCTTCCCTCTGGCAGTGACTAAGAGCAGATCTTCATAAGACAGTAAAAGATACTCCAGGGAAAGAAGCAGTAGCATAATCTGCCCTTATGAAAGATTCACTCTAATCCCTAGAAATTAGAGATTGACCTAAACCATGAAGCATGAAGTTTTCTATCTGGACAAATTTATTTTAGCTATTATAAGCCGCTCTCATTATTCATATCTGCACCAAATCCTCTTCTAAATGCTGCTAAATAATGTGGGAATGCATTCTGCTGGGTGATGCTTAGTGTCTGTTTGAATTTATATCTATGCTATGGGGTATAGTTGTGGCTGGGACTTTGGTTACTCACATAAAGATAAATAGTGGTAGGGAAGCAAATGGGCAGGGGAGGGAGGAAAGAGAGTTCTTTCATATAGTTTTAAGCTTCCTTTCCTTTGTATGCTGGCAAGTATTTAGTCATGAAAGAAAATGTTGGGTTGTGCATTCTGCAGTGAAGTTCTTTGCTAAACTATATCAAACAAATGAGTCGGCTCTTTTGTATCCTCTTTCTAATTTGAGATGACTGAGGCAGCTTTGCTTTTGGAAAAACAGGAAGTTTGGGGATTCCTTTCCTCCAGATTTGATATTTTTCGGTTAACAAAACAGGCTGGATGAAGCATACGATACCACTGTCTCCCTGTGTGACTTTGCTCTGCCTTCATTTGGTCTGGGCAAGCACCTAGGGTCAGTGCCCGGTCCCCTAATTACTTACTCACCCTGCGCCTGGGACTGCAACTTGGGCATCTTTACGGGTATGAACCCTAAGGGAGAAAAGCAGGTCTAACCTTTTATCTCCCTCAGTCAGTGTTAAGGAAATTGGAGCTTTGTTTTCTTTCAAGAATTGAGCCTCTTCGAACAGCTGCTTATGTGTGTAAAGTCTGCTTGGGGTTTTTTTTGCCTCCTGCCCCCTGGAAGGAGCCAGGAGCAGGTTTACCTGCTGGCAAACACGGCCTGCATCGGGGTGCCGGCAGAGCCCGTGGCCGCTGCTGCTTAATGCTGCGGTGGCAGCTGCAACCCCCTCGCACAACACGGGGAGGGGGGGCTGCACTGCCCGCTGCCATGCGCTGAGATGAGGAAAAGCAATTTCAATCCACAGCATAAGGCCTACAAAATAAATCGTTCTGCACCACCCCAGATAATTTGCAGGGTATTAAATGGAATCCTTTTAACAGGAAACGCTCGGACTGAGGGAATTGCCAGCCTTGCTTACTAGTACCGCAGGGCAAAGATAAACTTTAAATGGATTCGGCAATCGAAATGAAGGCCAGGCGAAAGCACCACTGAGAGAGGGATGGTTTCTTACACTCTTCTCCTGCTGAGCATTCATCCAGGTCCCAATTTATTCCTCATTACACGATCTGGAAAAGGACTGTCTGAAAGGGCAGCGGCAGCCTGAACGTCGGCACCGCTCAGCCGGCTCCAGCCCTTCCCACGTTCACCCCGGCCGGCCGTTTCGCATCGGCAGCACAGCAGGCTGGGAAACGGCTCTTGCTCTGCGCATCGCATCGTGGGGGCAGATGCATGGAGCGGGGTGCCACCATCAAGGGAGGCAGGGGGAGAAGAACAGGTCTGTCAGGGCTCCTTGCTACAAGCCAAGGGCAGCGAAGAATGGATGGGGGAGAGTTGACCTGGGAAGGGTAGCTGGCAGTTTTAAATGGTGATACTGGATTAATCTGCTTCATGAAATGAGGTGAAGTACTTAAATATTTGAAGAGCCAGGAGAAAAGAGAGGAGGAGTAATGATATATTGCAGAATCGTAGAATTGGCTAAGGTGGGAAGGCACCTTAGGAGATCAAGAGCTGGTTACTCAAAAGCACGTCCAGTCGGGTCCTTACCCAGCCTAACGACACTGCGGTCTCTGCTAGAGTATCTGAGGAGGCTTTAAACTGGCTGTGCTGGGTAGTGTTGCAGTGTGCTGAGTAAATAACCTGGCAATTAATCTTCCAGGAGTTGGCGCATCCATGCTTATATGGACCTCAGTGACTGCTGTGTAGAAACATACTGGAGGATCTTTGGTCTGTTATGGACAGGCCAGGGCCATTACCTCCATCAACAGCCTGGTAAGGTTACAGGCAAAGTGGGCCCAAGAATGAAAAACCTTTCTAGAATGATATTTCAAAATTAGCCTTTTGGATTTGGCTTGGCATATTGCAAAACATTAACAATTCTTATGGTTTGTTCAAAACGCTACACATAATCACTATTACAAAGACTTATATTTATTTTGTTTCTATAAATGTTATAATCCACAATCCAAACATGTAAAAGGAAGAGTAGTGTTATTAAGTTATTGAAAAGCTTTATATTTCCTTAAAGTCAGTTTTAATGAAACTGGCATAATTCTGTAACATGTGAAGATTTGAATAAAGATGCTTCTGTTTAAAAGTCCTCAGCAAACTGTAGTTCTATTTTAGTCCTGAGCGTGAAAAATCTCCCTCAAAAGACAAGGCTGCATTTCCATTAAAATCTTAAAATTCAATCTTATGTTCTTTGGGCAGGCTAAATTCACCCATATTTCATTTGTATTTCTTCCTGAATGAAAGGTGCAAGATCTAAGTTCAGCCTGGATTTTTGAAAAGAGTTAACAAAAACATAAGTACAGATGGGTGCAGCAGCTCTCTCTCCCATGAGAAAAAGAAATAAAATAGTTTAGTGAATATCTTTCCCATGCGAATTGAAAGGAAGATATATGTAAAAATGCTTTCAGTATGCAAACTACTAAATTCAAAAGGAAATTGTTAAGGATCTGAGCAGCCTTCATACATACTGATTTCAATAAAAATTGAAAATACTCAGGGAAAACACCATCATGCCCTTAAAGACAGTTTTAAAACTTCTTCAGCTTATATTGTGAGCACAGCTCAGGACGTTTTATATGGGGTGTGGAACTGGGACTGTGCCTGCTGCTAAGCATCCTACTGCCAGGGGCTGGCTAGTAGAGCTAAACCACATCATGCAAAGAGACCCTGGGATAGCTCCAGTGTTCACTTTTTAGGGGGAAAAAAGCTATAAAGCCTCCACGCTGATATCTTTCCAATCATTTTTTGCAGCTATTCATAGAGTAGCCCATTCACAGTGGTAGAATTCAGCAATATTAGACTAATGCTTGTGTAAAGGGTAAGAGAAACCATGTCTTTTAATTTACTCTATTGCAAGGTCTCTGCACACAGTTTACATGCAACACAAGAGGTTAAAGACCCTTAGAGAAAATATCTTTGTCATCTAGCTACTTTGCTAAAAGAGAAGTGTACTAAGACAAATAGGACAATACCAATCACACAACATTAAGGATATGATTCTCAATGGCCTTAGCAAGCTTAAGCAAATCCTTTTCAGCAGTCTGACACCATAAATGAAGTGTTTGAGATGGTATCTCCAGCATTTGAAAGAGCAACCCTGACACATACTTTGATTAGGAAAGCTGACATTTCTGTTAAAGTTCAGCAAGCCACAGAATCCTCTTAACATATGGCCAAATATTACAGTGTTCTCTTCTGAAAAAGGTGAGTGTGATTGCAGATCTCATAACTTTCAAAGTCAGAAACAGAACTTACTGCATCTGCTTCGCTTTTTCATTCTCAGCAAAACAAAGATGGAGAGACAGATAAAATACCGAAGAAGAATAATGATAATAATAAATCCCACACATGCTTTGAAGACATAGAGAAGACAAGAAAGCAATGTAAATTTTGCTATTATACAAATACTGTGGTACTGAAATTGCGGAGATAGAAGTTGAAGAATATTTTGTATGATATTGTCACTATTCTGGTTTGATGACAAACAAACCTCAAACTTAGACATGGGACTCAAGCCGTAGTGTGAGATTCAGCAGCCAATTTTGCCTATAGCTCAGATTACCTCTGTTCATTACTTGAGATTTGGAGGTCCAAAGAAATGCCTCCAAATTTAGAACATATGGAGTAGAAGCTAGGCTAGAAATCCTGCCACAATAGAGCCTCCTGAAAGACTGAAGTATTGCTGGGTTGTGACTGGACCAATATACTGACAGATTAATTGTCACAGGACTGAATTAAACCAGAAAGTAGAAGAACGTGAACTCCTTTGTGTAAACATGTAAAAGGATACAGTTTTTATTCAGTTTAAGGTCTGGGTAAAGGATCTGGTCAGTTATATATTCAAAGCAATTTACCCAGTGCTCTTTTTTTGTTCTTCATCTATCTAACAACATAAAAAAGGTCGTTGTAGGAAATAAAAAGAAGCATTGAAGTGCATCATAAACTGTATGTATTTACACAAGGCTTGCAAATAGTGTAGCTTGAAGAGGAGGATGCTCCATTTATACTACCCAGTAGCAGTTTATGCAAGCTGTCTGTATAACAGCACATCCTAAATCATGAGAATAAGGACCAATCTTCAGAATTGTTTAAAAAGTTTACAGCTGCTTTCATTGAAATAAATGTACTGGAAACAACAGAATCAGGAAACGGTGCGAAGGCTATGAAGTTTGCATAAAGAAACCATTATGAAGGTGTGCCAATAGAACAATTGTTTGATGTTGCGTTACAAATATATCTTTTTTTTTTGTTTTAAGGTTCAGTTTATCCAATGGCTTTTGCATTTAAAGAACAAAATGCAGGAATTATTTCCTGAGATGCAAAGTGGAAACTTTCAAAGAAATAGTAAAAATCTAATCAAGATTAGATGTCAGTCTAAGATGTGGCTGGCATTTTTATTGGGATTTAACTTTTTTCATTGCCATCTCAGCTGTATTACCAGAATTGCTTCTCACAACATTTTTATTTCAGGTACCAGATGGAACCTGGAAATACAGAACATAGAAACTAGAACAAAGCACCCTGAAAATAAAAATTTCAGATTAAGAAAAAAGGTTTGGCTTCTTTTATGGTGACTGTTAAGCCAAAGTGTCTATCAGGATGTAGGACTTGGAGGAGGACTGCCCTGGTAATCCAGTAATGGAGCCCAGATCTCCATTGCACAAATGCTTTACAAATGCTTGTTTTTTTCCTGGAGAACTGAGAGTTGTGTCTCATGCTAAGCCCTTGGGATATTCTAGCAAAATTTCTCAAGTGGATGCTGTAAATACTAACCAGAAAGGCACCTGGCGTTTTTGCCTCTGTTCTATTTCCCAGTGTTGCTTTCAGTGTCAGTATTTCCACTGGAGAACCTGAGGCTGGATCTGGACAAGGCAGAAAGGGGAGCCAGAAAGGCGAAGAGCCTCTTCTCCTTCCCCTTGTGCACTCAGCCACAGATCATCCTTTAACAAGAAGATAAAGTTTCAGCATTCAAGGGAAACAAAAGCTGCCTGTAACTTACCTGGAGCAACAACTAACTGTCTGCAAACATGTGAAACGGAATGGTAACATCTTTTGATCATCACACCACAAAGCATAAAATACCTTGTACTCCCTGTAATTTATTACCTTTCGGTTTTTTTAGGAAGCAAGTGTTATGTGAAAGATCCTAGACTGGCGGGCCCTTCAAAGAAAGTTCTCAACATGGGACTCATGGCTCACCCCCTCATTTCCCCTCCCAGGCCCTGATGCCAGTTGTCCCAGTGACCTTCCTGATGTAACTCCTCACAGGCAACGGACAAGGGGGTGGAATTAACAGTCAGCCTCAGCACAGGCCCTGGTGGTGCTTCTGGTGAGGGCTGCGACTTGTTCCATGGGTAACCAAAGAATGTCATCCAAAACCCATGGGCTTACCTTTCTAAAGTTCTCCACAGAATATGACAACTCTGAAGGGTTTATAAAAAATCTTTAACTGTCCCTGAAGATTAGGGCTAATGACAATACTTAAATTTCTGTCCTAGAAATGTCTGGTGTCATACTGATTTTGACTCTTCAAATTATTTTTGAAAGTTCAGATGTTGAACAATCTCTCCAGGACAAGTTCAAAGCCATGGTTAGGGGGGCTCTGGAGGGCCAGCGGCTGAAGTTTGGAATCCCTGCTCTGCTCACTTGTGCCTTGGGGAATCCTGGGGAGCAACTGAGACTGTCAACTGGTCCTGATTCTTCAGCATCTGGGATGGACACTTTGAATGGGATAATGATGCAGCCGCAGAGGATTACTGGAGCACAAAGGATATGTTTGTGGGAGGGGTCACTGCATGAAGCGTTCAGCTTCCTTTAATCAGCATTTGGCTTCAATTCCAAATAGCATTTTGCCTCCATAGTAATCTCCTGATGGTAATTCCCAAGCATATTTCATATGAGATGCAATGCAGTTAACCATGTGTTCTGATAGCTTTGATTTTAACCTCTTTCTTCAACCAAAGATCTGTGGGACATTCTTGGCAAAGGCTATCTGGCTAGCGTACTATGAGCAGGGCAAACGTCTTTCTCAAGTTCTCTGTTGCAAATGGACTGTAATCCTAAAGCTGGTGATGTCACGAGAATCTTTCCCTCGACTTCCTAGAGCTTTGGACTAAGTCCATAATACAACCACTTCTTCCAGTCTTCGGATGATATTTCATGCTAATGCATGCAGGAAGTTTAACTCGTCCATTGATTTTGTGCATGGAGAGGAATGCGAGCAAGAAAATCGAGTGGAAATGGAAATATTATTTCTGAGAACCAGGCAAAAGGGCCTGGGAGCGTGTCCTCTCCTTGCAGAAGTGTGGTCAGTATGGGGTGAGTCCAGCACTGAACTTTATGGTGCCTTAAGCTGAGGGGGATTTTCAAGGGCAAGGTAAAGAAGGCCAAAATAATAGGCCAAAATCTTATTCAGAGGAAACTCCCCCTGAGTTCAGTGGGAGTTTCCCTTGAGAAAGGGCGGCAAGGTTTGGCTCATAAACTCTGCATGTAGATTTAGCAAAAAAGGGATTTGTCTTTTGAGACTGGAGGAAAAAGGTTGTTCTCATATGAACAATCTATACATATGGACCTTGTTAATTACTGGGTGTTCTATAGCATTTATCTGTTCACCAGCATATTTATTTCCCCTAACATCTAATGTACCTTTGACCTTTAATATAGTATCAACATTAAACAAACAAACCAATAAAATAACATGGTTACCAAAACTTATGAGTTTCTCTTGTATTGTCGAAATATTCTCTTTGCAGTCTCACTCATTTCCTGTCAGGAGAGTTTGGCACTCAGTCTCCAGTACATAAACAAGCCCAGGAGCTGACCCAAGCCAGACGTTTTGCACAGCTAACTGCAGAAGGTGCTTTAGAATGAAGAAAATATAATTGTCCCCAAAGGACCTGATCTCTTTTTGGGTGTCCTATATCCCTCTGCCTGGCTTTTTAAAAATCTCTCTCTCTGTTCTTCTGCAGAAACAGACAAACAAAAGCAATGAGAAAGTTTACTATTTTGTGTTGCATTTCTAATGAAATTTTCAGTTGACTCTAAAGACAGTTTATGCATGTGATTGTTCCTCATGCAAAGGAGATGCACTGGAATTGTTCCTCTTTTGCAGGTAGTGAAAGGAGGTTATAATTGCAGCTCCTTGGGGGGACATATGCATTAGCTTGGGTAGTGAGGAAAGCCCTATGTGGAGCACTGTCATGTCCAAATTAATATTGGCTATTAGCAGAGCATTGCATCTATATTGTTTGGAGATTTGAGGTAGGTCTTGCGGGGAGAACTCGTGAACCTCTGCTCCACAGCACAGCATTTTGCCCTCTGGACATGCCCACACCAATGTCTGAGCCTGAGTCAAAAAAAAAAAGGATTTTGCTCCAATAGCTTTTTTTCTTGAGCCTTCGCCACAGAATAATCCTTTCCTCCCTATAAACTTTTATCTTTAATTGCCTTTTTGGGACTCTTATCCATCTACTTGTTATTCTTTGTGTGAAATAATTCCGCCTTTAACTTCTATGCTGCACCTCAGACCTACAGTTTTAAAATATCCCCCTTTGCCTTGTTTTCTGGGTTGTTTTTCAAGTGATGTGAGTTTAATGCTGATACTGTGTTAGTGATCAATCAGACCTTTGCCAAGAGCACACACAAAATAAATAAATAAATAAACCCTCCGGTATATTTTGATGTGCCTTTGAAAGGAGGAAAATTCCTTTCACATGGCCTCTTGTCCCTAGAAATCTACAAGTTTCTTTGTCTTGGCAAATGACCAAGCAGCACCGTGATGTACCATTTTTCTTGGCCAGTGTTTTTAGGTCTTTTGAAACCAGACCAAAAGTGTTCACATGGTATTTCTTCATTTAACAGCTGCAAGACAGTGACCGCAGCTGCATGTGCCGTGAAACACAGCTTCCATCTATAGTAAGGGACGCTGTGTTTTTGTTTTTCTGAGAGAGCTGACTAAACGGATTCAAACTCAGGGCTGATACAAGCCGTGCTGCAGCTTCCTATGAAGCCATTTTACTCTACCTATAAGCCTTAGCGCTTCAGAAAGCAGAGCCAGAGAGGGGCCTTTGCAGGGTGAATGTGGATATGCATGCTAATTTTCTACGTGCATAGGACCGAATTAGTATCTCCCTAGGTGAATGCCATGCAAATGGACTGAAGCCGAACATCTGTAGCCCACCTGGCAGCAATCTTTGCAAGCCCACACTGCTTGGTGCCTCCCCTCAACCCAGTCCAAGTCCCTTGAGGTTACAGACTTGGCAGCCTGTTTAAATTGACCCTGTTTGGAGTGGTCCCTTACATCATTTCATTTCATAAGCTGTTAACTAAACTGTTTGTGAGATTGGACCAAGTTGCTTGCTGACAAATTGCAACGATGCTTGTAAAAAAGGGAAAAAAAGGGAAGGGGAAAAAATCATCAGAATGCGGTTCATGCATAAGGCAAAGTCAGCCAGGAAATATTTATGGTGGGTCCTGAATGATCAGACGTTCTGGAAGTGGAAAGGAGGAACAAATGTTTCCCTGTCTGCTTGTTAGGGGTTTTTGTGGTGTTTCAGTGAAGAGTGGTGAAGTTTTTGTGGGGTTAAGATATCTGAAACTAAGCTTGGCAGAATGGAAAGATTCTGCCCATGCTTAAAAAGGGACTGTGCATCTGTACACTAAAACATGCTTGTTTAAGACCTTAATAATAATATTATTAACTAGTCGTTGGTGGTTTGAACATGAACTGAGAGTGGAACAAACCCAGTTTAAAAGCCGTAATAGGAATAGTACCTCATAACATCTGAGGAAAATTTCCCAAGGAGTGTAATGGTTTTGCCAAGACTAGAGGATTGGGGCACTGGTCAGTTAGGTGAATGTGGCTCCCTGCTAGATTTACTTAGAAACAATATTGTGTGCTAGTTTTTTATCTGTTTGTTTAGGCATTGCAATGACCACATTGTGAAAGCAGGATTCTTGCCCAAGAGGTAACCTAATCTACACACAATAAGAAACAGATAGATGGGACAAACTGGCAAAGTAATCACACTTTTCCCTTTCTCTAGTTTATTTTTACTTTTTGTTCTTGCAGAATAACAGTGGCTCGAGGCTTGCAAGCAGCTGAAATGTGGCTCCCCTACTGGGGTTAGACCTGGGCAAAACAGGGTGCTGGGGCTGTGCAGGCAAGATGGTGCGGGAGGCTCCACTCTGCTGCGCAAGATGAAACCCTGGCAGTGACAGGCAAGGCGGCTGAAATTGCCATTGCGGGAGGGGGTCACTGGGGAACTGAGCAGAGCGGTCACTGCAGACCACCCCGGCCTCAGCTGTGACGACAGTGCCCTGGGGAGCAGTTAGTGTTTCCTGCCTCTGAAACTCTCCTGGAGGTCCCTTTCCTTTAGGGTCTCTGAGGTGTGTGTCTCCTGGCTCTCAGCCACACAAAGATTTGGGCACGTGGCTTGTAGGGTCAAGAGGAATGGCCACCCTTGTAGCAAAAATGAAGCTCATCTGTGTTTATTGAATTCTTTCGGCATGTTGTTTTTACTGAGGAGAAGCCTTCTCACCCTGTCTGCTCTCCTGGTGCAGGACACAGCACACTTGCTTAGGTCCTCCTGCAAACACTCAGTATCCCACTCCGTCAGTTGTTTTTGGACTTACGCCTTTGCAACCTTGTCTCATGCTGTGATGTCATTTTAATGTTTAAAAGCAATGGACTGATAAAATGAAAGGAAAAAGGATTACACTTTCTACTAAAGATTGACTTACAAAATGCATTCAAATGTTTGCTAACATGTTCATAGATGTTTAAAAACGATGTAAGCAGTTCAATGGGTCAGCTGGTTGCTTCCGTCCATGGTTCATCACTAACAAGAGTACCGCACATTGGCATGCTTACATCCAGCTGTGGCATAGCCTCTTGTGCCTATTATGTATTCAGACATCATTAATAATTGATTAACCCTTTACAAACCACTTAAATGTGGAATCTCTGTCTAAAGTGGAAACAGGAGCTGATCAGATGGACTTGTCAAAGAGGCTATTAGGGAATATCCTTCTTGTCTGAAAAAAAACATGTTAATAAACTAACACGTGCATTCAGGTAAATTCTGCTCCATTTTTATCTGGAGATTCCTTTTGTGAATTCAATTTCTTCTTCGTCTCTTTCTCCGTTTACTCAAAAAAGATTTCAACTACTCTGGGGGATTTGGGCTGTGTTTTCTGTGAATGGGTTTTCTACCTGTGTCATTTATTAATTCACCAATCCTACATGGCCCGGTGCCTTCATGACATACCAGGAATTATGCACATGCACTCAGGGGTGAGTGGGCTGTAACAATTTCCCCATGCAAGGTTGCCAGTATGTTTGTTGTTGAAACCTGCTACTATACAAGAACCCTGGGGGAAAAACATATGTGTAAGAGGGATGAGTGACTTTGAAGTCTTGTAACCATGAACCAACTGAATCTGTATTATGGGTTTGTAGAATCATAGAATGGTTTGGGTTGGAAGGGACCTTTAAAGATCATTTTGTTCCACATCCCTCTACCATGGCCAGGGACATCTTTCATGATATCAGGCTGCTCAAAGCTCCATCCAACCCGACCTTGAACATTTCCAGGGATGGGGCATCCACAGCTTCTCTGGGCAACCTGTTCCAGTGTCTCACCACCCTCACAGTAAAGAATTCCTTCCTTATATGTAACCTAAATCCACCCTCTTTTGCTTTAGAACTGTTACCTCTTGTCCTCTCACTGCAGGCCCCAGTAAAAAGCCTCTCTCCATCTTTCTTATGAGCTCCTTTAAGTACTGAAAGGCTGCAATAAGGTCTCCCCGGAGCCTTCTCTTCTCCAGGCTGAAAAAAACCAACTTTCTCAGCCTTTCTTCATAGGAAATGTGTTCCAGCCCTCTAATAATTTTTTTGTCCCTCCTCTGGACCCACTTTAATAGGTCCATGTCTTTCTAGACATCATGGAAGTCACAAGTGTGTCTGCCAGCGGCCAGGACTTTGGTTTCATCATCCATGTTGAACTCAGGGAGGCTATAATTCTTCAGAAGTGTGAAGCATACCTATCTTCATAAGCTCCGATGAAAAGACCTCTCTCCTCCTCTCCCAGGCAGCATGCCATAGCCTGCCAATGGCAGAGAAGGGATAAGAACACATGATTTACAGTAACTTTTAATGGAATTCACTTGATGGCTTAAAAGCTTTGTATATAATATTAGTTCCTACTGACTCCTAAACAAGCTTTTTTCTAGTTAAAAACCACAAGCGTGTGAACTGGGAGGCACCGAAGGGAATTGGCTTGACAACCGAGGATGAGTTGCACAATTGAAAGGTATTGCTGGCAGCATGCTCAAGGGGTTCACTATGGAGGTTTCATAAATTTAAAATAAAGCACGTGCTTCTATGTTAAGTCCTTCTCCATTTCTGTGCTACCGAACACTCCTTGGAAACCAAAGATATTGATATATTCTACGCTGCAGGGAAATCAATAAAAACTTTAATCACAAAATTAAATAAAACCAAAGCTACTGACATTACATGGTAGCACTTTCAGAAGGAGCAACATGACATTTTATGGTTTTCCTGCAACTGGGCTTATTATTTACAAAAGAAAATCAATAGCTTCTTCAGAGCTATTGGGATGGAGAATAAGGACCTTCCCATCATTTTGAGTTGACATCTTAGTGGGCTTTAGTGCAGTTACAGAGGAATAGCATGGCGTATGTTCTTCAGTGATGCAGGTGGTTTTGACAGAAGGAATTTGTTAGCTCTTAGATCCACCTTCATCACAGTCTCTGAACTTCCTTAAAAGGTTTGTGCCACCATCTTATCCTGTTCATCATTTGCACATTTCCTGGGCCTAACTGTGAAAAAGCAGCGATGTGAAGGTGGTGACATGTCTGTGAAGTAGCAAGGTACACTGTGCAGTAAAGAAGCACACCTGAATGACACATGGCAGTAATGGATATGCAACTGAAGATCCTACACTGTGTCAAGCAAAATTGATCTAGAAACTAGTTTTGGCAAATTCTTAGGTAGAACTGTACAGAATGATACCAAGTAAACATAAAACTACATTAAAAATTCTTATTTGTACAAAACCTTAAAAATCCTTATATGTGTAAAAAGTTTAAAGCTAAGAGTTTCTTCACAAAAGGTAGCTGGTTTTAATTAATCCATTTCCCTGGAAATGTGTTGTAAAAGTGAAGAATTAAGCCCTTTTACATATTAACATTAAGACATTTTCTGAGAAGAATAAGGGTGACATATAGAGGAAGCTTCCAAAATGGAAAGCCATTAAACCTCTTCATTTTGTGTCAAAAATTTTGTGTCAGGTTCTTCCTGGAAATTCATAGCAAAATTCCACTTCAGGGTTTCCTCTTTCCAGGGGAAATGTTTTAAAATGTGAAATATTTCTTCACAAAATTGAAAAACAAATAAAAGATGCATTTGTACACAATTCTACTGCAGCCACCACAGATTTTCATTTCAAATTTTGCAAGAAGCCAAGGACTTTATTTAGAAAGAGAATTATTTTCCATTTGTAATCTTCATATTTCTCACTATTATGATCATTATTTGCAATAGAACAAAAAAAATCCATTAATCTGAAAATGGTTAGGAAATTTACACAACAAATGCCATGTATCATCTACATCAACAGAAGTATATAACCAGGATTCTATGAATCTAGTAATTCTTCCCACTTCTGATCTAATGGAAACTTGTGGAAAATGAACAAAGGGAAAAGAAATTTATATCTATAACAAGCAGAAGCAGATCTTTTTTTCCCCTTTAAATGAGTAAATGTGTGCAGATTTTGTGGTGGGTTGACCTTGGCTGGCTGCCAGGTGCCCACCAAGCTGCTCTATCACTCACCCTTCTCAACAGGATGGGGAGAAAATCGTGATGAAAAGCTCATGGGTCGAGATTGGGTCGAGATAAGGACAGGCAGATCACTTACCAATTACTGTGATGGGCAAACCAGACTCGACTTAGGGAAAGTAATTTAATTTATTGCCAATTAAGCAGAGCAGGATAATGAGAAATAAGAACAAACCCCAAAACACCTTCTCCAACCCCTCCCTTCTTCCCAGGCTCAGCTTCACTCCCAACTCTTCTACCTCCTCCCTCCCAAGCGGAGCAGGGTGATGGGGAATGTCAGTTCATAATTCTTCATCTTGGCTGCTCTTTCCTCGTCATGCTCTTCCCTGCTCCAGTGTGGGGCCCCTCCCATGGGATACAGTCTTTCACAAATTGCTCCAATGTGGGTGCTTCCCACGGGCTGCAGTTCTTCAAGAGCTGCTCCAGCATGCGTCCTTTCCATGGGGTACAGTCCTTCAGGAACCGACTGCTCCAGCGTGGGTCCCCCACGGAGTCACGAGTCCTGCCAGCAAACCTGCTCCGGCCTGGGCTCTTCTCTCCACGGGGCCTCAGTTCCTGCCAGGAGCCTGCTCCTGCGCGGGCTCTCTGTGAGCTTCCTTCAGGGCATATCAACCTGCTCTCATGTGGGGTCCTCCGCAGGCTGCAGGCTGGCTATCTGCTCCGCGGTGGGCTTCCACGGGCTGCAGGGCGACAACCTTCATCACCACGGTCTTCTCCACGGGCTGCAGGGGAATCTCTGCTCTGAGGCCTGCAGCACCTCCTCCCTCTCCTTCACTGACCTTGGTGTCTGCAGAGCTGTTTTTCTTATATATTCTCACTCCTCCCTCCCAGCTGTTGTGCAGCTTTTTTTACCTCTTCTGAAATATGTTATCACATCACTGGTGGGCTCAGCTTTGGCCAGCAGCGGGTCTGTCTTGGAGCCGGCTGGAGCTGGCTCTCTCTGACATCGAGGCAGCTTCTGGTGTCTTCTCACAGAAGCCACCCCTGCACCACCAAAACCTTGACACGGAAACTCAATACATATATACACACAAATCTACAGGTATATACTGCTAGAAGAATGAAAGAAGAGACTGTTTTCTATTTAAGACTATTTAATATTGTTTCAGATAAAAGCAAATACGAGTGTTCATTCTAAACCTAAGTGGGTTTTTTACTACTTTGTTAATTACTTCAAAAATATGAGCAGACAAATTCATCAACAATGACACTTTCCCAACCAATGTCTTTATTCTATAGGTTTCATAACAGGGGAGGAAAAGAGACTGCAGGATATAAGCTTTTGTTCTAAATCAGTTTTGGATTCATTCTGGAATGATGGACAGTTCCCTAGTTTTTGGCTAGGGTGGGGTCTTTAACACCGAGTCCTGATCATAATCAAAGGCAGAAGGAGAGTAGTGCAACACTTCTAGATAGGCTTACTTATGCCTCATTCAGATCCATTTATTCTGAATATGCTCAGAGATATTATTCTCTTTTCTAAATTATCACAAAATTCTGCAAAGAGCTGCTCTGTAGGGTTCACTTTGAATTCACGGACACAGAACAGGAACCACCTGTTGAGAGACATGTCAATGCAGACACTTCCAGGATAGGGACTAGCTTCTTGAATGTTGCTTTTCGTGGAAGTAACCTTAAGGGCAGAATTTATGTAAGAATCCATTAGGGACAGACACAATTGGATCTATCATAGCATATAATGACTTTCTGGGCCACATGTCACTTTGCTTTGCATCTCGCAGGCAATTTGTGAATGGCAGTTGGTGAGACAAGATCTGCTATATATATTTTCCTGTAGAATATTGAACATGACACAATAAAGTCTGATTTTAATCTCAAGATAAATAATAAAAAATAACATAGAAAAGCTGTTAGTAAATACTGTAAAAGGAAGTGCTCAAGGGCATTTTCTGATAGTGTAGTTATTTATAAACCTCTTCTTTCCACATGCTAAAAGACTCATTAAGGATGGGGATTCTGGATAAGAGCAATAGAGTGTATTGTGCAGTGGGTAGCATGAAGTAAATATTCAATAGACACTGGAGAGTCCTTGTTCAAGGACCAACCTCGGGAAGTGATGTAAACTGTTCACAGAGCACTTAATTTGATTCTATCAGAGATTTATTTCAGCATGTGATTGATGGAAACTGACTAAGTGGTAGTGTGGCAAAAGTACAAAAGCTATTGAACTATTAATGTTATTTATAAGGACAGGACTAACTGTGATAAGCAAGGACCAATATGAAATGTTTGTTTGCTTCTTTGGAGTGAAAACTGTTCCTTTGTGAGGAGCCAGCATGATTGCACAGGCTTAGCAGAAGCTAAGGACAAGTGCAGACCTACTAGAGTCAGCATAGGCTCAGCTCCACACTGTAGAGTGGTGTGGGAAGCAGGTTAGGGCTGAGAGTTTTTGCAAGAGATTTTGGAAGCACTTTGGTGAAAAAAACATAAACACAAAGATGCTGAACTTCCTTGGATTCAGAGAATGTTGTTCTTCTTCTCTGACATGTCAGTTACACTGGGCTTTGCCATTTCATCTCTCTTGTTAAGGACAGCAGAAACAGGTAAGCAAAGCAGAGCAGCAATCAGTATTCTTTGTATTTGACAACGATTTCGTCTCCCAAAGAAATCACCCCTTCCTTGGGTCCACATTTCCTGAGTGCTTGGAAACCACAACAATATAAATATATGCCAATCAAGTGGTTAGCATAATAGCATATTGTGAAATTATATGTAAACATCAAACTACATTGATTGGGCAATTTCCTATCCAGTTATTCTTGAATAACCACTTCCCTGAATATGTCTTTTAGGAATGTTTCAGCTAGAAAGCAGTCTGCAATGTTTTATTCTCTTTAGACCTGATTTATTCAAAATATTCCAACTCCCACATACTGGTCGATATACTGCAGGCTCCTGGGCCAGCAATAGCAATCCAAATTGGTAACTGATTGACCAGCTACAGAACGCAAGGAGGAATATGGATAATTGATCTGTAAATTTTTATATGAAAGAATTCAAGAACATCTTGCTTGTGATTTACTGCATTAGCTCAATCTCTAACCCATTTAATACCATTTCCCTGAACTCAAGCAGAGGGATCAGACATACCAGCATTCCAGTACAGGAATCCCCATGGTGCCATTTAACTTGTAGGAGGAAGGAAGGGTTAAAGTCACAGGTGGCCTTGCAATTCTTGGGAAAGGTCCAACTTCACATGCAGGTCTCCTCAGCAACTAAGCAAAGCCAACCAATGTGTCAATCAAATTGCAGTGAGTAGAAGTCAGTCCAAACATCTGCCTTTCTTGTCTGGTTTCCCTGGGTGTTCTGCTTGGATTTTGTTGCACAGAAATACTTGACATGAAGGCATTTGCTCACTTCACAGAGAAGAGCACAGCAGCTTCTTGGACTTCTGTCTTATTTGCTTTAGCCAGCTGGTCATCTGCATGACAGAGAACATTTTTTAATTTGATGCTGGTGCACTGAATAACAGTGCAGGTCCCTTTACAGATATATATTTCTTAGACTTGCCAATCAGCAAGATTAAACAGTGAGCTTGTAGTAATTTACTCATAAAAAAGTGAGCAGGTGACAGCCTCATATCAGTTAATGTTGGCATATTATCTACTAAAAGAAAAATGAAACAAAATATTTTGTCTCCTAAGAATCAAAGTAGGAAAGAACAGGAGGAATGTATGGCATTTCTCCCCAGTGCATCAGGCAGTCATTTCCCAGATAACAATTAGGTGTCTTTCCTTTATTGACATTGTAGGCAGGATTTATGCAGAAAATAAAGTATTTGAAGTAATATGATATCCATGATCTGCTTTCAAGTTTATTCAAAGTTCATAGAGGCCAAGGAGAGCCTTGTCTTAACAGAGCTTTGAATCAGGAGTTGATTTGCTCCATGAAGTTTCCCCTCTTCAGTTATCTGCAATATTTACGTGATTTTTTTTTCTTGTGAGAACAGGCTTTCTGACAGTTCTTGTGGGTCGTCAGGTTAAAATAACATCTAAATATCTTCCAACTGGCTAGGTCCTAATTCTGACCAGCATCAGAATGTATAGAGACAATTTTCATTTTCACACAAATTTTACCCATACTTTTTTCAGAAGCATCCACACAAAAAATACTGGGTTTGTAGTTTAGGTCCAACATTACCTCATCTGTCATTACAACCACATACCCTCAAGGATCTCTAGAAGTTCAGGAAAACACTTATGACAGAAGGCTCTCTAAACAGAAGTTCAGGTGAACACAGAACTAGTACTGCCCCTCCATTAGCTCTGTATGTCTAGGTCCCAAACGCCAGCTAGGACATTGCCATCTCTTGGCTATGTCTGCTCTATCAGAAGAATGAAATGGTAACTAGACAAAAGCACCATGATTATGCTCTTTACTTCCTGATTGTTGGCTTTAACTGGGTTATCAACTGGCCATAGTGGGGCTACACAATGACTGAGTTGAGTTCAGACTCCCTGCTGTTGGGCTGCACTGGACATGTCCAGCCCTGCCCATATCCAACACACCCAGCATGTGAACATGAGTACGAACCCTGCTAGTCACCAAACCTGCCTGGGCTTAGCCAGAGTAGCGCCAGCGGCTCAGCAGCACAGCCTCAACAGGCAGGCTTGGTGTGGGCTGGGACTGGCATCTACCTGACAGCATGGACGTTTGGCTGTGTCTGTACTGAGCAATTAACAGCCACTGAGCATAAGATCCAGCCCTGGCCCATGACTGTCCCTTCTGCTCACTGCTACAGACTCCCAGGTGCTACTTGGACCCGCACAACAGCAAGAATGGGCCAGGCACTGGTACTGTCCGGGATGTCTTCCCTGCAGGTGGGTCGAGGAGGACACCTGGCTTTGTGGAAGAAGCACTCTCCTCCTTGTTTTGTATCCTGCTCCTGTGGGTCAAGATACCCCGTTACTGTTTATGTACACACATACAGTAAAACTTTATTACATGGTGTCTGAAATATGGTTTGATGCTACTTTTTCTTGTCTGGTCCATATATTAATTTGACCAGGCTTATTTTCCCCCTTGCAATCAGACCCTCTTGAGTGTCTGTTACAGTGATAAAATGTCTCACGTGCTCTGCCAGAAACTGTCTTGTTCCCATTGTTTAGTGATTTCAAGCAAGCTGAGTCATAGTGGCACTCAAAAAAAAAGAAGAAGAAAAAAATATCATGTCTTTATCACTTCAGGCAAAACAGGAATGTAATTCAGAAAGGTAAATCATAACAATACAGGAGGTCAAAAACAGATCTCTCACCAAACTTCTTAAGTTGAGATCTGTACTCAGAGTAAACTTCTATCTCGGGTATCCAAAGTTAGAGGATTTGACAGGAGTGCCATGATACTTGAACAATAAGTAAACTGGAAGAATGAGATAAAGATGATGGAATTGTCTTATGCCTTTCAGGTGGCTATCTTTTATCCTTCTATGAAAAATGTGCATCATTTTCTTCAGGTCCTGGACTCTGTGTGTTGTCTGTTGGATGTTGCAGCTGCTGCCCCTATCTTGCCTTTTTAATTTTTCTAATTGGTGAGGCAATAACATAGAGAATGTGCTATGCAAGTGCAAAGCACAAGTGAGGCTTATTGATTTTAGTAGAAATTAAGGCCTACATCTATATGTTATGCTTATATAGCATATTCCATCTTCCACACTTTTCCATTTATGGGATAACGTTGTTGCTGGAGAGAACTCATCGCATTCACTTCTGTATTATTTAGCCATGTAATGTGATAGTGATAAGATCAAGATGTTTGGCACTAAAATCCCAACTGTTTCAGCAAGTGCTTCATGGTTGCTTGGAGTGTCATATCTGTTAACAAGCTTGTTCATCATCTTTGCTTTTTCCTTGTGGAACAGGTAATGAGTGGTAACTTGTATATCTCTTTCTCTAGTCATCCACTACCCTGTTACAGAAACAGTTGTCCTTCACTGGATAAAAATAAATCTTTCCTTAAGTTGGGTGTTTTGGTTTTTGGGTTTGGATTTGTTTTTGGGGTTTGCGGTTTTGTTTTGTTTTTCTTGTTAAAATCTATAGACTAATTTACATAGGAGATTTTCATACAGAGCTGCAATACCTGAGACAAAGAACTGTCTGGTGCTTAAATACAGGACAGCTTGAAATACCTGGTCTGACACAGACTAATATAATCACAGACCACTCACTTTACCAGTCCCTTCTTCCATTTTTCTGTCTAAAAATGGACAATCTAACATTTACCCTCCTTCTGGTAGTGTTTCGTGACTTAGGAAATGTTTATGGCCCAACACTGTTATTAGCATAGCATTGTTTACTCCTGCAAATGTTGATTAAGGACACTGAAATTATCTGGATGATAACAGTAAGGTACAAAAGGAAATGAAAATGAGGCTTTAATCACTCTCTCAGTGTATAAAGGAACACAGATAAGGCCGTTCCCAACCACAAGCTATAAACAGGACATTACCCAGTGAGTACAATTTTGTCACATATTTTCTCTCTGGGGATTGCATCTCGGCAAAACTTAATCTTTGCTGCCTGCTGCCAGAGGCCGCTAGCCTGGAACCAAGCTCTCAAACATAATGAAAAGGATAAAGACAAAGAAAGTTAATGGCCGCAACAGCTCATATGGGTCTCGCTTCCACAGATTCGGTAACCTTGTGTAGAGCTGCTTTCATTACATGCAACGGCATGCTGTGGCTTCAATTACATGGGTGGTGCTGTGTTACTGCTTTGCCTACTGACACTAAGGTATTGCCTGGATAAATATTGCCTCCTGAAGGATTGCACTGAGTCAACTGCATGTACTAAGCTAAGAGTGATGAAAATTTCTTCTGGATGAGACTAGTTAAAATTGCTCTTGCTGACTCAAGCAGTGGGAGAATCCTTTGTGATTCACTTACTAGAAATGCTGCTTTTGTCTAAAAGTCTGCAACCCTTTCCCTGCTCAGGAGGCACAGCCCCGGCTCTCTGCTTCTCCTAATTTGGTTGGTGTCTACCTCAGCTTGCTGTGATGCTAGTACATCAACGCACGTGTGTCTTGTCCTCGCCAAGAAACTCTGTTGCAGACTACATGACGTGCCAAATTCCAGCCACTGTCCCCACTTTCATTCACTTCTTGACAAACTCAAAAATTCTCAGAAAAGTCAAGAAATCATAGTTAATCTGAAAAAATGTGGAAAGCTGTGACACAATATCTATGACACCTGCAGGAGTCTTGAAAAATTATATATTTACTTCACTGAGTATTTTAAAACTTGTCAGTTCATCACTGTTTCCTTCACAAGCTGGGTTTTTGCCCCATCTCCTTCTTGTTAGGTTTTTGACCTTTGGGTGCCTTGCAAGTGCAAACTAGCAGCATGCACATAACGTATGCTTTGTGCAGTGCAGATGCAGCAGTATGCAGTGCAAATGAGAAAAGAGCTTTAAGTACCAAGTATCTCATACAGAGTCTGCCTTAGTCAACTTTTCCCCTCTTGGAGCTCAGGAAGAGCAGAGGAGAGAAAAAGGTCTATCATGGGCTCTCCATTACTTTCCTACTCAAATTTCCAGTTACTACTCTAGACCTCTGCCAGAATTATTTTTTCTAGTTCTTGGTGCTAAATCTAGGATGACCATAATCTATCACAGGATTAACAGTCTCTAGCCTCATGAAATATAAACCACTTTTCTATGTAGACTTCAGCAGCACATCTGCTAAAGCTGGTAATTTAATCTGGGTTATAGCCCCCTGTCCTCACGACCCTAACCCTTCCTGGGACTCTGTGGCTACAACTATGCCAGTAAACTGAGTAAGGTCAGGGCATGTCCCAGGCACTGGCACACCACTATCCATACTGTAAAACCATTAACAAGGTATGTGACATGTCTTTAGACCAGGCAATCCAATACTCTTCCAGACAAGTAGTGGACAGGGCTCAGGGATCAGCATGGGCTAGAGACTGTCCTCAATTCACAGTTTAGATATAGTTGCCCTGCCTGGGAGTTAGACAGAGGTTAGGTAGACATGAACTGTGCTGTATCAATTGGCTACAGGTGCATCCACATTAGCTTTTTAGTTCAGATCAGACATATGTATTAGAAACTAATTCCCTGATTGTTTCCCAGTTCCCCACAACCCTATCCTGAATAAAATAAAGCGTGCAAATATCCTCTGTCACCCAGGACAATACTTCACCATGAAATAAAATTAATGCAAGTGTGCTACTGTATCATAATTCCCAAGCTACTATGTAAGGTAGATAAAACAAAGCAAAATGTTACTGTTAAAAAAAGTATTTCAGAATCTAGATGTACCTTTGAATGTTGGCGGTAATATACATTACCACATTGGGCCTTGAGGCTTGAATATGACATTGTGTGGTGGGTTGACCCTGGCTGGATGCCAGGTACCCACCAAAACTGCTCTATCACTCCCCCTCCTTGATTGAAGAGGAGAGGGAGAATATAACAAAAGGCTTGTGGGTCGAGATAAGGACAGGGAGAGGTCACTTAACCAATTACTGTCACGGGCAAAACAGACTCGATTTGGGGAAAAATGAACTTAATTTATTACCAGTCAAGC
>JAVKLA010000073.1:29673207-29705103 GCA_034782735.1 Sagittarius serpentarius
GGCGCCTGGAGCACCTCCTCCCCCTCCTTCTTCACTGACCTGGGGGTCTGCAGAGATGTTTCTCTTACATGTTCTCATTCCTCTCCGGCTGCGGCTTCTGCGCCCCAGTACTTTTTTCCTTCCCAAATCTGTTATCCCAGAGGCGCTACCACCGTCGCTGATGGGCTCGGCCTTGGCCAGCGGTGAGTTTGTCTTAAAGCCGGCTGGCATTGGCTATATCGAACACAAGGGAAGCTTCTAGCAAGTTTTAAAGAAGCCGCCTCTGTGGCACCCCTGCTACCAAAACCTTGCCACGTAAACCCATTACACATTGGATATTCCTTTTTCCACTTGTTCCTGTAACAGTACTATCCTATGTAAGAGAGTCTAGATTGTAAAGGGGCCACCTAAAGACTCAAAGCTCAATGTACTAAATCTTTGTGCCCAAAACACATTGGGACTTACCCACAAGCAAAAGCTGTCCTATGTTAGTTCTGCAAAAGGTGCAGCAAGGTCATCATAAAACATCATGTAATAGCCGCACCGTAATTCTCACTTGGCCACAGAAATTGGGCAGTCTTGAATGGCAAGTTTGCAATGATTTTATGGTCCTAGCTGGTATTGCTGGTACTACAGCTGTCTTTCCACTAGTCATGTATTTGAGGTATCTACTGCTTAAAGGAAAATTTTGAAGGAGAATTGCAAATGAGATGTCTTGTCCAGATGGTATTTCCAGTTTGCCCGATTATCTGAAGTCCCATGCAATGACCGTGAGGTTGTAAGACTTTTTCATTGAAATGTTGCTGCTGTATTTTGCAAAATGGACAACAACAGCCCTAAATTCAGAGACCTACTGAGTGAGAAAGGAAGCCTTTTCAGAGGAGGACTTGAGGAATGGATATCTACTGAAAGCTTTGGTTAATTTTAAGGACATGTATCATGCTTTTCCTATGCACAGCATGCACAACAAAATAATTCAAAGGCACATCTTGGGGAGGCCATTGCAGAACTTGCCAGGGTGATCTGGACTGGCATTAAGATCAAGGACACTGTGTCAAATGCTTTGTAACAAATGGTGCCCATCTTCCACATTTCTACAGTTCTCCTTTTGCCACTCCTTGTGTGCCCTCACAAAGGCAATCAGACATCCAAATGGGAGTGTGGAAACAAGTGCTAGAAGATATGAGATATTTACTAGAAAAAGATTGCCTTGAACATGTTTACAAAATAAGTTATTGTTTTGTATTGTGCAAGGTTTAGATATCTTCTTGATATAATCTGTACGCTGAGGAATTATCACTTAGCTCCATCCCTGGATCATACTTGCATGAGACTATGAGAAATCCTTTTCTGGCTGTCCATCTGCCCAGCAGATGGACATGATAGATCTGGCTTCTATTTTTTTCCTTTTTTTTTTTCCTTTTCTTCTCTTTTCCCAAATCCAGTTGGCAGATCTCGTAATTTGCTGGGCTGACCCTTCCAAGGGCTTGATATTGAACCTGCCATCTGGCTAATAATGAGGCCAGCTGGACACTAACACCAAGACTCAGTCCCAGACTTGCATTTTCTTCATCTGGCTCCTTTTCTGTTTGTTCCTGCTCTGTCTGGACCCAATGGACATCATGTTGTGCAAAGTCACATAGAGTTGTTAGCCAACCTTTTAGTTTCTGGGTACACTTCATGATGGCAGGGGCGTTGTTTTCCTGTCCCCTCAGGCAATATTTTATTGTTGGATGTGGACCATATAGGATGCCAAAAAGAGAAAAACCTGATGAAACTACTCTCACTGTTAATAAGCAGCAATATCTTCTGATTGCAGCAATAGGTTCCGATAAATCACTGGATCATTTCCCTCAGAGTTTAATTGAACCATTGCTCTAACTCACCAGTTTGATTGATGTGACAGTGTACACAGACTCTTGATTCATAAGAAGTAAACACTTTTCTGTTGTTAAATTAGAGACCATCCTCTAGGACATTCAGAACAATTGAATCTGACAAAAACTTGTGGTACACTGTATGCTATTGGATCCCCCATGAGTAGGGGGGCTGACTGTCAAAGACACGTATCTTCTGCATAAGCTTGCTATGGAACCCCACCATGTCTGCCTCTGTCATGTCACTACTGTCAATGAAATGAGAGTTAGAGGATCTAGGTGTCTTTGCTGGACACAAACAACTGATCATACAGACAAAAGGAGTGGACTGCTCTGTAAGGAAAGGTGAGCCAGGAGCTCAGCACATCAGCAAAGCAGGCAGGGCGCAGGTGTCACCAGCACAGCCCCATAGCAGCCCAGCAACTGGAGCAGGGCAGGTCCAGGGACAGAAGCTGGCTTCAGCCTGGAGTCAAGATTGCCAGACAAGTCTGTAGTGATGAAGCAGGTCTGAAGTCAAGCCAGAAGGCCAAGCTTGCCTGTCAGGGTCAGAACTCACATCAATGGGGTGTACGGCCAGGCATGGGCATAGCTAAAAAATTGTTGAGACAAGGACCAAGGCTTTTGTGCAAGATGTTTAATGGTTCCTGCTAAAACATATAGGGTAAAAAGAATCAGATCTGTTATTCTATAGTTTTGGTAATGTGACATAACAGATGTCTCACTTTCAAATACAAAAATATGAAGTAGTTATCCTTTTTCATGAATATACTGAAAGGCATCCTCGTTATTGCTCCACAGACAAGTGTTTCTCTTTATTAACATGATTTTGCAGACACTTTATCCATGAGAGACTGTAAAGTCAATGTCCATGCTGTGATAGTTTCCCTGCTCCTATCCAATAACATGCCAGTGCCATATCTTCACGGAAGAGAGAGATCTTTCTCCCCCAAGGGGAGACTCTTGTTCAACATCTGTTCTATGTCTTCTGCAGCTCCTGCTGTTGCCTCTAACAGACAGGGCCACTCTCAAGTGTAAAGACCCATTTTGAAAATGATCAGTTTCTTGCCAGCTGTTAAATCAAGTACAGTACAAGGACGATACTTCACATGTCCATGGAGATAAGTTAATGATACTATGCTAATAAGGTGTGTGTTGTCCCCATTTAGCAAGCCTTACCATGTATATACCAAGGTCTGTTCACCCTGAATCCTCTGAAGCTTGTCGTGGCAGACCATTGATTTATGCTGTTGTTGTTGCCTTAGAAAGCACAGAAGGGTTCATATTGCCAGGGATGTGGGATCAATCCTGTAATTACAGTCCATTAGCAGGGAAGCCACTGTTAGGGCTCTCTTGCATTAGAAATAGACCATCATTTCTAAAACTGTCTAAAACAATGAGGTCTATGAAAATAGCCCCCAGTTGTGAGGAAGAGGCTTGTACAATCAGCTGGAGAGGTAATTGCATTGGAGCACAGGTCAGCACAGAGGGGAGATGGTCCTTGTCTCAGTGCATTAAAGGTAATACACTATGCCTATGGCAGGCTCCCTGAATTTGAGTGATTTTCAAGGCCACGTTTGAAAATATTCTGCTTCCAGGTGGTTTTCTCTGGAAAGATTTCCCGCCAGATTTCTACTTAGTGCTTTGTGCCCTGTCTTCTGCTTCATCCAGGAGAACTTTAAGGAATTGCTTTCAGGTTCACAACTCATTTTCTTATAGACACTTCCAGGCCCCTGCCTTACCCATTTCCATCTGTGACTTGAGTTTTGAACCAATGCACAGCCACTCATCTCTCCTCCTACTCAATTCTCTGTTGATGAATTCACTGTTAGTATTTCCCACTATTTAATCCAAAAGCTGAAGTATGGCTGCAGCTGAACGTGGTGCTATCATGGTCACATTGTCAAGAGCCAACTGCAAAGTGTAATATACTACTTCTATTACTTTGTGAGAACAGGTGCCAGCCAGCTGACACAGGGTGCTGGGTACTTGCAAGCTCAAACAGCGAGGTTATTAAAATATTGTTAAAAGAAAACACTGGCTGTCAGTTGTAAACTTAACTGCCATTGGCTGTCCAGCATTGCTAGACAGTCAGAATGCTGAGTTGGAGATATTCCTGTTGGTAAATTACAGAGCTCTAATTATATCAGTTCTAATCTCTACTGTCAACAACTGCCAATCATCTGCATTTTCTTTGTTCTGCTACCACTCCACCCAGGGAAACAGCAGACTGAGGACCTTCTCTGTTGCTGTTTTCCAAGGCTCCAAACTGTGTTAATAGGCTAACAGCAAGATCATGCATTTGCCAAATTTGACCTTTTTCATACAACCTCCTATCCCATGTACTGACTGAAATGCAACACCATTTCTGTGAGTGTATGTTCATCATTGCCTTCATCACCTCCTTTGCCCTCATTGCTGGAGAACACGATTTCTCTCACAGAGAGAAATCTAAAGATTATTAATAATGCCTTCTTCCCTAGATCCCATTTTACCCTGTGTAATCATTTAGCCATGATTCCACTTATCCGATCAGACCAATCCATCTTTTGTTCTGCCAGTTTTCTGTCCAAGTGTCAGCAGTCTGATGTACAGTGATGCTTTAGCCCCTGGGCTAGGTGGGCCTTAGCAATGTATCCTCTGTTACTGGAATAGTTTATGCCAATGCAGCTCCCTGGATTTCAGCCCAAAGACTATACACAAAAGAACTCAAATCAGCACTCCCTAGTCTCTAATTCCCAGCTTAGTCTCTGCACACTTATTGTAGTCTTGCTGGGCAGTTCTAAGGGAAGGGCAATCTCACTCGCTGACCTATAGCTTTTTTCTCTTTCAGCTAGGTCAGCAAGCAGCCTTAGCCAAGAAAGTGTTTAACCCCTAAACAGCAAGGATTGCACTGGGTGACATTTCCCTGGCTCTTCTACAAGAACAGTGTCAATGATCATTAAGATCATCATTAATGATAATTTGTTTAAAAACTCAATAATGGGGATTTCTTGGCATGGAAGTACAGCACAGATCTTTGGGAAATTCAGATCCACTTGCAGACCTTCATCCTTGCAGCCTCCCAGTAACATATCCATAAATAGATGCAGGGAAGCTTGGAATCCTTTGCAGGTTTTGATCCAAAATTCACAACCTAAGCCAGTTTCAACCTGTGCATTGAATGGTACCTGAGCAGTACCTTTAGGAGCACCAGCTCCTTGAAGCAATGTATGATACTCACAGCACCTCCCCTCTTTGCCCCATATCTTGCACTTAGGAGTTTAAGGGTTTCTTTCTCCTAGTCATGGTACAAAATAATATTAAAATAAAAATCTAACCAAGAACCAGGAAGCTGTTCTTCTGTCAAGTTAGCAATGATTCCTCATTTTTGTTGCTCCTATCACTCTCTGTATAAAAACCTGCTCAGTTACACTGTAAATAATTGCATTTTATTCCTCCCCCATATTCCCCTTCTTGTCCCAAGTGACCCGTTTGATTCTCACAGTAGCTCTTCTTTGAAAAAGAAAAATCTACACAAAGTATCAGTGACAGTCAATATTTAAGGAACATCTTCAAATATTCCATACTGCTGCACATAGATTTTAGGGGGCCTCTCGTACCACCTGTCCAAGCAGCAGATAGCATTAGGTATCACTGTATTTCTGTGCTGTTTTGCAGAAGAGAACTGAGCAACTGCACCGCACACAGGTTCATAAAGCCAGGGGAAGGATGTGCTGAGTTGCAGCTGAGGCTGGGGCTCAGAGGAGTTCCCTCCAGGGACTCATTGCCCAGCTGGACCAACAGCCAGCTTTCCCATCAGATGACTGCACAGTACAGATGCATTGCTGTCCTATGGTCACCACGTATCTGCTGTCCCAGGCACCAGGAAGGGAGATGACTGATAGACAGACATTGGTGTAGAAAGCTGAGTGGGTAACAAAGTGGTGGTCAGGGCAGAGCAGGTTGATGCTGTGTGACAGTGGGCGGCCACCTGCGTGTGAGAGGACATCAGGGTGTTACATCCACCCCTCTGCAGACAGAGCTGGTGCGTGTCCGGGGGACCCCTCCTGCACTCTGTACCCTTCACAGGAGCATGGGCACAAAGGGAGCAGGATTTACTACTTCTCCAGGCACAAAACAAACCTGAGCACTTTTGCTTCTCTTCCCCATGCTCTCTTGGCTCTTGCTGTGCTCTGTGGGTGACGGAGCCAACACAAACTCACCGCGAGGGACTGTGCACACTCACCTGCCATGGTGGGTCATGGGAAAGCGAGCGGGAAGCCCGAAGTGTTGGCATGACAAGCCTGTGCCACAGATCCTCAGCCACCCCTGCTGCGCCAGCTTAATGGGAGCTACAACCATCATCAGTCCGTGTAGGGGCTGCTATAAGCTCCCGTAAGGTCTGGAGGCTTTTCGGTGTGCTCTGATGCAGCATGTGTAAACAAGAATGCAGTGTTGCAGTTAAATACCTCCTTTCAACCAAGAAAAAGGCCAATTTTGAGTCCCTCAGACACAGGCAGAAATTTTCAAAAGTGACTTATAGTAATCATGGGAGAATCTTTGGTAATATTGCTCTTCACTGGCTGCTGCACAAGCACAGAGATAGCCCCATCCTAAAGTGCTTCCTCTCCAAGGGAAAAGACAATAAGCACGTACAAAGAGCTGTCTAGGAATTACAAGGAAACAGCTAGAAAACTGGTCAGCACGACAAACACTGGTTTCAGCGCAGCAGCAGCCTGCCAATTGCCACATCTTTTGCAGCCGTCACAGCAAGAGAGAATTTTTTAAATAGATTTGAAGAAGGGGCAGCAACTGTAGATGTGCTTGTTTGAAAACTGAGAAAGGCAAGGAAGAGAAAAAAACAAATAATAATTGAAGTCCAGACTGACGTTGAGTGGTCTTGGCTTTTGCTTTTGAGACTGAGCTGGTTTGGGTTGCTGTGGGGTTTTTTTTGAGCGGGAGAAGGACAGAATCTTTTCCAGCATATGGAAACACACATGCACACATGCACACACACGCACAAAACGTTTCCCTGTTAACATGCTTTCATCATTTACATCTCAGAGCCTTTGTTATGGTTACATTTGGTTCTCATTTAATCTGTGCTGCCCTCCTCGCACCTCTGTCTCGCATCCCTCTATTGTTTAGCTGAGGCTTCTTTCAAGCCTGTCTCCTCACAGTGCCACTGAGGCATCATGCTAGTCTTTTCCCTCTTTCCCTCTTAGCATTGTTTCTATCTATCTTTTCAGCATTCCCAGTATTCTCTCTTACTTTAAGCCTTCATTTTTATATTACTGGGTTTTTTTCCCCCCATTATTCCTCCCTGCCATTTCTCCCCTGGCTCTTTTTCTGTCATTTTCTTCTCCCCTGCATTAAGCATGCCCTTTACCTTTATTTATCCTCTAGATCAATTCCCATCCATGTCTTTTTTTCCCCCCACTTCCTCCCTTCTACTTGTTTCATTTTTATTCTCTTTTTGATCCTTTTTCATGCTCTCCTTTCCCCTGAGAGCCTGTTCGTATTTAAGCAGCACTTCAGTGTATAATTTTTGTTTATTGTCAGACCAAGATTCAAAGTCCACCTTGACAAAGGAGATATCTCCACTGACTTCAGTGGGTCTGCCTGAGCGCTGTAACTTGTAGGATTTGTTTTCTTCCAGAATTCTGAAGGCTTTGATTACAAACAGAACTATTTACATATTAAATGTGTTTGTGGCCAGAATTTGAACTCAGTGTACTACACAGGGGTCACTTAAGTCACAACAAACATCTTTTTCCAGCTACCTATTTATTTCTTATTAAAAACATGTGAAATTATGTTGGAGAAACATGGTCCAAGTTGAGAAGCAGTTGAGAGATCCTTTGTGTTTTAAAGGTACAGACTTTCCTGGCACAAGTGATGCTACAGCAGCTCCATGCTTGTGCATTAGTAGTTGCTCTCAACATGAAAAAAACTTTTTGATGTAAGCATTTGTGATATTCTAGATTCTGTCTGCCATGATGCTCTGCCTTCATCTTCACTGAGTGAAAACACGGGGACACATGAGTTTTATTCCATCAAACAGAAAAATGTAAACCACTTCTAAAAACACTATTTAAGTATTTTCCTGTCTTCTGCAGTTTAAACAAATAGTTTCATTTTTTGTTACCTGTTTCTGTTAGGGTTTTTTTCACTGTTGAAGAGAAGTGCAGATCCAGAAGAAGACAGATGGGCTGAATATGTGGGAAGCAGTCAGAGTGATCTTAATGTGAAAGGTCAGAAATGCTCTTTATTAGCCATATGAGTTTTATGGGTTGTAAAAGGAACCATCAAATTCAAGTCAGGTTCCTTGAATTGCGCCTTTTCCCCATTCTGAATGGTTAAACAAAATGAAAGACATGAAAAAATACACATGTAGGACAGTCAGACGAGTTATTCAGTTTAATATGTTTTTAATTAAATCCCGGCACTTGATGTGAATATCCATCCTGCATGAAGAAAGACTGGGAAATTTTTCAGTGCTATCATACTCTGGTTAAATTCCTGCCTATTTCTGACCAGTGGTCTATTTCCCGATTAAAAAATGTACATCATCTTTCCCCCCTTGCTACTTTCATGATGTTATTTCTTCCCAGCATCTTTTCTTTTTCAGTCACAACCAGACAAATTCCTTCTCACAGCTGCATAAGTGTTTCCCTCTTTCACTTTCATCTCTTGTGTTGCAGGAACCATTTCCTCTTCCGTTGCCATTATCTCGAATGGGTTTCTCTGTATCAGTGACTCTTTCATCTCCTTTCAAACATCAAGAACATCATTTAGTCTCTCCCTTGGATAGCCTCCTTAGGCCTCCTATCACTTTTACATTTAAATTATAGTTTAAGTTATAGCCTCGTTGTGTAAGCATTTAAGGGCTATCATTTGCACAGATGACTACAATAAGGAAGACCAGTTCCGTCTTATAAAGCAGCCAAAGTGCACAGGTTGCAGACTTGTTTAGCCTCAGCTCAATTAAAAAAAAAATAATGAAAGAATGACTTGGAAGAGGGCTCAGGAAGGTGAGTCAGTGACCTGCCACCTGCAGGAAGGGTGCTGCTGGTGCAGAACCAACCCCCTCGCTTCTGACATCTCACCAAATCATCTCACCATTTGAAGCTCAGTCTTCCTAGCCTGCCTCAACTGCCAAAATCAGAAACCAAGGCACCAGATCTGAGTTGACAGGTAACCTCTGAAGCTCCCTTCACCAATGATATAGCTTAGGGCAGCCCACTTAAAAGCCTCATGTGCCTAAAATTCAGTGAGATGGATCTGGAGCTCAGCCCCTTGCCTAAGGTGTTGATTATTTAGAAAAGGTCACTAATATATCTGCCAGGTTTCCTTCTCCACAAAGACCAGGCCAAAAATAGAGTGGCAGCTTCAATATAAGAGCATTCACATGAGCTGCAGATTATCTGTATGAAAGATAAGTGAAATTCATCCACACAGAGCAGGGCCTTTGTGCCACTGGAGTCCAGCAAACATCTAGTGTTGGCCGCAGCCTAACGCATTTTCTGCAGAACTCTCTGTGGGTGTTGTGCCCATGCCTGAGCTCTGCAGCAGCGACACCTCAAGTCACAACATCCCTGTGTCCTGGAAACCTCTGGCACACCACTCTGCTGTGCCTTTCTTGCCCGAGTCTTCCTCTGGGCTCTGTTATGGCTCTTACAGGCAGAACCGAGTCCAAAGTATAATTGTGTGAAGTTGCAAGAACAGGTAAGAACACATCTTCTATACCCATCAGACAGGCTTGAAATTAAAATCTGGTATAACAGACAACTATTCTTAGATCTAGCTGCAAACGGTAAATAAATCCAGCTTGTAACTTAATGATCCTTGTGTTTGCAACCAGCAGTGAAAACTGCCTGGGGAACAAAAGCTGGAACTGTACGTGGAAGACAGAATGAAGTCATTGGCAATCATATACAGAAAGCACCTGGATTTTATCATTCAGACCTGGAGATACAGTCATGTTAGTTCTGGCCAGAAATCCCCCAGTTAGTGAGAGCTGGGCTTCAGGATCAGTCCCCTGGATATTAGATCTGTGTTGCTGCTCATTTCACGTTCATACCCCACATTAGACACCCTGCACTGCGCAGAGGCTTTGTTACATTCCCCCGCTGGTCCCTCCTGCTCCCTCCTCCCACGGCTCGGACTGAAATCCTCTGCTTTTCTTGGAATTCATTTCAAAACGGATTCATGTGGTGCCTGCTATTCCCCAACAAACAAATAAATTAGCTGCTGTGATATGGAAATTTGCATGACTCACTGTACTTAAAAACTGTTAGCTGTGAACTTATTAATTGAAAACCACAGGACAATAATAAGTGTGTCCTTCAGTCTGAACACGAGTCCCTTGTTATAATGAACTTGTAAAGCAATAAAGATGTGTTTTTCAAGGAAAACACCACTGCCTCAGGACAGTTGAGGCCCAGTCACGCCTCACAGGAGACAGAGGTGCTTTCAGGGAGGGGAGCACAGGGCCCCCCTGCCAAAGCCCCAGCATCCCAGCTGCAGGGCACAGGCAAGGCCGAGGGGTCCCCAGGGGCAGCCGCGCCAGCTCTGCCTCTCCTGCCCTTCTCCAGCAATCCTCCCTTCACCTTTGGGATGCTTTCCCCCCCACCCCTTCCCCACAGCTGGGGTGCAGGGAGGTGGCTTTCACCTCCTGCCTGCACAGCTGCCCCAGGGGGGGTCCCCCTGCCCATCCCTCCCCTGGCGTCCCCACACGTGGGCAGGGAGAAATGATTTAGCCCTCCAGTAACGTCACCTGACGTCAGCTGACTCTGCTTTCCTGGTGGAATACTGTACCTATTGATTTATTTGCTTTGCTTTGGTCATACGTACTCACATGGCTTTCCTTATGCCTTGCGTTTATTGCGGACAAACTGTTTCTCCCATCTTTTTTTAGAAAAATCTTAAGCAAACTGCATTTATTTTGCAAATCTGATGCAAAGGCTAAAAATTAGCAAGCTTATTTTTCCCTTAGTGTGTATATGCGAGGTAGCCGCCGTACATAACAAGTTTCCCATACGCATTTACATGTCTAATACGAAGAGTCTGGGCCTGCTTCCACCCTGGCTCATGATCTGCAATCCCAGTGAAGCCAATAGTAACTGCCTGCCTGCACTAGAATATTGTACCATGTATTTTCATACACGTTACGATTTTCAAACAGGAAACTGTTAGTTAAACCTGCATTGACAAAGTATGGCAATATTTGGTATGAATCCTGGCAGAATTATCCATTGCTTTGTTTTCTGTATTTTTCCTACTTCTGTGTTTTCCTTCATTTATTCAGAAGGAAAGAAAGAGACTGCCTCTAGTGCTTGAATTTTAATTCTTTGCTGCACTGTCCTTGGGCAGAACTGAGTGTTTCTAAGAGGTGTAACACATTGTACAGTAAAAGCATGAATGTAGTGCTAGTGGTTCTAATGCCAGGATTCATTGCTGCTTTGCTTATCAACGGCTGTTATATGTGATTTTTTAAATACATTGAAAATACTGATATTTAATCTAACCTGAAAATTACAACCCTCAGAAAAATACAGAAACAACTGTCAAAGAACTACAGCATTTTTGTGGGATTCAATGCAAACACAAATTTATATTTCTGTTGTTCTTAATGACAATAGTAAACTACTGCATGCATTGCGAAGCCAGGGGTTTATTTTTTCAGAAAACTACAGTAGCCATGTGAACCTGATGCCAATATTGGCTCAAAAAGACAACCTATATGCATTGTGGAAGATACTGTCTTGTGAAAGATCCCGTTTATGGGGTAGGACAAGGGCATGAGGCAAGCAACTAAAACTTTTATAGGCAGAAATAGCTGAAAAAATAGAACTCAGTTTAGAAATAAGGATTTCCCTTATCTGCCCTATAAAAACAAACTGTTCTTGCCCTACCCTCAGCCTTTTCTCATTTACCTGGTGTTTCTCAGTCCAGCATTTTATGACACTGTGATTTTTGATCTAGTGTTAATGTAGATGAATCACTGCAGTGGTCCAGCCAGCAAAGCTAGGTCTGCGGGGGCTTCAGCAGATGTGTATCATCCAGGGATCCTCCTTCAAAGGGCACTCCAGATCACTAGATTCTTGCTATTGTTTGTAATGTCACAGCCATCACTATTATTTTCAGCAAAGTAAAATGCAATCAAAATAATATTTCAGGCTAATTAAAACATTCTTTTCCAGCTTATTCTTAATTTTATATCCTTTAGCCATTTTTCATCTTGTACCAAAACCACAAACTTGGTATTTGAAAGCTCACTCGCTTTCACTTATCCTTCACAGAGGGGAATTGAGATATTTTTTGCTCTGAAATGTAGAACATATAGTATCTGCAACAGATCTAGCCACTGGGTAAAAACACTAGAGCTCAAAACCTGCTGTAGGAACAATTGATTTCAACTTGTAGTCCATCAACTAATCATAAGAACACTTCATAAGAACATTACAAAAAAACAAGCTCATATATACTATTGGTAGCAACACTTCCTCTTTAAAAATTACAAAAATCCAACTCAAAAGAAGTCAGGAGTATGGCAATAAAATTTGCAAGAAAAAACGTACTGACTGTCCGTAAAATTTTGCTTCTTGTTAACAGAGACTGCTATTTGTCTAAAGGACACCTTTTAAAAAGGCATAATTTAACCAGAAAGGCAGGAAAATTATTTGAGCTCACTAAATGAATGCACATGACTAAAACACGAAAAAATCAAGCTTGACATTCAAGATACATCTGAAGTTAAAGGGCAAGAAAATCTAATAAATCAGAAGAACATTTTTATATCAGAAAAGCACAAAAATCTCATCCATGTCTTTCAGAGTCACAGAAGCATGGCCCATGTTATGATTTTCTATTTATTTTAAACTAAGTAATATCTCACAGTTATCTCATAGAGTTCAGAGAAAATTGGCAATGTGAGACTTATGGGCAAGAACATGAACTACCCAACTCTTAAAACACCTTTATTAGATGATCCTTAATGCCTGATTCTAGTTACTTAATGCAAATTAAAGAATGTCTTAATGAAGTGTGAAAGCAAGCCAGGCAATAAATAGATAAAAAAGGAGTCTGGAGAGACACTATCCTATATCCAGATCAAACCCACAAATATTAAAATAATGTCTGTTTTTGAAGCATTTTACCTCATCAGCATTATCATATTTTAACATTCTGATTGGCCTATCTGGTTGTGCATTAATATATCACTAATATGTATCAACAATTTTAAGAAGTTAAAAAAGAAAGAGAATCACCAGGGAAAAAAAAGTATCAAAACAAAGAGTCAAAACGTGGCCCTTACATATCCAGCTCTCAGGCAAGCTTTATCCTCAGGCAAGGATTATTATTTTTTTTTAATACAAACCCGTAGAAATATTAGCTTTTGCATCTATTAAAACCATCTTCTCACACTACCTCCCCTTACCAACTCCAGTATTGTTAGGAAGAGTATTTCAATGGTAGTCCTTCTTAAGACTTTCTTAAGTGATATAAGGAAAACAACTAACTAAACAGAAAGGAACCAAACTCAATTAAAAAAAATCCTTCTCAGATCATTTAACATGTCAGAAACAAATGGCTGCAACATGACCAGGGTCCCCTTGGATTAATCTGGGTATATAGGCAGGGCTGTAATGCTCACTTTATGAATCAAATTTTGAAGCGGCAATTTAATCCTCAGTAGGAAAGAAGCTGTAATGTTTTGCTCTCAGAAACGTTAAGGACATGCCCTTTAGTCCTGGCATGCAAAAGGCAGTAACCAAACAAGTCATAGAGGAGATGGACGTGAGCATCATGTGTTCTTCACTGCTGGAGAGAAAGCAAGAAAAGACCTCATCGTCTCACTTGGACAGACTGTCACTGACATCTCCTTAAGTTAAATATAGTTAAATATAAGTTAAATCTCACATTGAAAGTCTGCTGTGCTGCGGCTGCAGCTAAGCCCCATTTCCCCAACTTGGGTGTGCAATCCACGGGCTGTGTCTCTGAGGGAGGCTGCAGCCAGCTGTGGGGACAGATGTCCCCAGGCCCGAGGGCGCTGGGGAAGTGACGCATATGTGCATCTCCTTGCAGCTGGGCTAAGTCACTAAGGCTGATTTGTCACTTCACAACTATTTGCTCAGTGGAAGTCACCAGATGCAAACTAAGCAATCTGTGTGTGTGTGTGTGTGACCAGCAAAACAGTGACTGAACTTTCAGAGGAAACTTGTGCCACCATCCTACTCATCATAGTGGTTTTAACATTACTGTGCTTTATTAGTAGCAAGAGGTCTCCTTGGAAGCGTGAGTCATGTACTTTTTGAGACTTGTGGGCTTCCTTTCTTCTGAATCACAGAAAATTTATACTGGGATAGGGCATACCCCTCCCTACAGGGACCAAAAAAGGTGAGGGAAGGAGAAAAATGGCTTAGATTAAGAGGACAAATCTCTGAAAACAGATGATGAGGTCAAAAACCTTTGTTCCCTTTTTCTTTCCTCCCAAAATTTAAGCAGCTGAGTGAAGAAATTTCAGTGTATCCACTAAAGAGAGCTTACCAATTTCACCCCACATCCTATACAGAGGGCACTGTGCTTTTGGAAATGGAAGCCATGCTCTGGTTCTCTCTCAGATCAGCTTGGCACATCCTCGTCACCTGCTTATTTAATATCCAACAGTAAGTAGCAATAGGTGAACAGCAAGAGGCAAGGAGTTCTGCTTTGTTTAACCTGAGAATTGCTATATGCTTATCCAAACCTTATCTACATCCTCCTACAAATACGTGAACCTCTGGGCATGAGAAATATTTAGACACCTGCTACTGAAATTAACGGGAGCTGCAAGCACAGAGTTCCCAGGACAATCAGATATCTTAAGTCTACAAAATTAGGTTGAAAATCTCCCAGGAACAATTTTTCTCTCTCATCATATTTACTACTTCCCACCAGGCAGGAAATATTTGAAGCACAGTCTCACTTGTGGTATGCTGGCAATCCTGATTTTTTTTATGGGAAGGAATCAGGATACAGGGCAGGGCATTATACATGGGGGAAAAAAAAGAAAAAATTATTTTAAAGTAACTGAAAAGATTCAGTGTCTGAAAATGCTCGATTTGGGATTGTCTCAAGATTCTGAGTGGATTTTCAGTTGGTTGTAATTTTCATCCCAACAGATTAAGTTTTCTTTAATAAAAGGGAGGTTTCTCTGGAAAGTGTAAGGAAAATGGCTTCTTAGGCCCCTTCTTATAATGTAAAACACATGGGCATGCTGCTAAGCTCATGCACTGCCTTTCTGCATTCAGTGGGTCTCTTTGCAAATGCAAGAGTTTTGGGAAAGAATGAGGACTGCAGCTTTCAGCCTGGTAGGATCAGGATAGCATTTTACACACTCTAAATCAAGAGAAGAGGGTTCTTTTCCATTTAAGTACTCCCTTCAGGAAAAATGGCTTTAGGATGTCTTCTGCAGTTTCTAAAGCTTAAAATGATCCCCTGGAGAAAAAGGATACAGTTATGGGGAAGAATAGGTACTGTAAAACAGCTTGCTGCAAAGGTCCTTAGCAGAAGAGAGAAACTGGTTTACTTGTAATTCTGCCTTGTTTGGCTTTATGGTCTTGGTTGCACTTTTTAAAATAAAGCCAAATTTGTGGTTTGATTGGCTGTTTCCAACACTGAACATATACTGCAAGATATGAAAGTGCACACACATTTTAGTGTAATGAAAATATATTCAGTCGTACTGAATACCTTCTTTGCAGTCCTCCTTCATGAGCATTCATGGGAAGTCTTCTTTTTTTCTCCTCCACAAAAAAAAAAAAAAAAAGCGATATATTCCTAGCAGTCAGGTTCCACACAACTGATGACAGAACTTAGAGCACGTGGACCACACAACTCATAGTTATAATGATGGACCTGTGATTCCCCAGAATAAGGTTGGTATATTACAGTTCTTACAAGTTTATGGGTTGCTGCCTGTTTGGTGAGATGCCACCGAGTGATCCAGGCAATGATTGTTGGTGCAAAGGTGCATGGAGCTACAAAGGCAGAGCGAGTCTGCAGTAGTTCTCTCCTCCCAGCCTGCCCCTTACCCCCAGGGCACTGAATGCAGTCCAAAATGTAACATCTCCTGCACACACATATAAACAATTCAAAATGCATTCCGTCATTTTGTAAGTTGTATGGGGCATCTTGAACACCATCTACTGCACCCAAAAGTTGAGATGAGCCTGGGTCATTCTGTAGAAAAACTTGGGCACTGACTCAGCAGCTCAAATGGAAACACTGGAAGTTGTGGCTATGGAAATTAACCACAACCTTTCCAAATGCCACTACTGCATTTCCTTGGGGGGTATGTAGCATTTCCCGTCCCAGCCTCTGCAAAGGCTGCGTGGGCTAGAAATGGCTTTGGGGAAATGAGTTAGTTGCCTCCGTAGTTAGGACACTCTCCCCAGGCACGTTCCTGTGGTGTTGACTAACATTTGGAGACTGTGCAGGAGCAGCTGTCGCCCCCTTACTGCACTCCATGTGCCTCCACCAGAGCCACTTGAACTCAAAGAGTCGTGAGTAGGGGGCTTTGAACAAGATTTCATGTGCCCCTACCCTCTGAACCTTATGAAGTCCTGCCTAGGTGGTAGGTACAGAGCAAGAGAGATGCCCAAAGTGACCTTTCTGCTTTTTGAATCACGTGAATTTGGAGCACAGTTATCCATCTGCCATTGTAACCTGGCTGGTAATCCTCTGAATATCCCCATAAGGTTCCCTTCTTTTAATTACTTGGGGTTTCATTTCTCAAAAAGCCTTCTGCAGCCACAACAATGGCTATGAATTCTTCACGAACCCAGTCCCCTAGCCAGGGTGTCTTAAGAATGAATGGAGATTTTTGCATTCCTCACACTTGCAGAAGATCAAGAGTCTGACTTTCATTGTGTGTGCAAAGCGACTTGATATTGCATGAGCACAGTGAGATCAGATCCTTCTTATAACACATCGTTAAGCTATGAAATGCAGAGTCGTAGGCTGTTGTGGGTGACAGACATTTCTGGGCTTAAAGAAGTTTTTAGAAAAGTGCTTAGTAGGCAACATCAAGGCCCATCAAAAAGGAAGAAATCTCCTTTGGTTCAGGAGTGCCCTGACCTATAGATTGCTGGATTGCTGGAGAGTGGAAAAATATACTAGGGAAGTGTCACTATATACTCACCTTTGTCTAACATTTTCATCTCTGTTGGCCATCAGCCATTGGCCACTGACGGTGACATGCTAACTGGGCAAGACAGACATTTAACCTGATTTTTTGCAGCCATTCTCACATTCTTTCTCTTTTAACTAGTTTTGCTGTGTGTGTGTGTATGTATATATACATATACATACACATACAGGGCGGGGGTGGGGAGACAGTGGGCAAGGGGTCTCTTTCAAACAGGCTGGGTTATGGGACCAAGTCGTAAGAAAGAACTATGCTTGACTCCATTTTGAAAAGCTGCCATTCAAGAAGTAGAAGGTATTCCTGCTACAGCCCAAACTCTCCTTAGATTTTCAGGTTTTATATAGAGGTGGGCAGGAGCCAAAATCCCAAGCCTGAACAGCCCAAAGCTGAGATTTGAGATTTCATGGGCTTATGGTGCATGTAATCATTTTCTTATACTGCCTTCAGGAAGGCTTGTTAGAGAGTAGGGTTTTCATTTTCTTCCAGTGCAGCTCCAAAAATGCATTTGGCAGTGTGTAAATTAGCTGATGTAGCTAACCCTTCAGCTCCACTGACCACTACATTCACCTCATGGGCTAGAAAATTTCTGCTGAACCTCTGCCACATCTTGTTGAGCCAGAGATGCTATGCTAATATATAGATACACTGGATATAATAAGCTCCAGTTTCCATGTGCTAATAATGCTATAAGTGCTTGTAAGGGTGCATAATTATGTATATAAGTATAAAAAAGTGGGAAGCACATGCACATGGGGGTGGGTGGACATAAGAAAGAAGATGCTTTTACCTATTAAGTGTAAGATATATGGAGGGTCTGAAGAAATCTTTCTGGCTTTCTGTCACATAAAGGTAGGCTCCAGTCTTCTGTTTTAAAGATGAGTTTAATAAAGTGAATGATAGAGCCAGATTAATTATGTTTTCATCTATAGGTATTATACCAGTGGGAAATGCCATCTGATAAAGGGTCTGATTCAGCTACCAACCTTTCTTGAAAAGCCATAATAGAATAAAAGCTATCTTCAAAGGACATTGATGTATTTATGTACTGAAATTAAAAAGTGAATACTTCTGTCTTTGCTAAAGCTGACTGAGTTTATGCCACATTGCTCCAGCACACCAGCAGCTTGGCTTGGTGTGAACAACGTTCTGTTTTTGTGTCTCAGGGCCAGTGGCCTTGCCTGTTATTCTTGGAGCCTTTTTTTTTTTTATGTAATAAGCTAACTATGTAAGTTACCAGACCTCAGTTCTGCATAAGGAGATGAGCATTGTTCACAGGGAGAGAAGAGACTGTTTTGAAGCTGAGGAAATAAAAGGCAGTGAAGTGTCTTTATTTTCATTCTAGCCTAGCAAAGCTCAGTGCTGGCGTGCTCAAATCTATGTGGAGTATCTACCTTTGACAGTCTTGGGATATTAGCAAAATTAAAACTCTGAGCACAGGGAGCTTTTCTTTTAATTGGGCTTACTGCCTCCACTAACAAATTGCAAACATAGATTGACTGTAGATGTAAACAAAAACCTGCATGTAGAACCCCTTGTAATGTTCAAATAGGCAGCAAACAAACTTCTTAGCATAAATGCTCTTTCTGCACTTTCCCCTGCACTCTTTTTACATATATACAAATATATAAGCAGAACCACATATTTCCATTCGCTTTTTTTTAGCCTTAGAAAGTATGGGCATTTATCCCCACCAGATTGTTTATAATGATGCTCTAGGTTTAGCTGTATGTCCCCTTTGGCTTTTCTCCTGAAGCACAGAAACATTTGCACAGAGCACACCAGGTGTTACTTTCATATCCTCAGACATACTGGAATATATTAACACAAACACTAAATCAAAACACAGCAAAATTAATGATCACTGCTAGGCTAGAGAAACCGAACTCCTTATTACCAAACAAGACTTGTGTGTATAGTTTCTGTTATCTTAGTTCCTAGATTATTATAAAATCAGATACCAATAGCTAATTAGCTGTTCTAATTACTGGTTTGAGTTTGCATAAATTATGCTGAAATGCCCGACTTTCTGTTGCTTTAATCAATATAATATGTCAAAAAGTTGCTTGGGGTTGTAAGATAATGAGATAACTAAAGCAGTATCCTGTACACTTCATTATTAGAGGCTTCAGCCAAAAGAAATATCAGTATTTCCAAATTATTCCCACTTAAAGCATATAGTCTGAAGCCTACTGCTCATCAACCAACTGCTCATCAGCCCTGTTTCTCTTGTAACTACTGCCTGACAATCAGACTATCAAATAAAATGTGGATTAAATAATGTAAATGGTTGTATCTTTTCCAAAATCCTCAAGCTCCCGAACAATACAAACTGCACCATCGTTTCAATGTGTGGATTTAGTCTTTGTCTGGATTAGCCTCTTGAGAGAAACATGTAATCCTCTGAGGGCACAATTTTGGCCAAAACTAACTCTCATTCAGACATGACCCTACTGCAATCCAAGTTCACTTCCAGGGCACCGTAACCTGCTCTTGCTTGTAATGCTAATCCTTTAATGCAGGGGTTACTTCTATAAGCACCATGGTCATTTACAAATGAAGTAAATTCTTTGATTTCCTAAAAAGCTGACATCTCTCTCCCACTTTCATCTGCTGCTTTAAAGCCCTTAATTATGAACAGATTCAAATGATTTTAGTATAAAATACAATTTTATGTAGTAATGACATAACGGAAGGGTAAGAATCAAGAAAAATACCACTGCAGTGGAAGAGGTGGAAACAAGCACAATGAAAGTGAGCTTTATTGTTCATATATTTTTACATGATAATCTTCATAGCGTTAGGCAACACTAGCTCTTCAGCTGTACAAATAAGGCAATTATTCATCCCAGATGCTCCCAAATTACTTAAATATCGAAAGGGTGGTTTCAGTGGAACTTGGGCACCGAAGTCTCAAAATGCATTATTTGCTTGCATTTGTGCCAGTAAAGTTCCCTGAGAGACAAAGGTTTTGCAGATGTTCACAACCCCTTCCATCTTGACCATCATAAGCAATCTGTCACTTAGGCCGCACTTAAACTTGTTCAAGGTCTACCATTAAGCATTCCCCAACTAGATTCTAAAAGGGAGTGATCCCATTACTGTGTACTGATCACACGCTGGAAGAACCATGTTCTCCACATAATACAGAGGGACTGACTATTGATGTCATCTGTTAAGATCAAGATAAGATGAAATTAAGACCCAGCTAGACCAGAGGTGGGGGGTGAAGAGGAAGAATTACTCTTTTGGTGAGAGAAAGGTTTATTTATTTGTGAAATGGAGGACTTGGCTACTACACACACGAGTCCTGCTGTCTTTCCTTTGCCCCTTCTGTTGGGTCTCTTTTATAAGCCTTCGTTCAACATCTGGCTGTTAGGAATTCCATCCCTGCCCCAGAAGCAACAGAAGTCCAACTTGATCTTTGGACTCTACACAAAGAATCAAGTACTTATGGCAGTGGCAGTCACAGAAAACAACACAAAACCAGTAGGTACCATCCTAATTAAACCATGGATTCTGAATGATCCTTTGTCATCACAAGTGATCAAGGGCTAGCATGCAAGTCCACATCAAAATTTCACACCTGCTGTGTATTTACTTAGGGTGAGATTTTCCGCATATGTTTTTCATGCTACTAAGCCATTAAAATGAGAAGAATGTGGGAAGGAAGGTGTAAATAACGATCCAGATTTAAAATTTGCAGTTGGATTCTTCCAGTAACATGAGACCATTTACTTTTCAAAATAATTAATCATGCCTTTGCTTTTAGATAGAATGAAAATTGAAGGTATTCAGAATCTCATAGGAAGATCAAGGGATGGGATATCGTCCTGGTTGACAGCAGGACTGAAAATAAGCTTATCCATTAAAGGAGTACAATGGAAATAGTTTCTGCATAACACCTTCACCTGTGACCTTGAAGAGCAACCCTTCTGGATTCAAAGGTCATTCTTTCTCAGTGAAAAACCTGGAGACAGTTATGGTAAACTATGGAAAAGCACAAATGTAAGAACTGAGATTGGTATGGGTGCTCTGAGAGAAAGCCTGGGTCTTTTCTTGAAAGGAGATGAGGACACTGTCGAAATAAACACATTAATTAGTGCTTTGTCATGGGGCTCATGGAGGGGGTCGGGTGGCAGATGTCAGAAACACATGGATATCTCTCAAGTGAGGAGGAAGAGATATTAAAAAAGAAAAACAATTGAGGGTCATAACCTGACAGGTAATCAAGAAATTGAAATGTCTGAAGAATGACGGAACTTTGAGGCCAGATGGGATCCAGCATGCTGGAAAAATATGGCATTCAGAGACATGGGGGAAAGAGTAATCACTTTAGTGCCCTGCAGATGTATAATGTACATCCATAATAGCAGCACCTGTGTATGCAAGTGTACTGTATGCATCCATTTCATCATTTATGACTTCTGAGTCCATAGCAAATCTACTTTGCTTTTATTTTTGTTTCCAGCCAAATAACTTACATTATTTGGAATTTTTTAAGTTGCCTTTCTTCCTCCGGCTCCTCATCATTTCAGTCTGAACTTTGTTGCCCTCCTTTTTCGTCCTGGCTGCCACTTCACAATTGAACAGCAAATGAATCCACTTACTGCTTCTTTATTTCTTCGTTGGTACTAAAAGTGAACAAAATTTATCCTAACACGTACCATTATACCCCTTCCCAAGTCACAGCCATCCATGGTAAATTGTTCCCATTCAGAATGTCTGTTATTGTAGCCAGACTAATTCTTTGTTCTTAAGCACTCAGATCACTTCCTAACCAATTTGTTTGATAAACAACTTCTTTGCATATTTCAGTAAAAAAGCCTGGTCTCTTTGGAGCAGGTCTGCAACATATATAAGTTACAGTAGTGGCATTAAAATCAAAATGGAATACAACAAAGGAAACTTCTTGTGTACCACGCAGTGTATGCAAGGTCGGATGCATCTGAGATACGGGATGAGGATAAGGAGTTTGCAGCTGTTCCTCCGTTATAGCATCAGAAAAAAATACTGTGCTAGCCAATGCTGATAAGGAAGGTATGGTCTCTTTTGCCCACACCTGACAAATTCACTCCTGGTTGTGCATGTTGAAATTTTGAGTTGGAGAAGACAGACTGAATCCAGGATTCTCAGCATAGAGCACTTTCAGGTGTCCTCTGAAAAAGCCAAAATTTTACTTCAGTTCAGCTAGCCCATCTGCAAAATAGACATAATAATGTTATTCATTTCTAGTGAAGGAATCTAATTTTTTTCTGGTTGGGTTTTGGGTTTGTTTCGTTTTTTTTTCAGTAAGGAGGTAGAGACAGGGTGTCCTGCCAGAGGAATGCTATCTGTGGGGTGAGTGGATGAGTGATTGTGATACAACAGCAGGCATGAGGTCTTTTTTTTTTTTTTTTGCCTTTTTTTCTTTTACAGCCAGAGCCTTTTCGTTACCACAGCATTGTGCAGCTTTCTGAAAACCAGCCAGGGAGGTAGTGTGGGTCCTCAGCTTGAAAGGGAAAGGCACTTTCTCCATCCTCCTCCAGAGGCCAGTGGGGAGGGAGCAGGAGCCAGCACCAAGGGGGTGCAGGAACCGCACCCCAACAGAGTGTAGTGCCCACCGGCAGCCCGCTCCCTGCTCAGCTCAGATGCTGCTGCGGCCACAGACACATCCCTGCAAAGGCATCTTCAGTTATAATGGCGCTACAGCAGTGTCTGTTACACAGCCAGTTCTGTTTAAAGCAACTGGACCCACTGGTAAAGCCAGCCTGATGATGTAAGCTTGGGCCTGGTGCCTCAGAAGTATTTGTTTAAATGTCTAATTCCTGTTGCAGTTAGGTGCCCACCACCTTTGAGGAGTTACATCTTCAACTAAGATCATTCAATAAAAAAAGCCATATCGTCATGAAAATAATTTAATAGCTACATTTTCATGCATCTCAGTGCCTCACACTTATCTGTGCAGGATTTCTGAGTGACAGGAAATTATTATCTCTGCTCAGAAACATGGTACTAGGACATATATTAGGTTAGGTCCATTGCCTAAATTCACACAGGGAACCTGTGTCTGAGCTAGGGTTTAGAGCCAAGTCTCCTGAGTCCCAGTCAAGTGCACTAGACAGGCTATCTTTCTCCTCTGGAAAGGTGACTGGAAAGCCTCTGAACCAAGAGACCTGCATTGCTTGTCTAACTGCAGCAGTAGCAAAAAATTTAAATACTAGTCAGGGTCAGGCTTTGGGAAATTATGATTTAATTATGAAAAGTCAGCATGAATTCACAAAAGCAAGCTTGTGCTTAACAATCTACTGATGGGATTTTTTCAGAGTGGAAAAAAAAAAAAACCTGATAACAGGAATCCATATATTCTGTTTAACTAGATTTTTACATAGAAAAGTCAGGTTCTTTGTGTTATATGTCTGACTTCGGGGAGTGAAGGGTTGCAAAAGAAATGCGATTTTAACACCTGTCTAGGACAGCTTTCCATTAGAAACTACAAAGACTTCCCTCTCACGTTGTGGAGATAGGAATGAGAAGTCAGCTTTAAACCTCCAGGAGCTTCAAAACATGACCAAGAACATTAGAAAGAGGGAATTGCTCGTGGGGCCATTCACGCTGGGTCTCACCAAGGAGATGCAAGCCTGTCAGGGGCTGCTGATGGTCCCAGACCATATCCTGCATCAGCCCCTGTGCCCCATGGGCCATTTGCCCTTGGCTGGGGAGGTGCCTGCAGCTGCAGGAGGGCTGGAGACTCCCATTCAACTCCTGCCCCATGGGGAAACACTAAGGGCTTCCAGGTACCCCCCCTTCTTCCTATTCTGTTTCTCCGTATTTGCAGTCCCAGCCTTCTTGGGATATCCGATTTCAGAAAGCTATGAACTAGCTCAAATATTTTTTTTGAGAGGTAACTATGTGTGCTAACAGTTTTAACATGTAAGGATGTGACTAAAAGAGAGTCACAAGGATTAGTGTGAGGATCAATTTTCTTTGCTTTATATATCAATGACCTGGAAGAAAGAAGATGCAGTAAGTGGATTACATTTGCTGATGATATAAAGTGAAGGGGCAGTCAAAACAAAGAAGGAGGGTGACAAAATTCAGAATATATGGTCTAGGAGCTGGAGGCAGATAAGTAGCTTATAAGTTTCAAAGTATGCAAGGTAATGAGTCTGGGAACAAAAAACAAGAAGAGAGAAGATCTACTCAATAGACACATATTACAAGACATTACAGAAGTGCAGCATATGGGGTTAGTGGGGTTAGTGGCAGATAAAGCTCTAACATCATAAGCAAAAGTGCTGAACAGCAGCAGAAAACGAAAAAATCTCTAAACTGTACGACAGAGAAAGGTAAAGCAGGAAAAAAATTATTCAAATCCTGCAAATGAGGCTGGTTTTATGACAAAATATTGCATATTTCTAACCAGCTACGAAAAATATGTTGTTGAAAAAAAATGGTAGAATAGGCCTCTGCCAGAAACTGACAGCTGTTGAAATATCTTGATTATCCAGGGACTGGAGATGAAATCCAGGTTTGTATGGCTGAGGATAGAAGATTAAAAGAAGGCCTTGCTGCGGTACACACAAGCCTAAGGGGAAAAGAGAGGAGAAACGATACGAGGCTCTTGGAGCTGGTGACACCGCCGAGGGCAGGGAGGCATGGACATCGGCGGAGGGCAGGCACCAGTGGGGCCAGGCAGGACTTCTCTGCATGGGGAATGAATCTCCTAACAGACCAAGGGCAATGGCAGGGACAAGAAGCATAGACAATTTTAAAAAGTTGTTCAACTTGTATTCGTAGGGCAGGACCAGTTACGGGGTACACCTGTAAGCCTGAAGGCGGTCAGTCACACACTCACACAGCTCCTCTCCCCCACGGTTGTCCTCACACTCCTCTGGAGCCAACAGAGATGAATAGGGGTCTTTCTGCCGACCACAGCGAGGGCTGGATCGGATCCCACGTGGAGAGTGGCCTTTCTGTCGTTCTGTTTTTCCTTCCAGCAGCCAGCAATCAGCTTGCTCACTTGTGCTCCTTTGCGCTGTGGTGCCGGGGCTGCCTGCAGCCGCTTCGAGAGCTCACTGCCCTGGCCGCCCCCAGCGCTCCTCTTTCTTTTCCTCTCTGTGTGATCTGCTCTTGCTGCTCGTTTGTCACAGTCATTAAGTTGTCTCGCTCCTTCCTCCCTCGGCTGCTGGCAGCGTTCCCCTCCCCAGGTCTCCCCCTGCCACGGGAGCAGCCATGTCCCTGCCTCCCCTCCTCTGCAGGTGTCTGAGCGCAGCCCAGACCAAGCCTTCCCCTTTTTGCTCCACTACCTGTCCTCTGGCATTTCTCTAGTCTCATAGTCCCCTCTGGGTAATTGCTCTCTCTGAACGGGACCTTCTGGGCCACCTCTGACACCCATCGCACTTGGGTGACTCTTGAAGTCTGTTGCTGACTGCCTCCAAAGCTGCTGCTCCATTAATGCCATGTCATTTGATTTGCTGGCCCAGGGTAAGGCAGGCTAGGAGGGTAAATGTATGCACACTCCCTCACTCCCTGCTTCTAATGGGAAAGACCCTGCTACACAGATTTCATGATTTTTTGTTCCTAGCAGAATTTCCTGAGCCCACAGCAGCTGAGCGGGTTGGAAATTTCAGTAGTGTTTTCCTCTCAGCCTTGAAATAAATGTTAACTGAACTGTGAAAAGCAAACCGTTGACCATATTTGTCAGAACAGATTCGTACTAACATTATCCAACCTTGCACTATCACCCTGCATTTCTTCTTTACATCGAAACCTTTTGGATTCAAATTCTTTAGCTGACACTCCATGATCAATTTTGCTTTCCTAGGTCTTAATAATAATTGCAGGCCAACAGATCTGTCCTGCAGTATGAACACCCATCCACAGTCCTCACCATGACCAGCCCGGTGAAATCAAGCTTTCCCATGGGCTTGCAGGAAGGTCTCAGAAACCCAACGGTGTCCTATGCAATGCAAAAGGGAGCAGATGGGGAGTCCTGGTCCTTAGCGAAGCTCAGGTACAGACCCAGCTGGTTCCCTTCCAGCATCTTCTGAGTCAGTCTTAATGCATCACGAACCACGGAGTCACAAACTGCAATTGATTAGTTATAATACTAAAATAAATGGACTAATTTGGGTTGTGTGACTTTCCCTATGACAGGTAAAGCCAGAAAGAGCAAATTCCTTAGTGCGTGTGTATGATTAATGTATGATGAATTTATAATATTTTCGCTTTTGACAGACATTCAGAAGTTGGGACCTGGTCTACTACCACTCTTTCAAAATAAAATTCCACTTTTACCTTTCCTGTCATCAAACTTGCTGATAAGCCAGAAAAGATCAGAGAAATAGATACATTTGGGAGTAGATTTTACACTGTTATTGGGTCTTTGTTCCAAGCAATTTCTGCATCTTAGGGATCAAGGTGAGCCTCCCATAATGCACCTGCTAGTAAGCAGGTATTAAAAGAAAGTCTTTCTAGGCATTTATCTTTGAGACATCAGACTGTAAGATGAAAAGATGACCCAGGGATTTGCTGACCATCACAGACAATGGCTTGCTATGATTAAAGCTACGTACGTTACCTGGACAAAACTACATCAAAGTGCTAATTAGGGAACATGTACTCCTGCTTGGTCGCCTCTGAGGCTAATATGCTTTCATTTGTGTGAAAAATCCCAGCTGATGCAGAGAATCAGTGTGAGCTAGAAAGATATATCTATATAATGGACAGTATTACTGCACTTTACCATCTTTTCTGTGATATATTCCCTTTATGCAGAGAAACAAAATTTGTGTTTATCTCACAGTGCCAAGACATCCAATTAAAGAGCCTTGTCCTACAAAATCATCTGCCTGAAAGTAAAAATGAGAGAAAATTGGTCTGATTCATTTATTCCTAATGATAAGCACTTAACTGTCAGTTTTCAGGAGCTTCTAATCCTATAATATTCCCAAAAGGCTTTCTGTAATTGGGATAGACCATACGTACATGAAGAAAAGGGAAAAACATCACCCACATGTTGTACATGAATATAGATGCTTTTAAAAAAAATCACCTAATTTACCAAGGCAAGCAATTGATAGGTAACAGATCAAGCAGTACATAGAACAAATATATATATTGGCAATAAAGCAGCCAAGACGCAGAGCATGCTGTATGTTAGAGATGCTGCTTCATTTGCAGCACCACGCGCTCTTAATGCCCCTCTGGTTCTGGAGGGTTTGTCAGGAACAGAGCGGTGCCTCTTCTTCGGGGAATATTGCCTTCCTCTCCAAAGCAAACACGTAACAGACAGCGGTACAACAAATCAAGTCATACTGAAGTAGGGGGGACATTATTCACCCTCAAGAAAAGAACATTCAGCTATTCTCCTACAGAGTCAAAAAACTGCATACACTTAAACGTAAAAGAAACCAGACCTACCTCTACAAGTCAGACTGGTTTTGATACTCTTTTATCTAAGAAACAACAGAACCCCATTGTTTCTCAGTTGGTCATGGGCCATTTGGAGGCCATATGGACATCCAGGTTTTATTGCACACGCAAAAGATATTTTACAGTAACAAGTCTACCCGCTCAATGCTTCTTCATCGGGTGAGGGGGAGGCTGCAGGGAGATCAAGTAAGTTTTTCTTTAAAGAAGAAAACACAACAGTAGGACTAAGGCTACTAAGTGCATTACATTTAGTGTTCCTCTTCATCTGGTATAAAAGTAGGCAAGGGTAGCGAAGGTCTATTGAAAATAACTGCAAAGGTGCCGACCCTCCGGAAACTCAGCCGCTTTCATTTATTGCTTACTTGAAGAAGTAATTAGGGTTCTCACTTCTTGACTAATGCCTCCTAATGGTCACTTTATTCTTGAAAACTGTACAGTACTGTAATGGTTGGAAAGTAAAGTAATTGTGGAAAAAGGTTTATCAGGAATGGCCCAGTAAAAATCTAAGGGGGAAAAATATTTTGTCTCATACTATGAAGGTTAATGCCCGTTTTCTTCTGGAGAGAGGTAGAACAGAATAAGTAAGCTGTTTCATAGTGTCCAGACAATATAGGCAATGGGAATACATAATTTAGCCCAAGTGCCATTAATGTAGAAGGCCAACCTTTTGCCCAAATTATGCTCTGCCCATATGAGCTCCTGGATTTCCTTCAGATGTTTCTGTTGGAGAGCAGTTTCTTTCATCCTTTACACAAAGTAGTTTCAGTTTGTATTTGAGAAAACTAGAGGCAGCTTTCTCTGCTATTCAGTTATTTTATTCTACTTCTCTGCTATTCAGTTATTTTATTCTACTTACCCACGTACTGCTTCCTCTGCAGAGTTGTTAGTCAAAGACTGGGCGAGTGAACAGCTCTAGAGTGCCCAGCCCTGGGGGGATGGATACAGATCTCCCAGAAGTGCCAGGACTGGAGGGAGTGTGGGACAGACAACAGTTCTTCTTTTTTCAGTAAAAGCTCGACTGGATTGAAGCAGTACTGGCCTGGCTAAGCAAGGAATTATAGCTGAGGAAGGGTTTCAGTACTTGGCCCATCACTTCTCTAATGAAAATCTCGCCAGAATGAAAACCGCATCATTTCTAGTGCAAGTTTATCAGAAATCTTTGGTTTGTCTATTATGGCTGATTCCCTCCTTCCAGCGATGAAGCAAGCGGAGACTTTAAATCCACAGACTCCTGACTCAGCATAGAATCATCAATAATTGAGCTGGTAAATCAGTTCCTTCTTGCTGAATGGCACTTCATTCACAACTAGAGCCTGTTGCATGAAGACCATTGTTGCTTTTAAAAACTAGGCTGTTCTGTAGTAAGATTGTCCCAATATAAACACGCTTTTCAAACCTCTTATTGGCTTTGTCAATGTGTAAAATCCCATTTTTTCCACATATTCACAATAATTCAAATCTAGGTGTCAATCACATTTTCATTCCCAGGAAACAATTTTGTGCCATAGAATACATTTCATTCCTGTCACGGCACAAAGTGAGCTATTTGAAAAGGATAAATAACACTTAAGGAAATATATTTTTGCCCTGCTTCTGCAGTACTGCTTTTAAAATTCTATTTCCTATTGTATTTTTCCTACAACCTGCCTTTGTGATGCTGCTGTTTGCATGCAAAAGCTATTTAAGTGGAACATTGCACCTCACTTGTTCAGAGCTTTTAACGAAGAAAAATGCTCAAAAGCATTACTTTGCAAAAACAGATAAGTAAGCATACTGCCTGTCAAATGATGTCACCCATGCTTGACAGACAAAAAAAATAAATGACTGCATAAGCCTGGTACAAGAGTCTGCAATCCACAGAGCATGAAATATCTTGGGGACTAAGAGTCCGTATTCTGCATTTCTTCATATGTCTTACCAATTTTCTGTTTCTTTTACTGGGCTGCAGAATCTGCAGCGTATTACAAAAAGCTGGCTGCAAGGCCCCTTAAATGTATCTAGGATCAATCCCTTACGAGATATTATCTCATTAAGACTGGCCCAAACCCCAATCTGCTCAGTGCTATTTAGATGACTACATTAAGTTGACAAAATGCAAAGAGTCATTACACCAAGGTACTCAGCACAGAGTATGCATTGCTCTGTAAAGAAAGGAGAGGAGGGAAGGCTTTTTTAGCTTAACTGCTCTCATAAACAGCCAGAGGTAACAAAAACTCTATTAAAACTATTAAGCTACTTTTACCCAGTATCTGTCTGATGCTAGTTCTTTGTGTTACTCATGGCATCTGGCAGTCTTTCTACCTAAAACAGGGTTGCTGTTTGTTTTTCTTGCCAGCTCTGCAATCCATACCTGCTTTTGTTTAGGGAAAGTGAGACTATTCGGTGATGCTTCTGACAGAAAGACAATAAGCAGTTTGTGTGCATCCCATGTACGTGGGCTCACTTCTCCGCTGTGCCTGGGCAAGGGCACAGCGCTGCAGAGGGGAAAGGCGGCACTGTGGCTGTGCCGTGCAGTCACTCCTGAAGTGCAGAAGCCAGGGCACACAAAGGTTGCACAGTGACATTTTCTACCAGCCAAAAGTCACTGAGAGTACTGGCTCCTCTGGCTTTGCCCTCTCCTGATCTGACACATCCCCTGTGTCCAGAGATGAGGAAAAGGTGTCTTAAAGCACAAAAGGGGAAATCTCCACCTAAAATCTTATTTAAAAGAGAAGCTAGTTTGCAGTATGGTAGGAAATAGCAATAGTATCCTTTGGAGGACTTACAGTGGGGGCAGGGATGTGTGTGAGATATTTCACTTAGAAAAAGAAGCAATTTAGGCTCCTCTGTTAGCAGCCAATTATTCTGAGTAAGGGGGCAAATCATAGCTACAGCGCTAGAGCTCCCTCCCTCCCTGGCCATGGAGGAACAGCAATGAGAAACTCATGAATCATGAAGATAAGTATGATGCAAAACAATAGATTTGACCAAATATTTCCTTGAATACCACCTAAACAGAATGCTAAGTTCTCCCTTCCCGTGCCTGAGGAAGAGATGTGACAGCCCCAGAGTGAGAAGAGATAACAGAAAGTGTAGAAAATAAATTAATCTAGTTCTAACCATATGAAAGTACAGAAAGCACAGAGCAGAGCTTGAAAAGAAGAGCATTTTGCTTTGTAAATTAAAATCAGAGGAGCAGATTTTTTCTACTTTCAAGAACACAACACCACCACTCGTCTCCCACAGCAGGCTGAAAATCAGCATGAGGGGAGGAAATGAGGACCAAAACTAAGACAAAATCTTGTAGCATCCAGGTCCAGGAAAGAAATTTGCATTTAGTTATGAAGTTACAAATATAACTTTTGTAATAAAAATGTTGCTCTGTTAAAAAATGGCTAGTTTTCCATGCCATTATTTCCCAGATTTGTCCTTCCAATATTAGCTACATTCCCTGATGAAATTGGAACACCCAGGCTTTTTGTGGACTATTTTTCACGTGTTCTGAAACTAGGATGTCCAGTATCATAATTTAGACTAGATGATAGTTGTCTGTTTAAAGCTTGCCTCTGCTTGTAGCAACTTACCATGACTATAGTTAATAAGCAAGTAAATACATATGTATTTAAATAAGCAAATTAAAAATATGTGAAAATGGGAGTGTTTTTTTCTTTTGCTAGTTGAATGTTAGTTAACTAGCCTCAGGAAAAAAATAGTCAAGTGTAGTAACATATTTGGAGGTGCGTCTTTCCTCATGATCTTCAGAGAGGTTACTTGCAGGTGCAGAATGGACATTATATCCCAACACTTTCCTATGCTATAGCATGCTGTAGCATGTATCCCTGAACTGCTTGTGGGGACATCAAATACTGTAAGGAAAAAAGGAACAGGGTTCTGCCGTTGTGACTTTCCATGATATATCTATAAGAGACATTAGGGAATATTAGCTATACTGTGTGGAACAATTTAGTTACTCACTGTATTGGGTTTACATGGCAAGGTTTTGGTAGTGGGGGGGGCTACAAGGGTGGCTTCTTTGAAAAGCTGCTAGAGGCTTCCCCTGTGTCTGATACAGCCAATGCCAGCCGGACCCACCGCTGGCCAAGGCTGAGCCCATCAGCGACAGTGGTAGCGCCTCTGTGATAACATATTTGAGAAGGCAAAGAAAGTTGCTGGGGCTCAGAAACTGCAGCTAGAGAGACGAGTGAGAACATGTGAGAGAAACATGTCTGCAGACCCCCAGGTCAGTGAAGAAGAAGGGGGAGGAGGTGCTCCAGGTGCCGGAGCAGAGATTCCCCTGCAGCCCGTGAAGAAGACCCTGGAGAGGCAGGCTATGCCCCTGCAGCCGATGGAGGACCCTGTGCTGGAGCAGGTGGGTGCCCGAAGGAGGCTGTGACCCCGCGGGAAGCCCGTGCTGGAGCAGGCTCCTGGCAGGACCTGTGGCCCCATGGAGAGAGGAGCCCAGGCCGGAGCAGGTTT
>JAVKLA010000073.1:29705203-29726636 GCA_034782735.1 Sagittarius serpentarius
TCCTGGCAGGACCTGTGGCCCCATGGAGAGAGGAGCCCAGGCCGGAGCAGGTTTGCTGGCAGGACTTGTGACCCCGCAGGGGACCCACGCTGGAGTCGTCTGTGCTTGAGGGACTGCAGCCTGTAGATGGGACCCACGCTGGAGCAGTTCATGAACAACTGCAGCCTGTGGGAAGGAGAATTTCATAGAGGACTGTCTCCCGTGGGAGGGGAGTCCTGCCCCTGAAGAGGAAGGAGCGGCAGAGACAACGTGTGATGAACTGACCATAATCCCCATTCCCCATCCCCCTGTGCCACTTGAGAGTTGGTAGAGAATTTGGGAGTGAAGCTGTGCCCAGGAAGAAGGGGTGGTGTGGGGAAGGTGTTTTAAGATGTGGTTTTTATTTCTCATCACCCTTCTCTGGTTTGATTGGCAATAAAGAAAGTTAATTTTCCCCAAGTTGAGTCTGTTTTGCCCATGATGGTAATTGGTTGAGTGATCTCTCTCTGTCCTTATCTCAACCCACAAGCCTTTTGTTATATTATCTCTCTCCCCAGTCCAATCGAGGAGGGGGAGTGTTAGGGCAGCTTTGGTGGGCACCTGGCATCCAGCCAGGGTCAACCCACCACAATCACCAATTTGCCAAAAAAATGTCATCTTTCTCCAATCACATGAAATTCTTAAAAGATTTTCCTTATGGGTCAATATGACCCACTGCATGGTTTCTGCCAATATTCCTTTGCTGCTTATTTATGAGCAGTAAGTTTCTAATATTTAATAGTCAACATTTTTTTCCTAGAAATATTATGTGCTATTTGCTTAAAAGCAAAGTTTAAGGGTTTGTTTTGATGAAATTGCCTTCCAGGAAATTCATTTGTACACGTCTTCTGAAAAATTAGCAACACGCTCTGACGCAGATAATGTTAATGCACTTATAAAGGTGGATACGAATGTGAATATCTGCACATACAAATAATACTAAAACATCATAAACTTAAAATCTATCCCCCCAACTATTGAAAAATGTCTACTTTTGCCTGCATCACCAAGCAGGATGTCTTTCTGTATGTAAGACTGTTTTTCATCAGTAGAAGAGCTTTCCAACGCAACAGGTTGGGTCCTGGGGAAATTTCCCTTAATTTCATCCAATTTTCCCCACAAATGTACAAATGAGATAACTTGACTTAACGATGTCATTTCAGTGCCAACCTCTTCAGCGGCAGTTACCGAAGGGGGAAAAAAAATAAAAGAATGGATTCCCTGGGTGCTTTTGTTAGTTCTTCATTATTTTCTCTTTCAAAATTATTCTTCCATACTTCATCTTGAGCTGCCTTTTTTCACGCTGAATAGCCCTATTGCTTGTGCTGAATACACGGACATGACCACCCACACTTAGAAAAACCTTACCTCTTGCTGAGTTTCTCTGAAATGGTAGGCAGCAGGGCTCATGCAGCAATAAAACTTCATGATCACAGGGGAAGGAAATAGTGCGAGGGTAGGAATCCTCCTGCTGTTTCCATATGATTTCCTAATTTCAAAATAGGCTGAGAAATAATAGGGGGGAAATATATTGTGAGAGTTTCCTCTGTGCTCTTCTGTGATTTCCCACCTAGCCTGTTGTGTGTGCGAGGAACTCTATTAAACTGCTACCCCAAAAGCAGCAGCTTGGCAGTGGGTCTAACAAGCAGGAAAACTTTATTCTCCCATATTTTAAAAGGAAGTTTTCCTCTTGAACCAAGGAAGTGGAATTGTAGGGGGTTACTCTCTCTGGCTTTTGGGTTTTTTCTTGCCCCCCAACAGGAATGAGACCTTGATTTGGAGCATGTGAAAGGTTACGGTTGTTTACACGTAACTCTCAGTTTGGTCCAATATTAAGGTGGGATCCGGCTGTGATGATTTTGAAACTTGTCCATGCAGATGGTCAGAACAACTCTGGCAGTTTGGGGACTGGGATACGGATACTTTAGACCTGGTTTATCACTAAGAACAGCTACCAGGTACCACCTGTCAAAGCTGGAATAAGACAGGGTGAGGCTGCAGCAGTTCATTTTACTCTTGTACTTCTTTCCTTCCTCATAAGCCTTTTTCTATAAAGGGTCAACCTGCCTGTTGATACCTCAGCCTAAAAGACCATATTCTCAATTAGAGTTTCATGTAGAATAATAATTTTAGGGATACAAAATGAAAGCTAGGTAGAGCTTGTTTCACGCTACAAATACCATGTTGGTGGCAAAGTTACCTAGGAAAATTATGATCTTGCATGTTATTTTTTAAAAAAATGGCTAAAAGAAAGTGTTATAAAATGTATTGATTATGAAAACCAGGGCAAGCCTAGATTTAATCCTCCACCCAGAGGACTGCCAGCTTTACACTGCATTATGAACAACCACAGCAAAATCAACCAAGTACTAAATTACCAGGTCTGTCATACACACATTTGAAATATCTCTATTCCAATGTACCATTTCCCACACCTCAGTATAGTGAGCTCTCTCAAGTCATCCCATCAGCCACAGATCACTTTTTGGTTGTTTTTCATCTTATTTTTTTTTTTTTAAACTTCAGAACAGTCTATTAGCATTATTTGAACATGCATTTTTTTGTGGTTTCCTTTTCCTTTCTGTGTCTCTAAATTGTTTAAAGAATAAGCCTCTGAAGGAAGTGAATGAAAACTGACATCACACTGCGTCAGAGGATTAAGCATTCCAGAATTTTTGTTTCAAAATATAGTGGATTATTGTCCCTTTAGACAGTGGATTTTTACTGTGTTACCACCTAATGAGAGCACATGCGGTTTTCAGAGCTGAAGTCACAGAGGGGCACTGCTTTTAAAGCCCACGAATTGTCTGGTAGACTTGTTATTTGCTTTTCCCTCTCCCTCCCCTGAGTTTCATAGCCTTTGAACACCTCAGAAGTAGGGCTAATGCTTTACTTCACAGAAAATGTCCTAGATACAAACTGGCCGGCTACAACATCAGCCAGAGTCCCACTGCTCTCTGGTACCAGTCGTGCTTCGCTATTTATTTTAAGCCTGTTACGAGAGCAGGGAGGCAGCGAAAGGTCAGGAGAATGGTGAAAATATGTACTTAGGGGGGTCACAACTGCTGGGAAGTGGAGCTCAGCCATGCCAGGCCCCCTCCGCCACCGCTCCCGGTGCTCCGATTTCTCACGCCCCGGGTAGCTTGGGCTCTCCCACCGTACGTTCGCACAGGCCGAATCCCATCGTGGGACTGTTGCTCAGCAACAGCAGCCAGAACAATCTGGTTTGGGACCATTCAGAAGATGATTACAGTTACGGCATGTTTTTTCCTCCCCTCTGGTACCTATTCCTGGATATGGTAAATACTCATCTGAGTTTTGCATATACAGTAGTTTCCTCCTGAGGTAAAAAACATACCATCCAAATGAGCTTTTAAGAGTACTTTACTCTGATGCACGCCTACATTTCCTCTCATTCAGCAGATATAATGTTGCACGCGAAATGGCATTGTTGGACTTCAGGGGGGGTTTGTTTTGTTTTGTCTTTGTCAGACGAATTTCAGCTGGAGCAGGGCCTGGCTCTTTATGACAGTGCTGCTTCATTGCTTTGTTTGAGGCGCATAAAACAAGTGAAGGATTTAAATAGTTGTGAACACCTGAATGACTTTAAAGTATTTGAGTAAAAGATAGGTTCAGATCTCCAGATTTCCAATTTCCTTCCTAATTGTTTCTTTATCTACACATCTTTCAGTATCCCATTAGAAAAACATTCCCATGCTCTCAACTTAAAAGAATTTGTCTAAGGACTGTAATGCAACATTTAAATCTTTGTCATACATTTCCCTGTGCTTTCACACACAGTAGTAATTTATTCTGGCTCTTCCGGCTTTCTTGCCACTAACACATACAAAACACAGTTGCAAGTGTAACCTTCCAGGCCTGCCATCCTGATCTGCCACCCTTTTGGCAGGGCCTTCCCCCGCTGCCGGAGAGCAGATAAAACACTCATGGTCCTTTTGTCTTTAGGTGCCTGCTTCATGCCCTGCAGACCAGCCTACAGACATCCACCCATCCGCGCCACGCTGGGTGAAGCCAACTTGGATATCACATTTACAAACATCACGTGCAACCTTCCCCTTCTTTCTTTCCCCCAGACATGATGGAATACACGAAGGGAGGGAGAGAAAAGGGGGAGAGAAAAAAAAGAATTCAGAAATCAGGTTTTACCTGCTAAAAACCAATATGGATGTGTGCGTGCGTGTTTGTGTTCAGCGACACCGGGTCCCAGCCCACTGAGTCACATCGACATGTTACTGATTTAAACACGTAAGATCAGCAACCCCATTACTGTGCTTTTAGCGAGGTATGTGCTTGTGTACCTTACCAACTCAGCCAAGCGTAGTTTGTGCTCTGCTGGTGTAGAGATACAACAGCAATCAGGCATTTTAGCACAACCCTTGCTACACCTTTCCTCTCTCGGCTTATTTCTGCCCCTGACCCCCCCAGCCCCGCAGCAGTGAGATGACCCGCCCTGGGCTGCCAGCTTACAGGGAGGGGAAAAGGAAAAAAGGTGGCAAATCTGGCATTTCTCCCAGCTTTTCAAGGGCACTTTGTTTTGCCTTAGAGTTATCCTCACACTCCGGGCTGCCTGTGGAGCAGCGGATCGGGTGGTCCGGCACAGGGGCTGGCAGGCACGCTAACACCCACCCACCAGCCAGCAGCCCCCGGCCCCCGCTCTGCTTTGGAGACTCGAGTTGTAACCCCTCACCGCAGCGCCGTGCGGCTCCTCACTCCGGCAGTCTTGCCCTGAAGCCTCCGAGGGGGACCTTCATCACACAGAAGAAACCTTTTACACATTGCAGCCTGCAAGACGTGTCTATACAATGCGGGAAGGAGGCAGGCAGGTAATACACACACATACACACACAAAGTCAAATGGCACTAGGATAAGCTCTGCTTCAGACTCTCCTTTATGCATGCCCAATAACAAAAGCAATTTTTCCTTCCTAATTAGCTGTATTAGAGCAAACACTAATACAAGGCTGACCTAAATACAAAATCGTATTTTTTCTCACTTTCCTCAGTGCAAGTTATATTTAGCCTGTAAGTGTACATTTTACATTTTTCTTTTTAAAATGCAGGTTAAATGTTAATCAATGAGGTAATCTTCATAAAAATTACTAGGTATCGATGTTCAGTTCCAACCAGATATTTCCTCATTATTTTGAAAGAACGAATTACCAGCTCCTGCTGCAGTGAACTCCTTGATACAACATGCATTTATCCAGGCCCCACGGGGGTCATTACAATGAGATTCACCTCTCTGTGTGTGCATGTATATATTTAAAAATAACCCCCTCAAATCTCTCCATCAGTCTTTCAGCAAGGATCATATCAAACAGCAACAGCAAACCTCATACACACATCCATATCATGCTAACATAGTTGAGTTTCACTGAACCCGATGCCAAATTAACTTTTACAGGGCAATTACAAAATCTTATAATCATGCAAATTAGTAGTAAGCAGCTTACATCTTCCAATTAAATTGCCACCTGCTATTCCAAGATCCAAGTTAACCACGGTAAACTTTTCCTTTTTTCCTTTTAAAGAGAGACTCTTTATGCAGAGAGTCATCGACGCATGGATCAGCCTTCCCAGGGACAGGGAGTCCAACTCGGAGCAAGCACAAGCAGGTTATTTCAGCAAAAGAAAAAACACAGTGTGAAGAGAAAAGGGCATTAACCCCGGAGTTATTATCAAATTTGAGTGTTCAGGCACACTCCTGAGCTCAGGGTCACATCCTGGCTGCAGCATAAGCCCATACCCAGGCAAGATTCAGGCATCATCTACCTCCTTCCCTCCTTCTCCCTCCTTCTCCTTCCCTGTGTGAAGCGGAAAAGCTGCCGCTGCCCGGGCCAGGGCTGGCCTCTGACTACTGGAGCTCAGCCCAGTGTCCCCCAGCACAGTGACCCTCCCTCTGCTTCGTCTACAAACACCCAGCTGTCCTGTACAGTCTTCCTTACAGAATGAACACACGGCACATGTCAAAGCTTTCTCCCAGCTCCCTGCAAGATAGGCAGCGGGATGAAGTGACCAGTGGATGTAATTTACTTTAAGGTAAGGCAGTAAGGCAAAGCCATTTAGTGTATTTGCAGGAGAAAAATAGGATTTTAAGAGTCAAACTCCTAAGTTTAGCACAGAAAAAATGTCACTTTTTTAGTACTTATGAAGTACAGATTTTGTAGAAAAGGAGAGATTTTTCTTGCTAAAAGCAGACAGAAGAATGCACTGCTTGGGCTCCTAAACCAGCAAAGATGCCAAAGCATACTGAGGCCTACAGAATTAACTACGATGATGCAAATTAAACGTCTCAGAAGAAAAGTCAGGCATGAAACAGCAGATAATGAGAACCAGTGTCAGCTCTGGAAAAGGTTACAGAATTAAATTCTTCTTTCTTTACCATCTCCTTCTCTCCTCCTTACCTCCCTGCCCCTCGAAGGGAACCCGCAAGATTTGTCTTGCACAGCTGGGACAGGGTCTGTGCATGTGTAAGGTGCTGCCTTCAGTTTCCAAGAGGTCAGTTATCAACAGTTTGTAGCCAACAGCACTGTTCTTCAACATTGGTTTAGGTCACATCGATCCTGGTGCGTTTCATAAGGTTTTGACAGAAAGCTGTGCTTGTACAAAGGACTGCAGCTTCTTAAATTTTTGAGGAGTTATTAGTAATTTGTAGCCAGCAGCCCAGGTTCTTCTGAGGGCCAGCTTTTCAGGCCAGCTTTTCAGGCCAGCTTGGCGGATCTCCCCAGGTCCTGGGCACTCCCTGGGCCAGACTCCAATCTCAGGTGTGTTGCCTTCATGGCAGTGCAAGTTTGATGGCCTTTCTGGAGTGACTCCTTCCTTATTCCGCCCAGTATAATGGTTCTTTCCTGACATGCAGCTCGTAAAGTTGCTTGTAACTAAAAGGAATTGGGGTTTGCTTTTGTTATTTTAAGTGAAAACTAAACTTCTGAAGAGAAAAAATAAACAGCTACTGAGCTGTAAAAATGAACTCTTACTACTTCTGCCACCAGGCTCACTGCAGCTGTTCATAACCACAGCCATACAGCGTAAGTCCAGCACAAAACCCAAGTATATCCCTGCAAAAGTTAACAGAAACCATGGATGTCTTCATTCAGGGTAGGGACTCCACTGTCTCCTCTCTTCTGAGACATGACAAATGCAGCAACATCAGAGAATATGTGCATTAGAATTTTTGTCTTTGAATACACCAGTGTTTGAAAACTCTGTTTGAATATTTTAAAGCATCTCATTCTCAAGGATTTGCCAATGCAGTTCCAGCATGACAGAGATTTTGGTTCATGGCTGAAAACAGGAATTTTTTTGTTGTTATACAGCTAGTTTTGGTTGACGATCAGAATACCAAATGACTATAGAAATTCCTATCTTGCCTTACAGGCCAGCATTTCTATGGATAAGCCAATACATTTGCAATCAGTAGCAGTTGTTTGTTTACAAGCAGTGTATCAAAGCACCTTTTTCATACATGGAAATGAGGGAGAGAAAAAAAAAATGCAGTTCTCGTGCCAGATATATGTGAAAGATTACACAGCTGCAGTGTCTTGAGGTTACAAAACTGCCAGTTTAACAAGCAAGATAAGCAGCAAGGCTGATGTATTTATAGGAGTTTAGACATTTATATTGCTTTTTAAAAGTAATGTAATGAACCAATCCATAAATAGTATGGGGATCATAGGTTTATTGCTGCCTTAGTGTAATGGAAGTTTACAATATAAAACACCAATAGGAAACTTCTGTGATAATGGCATTTGTAATAAGCTATTCGGGGAGGGACTGCCTTTTTGGTGTGTGTGCATGGGCAGAGGCTAGCACAAGGAGCAGTCATCTGGCCGGGACCTTGAGCTGCCATTGTAATCTAAACATTAGAAAATAACAATGAGAGATCTGGAAGCTACAATAGCTTGTGACAGGAAACAGGTCATTATCTTGAACAACAAAAATATGTTTAATTAATATTTGTTTAATAGTTGGAGTCTAATCTGAAGATCTTGTATGCATTTCAACAGATTTTGGAGCAGGTCCTTGGACATGGCAGATGGCAAATGTGCTGGATGAAGCAGCTCAAGTCTATGAGCTGCTCTGCAGGAAAAGCAGGAAAGCACAAGGATCTACTGGCTCACTAGACTTTAAGGTAGTGAGATATTTTCTTATTTATTTTAAGAAAAGATATGACAAGCAATGAATTAAAATCTTGCTTCTCAATATGTACATCCAAAAAGCAATTTGCTTTGTCTGCTTTACCATTGATTGGCAGAACAAAAAAGATGTAAAATTTACTACCGAAAAATCCTTTTACTGTCCCCAGTCATATGTAAATAGCAAATATTTTCATTTTGTAGTGTTGGTTTGTAGGTTACCAAGTGGGGCAACTTTGCCTTTTCGTACAGGCCAAAATGGCTTTGCACCCTTTCTGTGATAAGGGGAGTGCTGAGATAACTCTGAGCTGTCATCACTGAATTCTCACCCCTCTCCATGTCACGCAGCGCTGTTCAAGGATAAAGTTGTTGACTTTCCCCCTTGACCAGCCTGGGCCTTTACAGCATAAATGAACAACATACTAAGGGTTAAAAGAAATTTCCCTGCCAAGAGCACTTTTCTGACTGGGGACTTCCTTTTGAAAATTCTGGCTCCAAAAGGAAAGTAAAAGAGGGCATGCTAAATACTTTACTACTTAATTTTGAAAATATCAGGATGAGGATCTCCAAAATAAATACTGGGGAGGTTCTTAAGCAATATATACATTGGATTGTAGCTGTAGGCTGGCACTCAGCCATGGTTAGGTGGTGTTTTGTTCTGGTTTCCCAGCCAACCTCTCATGAGTAAGTGTTAAAATGTGGGGTGAAAGAGTGATGAAGGAGAAGTGATGAGGGAGAAGCTGAGATTACCTCTCTGACACAAATTGCCCTGCTAAGGTCAAGACTAAGGTCAAGGCAAATATTATTAGAATGGAAAGTTGATCAGAATTCAATACTAAATGTAACCCAGTGACATGAAGTTTCCTCTTTTAAGCTTTCAATCCTGCACTGAGACAAGTGACGTCCCTCCTAAAGTGCTGTTGCTCATTCTTTTTGTCTGAACCCACTGCTCCTCAGACATCACCTTCTCATGAAGGAAGCTCCTATTTTTCGCTTTTGAGTCCTTTGATTTCCTACAAAGTTGGGGAAAGCCACTTTCCCCACAGCTCCTGCCTGGTACCACTTGCACAACTATGTGAGGCTCACTCGGCATTGCCACCTCTCTGTCACTTCCATCTCTGAACACAAGCCTAGGATCCCCGAGATACCACTGCTGTTATATGTGCATGGGACTTCCAGATTGCTGTACATCAGTGTACGTGTGGGTTTTTTTCAAAGCCAACAACAAATGTAACATTAAACACCCTTGACTGCTCCACTGAACAGCCTTGTCTGCTTCGTGTTGCAAAACAGACCTAATTCTTGTTGTAGCTGGTTTGTGATTGAACTAATGGTGCATGCAGAATCATAATTCAGCAAAGTGAATTAAATTATCAAAGAGTCTTTTACACTCAACGCTTATCACTGCCTATACAAAAACCAAAACAGCGTACTTGTGGGAGGGCAAATTTTCTCACACAGCTTAGAGGGAGGTGGATGGCCAGCTGTCAGCAAAGTGGAGGTAGAGATGACAATTCACAGAAGAGTTCAGGGGCTGGAACTATGCAAATTGCAAATCTGAACAAATCAGCCACCGTCCAAAGGAGAAGCACCGGTGGATTGTCAGAATAATTTCCTCTTGCAGATCCCATTTGTAAGGCACTGACTGTCATTCATTACCTCTACAGTTTAATAAGGGACATGAATTATTTTTTTGAGATTAATTTCCTCTTTTGGGAGGAGGGTCCTCAAGTAGTTTCTGGCTTTTTCAGGCCAAGGTAAAATATGTCACTTAATTCTTTTTCCAATAAGAGCCTGACTAAGGATCTCTACATGCCAATAGAAATTTTTCTTTCAGCTCTGAAGGAAGCAGATATAGTGTCCCCAGTGCACTCCAAACCAGCTTGTACTGTCACCTGGTCCAAATACCACTGTGGCAATGTAGCTCCAGTTTAGCTGACTTACCGGATCACACACCTTCACCTGACCAAGGAAAACTGTTGACTTTCAGAAACGTGCAGAAAGGCATGTTTCGGGAGCTTTTTCTTTCTCTCTTGGGGAAGCTATTTGAAGATTGCTGTTGAGTTTTTTGTTTGTTTGACTGGGTTATTTTGTCTCATTTGGTAGGGAAGTTATTTTCCTTACAGGATGCAGTTTCACTAGTCTTTAGGGCCAGAACACATCCCAGAGGATGCACAGCAGACCCATCCCAAATAAGACTGAGACCAATCTACTATGGGCTTTGTACAGCAGAGTTTTAGCTTAGCAGACATTCTCTCTTACAGAGAGTCAGCTCTGGAAAGTGTCTAGCCAATCCCTTTATTTTTAAAGGCTCAAAAATTTGTTGGATTTTCTCAGCAAAAGAAGCAGATCTAGATCTTGGTTACGTACAGAAACATAAGGTGTAAGAAAGGAAGATGCCACTCTTCCCTTTTGCCTCTGCAGTGCCAGAGACAATATCATCATTCTTAAATAAATAACAACTGCAATTCCCGTCAATCACAGTTTCTTTGTTCTTGGAAGATCATCCTCTTTGTGAAATCTTAATTCATTTGAGATATTTGTTGTTTCTTTTCAACAGGTTTTGGACTGGACCTGAAGCACACCGATTGGTTGCAGTTTCACTGCAGGAAAGCTGCTGTTTGGGAATGTTGCTGAGACCATGACCATGTTACTCCAACTTGGAAGGATCAGAAAGCTGGAGACTGCCAAAGCAAGATCAGTTCTAACTACGTCCTGTCTGAAAGCTGTTTGTTACCCTTGTTCTGTACAGCTGGACATTTCACTGCCTCAGCGGACTATCTATTTCTTTCCTGTCCATACAATTTGAGGGTTTTTCCAAATGTCTAGTCCCATTTTTCCTTGTAGTAATTCAACCTATTACTTCATGTCCAAAGCACAAGACTATATTAATTTCTCCCAGCACTAACATTTTACATGTCTAGGTGACTGTCACTGTGTTTCCCCCTCCATTATCTCTTATTCACACTAGATAACATCTATTCCTTCAGTCAGCCCAGCCAGCTGGATTTTCTAGATCTCTGACCATTCTGGGTTTCTTTCATCTGTACTCTCTCCCTTTGCTCACCACCCTTCTCAAAGTGCCCCGGATTGGCAAGTCTGCTGCTCAGTCCAAATAGGGCTGTGCGGAGCAGAAAGCCAGCTTCCCTTGGCTTTCCGGCTATGTTTGCTTGTATATGCCTGCAAAGAAGAACACGGGACAACAGATTGAAATTATTGACTTGTGTTCACATGCTGATCCACTGCAATCCGTTCTACCGAACTACCTGGTCTACGTTATGTATTTGTGCAGAGGATTAGCTCTGCCTAGGTATATTACCCAGCACTCCTGCCAGACAAATAACACACTGGCCTCCAGTTTGTCAAGACTGCTTTGCATTCAAGGGCTACCCTGCAGTAAATATTCTTGCAGTCCCTTCTGGGTTTCTATCAACTGTATAATCTCTATTCCATCATCTGTTACTGAAAATACAAAGGCAAAAACAGCCCCTGTGGAGCCCCATTTGATGCGTCCTTCCATTTTTAGCCTGCCCGTGGGATTCAGGTCCAGTCAGTATTTTCTTGACCCACTGCTGATGCCTGGGCAGGAGAGAACAATTTTACATAAGATTCTGACACAACCCCTATTCTTTTCTGCTTCTATTGTGTCCTGTAATACAACTAATAATAAGGCAATGAAATCATTGCCTCCAGCTGTTTCCCAACGGAATTTACCAAATGGGTAGTGAAATGATCTCATTTAAATCACTTTCCACACAAAGCATTGACCCATACCAGCCAACACCAACACTGGTTCCAGTGTGGTCATAGTGCAATTTCCTTGACAGTCCTGGACAGTTTCAGGGAGATTACAGATGGATGGGGCCCGTGTGGTTCCAGCTGGACTGGAGTGCAGATGGATCCCAAATGTCAGAAAATGGATCCTCACAGTTGAAATACTTGTGGATATTCAAATTCCCTTGGAAAGTGACAGTTCTGGAAATAACATTTTCAGTACCAGTAAATTAGTCCCAGAATGGCATTTCCTGGCATGTCCACAGTCTGGATGTGGTTAGCTTGAAAGAGATACAGAAAAAATACTGAAGCGAAGATACTATTGTGCACAGAGGTGTCCCATGGGAAAATATCTAGGCTTGTTGACTCACATTTTAAAGCTCTTCCTTTTTATTTAAATAGTGTTAAGATCGATGCAGGTAATGAAACTCAGGGAGGCTGCTGGCTTGTATGAAAAACAGGACATTTATTTGGATGTGTTAAAGCAACTCAGACAGACAGATAACATAATCTACTGTGAATATTTTATTTCCTCACCGCGGAAGGGTAAGTCTGTCTGGACAAAGTTTTTCGGCCTCCAGCTCCAGTGGTGGCACACGGCAGGAGCACTGCAAAGACTTAACTGTCCAGCTAAAGCCCTGTGATGGCTGACAGTGCTCAGCACTTTGCAGCATTAGACAACAGCTGGTAGGAAAAAAATCTGAAAGTGAAGTGTTAAGAATTTAAGAAGATAATCAAGTATGTTTTCCTAAAAAACAAACAGAGCTCAAATGCTCTGAAGGACCTGAAGCCGGTGTTACTGCCAGGACAGCCAAAAACAGCAGGCTGAGAAACCTGGTTTCCCTGGGATGCTCCTGTGCGCCTACAAAATTCCTGGCAGATTCCAGGGCTGATGAAAGCAGCCACAAGCATAGCAGGTTCAAGCACGCCAGGATTTTCTCCATGCAGGCAGAGAAGAAAGAAAACTCTGCTAAAATTCCTGCTGATTTCAAAGGAAGATCCTCAGAGATTTCTGCCAGTTAGCCCATCCTGTACTGTCCCTTTCTATAATGGAGCCAGGAACAGAGATATACATTAAATATAGACCAGCTGCTCAGAGGTAAATGCAGATACCAACATTTTAATCACTTTTCTAGGTAATGCTTTATGTCGGTTCGCAGTAGGGACTGTAGTCTGGACTATAATTTTGAATGAAAGGCCTCAAATTCAAGATTGGTTTTGAATGTGTGGGGGAGAGAAAACAAGAGAAATCTCCTTTATGTGCTGTCCAAATTGTTTATATTTGGACTGAGTGATCTGCAGAGCAGATGGCTAAATAATTTCCAAGCTTCCCATAGGAGACTGCATCCTCTGTGTTTGCAGGTATAGTTAGAGTATATCTCGCTCTACCCTTGTACTTACTGTGAGATGCTTCAGTTGGCCTATGGGCTGCACACAGAGCATCTTTGTGTCCTGGCTACCTGGCTACAGGAGCCTTCCCCCGGTCTTCTGCATAATAAACAAACCAGTGAAATTGTTTACCACACAGAAAAACAAAATATTTCAGTCTAAAAATCGATGTATGTTACCTGATATGATATATGAACTGTGGTAATCCAAGATGTGATGCGTGCTTTGCTTTAAGTTCATACAAATGTTGGTGGATATTTAACAGATTTAACTTTTTTTTCTTTAAACTGCATGAAGGGAATGCTTTTCTTCATTCTCATTTTAAATATGAGCATTGAGTGACATTTCCTCTAATTTGGAAATAAAATATGGCAGTACCATTACTCAGTCTGTGCATGAGAAAATGAATGCCTTGCTCCTGTTACAGAGGTAAAGCATGGCTGTTGGACCATCCCAGTAATAAACTACACAGAGAATACAGCCCTACTGAAGTAATTTGCTTACATCTTTCTGGTTTTTTTCCCCATGACTGCTTCTACAACACTGAAAAGGAATGAAATTGGTAAACCCCACCATTTTCTATACGTATCTCTCATTTTGTGATTAGACTGGGCAAAACCTGACATTTTTTTACAGCAGCAGAACCATCTTGTTTATAAATGGAGCCCATCACATGTGAGATGATTATGCTCCTGGATTTCAGAATCTGGGAAATCTTGTGCTGGATTCTACAGTCTTTTTACAGCAGCACTTTGCCAACCAGTACCCCATTCCAGTACCCACCAAAGGTTAGACCTGTTTTACAAGAAGCATTTTAATATTTTACATTCAAACTGCCTTATTGAGAATGCATGTTGACTCACCATTTTTTATTATTAATCTATGTATTTTTCTTGCTGCTAGAAGGGATTACTTGCAGATGTTACCATTTTTTTTTTTCCCTGAAATCTTCAAAGAGCTGGCTTTGGATTTAGTATTCATTTTTTTGAAGCTGAAGTTCCATGGCTAATTCCATGAACATGATTGCCACAACATGTACTCCAGTTTTAGCTGCTTGTTCTCTTTTAACTTTGTCATTAATAGAGCATCTCCATCTTACACAAGTGAAGTGTCCTCCTCAGACCTTTCATAACCTGAACTGTATCCCATCAGAAAGCACTTCTCCACCCTTTTATGCCGCTAGAAACATGCTGTCCATGTTATAAATATCAATAGAGCTGGAAGGAAGCAACAGCAAAATCTCTAAGACAACACACAAAAATACAACAAATCAAAGGCAAAATAGTGATGGTTCGATTAGACTTTAAATAGGATATTAAAATGAGGTCTGTAGTTAAATACAATTGTCTCTCTGGATTTGGCAGGGAAATCATTAACCAAATTATGTTAAATTTGCACAGATTGTTGAATAAATGAGTAAGACTTGCTTTACATGGCAGCAAACCAGCCAAGAAACATACATACAAAGAACTGCTAGCAGTCCACATGAACAAATAACTTACACGAGGATAAAAGCATTTTTTAAAGATCAGCAACTATTATAGTCTTTACAAATGGAGGAGTAAGGGGGGTATGGACAATGTTCCTGGGTAATGATCTAAGGTTTCTTGCTTGTTTAAAGAACAGGTGCTGTTAGCTGTATTGATATTAATCAAAGTTTATAGCTATATGTTCAAGAAATGTAAAAGCTACATAATTTAAAATACTCATTTATCTTGTTTTAGTATAGATGCTTTCTTTCTCTGATTCTTAGGATATATCCAGAGAAATCCAGGCATCTGGCTGCACAGATACGAACAATGAAGAGATTTTTCTCAAAAATGGAATCACCCAAACACAACTTTTACAGCTCAATTTATGATTTGGCTTTAGCTACTGCTAGCAATAAATATTCAGAATATTTTTATAAACTGAGTTGTGATTTCTTCCTCTTAATGAAAAATTTATTTTCTAAAATTCATCAACTTCTGGATATACATCACCTGGAGTTATAGTTTAATATACAGTAAGTGTATGTGAGAAAGCCAGAATAAACAACATCAAGATATAACCTTTCTTCGAGAGGTGAAATGTATTTTTAATTAAGACTTTAAAATAGGATTATTTGTTATCATGTATTATATCAGTACTCATTTGATTAACATTGTACTAAAAGCAGGGAAAAAGGCAGTCCTTCATCGTAGCATGTGCAGCCTACAACTGAAATGAGATCCCGGTTCTCATCTCAGCATATACGGTGGTTACTTACCACATAGTCCCAGTCCAGGTCATTTCTCAGCCAGAACAGGCAAATGGTAATCAGACCCTCTAGAATTTACAAATCAGCTGCATCTCTGCTAATATATCAAACAGGTCAGGAGAGCAAGGGGCACATGGCAGTTTGTGTGGACGTAGCAGAACTCCATTCTCCTTGAAACTGTTGTTCGACCCTTGCTGCCCACTGGGAACCATCTCCGTCCCACGCTGTTCCCTAAATCCCCACCTGCCAGAGTGGTGGCTGGCATGGCAGAAGCAGCCCAGCAATTCAACAATATCAACAGCTGTGGATGAGCACTTGAGCCTTATTTGCTGGTACAGACTTGGCTAAAAGAGGCAGAAGTGGGAGATGGTGATGACAGATAAGCATTAATTTGAGACCTGAAATGAGAGACCTTGGTGGTAGGCTGAACATACGTGTATACAGTGGTCCATGGAGAAACAGTGTGCATTTGGGAACTGGAAAATCAAAGAGAAGTGTGAGCTAAAGCTAACGTTGGCGGAGTGGAGGGGAAGGAGGAGAGTCCAAGTAGCTGAAAGCCAGGCTGGAACTTGGAGGTGGGTGGGATAGGCAGCACAGGAACACATTTAAAATAACAATGTAATTCTCAGAAGTGATTTTCCCCAAGTATTTCGAGCAATGAAATAACCACACTGGTCAATGCCTATGATGTGATCTCATTCCCAGAAGTAGAGTTCCAGTTTCAAATACCCTCGTAAAGTGGTTATGTCATAGAGATGCTTCCAATTTTACAACTGAAATAGGCTCAAAGAACAGCCTTTCTACCAGCATAGGCTAATGAAGCATATTGGAGAAAAGACCCTCCCTACGTATTAATAAAACTAACATAATGCCCCTAGAGGAATTAAAGGAGTTTGGGTTTATATTTAAAGTTGTGCTGTATTGAAAGACATCGATATTTCCACGCCAAGGACTACAGCACATCCACTTACAATATCTAGGTTCACAAGGCACCTCAATAAAGCAGTTCAACTCCAGTGAGTTCAGTGGAGTTGTGCCAACCATGGATTTGGCGTCCTGATTGTAAAATACAGTCTGTTACAGTGTGAATGATATGAAGTTTCAAATCCAAGTAAATATCAGACAACAGCAACTATATTCCATTTATTTTAGAGTTCACCTGGGGACTTTGCAAGAAGAGAAGTCCTGTTTCCATCTGAACAATGCTGGGATGATTGTAATAGTGTAAAATTAAAAAGAAAGAAAAGAGGCAAATAAAATGCTAAATGGCAAAAGAGAGAAAAGACAAACTATGCTAGGGAAATGGCACACAATGGGCCAAATTCATTGATCAATACACAATAGTATGAGAATGTGATATTTATTTTCAGTATTGAATATGCAGGATGCATTTAATATGCTCAAGATGCATTAGTCAGTCTGCAGCTGTTGTCTTTGTACAGAACTCTGCAGAAGAATCGAAAGGAGCAACATACAGTAAAACCACCACACTAGGCACCTTGCTACGTCCCCTGCTAGCTGTCACAACACTCCTTCCTTCTATTCAAACACAGCACATAGCTGAGATTTTTCCAAATAACAGTGTTAAGTGTTTCACAGGAAAGGAAAGACAAGCAAAGGCGAGTAACCCCTTTGTGTGAAACGACCTGTACCCACCAACATTTCCACAACAAGAAATAACTATTTGTTGTTAAACTATCAACTCAAAACAATGTAACATCAAGGATTCAAACCTAAGTGAATTGTTAGGTATTTTCCCTGAGAAGCTGGATCTATTTCAGAACTAGATCTGCACTGACACCCTGCTTCTGGAAAGCATCATTATTCATTTATGTTTTGCCTTCCTGGAACAGGAATGGATGTAAGCCTGAGTTTCTGTGACTTAGAAGAATAAACTCTTGTCACACAGACCATAAAACGTAGAAAAAAGGGAAAAGATGCTGTGGCTTCTGGCCATTTAGTCACTAAATCTGCTCTTGGTTATGACCACTTTGCATCTGAAGAGGAACAGCATCCTTTCCAGCTCTTTATTTCTCTTAGTGCCCTCACACCGCCCTATCCATATGACATCTTTGCCATCTGTTCCATTTCTGACTTTATCTTATTAGTTCAACTGTGCCTCCTCTAGTCCCATTAGACGTATATACTCCAGCCAGCCCCATTTTAAAGTCAGAAAACATGATCCAGTGGTCAGCGCATGTGTCAGATTTTCCAGGTGGCTTTCTTCTGCTCCCGTCACTGTGCTGTTGTGTCTCCCTCTATTATATTTTATGCTCATCACTGCTAAGGATGTTGTTAAACTGAAACATGCTTGTTTACAGGGAGACATGCAGGAAAATTAGATACAGATTAACCAAAGCAAGGCTTGTTTACAGGGAGACATGCAGGAAAATTAGATACAGATTGGCCAAAGCCACAGAGTTCCACTTCTGGAGGTAGGAGTGCAGATGCTGCAGCTCCCAGTGGCTCCCTGCTGGTGGTCAGAAATTACCATTCTGCTCAGGGAAAGTGTCATGTGAAGAGCACAAAACCAAGAGTTTCCAAGCCTGACCCTAAACTGGATGGTGAAGGTGCCCTCAGGCTGACGGGATACATGCGGAAAGGAGCAGGAGCCTCCGGAAAGACCTGGGTGCACAGATAGGAGCTGGGCTCCTGAAAGGCAACAGGTGTTAAAGATGGATTGTAATTGGGGCTTATAGCTGAATCACGCTACCACCGGACCATGTTTGGTGGGACAAGCTTATTGCTTTCTCTGTCGGCGATGTGAGCTTACTGTGACGACTTCTGTTGTTCTTCATGGGAACCATATGTTGATGCATGCCAAGTTTTTTTTCTAAGGGGAGTACAACGGAAGCCTCCTTGCTTCTTTTGCTCTGGGTCAGAAGGAACCTTCTTGAAGAGAGAGGTCCTGCCCCCTGAAGAAACAAGAGAGCATGGTGGGGTGCAGGAAAAGGGACATTTCTGGAGCACAGGACGAACATGAGGGACCCAGCAAAGGACGGCAGAACCTGAAGCACTGAGAGACCACTGAGAAGTGTGGGGAACACAGGTTCGACAGAGATTACAGAAAGAAAGATTTTTAATATAGTAACCAAAACACAATGTAAATTTTGTCACAACCCAGAACATTGCTGAGTTGCTGACGTTCAGAGCAGCCCTGTCAGAATGACCCTGTCTTGCCAGGACACAGTGCAGAAAGAAGTTAATTTACAAACTCTAAATTTGCTACATTTCGTTCTAGACTTCCTTCATGGTAAGTTTGTTCCTTCAGCTTTTACTCAAATAAAACCTCGTTTTCAAGTTTAAAAAGTGCTTTTCGTCTTTTGGGCTGCTAAATGCAAGGCTGTGCAGAATGCAAAGCTCTGGTGAACCTGAGATGCCTTCACCTTTGCGTGACTTCGGACTGAATTTAGAAGCATGCAAACCCTCCGTCTGGCAGATGAGGAGCAGCAAAGAGCTGAGGGAGTGATCATCTTTAGTTGTCAGAGCTGCCTGTGGTGTCTCTGTGACCTAAACTGCTTTCATGTCCTGTGTGGACTTTCTCATTCAGAGATAAAGTCTGAAAGATCAGAGCACCACCTGGGCACCAGTGACAGGCTAAGACAGCACAATTAGAGCTTGCCAGCTTCCGAGTATGCGGTAGCAAGCATCACATCTGCTCCTGCACGCACGCCAGTTGGAGTTAGCAGATACGCACGTATGGCCAGGATAGCCTCAAAGCAAGGTGCTGCTCAAACTGCTGGCTTGCCCCTGGTCACCGGGCACCACATTCCAAATCCACGTGGACCAAGTAAATTAGGATGAATAATGTCACGTTTGTTCTACTTTTGAATTAGTGTACCCATGCAGTAATTTAGGGTTTACAGTGTTAGCTAATCCTCTGGGATTTTTGGTTGTTGGGGTTTTTTTTGTGTTCTGGTTAGTTTTGATTAATTGGTTTGTACTTTAGTTATTGTGGCAGAAGCAAAACAAGCAGAAGTCTGAATTCTTTTTATATATCTATATACATACTTTAGAAAAGGCAATTTTGTTTTCAACTCTTTCAGAACCAACACAGATAAAATCACCTTTCTGTAGCATTTTCACTTATTTCTAATGAATTTCATCTGGTACATTTTTATACAGCAAAGCAGAGCCACAGAAAATGCAACATTTCATCCTTCTACAAATTGGGAGGAAAAAATTACCAGGCTAACTTAGATTTGCTGAAGCTTTAGCTTTTATAACACATAAATGACTGACACAGTAGAAGGAGACTGCACAAAGTTTCACTGAGTTTCGACAGAGGACAGATTTATCCCTGGCATAACTCAAGCAAAGTTAAGGGAAGAGTCTGGCTTGGAGACTCCAACTGGATTTCTACAATTTATGGTTTACAAATCCACCCTAATCCTTGTCCTTCCTATCTGTTATAGGCTACTTGCAGGCAATATGTATCTGTCACATTGCCAAAGAGTAGTTGTTTATCTATTTTTAAGTGAGTTTGGGAGTCCATTTGTTTGTTTTTACAGGAGGTATGACGGATGCAATTACAGGGGCAATAATATGCATGGTTACAGCGTAACTGCTCTGCGGATTGGACAACAGCAAAACCATCCATCTTCCATGTGTGCAACCACCGCAACTCTTACCTTCAAGTGAATAAGATCTCTCCAAAAATGTGCAGAAATTTATCTTTACAAAAGTTTGGGGTCAAACCAGATTAAATCATACCCCAGAGTACCTGTGGTATTAGCGTGGCAGGAAGGGAGACTCAATTTCTACTTAACTATGGGATGATTTATGTCTGGGGAACTCCCTCAACTCCCCCCTTTCCCGTTCAGGCACGAACATTTGGTATTATTATCAGTCCTGAGTCTCTGACTGGGTGGAGGATGCTACTCTCCTCCATCATGAGGAGACTCAGTATTTAAGCAATCAGAGCTGATCCTTCTGAATCAAGCAACAAACTGATTTTGATCTTGTTTCTGCACACTAACTGTACACACAGAAGAGAAAATCCCCTCCCTGCATCTCCCTCCCCTGTAAGATGTCCTCTTCTGGGCACTCTTTAACTAGAAGTCTGCAAATCCTGATTTGTCTTGTCTTCACTGATATATTCTCTCTCCAAGTTGCAGTTTTAGAGCCTGCAACCTTTTCTTCTGTCTAGACTCTATTGTTTGATTTATTCCCCAATTTGATTTCATCTGTGATTTAATAGCTCTCTCACTTGCACCTGCCCTTTTATTTTGTTATTTTTTTCTCACCTCTTTACTATTTGACCTTTCCTAGACCTTATTTAAAAGATGTATATCGCCCTTTCTGTTGCTGTATTGTTCCTTCTGGCCTTTTTCCCCAGCCCCTCTTCAACCTCATAGTTCACTCAAAGAAGGGAGGGTAAGAAAAGTGAGGGTAGGACTAAGCTGACACTGATTTCCATGAGACTTGATTTTGGCCCACCACAGGCTTGAAAAATAACTGAAAGTTGTTTGGGCATCAGTCCTGCAAAATCTGGGAAACTGTGAGAGGCCAAAAAATCCTGGGATCATACCCCAGGACTATTGCCATGTGTGTATTTATAATCACCTTTGCATTCTTTATTATCTGATCAACATTTAAGGTTCTTTTGAGTTACATTATACTATATAATACTGTCCTGGTTTCGGCTGGGATAGAGTTAATTGTCTTCCTAGCAGCTGGTACAGCACTGTGTTTTGGGTTCAGTATGAGAAGAATGTTGATAACGCCCTGATGTTTTCAGTTGTTGCTCAGTAGAGTTTAGACTAACTCAAGGACTTTTTAGCTTCTCCTGCCCAGCCAGCAAGAAGGCTGGAGGGGCACAGGAAAGTTGGGAGGGGAGACAGCCAGGACAGCTGAC
>JAVKLA010000073.1:29726736-29764331 GCA_034782735.1 Sagittarius serpentarius
CATCACTTGTCTTGTGTATTCCAATCCTTTTATTATTATTGTCACTTTATTGTTGTTATTAGTGTCATTGCTAGTTTTTTCCTTTCTGTTCTATTAAACTGTTCTTATCTCAACCCACGAGATTTACTTTATTTTCTGATTCTCTCCCCCATCCCACTGGGGGGGTGGGGGAAGTGAGTGAGCAGCTGCGTGGTGCTTAGCTGCTGTCTGGGGTTAAACCACGACAAATACCATCTATTAGATTGAGTGAAGACTGAAAACATAAAACTTAATGTAGAAAGAAAGGACGGATGTCAGGATTTGGCCCACTGTTGAAAAGGAAGGGATTTTTACAATCAAAAAAAAACCTTCACCCTGAAGAGGTTCCACCACATTTAGGAAATTCCTGTTCTCAGTGTTAGCCCCGCTAACACGGCAGAGCAGTATGAATGGAGCAGCCTGCCGTAGACAAGAACAGCATTGTATACAGACAGAGCTTGAAAAAAGTTCTGTTACCATGATAGATTTGTGTAGTAACAGCCAAGGATGATAAATTTCACAAGTTGGTCAGGGTTAAATTGGTAAATCATGCAATCAGTTATGGGTTAACTATTAACAGAAGATAGTCTCCAAAAAAAGGACAAAGTTGATTACATTCTTTCAAATGACTCCCAGATGTTAAAATGTGCTTTCCAATGAAAATAATTATATAATCTACAAACCTGAACACCATGTTAAAGGAATGGTAGTGAAAATTACTGAGTTAACAATCTAGGCCTATGGCCATTTTGTCTCTCTAAAGACAAACACAAAAACTTCACATGTCCTGAGAGCTGTTGAAGTGAAAAATTCTGAATTTAACAGATTTCATACTTAATGCATTAACTATAATCTTTTCACTTCAGGCTAAAATGCAGTCATTTTTGCACTTTTTGTGACACTGTGATTTATAAGAATTGTTTCCTTTTTCTGTGGCTTGCAATGTATGCTTTGGAACTGAGGAGCAGGCTCTCAAAGCCATTTAACTCTAACTGCAAATGTCAATGACAATGAGGCACATTTACTACGTACACCTTACCTGCATATTTCTGTAGAGCATCTTGTCCCTGTTTAATACACCCTTCTCATTCATTACGTTTTATTTTTCTTTGAAGAATTGACAGCCCCATGTGCCCCAAAACATTCATGTTCATCCTTCATATTCTAGATACTGCTTATACACTATCAGACTAAAATAACTTCTGGGCTCTTTTTATTTAACTTCTATAATTCAGAATTCTTGGGATGCTGTTCCTGGTTTCAGTACTTGCTTCTTTGCTCTTCCTGTTGTTTTCCAAATCAGAGATTAAATTCTCATCTAATCCCAAGGTAAGATTTTCAGAAAAAATATCAAAGGAATGGAGCTTCTGGAAACTCGTAGCACCATAACCCCTTCAAAATGGAATTAAAATAGACACATTGCCATTCACTATCTTTCACATTAAAGCTGTGAGAATTACTTTTGAACTGCTGGTTAACTAATTAACAGACACATAGGTAAATGTTTGTGCAACAGTTAATTCCTTGATTACTTTTCTTTTTTGCTTGTAACAGTTATATGAATCTCTGAATGACTTCTCAAAAATGAAATGTGCTGGCAAATGTACTTCTTATCTAGATGTCTGAGATGGACATACCGATCACATCTTGGACAGGGACCCCACTCTGCGGCTGAGCATATGCAAAGTTGTGATGGGTGCTCAAAACTGTTATGGGAAGAATAAGGAAATTAGACTTCTGAGAAGATTTATTAATTATTCATAATAATTAATGGTCCCATCAATACTGTGGACTAGATTTCAACCACAAGACCACCATAAGGCAAAGAACACCACATACAGTTTTTCATCTCTAAAAAAAATTCCTCCTCTGTTTTTTGTCATTGTAGATCATCCTTGATGACATTGTTATTGTGACAGTTTTTAATGCCAAGAGTAAGTCAAGAAAAGATAGGCGGATATAAACTGTGTTTTAAAAAGGTTGCTCTTCTCAGAAATGTAGTTTGCTAAGGAAGCATGCATCTTTCAAATACTTCATACTGACCATAGGCTAGTCATCTAACTTAAAATATTGAAAAGTGAGCTGTCCAGGTAAGTGCTAGTGACCTCATGCCATCTTTATAGCCACTGGAGAAAAACAGGCACCATCAGTCATTCATCGGACTTGGCTTTGGTGGCTTTGGGGATCCAGGAATGATATGACTCTCCCTCTTGAGGTGGATCTTCTTCCCCTTATCTATGAAAGGCACCTATGATAATTAGATCATGTAATTTTTTTATGCCTACATTAGGGAAAATGACCCAAGATCCCAGCTGGAGCTACAGAGAAGAGCTCCATGCCTGCCTAGAGCTTCAGAGGCCACAGGGATGCCCCCAAGGCCAGGGAGTCTCTGATGCTACTGGAAGGTTACTGGAGAACTGGTGTTCAGGCAGGACCTGCGAGCCCCATGAAGAAATTCCTGCTAGCTAAAAATCCCACCAACTTCATCTTTCAGTGAGGAACACATTGTGTTCAAACTGATGCATTCAAATGAACCGATAAATTAGTGGTGGTGCTTTTGAAGTGGTATCATCTTCACCAGTCTTAAAAATCCTGTTAGTTACCTGACAGAACAGCTTGTATTTTTCTTTAAGTGCTGACAAATATATTTTCTAACTGAGATCAAAATGATATTATTTTCCCTTGAGTGCCCTAATGTTTTATTTATATATATATATATATTTTTTTTTTAAATCTTCCTGATATTTAAGGAGTTTATGAGTTTTGCTTTGGGTTTGTTTTTTTCTTAGTAAAGGTTTCTTTTAATCAAATGTGAGTATTAACTATTTATTAGCTATGGTCAAAAATAAACTTTCAGATCTGGAGGGCAAACACATTGTAAAGCTCTCACAGTTTAATCCTGGATTATGCAAACACTCGAATACAGGGAAGCTCATTTAAGCGAGAGGAGCAGCAGGCCTGGGAGGGCTTGGGGCAGCACTCCCTCAGCTCCATTCCCAGGCACCTGCAAATCTGGGTCTGTGCTTAGGTGATCGGTGCCCAACCTTTTGCAGACCAAGAGCCAAGAAAATAAAACACACAAAGAGCCCCTGTCAGCAGCACTGGTACCATTGCTGGCAGAAGTGCTGGGGTTTTGTGCCAGAACGAGGGAGCTCTACCCCCAGGGTTTCCAGTGTTGCCCATCTTTGTCTTCCATAGGATGCATTCACGCCCCCAACTCAGACCCCTCCTCCCCTTCTCCCTTGCACCCCACTGCCTCCTGCCTCACCCCATGCTGTGTTTTTTCCAGCCAGAATGGCAGGTTTTGACACTGTGTTCTTACCAAGTAGCCACAAAGATACCTGGGGACCCAAATTACTGCCTGTGTTGAAAAACTTGCTGTGCTTCAGAAGGAGGCTTCATTAACCAGTAATGAATGGTGTGGAGGAACATCAGGTCAGCACTCACGCGAGGGCTGCAGCAGCCTGAGAGTTGCACAGCAGTGCCCCAGTTCATGTCCCTGCTTTTCTTGCCTCCGTATTTGCAGGTCCATCACCTGCTTGCTGCAAATTTAAACACTGAGACACATTATAGCAGGACTCACCTTCCCCAGTTGAAAAGTCAGGAAGCAACTGGTGGTTTTGGCTCCTGTTATTTTGGGCTCAGCTTGAGGTACCTTGAAGAGACCTGATTTTCAGAAAGTGCTAATGACACATTTATAGGGTGTCTCAAATCCAACATTCAAATGCAAGAGCAAACAAAGTCTTTTGGTTTTGAAAATTTTGGCTCAAGTGTTTGAGGCTGGATGTCTTCAGTTTTTACATCTATGAAAAATCTGAAAAAGGTATGACTATTTGTGGCTGCAGTGGCCTTCTGTGTACTCAGAGGTTTCCCCAGCTTATTTTTAAAAAAAAGTTAGATTTTTTCTTGCTGTATCTTTTAAAGGAGCTTAGAGGGACTGGTGATAAAATGTTCAATTTTTGTTTACTTTTAAATGGATATAACTATTGAAGAGTATATTGTTCATAGTTGCCAACAGCAATATAGGAAAGGAAAGCAGAGTGTCATTCTCCATAAATGCACGCTGAAGTGAAAAATAAACTTTCAGTGATCCAGACCATAAAAATGGAAGACAAGAGACTGCCATTGAAAAAAGTGGTCTATTAAATTAAGATGCTACTAGGTGTCATTGTGACTCTGTAGGTAGCATGTCTGTCTCACAGCCAACTACTTGTGGGTTCAAGTCCCATACTGGGACTTTGGATCCCATCCAGTGTACTGCAGTAATAAGCAGCATGTGGCACTTTTAGAGGTGTCATCCTTCAGAGGAAATGTTAAACCTACTGTCCTTCTGCCAGCTCTGCAGTTGGAAGTTAAAGATCCCCCAAGTACCCTTTGAATACAGTGAGTAATAACCTTGGGGCCCTGGCCAAGATTCCCTCTCTCAATAAAAGAATTTGTAATGGACAGGGCATATTTCACAAAATAGCAGAAGTCATACAAACCAATGGAAAAGCCTCATTAAAGATGTCATGTTTCCTTTATGTATTTAACATAGCAAGTCACCTATTTGATTAAGTTTCAACAGCATTTTTAAGAAGCTGCCATAAATTGCCCATACAGGGACATTCAAAAGTACAAAGAACAACTTCTACTACGCATCTTTGGGAAACAGCTAACTCCCACAGACACCTTTGAAAAACTCAGCTCAGGTTCCGGAAAGGTCCATAAAAAATGTTTAACAAGACTGCATTTCAGAACAAACGTTCAGTGCAGAGCATCACAGCAACATTCATGGCCTGTTAAGTGTGAAGATGCTGAGGAGCCTATAAGGAGCTTCACGTGCTGCTCCACTCTCTAAGTACTAAGAGCTGATACACTCACGTTTCCAAACGTATTCTTGCACTGGGGACTGTTAGCCTGGCCAGCTGGTATTTGCATGCCATTCAATCTGCTTTTGAGACATTTTCCACATAGCAGGAATCAGCAAAGTTACTTAATGGCAATGGGCAAAAATCCTGCCAGTGGCACATGTATATAATTGCGGAAGAGATTTTTAGCATCCCTCACGTGGGTCGAGTGAAGCAGGACACAACGTGCTCTGAGCTAAATCCTCTATCCCCCAATGGCGCTGGAAAGGTAACCTGAAATACTGTAGTATGCTGTGCCAGGAGACTGTAAACTATTTGGGAAGAGCTGGAACAACATCTCATAGCCTGCCCACCTCTCCCGTCCCCCACCTGATCGCCTCTCCGCAGCTCCACTGTCAGCAGGGACTTCCTCTGCCCGTGGGGTGTGCCACCCAGCTGACACCCAAGTGGGCAGAGCAGTAAAGAGATGTAGGACCCCAATGACAAGGGAAGATTTCTTGTCACAAATCCTTAGGGTAGCCATGCCCTGATCACATTAAAGGGTGAGAGCTTTCAGCTGCTTCTCTCTCACCTGTGTTCTAGCTGTAATAGGCTCCCAGCTCTGTAAAACAGCTTGGTGAGGCTGCTTCTTGCAAGTCACACACCCTAACCTGGGAAACTAAAAATTAGCAGTCTGTTTTTCAGTCACCCTAAACTCACCCACAGTGAACAGGGAGAAAGTATATCTAGATAGCAATTCATCTCCTGAAGGGTACACCTAAGAGAGGTCAGAAGAATTTGTTCTGACAGCTGAGCAAACAGGAGTGCCTTGTGCAGACTTGGATCTCAGACAAAGGAATCCAAACCTTACATACCTAAATCCTCCCTATTTCAGGTGAGGAGATCCTGCCTATGCAACAGGAGGAAGGCTGAGGCTGCTGGAACACAGCAGCCTGCAATATTGCACTGGAATCTCCCTTGTGGACTTCACCATTAAAGTGTTTCATCACTTCTTCTTTATAAACGCGGAATGGACCGCAAGGCCCCGAAAGCCTATGTATATTTTAGAGAAACAGCATGCTGTTTGCCTGTAGTGTCAGAATCCTCTAATTTTGTTTTAGTTTTTGCAGCATGTTTCCTTCAAGCAGACAAGAAAATGAGCTCCCCTGATGGTGTCTGGGCTCAGCAGCGGTAGTACCGGTTCGACGTGTGCCAGAGATTTCCTGTCACTGCCCACTCACTCTTATGACTATATTTTTAATGCTGTTTTATAGGATGGGTTGTTGTGGTTTCTTGCTCCTGAATAAGTTTCCCCTCTCTCTGCTAACTAGCCTCTGAAGAAAATGAATGGTAGGAGCAGAAAATGGCTTCTGTCTCCCTTATACCTTTTTCATTTCAGTTCTACTGTTCATTTCTCATACTTCCAGTCTCTAGTGCTCTTCTGAACTCCTCACTTCAGTGACCTCCTTTCTTAATTTAATCTGGACAAAGCACCGAGTTCATTTCAAGTCATAAAGCTTGATTTGCTGTGTGCTCTTGGCCAATGTGAATAAGCTCCCTGGCTTCTTTTAATCAGCTATCATAATCTTTTTTTTTTTTAAACTACAGCAATTAGGTCACCAAAGCAAGTAGTCTCTTGTGTTCTATTGAGAACAAATCCGTCCTCTGACTTGCTGCATAATTTAATTATTAAAGCTTGATATCATTTTGGTTTCCATGTAAGGCAACCCCATAAGAGCAATTATATCCTTTCGAAGGCAAGGTTACTACTGCTAGAACCAGCACTCAGAGGGCCTGGTAGTGTGCTGTATATGGTAATACTACTACTTCCTACCACTTACATTGCAACATTCATCTACCTACGCAGCCAACAACAGCACTCTGCTGGCACCCTCCCTGCGACTCCGCACTGAGCTAGCGAGTGGAGGATCTGGTATCAATTAGTTAATAACTTAGGAATGGTTTGAAGATGTAAAGCAGCTGCTAAAAGCTAAGCCTTATTATTATGTTAACTAATTATTTTTATTTTACCTTTTACATTTTTTCCTTCAGAAAACATTATTGTATTAACTGCATTTAGCACCTCCTAGTCCTGACATTTAAATGTCTGAAATGTTTTTGTGTAATTATACTGTTTTGTATCATAACAGCTAAGATGCCTCCCTCTGTATGAAAATTTGCATACCTAAGTTTTGTTTTAAGAACCCTAACTGTTTCTATTAGCTGCTTTCAAAAAGGCAAGAAAATAGTGTGGTATAATATCTTACTCATCTGGCTGGAGCAGCTTTCCAGGTTAAATGATCTCAGAAGTTTGGAAAAAGCCTTTGGCCACTGGGTTGATTTTCATTTCCAAACTCTGCTTTTCCTGGTTCCCTCTCAGTTCCCCTCACCAACCCAGGAATATCTGATACTTCTGGTGCACTGGGAAAAATCTCTCCCGAGTCACACGTTTTGTGGATCTGATTGGCACTCAACTTGGGCTGCTAGGCACAATTAGAAATCCCGTATTTCAAGAAAGACTCATAGTAACCACATGTAGCTGGAAATCTAAGAGGCACAATAGCAGAATTCAGTAAGATGGTTCCAAATGTTGTTGGTCAGAAGAACAATGTAACTTCACCTTGATAATTCACCTTAATACACTGTGTAAATTGCTCAAACACAAACACATTTTGTCTGAAGCACGCAGACAGAACAAGATCTAACTGTAGCATGCTGAGAATAATGGGGCCCTGCTCACTGAGTAAGCTTGCGTAGGTGTTGCACTGCGCATAGATAATAAACTGCAATTATTCTAAAGCATGAACTGAAACAACCATACTGTCGTATTTAAGATGTTGATTTCCACTTTTTTGCAGGACTGAAAGATGCAACTGAAACAATTTGAACTTGGAGATATTGTCCTGCTGCAACAATAGGAGCTTGTTTAAGACTAAGATGACCTGTAACACGGCCTTCTCTTGAATTTAGTTTAAATTCCAATAAGCCTCACTAAAGAAACTTAAAATGATCTGTCTCATAAACTTCACAGCCTTTCTAGACTGAATATATCAAAATTCTTCTAGTGTTATAAATCATTAGATACTTTCAAGCCTGTCAGAAACACGCCATTTATGTAACAACACTTCAGCTCCTTCTGGAACAACTAATTAAATGTCCCTTCTACATACTTGCCTTGTCCCGCCTGTAGCTATTAGAACACGTCACGCATTTTCAGTCGGTGTGAGGGCACTGGAGTTAGCTTCCTGGAATTCCATCAGGATAAAAATAAAGTTGTTCTTAATATGTGACACATCATTCAGTATGGCTTGTTCCAGACACTCTGGGTAAGGAAAATAATGCGTGCTTTGTCACTTGGGGCTATGTTGTGCCATGTGGAACTATTTTAGAGCTCAGTGCTTTTGATGGGGACTGCAACTAATCCCATTCTCAGGTACTAGTACTGAAAGAGCATGACTAATGTGCAAATCATACACGAAACCTGTGAGCTAGCTTGTGCAGAAAATGAGGATCTTTGCAAGCCTCCCTGCTACAAACAGAGGAAGCTGTTCTGCTCTGCCATACCTGGGGGCAGCTGACCAGACAGCGCAAAGCGGAGCGCTCTGCCTTTGTGCAAAGCCCAGGACGTCCAGGCAGTCCTGTCGGGAAGCACAGACTCGCCCCTGAGCTCATATCCTGGGAAAGGCAGCACTTTCTGCCATGCCTGTCAGCGTGGCAGAGCTGAGCACGTTCTCCAGAAACATCAGGGGAACTTGCGGGGGAACATAGCTTCTCCTGAGCAATCAAGTGGCAATGCCTGGCGATGTGGTCTAGCTGGTGGCTAGTAAGAAGCCGGTGACAGAGCTTATGTCTGAAATGAGTCTTTAGCATAACAACCAGCAAGACAGCATGAGCCAGCAATGTGCCCTTGAGGCAAAGAAGGCTAATGGTATCCTGGGCTGCACTAGGCAAAGTATGGCCAGCAGGCTGAGGAAGGTGATTCTTCCCCTTTATTCAGTATTGGTGAGGCCATAGCTAGAGTATTGTGTCCAGTTCTGGGCTCCCCAGTACGAGAGACATGGACGTACTGGAGAGAAAGGAGAGCCACTAAGATGGTTAAGGGACTGGAACTTTTCCCTATGAGGAAAGGCTGAGGGAGCTGAGACTGTTTAGCCCAGAGAAGACAAGGCTCAGGGGGGATCTTATTAATGTATATAAATACTTGAATGGAGGGTGCAAAGACAACAGAGACAAGCTCTTTTCAGTGACAGGACCAGAGGCAATAGGCACAAGGTGAAACACAGGAGGTTCCCTCTGAAGATCAGGAAACACTTTTTCACTCTGAGGGTGACCGAGCACTGGCACAGGTTGTCCAGAGAGATTGTGGAGTCTCCATCCGTGGAGATACTTAAAAGCCGTCTGGACATGGTTCCGGGCGACTGGCTATAGGTGGCCCTGCTTGAGCAGGGGGGTTGGACTAGCTGACTTCCAGCGGTCCCTTCCAACCTCAACCCTTCTTTGATAACAACCATTAAAGTACAGCACTAACAAAGGAAAAAGAGGCAGAGCTGCCCAGGTTCCTTACACTGCTAATATGAAACCGAGTAAAAGCAGCTATGTTTGCACATGCCAGAGATGTTAATTAACAGGCAGATAAAGCCAGAATCACAGTGAGATTTATCTAGTAGTATGTAGTATCCTGCATCCTTTATTATCTTGTCCATGCCTGTCTCAGTATTCCCTTTAGGACTTCTTCCTCTTCCCCAGGGCTCCTTCCAAGCTGCTAAGGGCTCTGCACAGCCTCCTCAGGCCCTTTCCACTTGGTGCCACCACATCTTGCCATGAACCTGCCACTCTTCTTCAGCGTCAGCAGCAAGACCTGCAGCCAGCAGCATTCATGGATATTTGACCTCCCACCCAGCCTGTGTATCAAATCTACTTCAAGCTCATTCTCCAGCCTGTGCTGGGACTTCAAAGCCACAGTCTGATGCACTGAGTTGATTTTGCCTCCAGAGACAATAAGAATATTTGCTTTCTCTGGGAATATTTTTTTTACTGTGGCAGAAAATCAGACATGGGCATATATAAACAAAGAGCTCTGGAAGAACATCTGGGACAGCAGACTGCCCACTAGAGACATATCCTGGCCTGTTTCCACTCTTTTGCCTCTTGAAACTCGTCCCTAGAGCCATAAACAAAGTAAAGAACAAGAGCATCAACGTTTTTCAAGGATCTTTCATCCTGCATCTCATAGTAATTGCTACATGCCTTCGTCTGCAACCTTGTTTTGTGCAGAACCTTCATTTGCCCTTAGACATGAAACGCTCCCCAACTTTGAAGAAGCTTGAATACAGATCTGGTCTTTGCAGCTGAAGCACACCTCTAGCATAATGATGAAAAAAAAAAAGGAACATATTGAAGCAGAACACAGACAAACTTCTTCCAGAAATCACTCTAATCAAGCAGCTGCTTTCAGCATGAGGTCATGTCAAAATGTTCCCCAACATGGTGATACAGTTCTGACGTAAGTTTATGGAGACTAACTTTACTAAGCTCCTAACATTACTAGATCCCTACATAGGCCTCTAAGGCAAGCCTGAGTGTGTTAAGACACTAGTTTGTTCCATAGACATTGCTAGAAGGTAATACTCTTATACAGTTATTTCTGCCTCACCAGATCCTAAATGGGAAAGCAAATTGTAATGAGTTATACCTGGAAGAGGCAGATCTGCCGTGCAATTTTTTTTCTAGTAAAGTAAATCAGCTATACATTTCGTGCTCCAGCAGTTGCCCAAACAAATTTTAATATACTGCTTGGTAGCTTTAAAAGGAATATGTCTGGCACTTGAACATCGAAGACGGTGTAAGAATGTTATTGTGTTGTTGTTGTCATCCAGACATCTTAACCATAGATTAGAAATCCAGTGGTTTAGGCAATGCACAAATATATAACAAGGAAGATGGCATGGCATAAGCGTCAATAGTATTTTACTTGAAGATACATGATAGAGAGGTGCGTGATACACCAATATTCTTCTCCAGCATGATCTATCGGTTTTAACCTTAGTTGCTAAGGCTGTGGCATTTGGCTGTAAAAGGTCAGGGGTGGCCTTGAGATATGGATCTGAAATATATATGGGAGTAAAAGCTCAGCTGAAGGAGAAAGGGGACCCTTCTGAGGTTGAATTGCAAGTTTTCTTACAATGGGAATTCTTAAAGAGCATCTGACTTTTATCATGACTGTGGCACAAAAGCAGAAGCAATGGGACTAATTATAATGGCAATAACCATGATAATAGTAAAATAAGAACAATGCAGAAAAAGATAAGCAATTTTTGTTCAGCAAATGGGTTCACTTTAATAGAGGCTTATTTAAACTCTTGGGCAATGAGAGAAGGTGATTACTAGTATACTTCAGATGTTTCCTGTCATAATATTTGTTCAACAATGTAAAGTTTCTAGCATTATATGTGAAGAACTGTTTTGTGAAAAAATAAATTTCAATAAGCTTATCCCTGCCATTACACTTGCCAGGTCTTCTCGCCAGTTCTTATCCTCCCTCAGCTGGAGAATTAAGAACTATGGGTATGCATCAAAGTTCATACTGTTTTCCTTCATGTGCCTGGTGTTTGGCCCATCCTTACTGGTAAACAGCAGTCTTTGGACAGCAGCTCAAATAATGAGAAAGGACAATGGTTCAGTGTGACGTTTTTATTAATGTTATGTTCTTTGACATAAGAAATGCCGGATTGTACTGGCTAGCAGAAATGGAGCAGAAAATTAGACAATAAACATCAAGTCAACTTCAAGGAAATTAAAATGTGATCATTACTGATGGATTATGAGAATATTATTTGACTTCATTTTATTTAAAGTGATGCTTTCTTGTAGAAAGCAGAGAGAATACAAAGCAAGATGCAACTACAAGTTGAAGTAGCAAGGGAATTTCAGGGGACAGGTGCTGCACTACTTTTGCTAGCTCATCACATCAGCAGAGGGTATGTCACCACCTTTGGTGGTGTTAAGTAGACTGGGGGGGGAATATAAATTCATTTCTTCCTGCCATTATTTCATATTCAAAGTAAAGTCTCCACCAAAGCTTGAGGCCTTCAGTGGTGGTAATAGTGGTTTTATCTCTATAAAATTTCAGGGAATATTTTGTATTTATCAGATATAGTTTAATTATTGATCACTCAGAATTAGTCACGTGTCTGACTAAACAGAGTATACCGTTTCATCCTTCTAACACTCCCAAAGATATCCTTGTCTATAAACAGGCGAGGCAGGTAGGTGCTGTCATTATGCTTTCAGAAGACACCACTATCGTATTTACTCTCATCTTTTACTCATCCTTTGATAGATTTTTATGATTGCTCTCTGACTTCTGGCCTGCAGCCATTTCCTATCCTAAAGGGAATGACAATCAGAGATAGTAAGAAAGAGGAAAAGATGACAGGAAAAAAACAGTCAAGTAAACCAGGAAGAAATTCTGGAAGGTAAGAGTGAAGGTTTAAAAGAAAAGTTTAAAATACAGCCAAGCAAAATAAAATACCTAAGACACGTTGGTTTGAAGGTAAATGCAAAACCTTCACTTTAAAGACATTTAACAACCACAGTGAGACAGTGACAGAGAAAGAAGAAAGGAGAAGGACAGCAATGGAGAAACTGTATTCCATTGTCACAGGCTTTTCTTACAGCACATTTTGAATCCACACTTTAAGGGTGGCTGGTTGTGATTCATAAAATAAATATCAAAAAATATGCCCATTTCTGAGTGGAGAGAGCAAGAAAATCTCTCAGCCCAAAGTCTCTTAGGAGACATACCTCTGCCACAGTATGTTGAAAATATAAACGGGTGTTTCACAGAAATTTTCAAACACATTTTTTTAATCAAGGAAAACAAATTCATTGAAAACATTTTTTTTCCTTAAAATGATTATGCCAGTTTTAAAGTATGGAATTTCTGGTGAAAATCAGAAAGCACCACCTACTTTAAGTCTAGCATCCAGTATCCTGAAGGAGTACCTGGCCATTCATTTATGCCATGCTGCGATGGGTGAGGAGCTTCTTTTGCACTGCATTTTTAGTAGCCTCTAGGTTCATCTGATTTTGTACAGGAACAGTTTTGAAATCATGAAAGCTTTTACAAGACATGAAAAATGTTTCCTGTCCAGCTTTAGCATGAAGACTCTTATATCACCAAATAAAATGATCTATAATGGCTAAAATAGCTTCGTTAGTTAGGTTTATTATTGTGTAAATTGCAGAAAAGGCATGGGACTCAAACATGCAAAGGTGGCAATTCCATTACCTACTTTCCAGCACAACATATGTTTTCAATTTAAGCAAATTTTACCATTTCCCAACTGCAAATTGGATGACATACAACAAAAACTGTGTTTTAACAGCTTTAGCATTTTATAGACATTACAGCCATGCACCAATCCTTTACCTTAGGAAAAAGTAAGGATTACAAAGAGCTTGCTATAAAAACACCTAATCACCAGCACCCAGCTGGAAGTTGTATGGCCTACTGCATAGCAGACTAGACTAAGACACAAAACACATGAACCCTTGTCCATGAAGAAGATGCTTTGCCCTCTTTGTTTCCACATCTATAAAATGGGGTAATAATACTTATCTGCTGTGTAATTGAGTGCTTTGGAAATAAGAGCTGGGTGTTTTCTGCAAAGTGGAGATCACTTGATATTGCTAACAGCATGAGTAATAATAATGCAACTTAACAAATGCAGTAGAAAATATTTAAGCAAGCTTCAGTGAATCAACTCAAATACTAAGACTGTACAATGTAACCATGTAACTGCAGTGACAACTTCTAATTTTGAGGTCCTATTTCTGTTAGTTTTTTAGTTCAAATAAAGCACAAAGATAGGTTTGCTCATAGTAAAAATGTTCCAGTATATTGAAACTTTAGTTACAAAACCAACGACATCTTCCTTAGCCAGAGTATATTTTGCAGGCTCTCTTAGTATCAGGCCTGACATTTTGATGTACTTTTGGGGCTCATCTCTAGTCAACTAGCAGAATACTAAGTATAATGGCAAAATGCTACTAATAAAAGAATGCCAAGATCTCTAAATTTTTTTGTAGTGCATAAATAAACTGCAGATTAAAATACTTATTGTGAAAGCCCGGAAAAATCACTCCTTTATTCCAGATCATCAATAAAATCTTGGCTCCACTTAAGTCTGTTGGAGCTTTGCCATTGATTCGGCAGGGTACAGATTTCAGAATGGACTTTGAAACAATCGGATTAGAAACAGCTACTTTTCTGATTTTCCATATTTCACAGTGGAAGCTGAGAAAGGTCATTTTGAATATTGAAGTCATTTAAGCCAGCCAAGAAGGATGCAGTCAGTAAACTTGTTACTTTACTAAAAGATTGACTGTCTGGAAAAAGCTGCAAAGCTGGACACTTATTATTTTTGCATTAGTTCTCAGAGATCTGAGGCACAGTCTGTGGCATGAAACAAAGGTGTGTATGTGCACACTATACTCAGTGTGGTACCAGTTTTCTGTTTATCACATGCACACAGACCCATATGCAGCTCCATCGATACAGCAGAATTTCATATGGCTTAAATCAATTGTAAGCTGACGATAGCACACAAAAGAGAAAGGAATCACATAAAATATATGGGAGTGGTTTATCCAAGTAATAGCTGGAGAATATTCTTCAGCATTTTCATTCATGTGTCTATCACATATTTTTCTTAGTACTTTAGACCTCAGTAATACTTTTGTTATGATACCACTGAAGAAAGAAATCAACTTTTTTCACTTTTGCATGTTCTTTTTTCTATTTTCATTTTTCCTAAGACCAATATAAATGCACTCTTGTCCAGAAGTTCAAACCCAGGTACTGCCAGTTATGTGTCCAAAGGACCTTGTTTCTCTTTTTCTTTCTCCCAAGACCAGTCAATGGTCTTCCTGTTTTCTCTAGGCTACTTTCTGTTCATCTTCTCCTTCTGTAAGAATGTATCAAAGCAACGTTTATTTCCCATTCAGGAAATGTCCCCTTCTTCTCCTGTAGTCAAGGCCTGCCCCAAGGACAGTGATTTGGACAGTAGCATCTATTGTTTCAGCTGTCTTCTTCCAGGCAGGAGCTTAATTACTTCTCCCACCTGAATGACAGAGAGTTTACGTACTCATCAGTGTGGCCCATGACTGTCCAGGGATCAAAAGCACTTCTGCTGCACTTAACCATATTCTGCTGCCCTCTATCATATTACTGTTTAACCCCGTGTCTGAAGTCAGCCTCTATGCATACATTCTTATTCTGACAATAATTAGGAGCTATACGATCCTACGAAGAGATTTTTTTTTGAGAGGCCAGCAACAGGTATATAGAATTACTACCACTTGTATAAGCTTTATCCAGTAAATTGGAAAGACCTCAAAAATATCTATGAAATTTTATTTCACACAGAGGCATATGTGTACAAACATGTATTCAGGAAAAAAAGTCATTGGAAATATTGTAATGAACTTTGCAATCATATACCCTTACACAAATCAGTTTCTCTACAATTGCAGACACTGTTGCGTAAGTACCCTGTTGTATTGAACATTTTTTCAAAGAAGTGCCTCAAACTATTTAGAATAATGGTCCACCTGTTTGCCCAGTTTTCTTCTTCAGAAGGGCTGATTGGGATAATTGATTGTGGGGGCTGATGAAGGGGGCGGGAAGATGAGGTCAGTTAATTGCTGCCTGGGGAAGAGGTTGTAGGAGGTCTCTTTTGTTCCAGGCTAAGGGCCCACTTGCAATAAATGACATACAGCAGAGATGCTCAGAAGACGCTCTTTTAAGAACCTTCCCACAAGGGAATAACAGATGTTCCTGTAATTTATGGGTCTGGGTTTTGGGGTCTAATACTGTAAAATGTCTGTGCAATCTAGGCTAGGCATCACAAACAAGTGCAAATAAATATATCCTGACTGAATGTATTATAACTCACTGTGTATTAACAGAATAAAACAGCAAGCACCCAAACTCGGTAAAATACCTTTCATTTCTCCTTTTGCAAAACTGAAATGTGTGCAGACCTCACACGCTTTGAGAATTTCCACAGCCAATGCTTTCTGGAAGAAAACAGCCCTCATCCTGAACACTGCTATCCCATGGGTTCCCTGCCTTTAGATTATGGGAGATCTCACATCTGTTCGCAGACTTGCCAACTCTAATAAAATATATTTATTTGAAGCTCGCCGATGACTAAAGAAAAAACCCTAATAACTATTGAAATGGAAATCAACAACTGTTCCAGGCCGCAGTAAATGGATTTGAGGGCTTAGTAACCTGGCACCCCTGAAAATGTCTTCTACATAATGCCAGTCAAAATGAGCATATTTGGGACCATTTGGTCAGCTCTCATGGATGCATACTCCATTACTGGACAAGCATAAAGTTTCTTTCTCATTTCTTCCTTTTTCTTATCCTCTCTAGAGTAAGAAAAATACAGGAGCCCTAATACGATATTTTCTATCTTCCCTCTTCCTCTCCCTCTAGTAAGTGTCTTTGACGCAGCTGTAATTTACAGTGTTGAGGACAACAAATCATCTGTACTCCACACACTGTTGTTTTGAGTGAGGACAAGGAGTTTTAGAACAGCACAGTCCTAGAGCAAACAGTCCTGCTCGACAACGCCATGAACAAAATAACCTGTTATAATACCTTTGGTATTGAAACATGTATGCGTTTTCTTTTCCAGCCCTTAATGAAGATTTGAAGAAAAAAAATCAAGACTAATTGGCTTTGAAATTTGGCTGGGAGAGTATTTAACATGTTTTCATTTACGTTCAGATGCCATGGCTAGAAAATGGTATTCATATGCCATACCTCTCACTTCCCTGCCAAAAGTCTCTTATTGTAAAGGTTTTTATACGGGAAATATCTCAGTTTATCTCAAACACCAAGGAAAAAAAATATTTTTAGACCTATTCCCCCCCCCGTCCCCCATATTCCTTCTCACACACATAATTAGCCAGCAATCAGGTATAATAGCTAGACATGTAAATGCCTTTAGTTTCGTGCAGGTGCAAAAACCCAAGGTTACACACAAAATCAAACCCTAAGGATTAGTCTTTCAATATAGGACACAAAGGCTGCCTTCCCCCTCTCCTCCAAACTGGTTCCTCAAATACATATACTTGTTTCACATATAAAATCTAATAATGTAATCACATCCTGACCCCTGTGCTGTATAATGGAAAACCCATGTTGTGTGGGCATCTTTTATGAGTCAGTTTTGGCATCAGTTTTGGTAATCTGGAGATAGCAATACAGTGAAGAGAAAATTAACTCTGGAAGATGAAGCTGTTACCAGGAGAGCAGCAAAAAAATGGAGATTTGCTTTGAGAAAAACTTGGGGAACAGATTCTTTTCTGACTTAGAGGCACTAAGCTATTTTTTCAGTTACAAGAAAAGAAACAGATATGGCTTTGGGAATAACCTCTGTATATATAGGAACATACATAAGATGAGAAACGGGGAACAATCTATAGGGATTTCTTTTTTTCCCATGGTTAGTGTACAGGTTACTTACCCTTGTCTTCCACTAAAGCTGAATCAGCATTTCGAACTTACAAGTAAGAGATAAAAATCTTCTGGGCATACACTGTTATCTAAAGGTGGTAAATAATGATTCAGAAACATCTTCCCTCCCAGATCATCTGTCAATATTCAGAACTAAAATCTTGGGTGGAACAAATGGTTCAAGGTACACAGCCAGACGTTCCCCAAGGGAAGGAGTTGTGAGGACCGGGGTAGTAATGTGGCCTTTGAGAAAACCAACCTAACCCTGCAACTGCCAGTGTGTAGTGTCGATGGTTTATGAGGCATAGTAGTTAAGAAGAGAGATTATTGAGGTGGCTGAATAGCTGGGTTAAAGGTTTGCCAGCATGAAAAAAACCAACCCAGAATCATCCTTATTGTGGCCATAAAACAAATGAAAATTACAGGCACAGTGAGTAGATCTGGGTTTATGGTGAGAAAGGTCACTGTGTTTTTCTCCATGGTCACAGATCATTAATTTGAAGTAACTTTTCTGAGGGTCTGTGGAGGGTTGTCACAATCAAGGTAAGTCGGCCAGTTTTAGAGACAAAAGACAAATTAGTATCACACAACAAATTATCTTCTCTGTCAGTTTTCAGACTTAAGCAGCTGAAATTCCCACCTCTGTGCAGACGCATTTGCGTGGAGTGGAAGCAAGCTCTGACTCGCCCAGTGCTAAGTTAAACAAGTGCAGGAAGGCCAGATCCCTGTAAGATCTGGCATGCCCGTATTTAATAACATGTTTAGATAGCAGCGATTGCAGCCTGTCCTCTGTTATGCTCCACTCCAGCCGCAGAGCCAGAGCAGTTCCAGAAGCAAAAGGGAGCGCTGACTACTCGACAAGAAAGTAAACATTGAAAACATGCCTTTGCCTGCAGTATAATCTAACCCGGCTGGTATTGAGACAGATGAAGAGGGTTTGCACAACGCGTTCATCTGGCTCTGCTGGGCTCCCCGGCAGGAGGACGGGAACGCCGAGCAGCAGGGCAGCGCCGGCGGTGAGCGGCTGGGCAGAGCCCTGCTCCCAGCCCAGAGAGGGCTGACGGGGGGGCAGATAGGGGCCCCGAGCCTTCTGGGTGTCGGAGAGTTTGCATTATGATCTTTAAGCTCTCAGGCTGACTCTTGTTTGTCTGCAAGAAAAGTCAAACTGTCGCAACATATGAGAATTTATCACAGCATTAAACCGCAAATCCTAAGCCTGGAAGGGCTCTTCTGTGGCAACCTGAAGTTTCTGCTCTGCCATCCCTTATAATGCCAGCTTTTCATATTGCAGCCCCCTCCTTAACATGCTTCTAACTTAATTTTCATGCTGTCTTTGGAGCAAAGTGTCCCAATGACATGTGCCAGGGGCTACACCTCTCACACGAAGACCCAGGCACGGCCTGCAAGAGCTTCCAAACTTAAACATTGTGTGAGAGGCCCAAGAAACTACACCCTTGAAAAGACAACACACACTGCCACAAACATTTGGTGCCTCTCAGGGTCTGTTTTCTGCATAAAATTGAAATACAGTGTTTGCCCTCCTGAGCCTGGCAGCTTGGAGGCACTCCCAGGCTCTTTGGAGGGGCACTCTGCAAGCACCTGTAAGTCGCCCCTGTTTCCCCTGTGCTCCTTGCCCTGCCTTGTGTGCATCATCTGTACTTTCTTCCCTCTGCTGCTGCTGAGGCTCTCACTCTTTGAGAGCCAAAAAGCCACCCACTGCGGCTTTCTCCATTAGGCCATAAATGCTCTTGAGCTGCTGGATTCTGTTTTGTAAATAGACAATTAAAATGAAGAAGGAAAAAAAAAAATCTCTGCTCAGCTTTGCATAGTCAGAGCCCAAAGACAGCTGTCTTGAGGGGCTCAATCCTGCACATCATGAGAAGCTTCTGAAAAGTGCTGAGTACCTTCATCTGTAAAGAGCTTAATTGGAGATAAAGGTAGCAAAGCACCTTCAGCACCCCACTGGATGAAGCCACATGTTATTGGGACTCCCACTGATTTCTGTCATCAGAGCAATTGGGTTTGAGAATAAGTAAGGAAAAAAATCTCCCACTGACGCCAGTGGGAATCCTTGGCACATACAGGGAACAAAACATTATGGCTGAGATCTTCTCTGGATATGGGAACAGTCTTTTATTCTGCTTATGCAAATTATATATACAAATTATGCAAATAATTACCAAGTCATTCTGGTAGACTGTATAATAATAACAATAATAATTATTATTGTCATTACTAATGTTGATGTTGTTTGTCACTATTGTTGTTATTCACATTTATTCTGACTGTGCCTTGGGGCCGGCCAAGAACGGTGTCCGTTAGTGCCGTACGCAGATGAGCAGTTGCTGCCCCAAAGAGTTTGCAAACTGAAGAAACCCATGGATGCAGAAGGGGAGGGAGGGACAGCAGGAGGGTGCTCGTGGGCAGAGCCAACAGCTGGGGACGCCGCAGCCTCCCGCGGGTGTTTGTTTCTCCATCAGCAGAGTTAGGCTAAGGAGGCTGGGGAGGGAACCGGGCAGAGAGCCATGGCAGGACCGGTATGGGCGGTCCGCAAGGAAGGGAGTCAAGGCCAGCATTTCTAGATTTCCTTTGCATTTTTCTCCCAGGGCTACGTGGGCGTTAGCAGCATCCCAGTGTGTACGACAGATACGTCCACTCCTTGCGTCTGGGTGTGTAAGAGGTCTGTGGGAAGTGTCTGCCCCATAAAGTTGCATTTTATCGACTCTTGGATCAGTGCAGAAATCCCTCAACTGCCAGGTCATCCTCCTTCTTGTATAGACTGGGATTTCAGGCTGCTCCTTCTCTTCCACTAGGTACGGCATGTCTGTTTTAGCCTTCACACCTGTCCACAAGAAAACTACAGTGACAGCAGGGTTTCTTTTAGCCTGTTGTGTTCACACTTATAGAGAGCAGGAAAAAAACACCCCAATAATTAATGAAAGTAAGAACTGGCCTGAACCTTCTTCATTCCTCATCAAATGGTTTCCATGTGTTTGCTGATACGGAGAAAGAGTTGTTGCCAAACACTGCTCCCATCCCAAAGTGGCTGCGCTTCATTTCCTTCCTATGACCCTCAAGTAACTTCACCAACCACTTCTGTAATGGTAAATAAAACAAGCTGTGGCCAGTTCTCCGAGCTTTGCAGCAGCTAACATGACCAGCTAAACCCACACAGCTAAACTGTCTTACCCGGCAAAGCAGGTTGGCCTTGTCCCTGCTGGGTGTCAGGATCTGGCCCTGGCCCACGCAGTGCCTGGCAGAATGAGCTAATGCGGGAAGGGGCCAGGCGGTCTCAGGCCGGTGCCTGCGCCCATGCTTCGGCCTTGACTAGTTTGTTAATAAAGCCACTAAATGTGTTGCCTTTGCCAGAGCCCTGCTGCTGTTTCTCCTTCCTGCCGTTTTCAGAGTGCTTGTTCATTGTTACTTGAAATAAACAAAAGAAAACTCATACAAAGAATTTGTTCCCCCCAAAATGTAAGAAATGGACTCATTACTCGAGTTGTGGAGATAACCAATCAGCCCTCTTGCATTTTGGAACAAGTACATGTAACATCTAATGGCTTTTCACCAACAAGACTTTCAATTACAAGAATGTGAATCCAGACAAACTCCACTTAAGTCAAGTCTTTTATTCTTGATTTACTCCCTTATAATTTAAAGCACTGTAGCTGTATTGTGCTGGAAAAATAGAGGAACTTTTCAAATCTCAGAAGTCTGAATTTCTCAAAATGACATATGTGGCTATGATTTCCTGTGTGAAGTACAAATTATCAGGAATGTTTCTGCAGAGCTGAGAGATGCCAGAAACCAATTTTTTTTTTGGTCTACATTTCAACAGTTATTCCTATCCTGTTTTAACTTTTGTGTAAGTAATAAGGATGGATGAACTTGCTTCCCTTCATTTTTCACACTCTGTATTTTCAGTCTTCATTAGCTTGTGTCTTCTCTGTTCTCTCCCCCTTTTCCACAATCTCTTATTAGTGGAATATGAAGTAATTTATTATCAGACTGAATCAAACTTTCAAAACTAAAATGTTCAAGTGGGTCCTACATTAGACATGAACTAGCCTATTCAAAACATGTAATACATCATCATTTTGGTGCCTAAGAGTATCTAGCATGAGAGAAATGTGTAACAGCATTGCTTTTAATCAGAGAACATCTAATGTATTTATTTGTATTGGGTACGATGCGAGGAGTTCACAATTGCATATAGTAACCTGTCATTCGCGAAAGTCTCAGATTTGTTTTGGAGGACTCTGTGTCTGTCGTGGGAGGATAAGACAGATGAATGTGAGGAAATAGTTGAAAGGTTCAACTTCCACTGGAATAAATCTGAATAGCCTTGAGCTGACAGATGTAAAAGGACAATTGTTTAACAACTTCCTTTCTACCAAGAGACAATATTCCAAGCCCCTGTAAAATACAATACACCATACAATATAAACACAATGCAAGTATGCTTAGCAAATTAAATAGCTGGGATAAGAATATTTGGATAGCTGGACTTATTTTCTTGATTTCTAATTTTCCAGAAATGTTGGCTAGATCTCAGCTTACAAACGTCTTAGTTAATTTAAATCTCCATTCCTATTATCCCTTACTGAGCCTCCTGGTAAGCTGTGTAGGTTTCATAGTTCCACAGAATAGTTTTGCTTAATAGAATAGTATTTACCTTGGCCATTGAAAAGTTCTCTGTGTCAAGCAGAACTTCTCAGATTAAAAATTCAAAATGTGAAGGAAAGACTGGAAAAACACTCCCTTGAATAAAATTAGGAAAACAGGAAAATGCCTGCATTCTGTAAAAGGTATCTTCTAGCCATTTCCCCAGGTTTCTTCAATAACTGTTCGTACTCAGTGATGAGGAAAAGAGGCAGAGAAGGACAACGGTACTCAGTAGATGCGTGATGGAGCTGATCCCATCTCTTACTCTCACCAGAGTCAGGGAGTGTCTTGGCTGCATGGCTTGGTGCCATTTTCACCTCCTCTGCTACTGCCGGTAGTACTGTTGGGTTGAAACAAAATTATTTTAGGGATGGGATAGCAAGGGGCATCAGAGCAGGAAATCCATCATGACGTTCCTTCTACTCTAGTCATACATACAGAAGGCCAGAGGTAAAGAAATGTAGCCCTTTCCTTTAGCACTGATCCACGTAGCCTGTAATTCTGCAGAGGATCATATTATGGCCATGCACCTGAACAACTTCCCTGGATAAATTAGGGCAGTCAGTCCACTACCACTCACTCGAAGCACTCGCACCCAGCGCCGACTGTTTCAGGCACTGACTCTGCTATCACCCCATGGCCTATGGTAACAGATTTCTCCATCCTTGTCCCTTTCTGCATCTCACCAGAACCCGAAGACCCGGAGATACAGAGTTCTGTTTACGTCTGCCCCACTATGACCAAACACTATGTACATCAGATGTGCATCAGAGGAATCTCATTTGCCCATTCAAATGGCTCTATTTCTTTAAACCATAAAAAGGAATTGTTTCTATTTATTAAGTCATTGTTGTATCCTGAGCTGAGGAATGTCACAAGCCCCATGTAGTTGTTAGCCTGAAATAGGGCTAATTCTGAAATAGCAAGGAAAAAAATTCTCAAGATGCTGCTGACGGAATTCTGTATTTGTGAAACTTTTGTGGTGAGATGCTTTACTGTGAAACTGGCAGGAAAACTGAGAACAGTACTCTCCACACGGGAATTGTGGCACGTAGATGGTGAGTTTTAAGGTCAATTACAAATCACAGTGAACACATTTGCATATTGTATAGTGGCTGAAAATGAATGTGCTATTGTGAGCATCTATTCAAGATCCCCATACTCCAATCGGCTCTGCCTGCTGCATTTCAGTACACTATCTAGTAACAGAATTATACTGTGAACAATATACATACTGAAGAATAATAGGTTGAAATTAATTCTCCCAGTGGTGTTTTCACCGCATCTTCACCTTCTTGGCAACAGTGAATGTCTGTAGCTTATCTTAGACACTACGCTGCGAACAGACATTTAAATTTATTTCAAGCAGCTTGAATTTAAAAAAAGGTCCTCTATTCTTTTTCAAGTTGTCTCTCCTCCACTACTCTCAGCTCTTCTACTTTTTTTCAAAGGTGCTCGCATATATTTGAAACAATAATCCTTTACCCTAAAGCATTTCCTCAAGATTAATAACATAACCAAACATCACACCATACCAACAATCAGGAGCTCATTTCATCCCTGAAGTTTATCAGTTCAGTTGAATTCAGCAGGACTTTATTTTTGACATAAAGAGCCGTACAAAGATTCTCAAACTGTAAAAGAGACAAACACCCTCAGGTACCTGTCACAGGTAATCAGAAATCATCATCAGAATGTGTAGCTTTGCCTTGTATGTCCATTTGTCAGCAAAGTCCAGTCTTGGACACAGATCACTGCTTTGTTAATGGATCATCTGTTGTCTAAAATACTGAAGTGGAAATAAATCTTATGCCATATCCTGAGCCTTTCTTCTGTTGATTTTTTTTCCCTAAACTGGAATAAATTGAGGGATTATATCTTGTATTTCATAGCTAGAGAACTTAAAGAAAAAGACTTTAGAGATCTAATGAATATAGATGTCTCCTGGGAAAGAAGCAAAGAAAAGAAAGAGTCAAAGAATAAAATAATTGCATAGATAAACAGAAAGATCTGCCTGATCCTATAAAGCGATAACAAAGAAATTAAACAAAACTCGTCAATGGAAATAGTAGCAAAAATCACCAGATTTTGCTAGATCACTGGCAAAGCATCACTGCAGAAGTAAGCCTCAGTAGCCCCTCTTACTATCTTCATGTGTCTTCCACCTGAAACGCTCATTTTAGTTCAGGTTATATGTACCGGCTCTAGCAACACTTCCAGTTTTAGGTGTCTTGTACTCTTTTGATTTTTCTAAGGGAGAAGAAATACTTTGCGTGGGCCCACTACACAACATAAAGTAAAATGTGACATCAACATGAAATGCTAGAAAAGTCTGAATTTTAAGCATAAGGTAAACATTAGCTTAGTTCTTATCTTTCAGGATAAAGAGCATCTTTTTTAGACAGGTACATTTGACAGTTCTTAGTCACTAGCCCTCGCATCCCCACTGCAAGAAGGTTCCGTTAATGGTCCTGATAACTGCATGGATGCAATGCCAGCAACTTTATCAACATGTGAGTGTCCGTGATGAGGATACAACTGACCTTAATTCCACTTTCAGACTCTTCCAGTGACTTGCTGTTTGACCTTCGGCAAGGAACTTCTCTGCACACTGTTATTCCCAATGGGATAAAGAGATAATGATGTCTACCCACCTGGTAATGAGATTTGAGGGCTTCTGATAAAGTGCAGGCTAAATTCTTGGTATTATCAGCATTTATGTGACTTCAGCAGCGTTGGTCATTTAGTCTTTGCAGGGAGCAGGAGCTGGGTTGGGAGCAGTAATTGGAAGTAAAAGCAGTTGATACAAAGGGCTGTTTAATGCGGTATTCTGGGCATTGAACAGCGTCACAGAGGGGTTTATTTGTACCTTGTGTACCTCATTATGTCTCAGATAAAGAGAAAGCAAGCAGCTTACTGTAGAAAAATACTTTCTCTTCAAATTTTTGCTTTGCAAGTGAACTTCAGTATGCTTAATCTACAGCTGGATTCTCCCTGCTATCTTCTTTGAGTGGGAAGGTGGACCAGATGACCTCCAGAGCTGCCTTCCAACCCAGATTCTTCTGTGATCCTAATTTGGTGCTGTTGCCTTCATTTTCTCCACCTCTTTATTACTGTTCTTCTTACAATATATTCTTTTTCTTTGGAATCCATAGTTCTTTCTCTGATATATTTCTGTGATATTCTTTACGTGGGCCAACTAATGGTCAAGAGGAAGTTATGAATGTAGTTACTTTTAATACCAAGTCATTGTAGTTAACAAAATATGCCTCAGGCACGGGCCTAGGCAAAGGTGCTGGATATACCAATTAAAGGTCAGAACAGTTTTGACAATGCAAATGCCAAGGCAAGTTCTCTTTCAAGTTTTGTTTTCTATTCATCCATTGCACGTTTTCAGTGGAAACTCAAGAGCATCCCACCACCTTCCTCATTTTTGTCCATAATCACACCAAGTGTTTTCTCTTCAAGCACAGACTCCTATCCAAGTTCATAAATTACTTTTTACATGCTTTGTCTTGCTCAGTATAAAAATGCAGAAACACTCATGCCAGAAAGTGGGAAGCTCCACCCCGCTGCATCTGACCCCAGTATTCGGCTGTCTTTGTAAAGATTTTGAATGCTGGAACTAGATCTAGGAGGAAAATTGCTGTGTTATTTAAAAAGGGTGTAAACTAGTGATCATAACAGGAGCAATCTTTACTTTTACATAAATAGTGTGTTCACTCCAGGAAAAGAGGCCTTTCTCTAGAAGTCAGCCAGTTGCTTTTTTATTGCAAAAGTGTGTTGAACTGGTGTAATTTTTTTAAAGAAAATATCAAAGAGGGTTTGTTTATATGGAAAATAATTCTAAGGAAACTGAATAGGATGCTGCTACAGTTCCCAATTGTCTCTAGAAATCTGTGAAATTTTGCATTTTATTCATTTTTTGTCATTTGCAGGGTCCTCATGTATACAGAATTTCTCCTTTTGAGTGAGCAAGTTCTATGTTGACATGGCTACAACCCCCAAATGTTCTGATATGCTTCTATCTTTTATTTTTAGTACACATGGTAGAACTATTGAAACATGAGACAGAAGTAAAAAGGAAGGTGGTTTACACTAAAAAAATTAGCCATGCATTCAGGGAACAGACTGAGCTGCTTTTTTTTTGCTGTTGTTCTTTTTTGGTTTTAACACACTTTTAATCCTGCCTAGCCAGAGAGGAGGAACAGAGGAAAATGGTGACACAAGCTTATGTAAAGTCCAGTTTGCCTAGCAATATTACTTGTATCCATGGGAGTGTGAAGGATTTGGTGCGCTGGTTTCCAGTTGTCACCATGACAGCACGGAGGGATAGGCTGCAGCTCATCATTATGCAAGCAGAGCAGCTTCAGCCATATCCACTCCCCAACAGGGATTCCATAAATGCAACTAGCATTTCAAAAGCAAATACATCAAAGAATTGGAAGAGACGTCTGTCATCTATCTAGAAGTTTAATTAGACACAAGTCAAATAAAGTCACTATCCATCTAGAGATTTGGAAGCACAACCAACCATACATTTTGTAACTTCTAAAGACTCTAAACCCTTAAGAAAGAGTACAGTGGCCCATCAGTCAGTGGACAGCACACACATTTTAGCAAATATACCTGGTAGCAGTGTGCTCATTCCCAGGGTATTTTGGCACCAGATACAAAAATTAATGGCTTTACACTCTACTCTCAGTTCTAGTATTAAGACATGACAAGTTAGACTTTTTATTAAATGTTGTCCAAGTCAAATGCTAACATGGGAAAGCACCAATGTGAAACATTAAGCATATCCTTCCTGTCAGAATCAATGACAGCTTTGTGAGCATTTTATCTGAAGGAGGGCTTAGCCAAGCTGGGAAGGAAAATTCTGTCGAAATTTTGCTAAATTTTGTTTTCTTTTTTGTTTGAATTCTCAGAGGGCCTAACACAGAGCAAGTCTTCTTTCCTGCAAAGCAGTCTGAGTGCATGAGGCCCCACTAAGATCTAAAAGGGAAAAACCATGAAGCATAATGGTGATCAGTGTCAGAGTGGTAACGAGGGAAGCACTAGGGGCTAGTTATGCACTACAGAGTGCCGTGAAACAGGGGGAAGAGAGACAGACTAGTGGAAATCAGCTGGTCTTCTCATCTGTGCATTATTTTAGATGCACTGACAGAAGCAGACATGATGATTTATCTGGGAGAAAATAGCCTGGTAGTAGATACAGAAGTCAACCTCATTAAGCTAGAGATGCATACGATATCCTGGAGGCAGGCAATACAGAATATAAAATGGATCTGGAAGAAGTACTGTCAAATCAGTTTAAATGAAGTCAAAAAAAGATACAATTGAAAATACTTTGATAGAAAAGGGATTTGATAATGTGACCCTTCAGGCTTAAGGGTATTAAAATATGGTCTAAGATGTATTAGTTCTTTGTGTTAGCAAACCCAAAAGGCTTACACCTAGTCATTAGGTATTCCAGCAGATATAGTGAATGCAAACTTACTGGGCCCTTTGAAGAAGCATCTGACATGATAAGTTTTCTTGCTTGCCAAGAAAATCACTTACAGACAGAAAAATCAACACTGATGTCTTATCATCCATTGCTTAACAGTGTCATTGACCCCAAAGTGATATCACAAAGGCAAAGCTAGGTAAAGAAGGAAGGAAGAGACGTGCAGTTAGAAAAAAATTAACCTGTTCTGGAACACCAGAAGGCGAGACTCACAAGCCATTTTAGACCACGATCTATGCACATCTAGGGTTAACTTCTTCCTGCAGCTACTGGTTAAAATGAGGAGAACCAAGCTGCTTCCAAAAAGACTGTGACTGATGAGCACTGACCTTTGATGTCTGACTGATTTGATATTGTTTGCTGATATTTATTATTTAGCATTTATTGACCAAAGAGGAAAGAAAAAATGCCTGGTTGCTATCTCAAATTAGTGAACACTGTGGGCTTCAGAAGATATGAAATTTCGTGGAAGCCAATCAGGCATTGGGCAATATTCATAGATTTTCATGACTTTTTTTTTTTTAAGAAATAGGTTAATATGGAGCAGGCATTATACAGTTTAAAAATAAATTTCCTGTTATTAGAGTAGGTCACTATTACAGGATGTTTGCTATGTAGAATAAACCTTTGGGGATAGCAATCATATTGGACAGAGAGCAGATTGTGACAGCAATAATAAAGTGTACAGCACAACAGTGTGGGAAAAGCAGAAGAAAGAAAAAAAACTACAGCACTGTGTATTCTTAACAGAGATTCACATTGAGATATAACATTAAATAATTACAAGAGCTGAAAGAGTCTTCTCTTCTTTTCCATAGATTTCCCTTGTCTGCTAGAATGGAAAAGAAAACACGCTTTTATGGATTCATTTCATTGTACTTTATTTATTTCCTGATCTGTACAAGACTCAGAATCCATGTGCAGTAGTGACAAACACTACATGTCATGCTATTGATCAGTGCCAGCATATAAACCCACCAAGACAACAAACTAAATGCCAAGCCCCTTCTGACAAAGCCTGCGAGGAAAGCTGAATTGGATGCCAGACCCTGAAAACATCTTGTTTGTTCTTGTTGAACACAGAAGAGGGGGCCATGAGAGCTCCACCCTGCCTGCCTGCCCCCAGCAGCAAAATACGAGCACGTATATCTCAGCTGGCTTTTAATATCACTGCAAAATTGTTACCACAAGGCTGAGGCAGTCACAGCAGAGCAGGACTCCAGCCATGCAGGACTTTAGAGAGCTATCTCAGCAGCTTGACTTGAAGCCAGATGCAAACAGGAAACCAGCACAGCTGTTTGTGTCTACTGGTGTAGTTATTTTCTTTATCTGGGGTTTTATTCTGCATTCATCACCCTGGTATCAGGGCACTTCTACTCACAGCATCTAAAACAATCATCTGCACCAACTCACGTTTCCAAAGGGCTCTCAGAGGTATCTTAGGGAAAGCACCATGCAGTAATCTGGCCTGGGATTTTGCAAAATCAAGGCAAATATTGCCCAGTGTCACAGTTTTTATGTGACAGTTGTAAATGAGAAGAAGCCAGCTGCGGCGTCCAAGCTATCTTCAACACACAACCTTTTGGACCTGATGTGAAACAACCAACACTCTTTTGTCATTCAGCGGCACGCTCATGAAGTTTAACCACCTACCACCTGCTGGTATGGTAAGGATACCATAAACACTTTGTGGCAGTTACTTAGGCCTTTTTTCATCAAGACACAGGGGTTAGTGCAGTGCAGGACACTCTGCCTGGATGAAAGTTTGGGGGTTCAGTAATAAAAATTAATCAGGACAGACTATGTTTGTCTTCTCTGGTTTGAGTTTCTGTCACCTCAGGCAATGCCTTAAGCAAATGGAAAAGGCAGGCGTTGGTCATCACATCGGTTCAATAAAAAAAATGTGCAGCTCTGTATTTCCTGATTGATGGCAAGACAACTTAACGGTTCTGTTATCTCCCTAGGCATCTTCACTTAAAAGTAGCACTGTTTGAGCAATTGGAACCCTATTTACATAAGGCTGGATTGTGACTAGTCAATGGACAGTTGCTTAAAGTGAATGAAGAACTATTGGACAAAACCTCAGGTCCTTGGCTTTGGCCAGCTGTACAGATGCATGGGTACAACTCGGTCCAAGGAGGAGATGGAGGTGCTGTGCTCTTCAGATGTTCCTGTGTCATTATTTCAGACTCTGAGCTGAGCAAGACAGGCCTAATGACACAGCCTGTCCAAGACGACTATCCCAAGAAAGAACCTCGGCACACACTTATTCTGTCATTCTTGGGATGTCTTGTGTTATTGCAAAACACTTAATTGCTTTTTTGACACAGGGTTTAGTGCTTGCACTAATGAAGCATAATCTCCACTTTTCCCAGGAATGTCCCCATAGCAGCAAGGGTAAAACCAGTGTCATTCATTCCATACTAGGCCAGAAATCTGTCTTTAAGAGGTGAATCCCTTGCTGATGGTGGCACATCAAAGTGCTGGTGCAAGGACAGGAGTCAGTGGGTTGGATTCTGCAGTCCATCCACGATACTCTGTGTTTTCCTGGCATTGCATAAAAGCTTTAACCGGTTACCTGGCTTTAGTCCCCTTTGTAGGCCCCAAATGCCGAGGCCCCAGTTGTCCCCGGGGCATTACCAGGAGTGGGAGGTGTGGTCATGAACTCTATGCCCACCTTCTTCCCGGTTGCGTAAGCCAGCTGTGCTCGTTATTTCTCATCACTATAAAACAGGCTGAAGCCTGCTTTGCTTTATGCCGGGGAGTGGTGTGGGCAGTGCCCAGCACAGGCAGAATAAACTGCTGACCTTTGCCATCCTGTTCTCATAACTTGCAAATGAGAGCAGCTTAGCTGGTCCAGGAGCCTGGCCAGCATGTGACAAAAGAAAATGAGGAGTTAAGTGTTCCCTTCCTTTCTCAGATATCTGAAATTCATTTGGCCACTCCATGGCTGGAAGCCACTGCACCTGTGAGTACATCCCAGGGGGTGACTGTGGCCTGTCTGCCTCAAAATGTCAAAAAAACTCGGCAGATTCTGCAGTGGGAAAGTGAAGAATAACAAAGTCTGCACCACTGGATTTTCGTTTTGGATAGTAAAACACTATTTATTTTCCTTTAATTATAGAGCAGTCATGCTTCTCTGAAACAGGGCTTACAGCCTTCACTATAACTTCTCTTTTAATTGGATGTTTGTGAATGTAAAGGTTTCTACCACGACTTGTGGAATGAAACAAAAACATCATTTCTACATTAATTTAATTCTCTTATTTCCACCCATTTTCTCACAATCAGGTTTCCTTGATATGCTTAATCTTTTGCCATGGTTTCCATGGCAACTCCTCTTCATTGTGGTGCCACCAAGGACTCCTGTAATCAGGAAGCCCAACTTTGCCAAGCGATGGGTTTTTGCCTTTTCCCCCCGGCTCTGCGGCGGCAGACCCCAGCGGCACCACTGCTTCCTCCTGCCCGCCCCACCTTCCCCACAGTCACACCCAAAGGCAAGGGCAGGAAGCACACGATGGGATGTTATTAAGCTTTTATGTTTACTGCTACAGCTAAAGCTCCCTTTTCGAGCCCTGTTCTGCATCGCTGGCTACTGCTGCATTCCCAGTAAATCGCCAGCAGAAAGGTGAGGTACTCATAGCTGTTCACCCTCAGAAATTCAATATGTTGCCCTTGCTGTAGTTTCCAAACCTACGAAATAGCTCGTCTGCAAAGCACAGCATCATCTGTGTGGTGTTCAGTTACACGAAGCAGTCTCTTCTGTACAGCACAATACCACAGCTGTAGTGTACAGTACATGAATTATTCCATACTGTACTGCACACATCCATAGCAGTAATATACAGATACATAACTTAACTCCTGCTGTACAGCACAAAACCATAGCTGTAGTATACGGCTGTATAAAATAGCTGATGCCAGGCTGAGCTGGCTCCAGCGGTGTTTGGATTATACATTGCAAGAACTGTACTTTGTTGCTCTAATTTCCTTTCTACAATTTACCTCCCCCTTCTCCAGACCAACCAGCTCTGAGGAATGGACTGTGTGACTGGCAAATCAAACATTATTATTAATCACTGTAATTACTTTTCTTGGCCCAATTGCAGAGCCTGGGAAGCTAACCACAGTCTCTAGAGTGCAACCTTAACTACAACATGTTTTTGAGCCACCATTACCTCATTGTTAGTCATGTTTAACCAGAAAGAATTTTGAAACATTTTTTTTCCCTGAAACCTCTCAAACCATGTACGCTGCACAGATCAGCGTGAGAATCTCTGCATATGTATCTGCGTGCTTCCAGCTAACTACTGACTTTGCCAAAACCTCAAGTGTTTAGTTCAGGCAGAGGGATAGGCAAGTATTTTTTTCTTCCCTTAGCCACAAGTAGTGTGAATGGTTTAACCACAACAAAGACATAATTTTCTACTGCAAAGTAGATCACTCATACTTTTTTAAAAAAACAACACTACATTCAGCCTACTGCTTCTGTTCAAGTCAAGTAAACATTTTGTTTACTAATTACACTAGCTTTGAATGCCCACATAAGGATAAATGTCTTCTTCTGAAAAAAACCTCTTCTGGAATGTATCAGCTACATGATAACTAACTGATGACTGCAAGGTCACTGAATACAGAAGGACTTAAAAAATACCATGCCCCTCAGCAGAGTACCTGCTTCTCGTGTCTGACCACCAGCTTCTCACGTCCAGCATGAAAGGCCAGGGTATGGTCCCAGCACTTGTCCCAGGTATTCCTGCCCCGTCCCATGCACCCGTCTGCATGGGCGTGTTACTATCCCAAAAACTAACTTTTGTTTGCAGGGTTATTTGCCTCTTGGCTCAGTGAGTTGACCCGACTCACCTTGCCGCCACACAGGTGCTAGTGACAAGAAGAGGCAAGGAGCAGGAGTAAGTGTCCGGGGGGAGTGAGGTGGAGGACATCTTTTGTTTCAGGCCTTATTTTACGCACTTTTTTTTTTTCTTGCTGTATATACTTTACTGCGTATTACTTAAAAGTAAAGAGACAGTAAAAAGGAGAACTTTTGTGATGGCTCCTTCTACACCTAGAATATTGGAATCTTTTCTTAGATCAGGCTCGTCTCCTTTCTGCAGGGACTCACAACACTGCTTTGCAAGTAGGAATACATCCGTGTTTTCCTACTGCACACTGTGACCTGAGAGAGGAAATGCTCAAACCTGCTTATGGCTTAAGCTAAATTTATACCTGGGGTTGGCCACATTATAACAGAAAAATTACAGATGTGTGGCAACATCACAGCCCTTCACAGCTACCCAGGGAATGTGGTTACCACGTCGTTGTGAAAGTGACTGGCATTTTTCAACCTCTGCTCTTCAGCTAACTGCTATTTTACAGGCTGAGCGGCAAGGGCCGAAGATTATAGAGCCAGCTGGGTGATGGAGAGGGAGGAGGGAACAGCTCGGACACTTTTTAGCCAGCCTTTCTTAGCAATCACAATCAAGCAGAAGGAGTGCTAGTTCTCATTGTCTTTGTACAGGCAGGGGTAGGCAGGTTATTGCTAATTGCCAGCTACCTGCGAACACTTGAATTAAAACTCAGCAGCCTCTTTGGGTTTTTCCAGGGCTTGAGTAGTTGTTTGTGAACTCGAGAAGTGGCAGGCGAGTGCTGCAGAGGCGGAGAACTGCTCGCTGCCCGTGGGTAAAAGCTACTGACAGGAGGGCAGAGAGAAGTCCTGGCCAAAGCAGCAAGGCAAGGAGGGAGAGCAAGAGCAGCTTAGCCCTTCCTGCGGCACAGCCTTGCACCCATGGCCAGCTGCCCTGGGGAAGCAGCCTGGGGCTTTGTAATTGTTTGAATAGCAGAAGAGCTACGTCTTCAGGTTTAGGGCGTAACATGTAGGAGAGATGTAGCCCGCGTTACAAAAGAGTTACAAGGAGTCAAAAGCCCACATTACAAAGGAGTTACAAGGAGACAGAAGGAACACGGTTCTGCGCTCAGTATAGTGAATCTATTCACATCACTTGCTAAAGGTGCCAACCTTTGGCTGGGACTCTGAACTTGGGGCAAAAACTTATTACGGCATCCCCAGTCACAGAGAGCTTTACTGAGCGATCAGCTATTCAAAACAACTGTTACTGCCATGCTTGTGTATTCTCTGTCAGGTACAAATGATGCCATGGTGGCATGGGATGTATGTAAAAGAGGTTGCCAATCATCCCTCAGTAAGAAAGATGAGACAGAGCAGTAGTTGTTCCTGTGTGTATGAGGGTCAATGAAAAATCTTGGATTAATCATTGCCAAAGAACCAGTGAGTCCCTAGGAATAAGCTTGAAAGGAAGAACACTGAAGTAAAGTTACTACAAATCTTTTGAGGTAGGCTTGCAAGCCAAAAATCTTGCGAAAAACCACGTATTTGAAGAAAATATATCTTCATGAAAATGTTCTCATTTTTGTCCTTATATTCAAATACTTGCCAGTTTTAGTTAGGAAATAATCTATGGGCTCTTTCCTGCCCTTGTTGCTGTGAAAATAGTGAGAATTTTTGTCACTACTTAAATGGGACAAGCAAATGTCCTAGCATTTGACTTTTTGCAAAAACAATGTAGACCTGAAAGTCTAGTAAAGGTACTTCTAGATTTGACCTTTGATAAGCTTCTAAAACTTGAATGAAAACACCACGACTGGTTATAGGAAAAATGTGTTTGTAATTATTTACAGGCATGAAATTTTATCTGCAAGAAGAGAACTCAGTGCTGAAAATCAAACCCTAGAAAAATTAGTAATGAATGTTCCAGTTAATATTTCCCAAACATTCCTCTGTTGCAGTGTTGGCCTAGCTTTTCTGTTTTAACACTTGCATTTTGGATGAGGCACCTGCAGAAGTACGTTTTGCTCTAAAATAGAACTTTTGCTATAGCACAGCAGAAGAAATCAACTCAGACATTTTTGTGATCCCCAAATACAGATAGCCATTCAGACTGCAGATACAGGAGTTGTCATTCACATAGTCCTAGCTGCTGTTTTGGTTTGGTTTTCTGCCACGGCTGTAATAGGATCTTGCTTTTAGCGTTATCCCCCTGTCCCAGTTCCCTGGCTAGCAAGGTTCCCAGCCAAGACCTCAGCCATGGCTGGGGGAGCACTTTTTGTTCAGACCTCTCTGATTTGAAGAACCTTGTTGTACATGCACAACATCCAATCCTTGACATATTTTTTGCACTTCCCAAATCCTGACACACCCTCAGTGAGAGGCTATATGCATACACCTTGTGCAAACTTCAAGGAAGCTTCCTCTTCCCATTTTCCTTGAATTTCCTGCTAGGGTAAGTCAATGGGAAGACTAACAGCAGCAGTAGAGCACGGCACCAGATAAGACTGTTCCTTGTTTGTTCTCCCCTCAGCCAGCACTGCTGTCAGGTTAGCTGCCCTCTGTATTGACAGCGAAGGCACAAGGGAAGCTACAGATACCTTATGCTGCAACGTCTCCTTTCCTCCAAAGACTGTCCCTTTCAGCAGCCCTCTGCAGGGAAGGAATCCAGCACATTAGCTAATTTATCAACATTTACATTACAAATATTAGCTAATTAAATAATACCCCTTCCTTACCATTTACTGCATATCTCTAGCAAAACTTTGCTAGCTGGATAAAATATCTCAAAGGGGCTAAAGAGTTTAGCTTTCCGGTCACTCATTCCATTTGGTGTTATCTATGTTTATTTTTGTTTCTCCACCTACAGACATACAAAGCAATGAAAACAAGCTGCAAATCCACATACTTGCCTTTGGAGTCTTTGATCCTTAAAACAAATGTACAGGTATTAAAACCGTTATCAGACACTTACAATCTAAGTGTTGCTAATGGATTTTTTTCTCCTTTCCCCTCTTCATAATTTATGCAGCATTTGCTCACAGGAGTGCAGCTCTGGCTGATGCAGCAGAATAAAGTAACTAACTTACCTGAAGCAAAACAATAACGGATCTTTGGGGAGCTCCCACCATGAAAGGAGCCAAGATTAAGGAAAGCAGAAGTTTAGAAAGCTGGACTGAAATGAATCCAAGCAAAACATGCATACACCAGCTACTTCGTTCCAAAGGAGACAGGTGGCAGGCTTACGTCCTCCTGTTCTTCAGCTACCCGTTTCCTTTTGTGGTCATTTTTCATACGAGTTGCTTCCTTTTCTTGCAAGCAAAAATCTGAATATATTCTTTCTGTACTGTGCTTGCAGTTTCCAACTCAGCTTACACATAAAATAATTCAACCGCAGCTTCCTACATTCCAAGTATATCTTGCTTCTGCAATCGCTTTCCTCTCCTCTCTTTTGGATACTTCAGCATCAGGAGGATGTGGGCAAATCAAAGGGAACTGAGAGAAAACAAGCTGAAGGAATCAAGAGTCTGAATGAAGTCACGTTAAAATCTAGACAAATTATGACATAGGGCAATGCGACAGCTGTTCAATATTCATTTATTTGGCATGAAGCAGTAATTGAAAGGTTCTAGTCTGGACTCTCAGTGTCTTAGCACACCATTAGCAGCACAACTGAATCACAGATGTATTCAAACAATCAGTTTGGGAGAGCTCAGTCAGTGAAGCACATACAAAACCTTCCTTCTGCTTCTCCAGTACCTAAGAAAAACATGCTTCTCTCTTTTTTAAAATCCTATCAAACAGGTCTTCAGTGTGGCCAGAGGTGACCTATTTGACACCATAGGAAAATGAAGTGTATTAGCATTTAAATATTGCAAGCATTCGAAGGGAGAACAAATATTGAAAGTAGTAAATGAAGGTATAGCTGGGGCTAGACTCAAGGAAAATAATATTTCATAAGAATAATAGAAAACCAAATCTTAATAATGAGATAATCATCAAGCAAAGCTATAGCTTGTCATGAAAATATTTTAAACTAGAAAAACTGGAATTATAAATATAAGGCAGGATTTGCTATTACTTTACAATTATTACTATTGTTTTTAACAGCACAAAGAGAGGGCAGGGTGGAAAAATACTATAGGTCAGAATGATCATGCAAATGACTGCTCCATATGCAATACAGAATAAGGTCCATCGTTTACCAAAGGACAAAGTCAATGCCTTAAAAATCGTTCTTAGATCTAGTTCATTGATTTTTATTATGAATGTGTAAGAGCTGGGGCAAAAATAGCTGAGACTTATGTCTTCAGACAGAGCATATATTTTTTGGATATATATGTACAGCTCCTAGGACAAGGGAGTTATGATGATATTGTGGTTATGGGTTGTGTAAACCTTGTTCAGCTTTATGATACACAATATACACGTATGTAGCTGGATAATAAAAAGAGGCATCGTATTTGTGAAAAACTTCTCTTACTTTAGCCTAGAGAAAGATTCACAAGAACATACTTTCAGGTGTTCTTGCAAGTATTCGTGCTGCATCAGAGTGATAGCTCCCGCTGCCTTTTATGTTAAGGGAGTGTCATTTCAGCACAGACACATCAAGGAAGAAATGAGTCAGATCTAAAAAAACTCAAACCAAACCCAACTGTTCCATGTGCTGCACAGCCAATGAAGGTTTGTTGCCTTTGGATTTGTGTTCTCCAGCATCACAAGTAACTCTATGTTTCTTCCTTATCTCCCACCTGGATGTACCTAAATCTTCCCCACGTGCAGCAGCCCAAACCACTAGTGTGCAGTATCTCCCAATACTTCCACACCGTGTTCCTGCATTAGCTGCAGCTGCCTTCCATGTCCCTGCACCTGCTGAGTTCCCTAGTGCCTCCAGAAGCTATCCTCATCCTCTCTGCCCCCTGTCTCTCCATCCTTGCCTCACAAAGTGGGGATTGCCTTTGTCACCCCCACTACAACAGCCTGAGATATTTCCTCTTGTCACTAAGGGACCTGTCATGGTTTAACCCCAGCCAGCAACTCAGCACCACGCAGCTGCTCACTGACTTCCCCCCCACCAGTGGGGTGGGGGAGAGAATCAGGAAAAGGTAAAGCTCATGCATTGAGATAAGAACAGTTTAATAGAACGGAAAGGAAGAAACTAACAATGACACTAATAACAACAATAAAGTGACAATA
>JAVKLA010000073.1:29764431-29816452 GCA_034782735.1 Sagittarius serpentarius
AGGGTGTTATCAACATTCTTCTCATACTGAACCCAAAACACAGCACTGTACCAGCTACTAGGAAGACAATTAACTCTGTCCCAGCCAAAACCAGGACAGGGCCTTTGCCGGACTTTGCAACTAGGCAGGGAATGGAGGGATTGATAGTGCAGGGCTTCACGCTCGTTCACTGGCACCAACCACCTCTGTGGCCAGGAGGCCCGGCGGGCAGGATGGCTTTCTCACTGCCATGGCATAGCTGTGAGCAGGCTGACCAGGACAGTGGGGACTGAACGCTCTCTCCTGAGTAGCATCTGTCTGCATTGGTAAACATAAACTTTGTATGCACTTGATATCTGCGAGACATTTAATCCTTTGTCAAATGTGCTGAACTTTCATCGCAGCTGCTAAAATTCTTGGGGGAAGACATGAGCAGAGAGACAGACAGACAGACACAGACAAGTAGCACTGTTGTGTACATCTCATTTTCTTAGAAAACCAGGGTAAGAAACTCAGGAGTTGAAACAGAAGCGCTGCCGCTACCTCACAAAAGCAGCTACTGAAACAATATAGGAGGTTGCTGTACAGATTTCTGGCTTCCTCACCCCTATCTATCAGAAAAAAAGGTTTACTTCCATAATTAGTTCTATGCTTGCTAGACCAAAGCATGAAATCATATTTCTCTGATCCAACTTATCTGGACATCATTCTCTCCCTCTTTTTCTCTGCTGATGGAACCATACAAATACACACACGTACATATATGAAATGCCTATGTCCCACCTGCTTGGTCAGTAATTTAGCATAGCTATTTAAGAGCTAATTCAAGATATTCTTTCCCCAGGAAAGCAAAACTATTTTCATCAGAAAAAAAAAAATTAAAATAAACCAGGTTGGCAATTTAAAGTTATTACTGGATTCATTAGAGCTTCAATATCCTACCTACTGCTGAGCTGCTGACAGGACGAGATTTAGCTGAAATCAGTGGATCCAATTAGAGCCAGGGGTCCGCACATTGAGCACTTCCAGAGTACAAATTATTGGTGACATTTCTAAACAGTGATTGACAGCTGAAGCCAGCACACGTTACCTACACAGCTTTGGAATGTCATTATGAGCAAGAGTGGACTTTGTAACCTTTCCATGGCACTAGCAAAAAAAATCCACTTCCAGTTTTTTTCTCTCCTTCATTTTTCAGCTTAAACTTCTTTTTCCAGAACAACTGGACACTCCCAACATAACTCAGGATTCTAATTTGTATTAAAATTTGCCAAGGCTGCGGTTCCAAAGGGCCACCCTCAGACCTGAGGAATGTTAGATTCACCTTTGTGCAGAAGCAGCCTACTACGCAGACACTAATAGCTACTTAGTCTCCATTATCAACTTCATATTGTGAAAAAGAACAGTTGAGATGGTGTGTTTTTATTCATTTTCCTCTCTTATACAATGACTTCTCTGGAATGTTTTTCTAATCTAATTAAAATTCATTCTGGTGTGTCATTTATTAGCCCAATTGATTCCCATTTATATCTCCCTACAAACCTTGCCTCTGCTGGAGTATTGTAAGCACATTCCAAATATAAATAGCTAATAAGACAAGCAAGTCTTTCTCACCGTAGGTTGTATGTTATCAACAGACTCACAGCTCACGGTTGGTTCTGCAATCGCTTTGCTTCCAGCATCCATTCAAGTATCCGTCCTTCATGTTGTTATTGCAGGGGAACAGATTTAACCATCTTGGATGTTGCACATGGAAAGATAAAGAGGCGCACATGTATGAGAAGTCAAGGTCAATTATCTCACTGTGGTTTTTCTGTTGTTGGTATAACAAATTGTTAAAAATTTAGGCCCTGATCATGTAATTATTTTGTGTGCAAAAATCATCACATGGACATCAAAGTGAATTAGTTCAGCACAGAGAGGGACTGCAAGATCAGGCATCTAGCAAAATGTTTAATATTTCAAGTGTATCATTCTTCACAACGCTGCACTGTCAAAGTAAATGAAGCAGAGTAATGTACATTGGGGGAAAAAAATCAACCAATTCCATTTCCGTCTTTCCCATATAAATATATACAGAAGATATAATGACATGAAAGAAAGCCCTGAGAAATAAAACCTGATTGATAAAATTTTGCCTGGGGTGTTGTAATAGGCACCCCAAAATATGTGTTCAGTAGATGAGTTTCCACTACATTCTTCATTATAGTTGCAACTGGCTGAATTATTCATTAGAGGTAACACACCCAGAGAATTTATCATAATATTATTTATACAGTACCTGAGGCTGACGACATTTGGTTTTGTTCTTCACTATATGGGCAAAACTTCATATAGCAGGAACATATTTCATTTGCAAACTCACCAATAATAATAATAATTTTATTCAATTAATTTATTATTAAGGTAGAGTTTTTCCAAATTACAGCTGAAACAGAGTATGAATGATTGTGTTTATTCTCACTGAGCTTTACAATACTTTCTGGTCAAATCTGCAAATAAAGTCTCATTCTGTCTGAGTCCATGAAAATCTCATTCTTCATGAGTATAAGCAAAGCAAAAAGTAGTTCTAAGTCACATCAACTGCTATTATATTGTAATAGAAAAACAAGGTAAGATGCCACTACTGAAGACATAATTGAAGACCATACAGAGGGGCTGCATAAACCTGAAAATCTAATTCTGTTGTCAACTGTTTGCCCCAAGGGAAGTTGAATCCTTCACCAACAACAGAGCTGAGGAATCTTTGTCAGTCATGCGCAGGAGTCCTGCTCCTGCTCCTCTGTGTCACTCCTGTGGTACTGCAAGAAATATTTTCAGAAAATTGAGCTGGTTTACTCCTGAAATGCATTGCTGTAATAGTCCTAAAGTGTCCTCAGCGTACCAGCACAGTCTTTGTGGATCAGCCAGACCAATGATCCTGTCAGTGGAACAGCAATATTGGTCAGGGCTCTAAGATGAGGGAGGAAATCGGCTTCATATTTAGCTAAAGCCTGGGTTCACCACCTTCTTCCCTGCTTTTGAAGCTCAGTGGCTTGGTCCCTCTGGCCTAGTGGGTCTCACAAAGTGGGTCTCTTCAATGTCCCCTCCATAATGCTTTCCATTACACCCTTCAGATACAGCAGAGAAGAATGCCCTTGTTTTTGTCTTCGAGCTTTTTGCAAATTTGTCTGATTCCCAGTCTTCTCCTTCAAGACGGAATTATTTCCTTCCTTATTCCCTTAAAGACCCTCATGTCCACACATTCCTGGCTTACAGATCCTGGCTACGAAGATCTCTCACATGACATTTGGCTGTAATCTGCTGTATACAAATACCCTGAGAGAGAACAGAGGGAGGCCACCAGGATCTGCTTGCTCAGTATCCACCATTCCAGCTGGGATGCATAAAATTCCTAAACAGTATGTTTTGTTGCCTAAAGATGTTTTCCATCTTCCTAGCTGTAGCTGCACTACGGAGTAAACAAGTACTTCACTGCCAAAAATCCCATCCAAAAGTAACTGTCCCATATACCCTTTGTTGAGCTTGAACCAAGCAGTGGCCTGAGAACTCTAAAGCTGCACTGTGCAACATCTGACCATTGCTGCAGCTTTTAGAGGATATGTGTGTTTGATTTTATGTTTCCCTTCTCAAATCCCTCTAAAATGTGGATGTCTAAAACATATCTGTTGTTACAAACCTCAATAGCCTTAGGTTAGGTTATGTCACTCTACCATGTATTATGGCTAAACAATTACTAACCCCAGAAAAAATACCTGCCAAGCTGTCCACAGGAGAAGAATACTTTTCTACAAACAGCCCTTTTCTCTTATTCTGTCATATTAGAGTGGCTGCACAGCACAATCTCACTGCAGAGCTGTGCTGGAGGCAGATCGGTTCCTGAACTGACTCTGAAAATTGCCTCCAGCAAACTCCTGCAGCCTCTGCCCTTCCTTCTCCCAGGAACCGTCCATGTTCAGGTGGGGAAGCAGTGGTTTTTCTTGTTTGCTCAGGCTTGACCCCAGAAGACAAGCATGAAAGGGAGAAAGCAACCTTTGCTGTCTCCCTTCCTTCCCCTAACCCATGCCAGAACCCACCATTCTTATTTTAACAGTACATCCCTGCTTCTGATGCAGGCAGTGGAAAGAGCTGCTAGACCTTCCTCGGTCCTCTGGAGACCCCTGCACCAAGGCTGCATGTACAGAAAAATAATGCTGCTCTAGGACAGAAGTCCAGAGGACCAAAAAGGTGTTCTCTTCCTCCAGCTTCTCTAAGCTCTCAAAACACTGCGCCAGCCTTCACGTCCTAGATCCTCTTTCTCCTTCCAACATGAGAGTTCATCTCTCCAGTACACATACAGGAAAGCACATTCAAGTCTAAGTCTCTGCTTACACCATAGAGACGCTGTTACTGCTCCCATGGTCTTGTTCTGCAGTCTTTTGAGAACAGATGTGAGCTCACGGTGTCTGGTCTCCAAGACAGCTGCTGCTGCTGCTACTGTCTTTTTTTATAGAAGAGTGTTTTTGCTTGGCTTCGGCACCGGACTAGCCACATCCTCAAAGCTTACGACCGTGGTGGAGCGAAAGCAGAGCTTGTTCCCACAGACCTGCAAAAGATATTCTGGAAATAGCCTTCTGATCTACTCATTCTCCCATGCTCTGTTTTCCTCAGTTTGTGTTTTTCTCCTGACAGTTTCATAACTCTTGAGTGGGAAACCTCCCAAGTTCTGAGACACTGATTCCAGCTCCAGTATTTTTCCCAGATATTGTACAAACCAATGCCACAGTAAATGGCTTTGTGAAAGTCCAAAGATTTTTCTGCACGTCTTTGCTCTAGGCAATATATAACTAATAAAATCCACTTGTCCCTGGAACTGCATCAGTGTTTAATGTTTCAGAGCATTTCAGCGACCAGAGCCTCCATGTTCTTGCACTTTCTTCTTCCCTTTTAAAGGAAAGCAGGCAACTGACCTTAAGAAATTGCAGTCCCTATTTAGAAGTCTGACACGTCCGTAATATCTATCCATCCCAGGAGTCTGAGGTTCCTACACCTTTAATTGTACCTATGGACGTTCCTCTCCTTTTCAAATCTGTTTCCTTTAGCTGTTAATCCAGTAGCATCACACTCCTGGTGTGCTTGGTCCCCTCACATCTTAACTCCGCCAGGCTGCTTTCTGGACCTGTAAAGGACACCATTTCCATGGCCCAGAGATCGAAAGGCCCTTGCAGTGTGCTTAGAGTCCTCTGGTTCAGGAAGGAGGGAGGCTCTGAAAACAGGGAATTAAGCCTTTCCTCCTTGTCATCTGCTTATGAATACAGTCACTTTTCCTGATGAATATTATTTCTAATATACTCTCTTTCTCAGAACATACGACTTTCATGGGCAATCATTTATTTAGTGATCTTCTTTGTTAGGTGTGTGATGGAAGAGTCTCTCTAGTCATTGCATACACATTTAAGTTCCCTATTCAGAGCTGTATGTTAAGTGAACTTTCATATTGGGGAGCTCACTACTGCCTAAAAGGGGAGGTCATACTCTTCTCACTCTTGCACCGGCACTGGCACTGAACAGACTCTTGTAAGCACTGATGCAACTCCGTAACCGAGCAGAAAATTAAGTCGGCCAAAGAAAACCAATAGTTTTGTGGGGGGGTTGTGAGTTAAATCATCTCAGTGAAGAGCCCAGTGAGTGCCAGACTTAGTGCAAGCTGAGGAGGAGGAAGGGGGAAGGATGCATAGGGCACAGGTGAGGCTCAGGAGCCAGAAGCAGGGAGAACGGGGGGAGGGCAGGGAAAGAACATCTCCCTCTTGCAGCAGCAGGAAGCAAATAGGTCAGCTCAGTAGTCCTCTTATCTTCCCCTCTAGATGCATTTTCAGCCTGTTCACCACAAAGCCTCACCAGCTGAGGCAGTGGAAAGGCAGAGCTGAGGAAATCTGCATCAGTCAAGACAAGAGAAGTGTCCTTATAACTTAGCCCTGAGGTGGTCATTCAAATGCCAAGCGAATACCAGTTCAGATATTTGCATTGTTGGTGATTTCACTGTTCATTAAAGGAAAGGTCATATTGTGAAGTTGTGAGGGAAGTTTCCTTTTTTTGACATGGGGTCTGACTTCCCATAATTTAGACTGTTGAGGTAGGTGGATTGGGAAGCACATTTCCACCCACCCCTGTTCAGTGAGTTATAGGTAGGCAGTAATTATGCCATGCACTATGGAGGAGGCTGGTCCTGTACCACAAACAGCCAGTAGGCAGTTTGCACAGCAGAATATTACATTTTATTGGAAAAGACTTCTGAATAACAAATACATTCATGGAATCCAGAATCAGATCTTAACTTGCAAACAAGGCAAAAAAGCTACATTTGCTGGGTAGTTTATTTCTGATAAATAATTCAGCCTCTTCCAATACAAAGCCCTGCATTTTAAAACAGAGAATTGGCTTTGCACAAATGATTCCCAGTGCACTATTTGTTCACTGACAGAAGTCTTCTCCACTGCATTCTGGAGGGTAGCATAAGTTTCACTAAAATAGTTTGTATGTCCAGCAAAATGTTAGCTGCAAAATCTCCCCTGTTCTTTGAGCATAGGCTGGTACATAAAATAATGAGAGCTTCAAGCATCTCCTTCTCTCAAAGCTGTAATTTATGTCAAGACAGAGGTGGGAATTAGTGCAAAGCACGAATTATCCTTTCACTACAATATTGCTTTCCAAAATGTATATTTCAACCATCCTAGTAAAGACCTCAGCAATATGAAATCCTTTAAAACTGTATTCATCAACAAATGATAAAAGAACCCTTAAAACTTAACAATATAAACCCAATCTGTTAAAAATACCCACAGGAAAGCACAAGATTTCTGAATATATGCTTACTCTTTCCAACGTCTATTTTTCCTTTGCCCTTAAAGAAATTCAAATTAATTATAAAAATGAGGACATTCCTAATAGGATTTTTACTGAAATGTTACAAGGTTTAATTTGTGTGAAAGTACTGACAAGTTTATTCATTTTGTAGGAGTGTGGAATTTGCCTCACGTAACACTCAGGACTTAGCTACAGCTTTGATAGAAATGTTATTTGGTAATTATCTGCTCTTCCCTCAGGGACAAAGTAATTAATTCTGTTCTGCAGTTCACAGCATATTCTGTTTTTACACACATATGAAGGATGAATTTTGGAAGCTTATGATCAATAGTTACTTTATTGACAACCAATAACTCAGCATCCTGGTAGCTCTATCACAACTTTTAAAGAAAACTCAGGAACACAGAAGTCAAACTTTACTTCTTAACCTTTTTGTTTGTGTTTTGGAGGTGGGAGAATAAATCTAAAGGGAAAAAAATACTTAAAATTAGCTTTCATCAAAGAATTAGATGATATTTCATACATAAACAAAGAAAATAACCCATAAAAATGTATATTTTGACATAACTCACAACTAGAGTAAAACTTATATGTTTTTTCCCTATTTTTTGATTCTTTATTCCTTTCCTTTAGAGTAGAGAATAATTTAAAGTTCAGGTGAAATACAAGTTTGAGCAATAAATTTTAGGCATAGCTGAGGAGCTAAACCTCCCCCTAAGGTATAGTTTAAGGCATGTGACTTTTTTGTCTGTTACAGAGAAACTCTGTGTGTCTGGAGTTAAGATGTTCATCACAGCCTACTCTTAATCATAGTGTGCTGTGTTTCCTACTTTCAAAGATTATGTACAGAAGAAGCACATGCCAGCTGATAGAAACCCAAATACAGAGGTCCTGGAAACGCTGTCTTTGAAAAGGGGAAGACAAAAATGTTCCTGTCAGTATTTTGCACCCAAATATTACTCATTGGAAGTCACTGCTTTCAAGAAAAGTGCTTGTAGTAATTGGTTTTGCAGGCATTTTTTGCCTGCAACGAGAGAAGTCCTAGTTCAGTAGGGCTATGGGGGAAAGGGCTCACCTCCAGGGATTCTCAGATCAGATCTGCCTCATTCGCCATCCCAGATACCATGGCCTGGGCAAGCCATTTTGGCTAGAGAGTCAGAAGTATAATTTCCTCCAAGAATTTGTTATGAACAAATCTCCTGGTATATATGCAAAAATACAGCATGGACTTCCCTTTTTTCAGTCTAGCCTATCTCTTGGCAGACCCAATAAAATGTTCATCACAAAAAGCACTCCTGTATAACCTACTGTCCCTCCTAGGGAAGATTGCTTCTTCTCCTGCATGTGATGTACTCTCTAATATAAACATGGCTATAGTTTCTTGGGGTTGTGGTTTCCCACTTGAAAGATAATGATAGCAGCATTTCCTACCCAAGAGGATAATTGTGTCAATAAATGTATTAAAGATGTCAAAGGATGGAGCTATAGAAACACAAGTACCAATACTGTAGGATCTAGGAACTTAACGTTCTTAGGTTTTTCACTGTCCAAAAATGCAGTCAGCTCTGAAACAACTGAAATTCTCATTTATTCCATCAGTAACTAAGGGACTTGGCATCAGTCACTTAATTGGTGCTGGCGTTAGTCAGTTTTAAAAACATCTCTTGATTGTAATCTGCCAATAAGCCAACAATTAGACATTTTACGGGAAACTATTCCATTGACAAAAATTAAGTTTAGGAAGAAGGAGTTGGAGGACTGGAATTGGCTGCACTTCACAACAGTGCTGGTAATAAATCTTGACAATAAAAGGGAATGAAATACTTAAGCCAGAAAAGTGAAATCACTAAAAATAAAACTAGAGACAAAGTACATTCATCTCCCAGATCTCATTCGAATATCTGACTGGAAAAATTTCCTGCCACGATAGCTGCAGCATCCCAAGAGATCCCCATCTGCCTTCACCCATGCAACTCTGCCAATCAAGAAGACAAATAATGAGTGATGTTCCATTCCTCATTATGTGTGCTTCAGTTTGCGGCCAAGATAAAACACTCAAAGTGGATAGGAAAACAGTAGTTATGTCCAACAAAGATGCCCCTTTAGGATTCCTTCCAGACTCAGAGCCACATTTGGCAAAAAAAAAACCCCAACCACCACTATCAAATATATGAAAAAAATCTTTGAAGGCCAGACCACAAAACACCTCTGTTTTTCCGCACAAGGCACAGCCTGGCGCTGGCAGTGCAAACACCCACTCTTGCCTCAGACAGCCAGGGACTCAGGACGTGAGTAGTCCTTGCACTCATCACACAAGTCACTAGCACCTTCTGGCAAAACAAGCCTGGTCCTTTCATCACAACTGGGAAATAAACTTTGTGCCAAACAACAGGAGAAACAGTGCAGTACCTACCAGCTTCTACATCTCTTTTCCCCTGTCTTCTGCATAAGGTATCTCACTTGAGGCTGAAAAACATAATTTGCAGTAAGATAGCAGCACAAAATTGCACACAGTCTTCTTCTTCCTACTTTATCCTTCCTTCTCCTGAGCATGAGATACCATGGAGCTCCTTCAAGCACAACTTCTCCTGCAGCATCCTGGCACATGCATTGCCCGGGATCCGCATGCATCAGCCTTTCCGTGTGCTAGACCTCGCTATGCTGGAGACACCCCAGTTAACACCACGGGATCTAACACTTCTTCATGGAGCAGACCAGCACAAAGCAAGTGCCTTGCTTGGTTCACGGAATTGGTGCCACAGGATTAGCACAACACTGCACTCAGCCTCATTAACATGCCCTTCCTCACCGCTGGGAAGCAGGGCTAATTACTGTGGATGTAATACTGGCTGATAGAGTCATAGTGTCTTGCTATTCTGGTGCTGTTTTAGTTGATACCAGTCTATTATCCACAGCATACTATATTGGATACAGTAAATGAAATGAGAAATAATGAGGTGAAAAAACTTCCTTTGCTTTTTCTCATACTTCAGCAAAGGTTTGGGTCATACTTGATTTCAATACAGGGTGAAGGCTGGGGGTCAAGTTTCACTGGGGACAACTCAGCTCTGCCTATCTTAATTGCTCACACCATACTCTTCATGATTAATTCTCTCATCAGTGCTTCAAGGTCTTCAGGGATTTTGGCAAAGATGACTGTGTTATCAGCTGATCTAATGTGGCTTAGGTGCTCTCATTTATCATGATGCCCTTTCCCTCCCTATTCAAGGTTTTTATAAACTTTTCCAAGCATGAGGGGAATTGTTCTGGTGTGACAATATCTTCTTGTCTAGTTCTAATTCTTCCACTTGATCTCTTCACTTTTCTTGTCAATGCTTAAATGTCACTGCAACACATTGCTCTCATGCTCTGGGGTTCTGAGAAATCCTTCTGCTTTTCCAGTGTTTCTCGCACTGTCTGTGTCCAGGTTTTTTGTGTGTACACCGTTTCCATTACACACCTCATTAGGGGCGTGCACCTGCTCCTGTCAAAGCCAATGGCAAAATTCCCACTTACTTCAGTAAAAGCAGGTTTGGACCCAGTGGTATGCCAGCTGATAAATTAACTTTCAGACAAAACCCAAAGAGGTAGGAATTTTTCCAGGAATATGATTTTCCATTTGAACAAAGGAAGATTTTTCTAATTGAAGCTGTCAGAAACTTTTCTCTATATAATCAATAGATCCTTTGTTTACCCACTGCTGAAGACCCGAATGAAAACAGACTCCATAAAACTGTTAATAAATAAAATAAATACAGTCCAGTAGCTTTTTCATAAAGCGAACTTTATTAATGTAGACACCAGTAACACTGTAGACTACAATTGCTTATGATGTAAGGGGGTGCCTGCTATTTGAAATGAATGAAAGCACATTCCTGAATGGCCAATACTGGATATTCTCCAAGTAATGCCTCTGCAGTAAATTGTATTTCACCCGTGTAGAAGCACAAGGGTTTGAGTAAATCATGTAATGTAAGAGAAAACAGAACAAAAAAGTTGTAAAAGAACACGAGGGAAAATATAAAACATTATTTTGGCCTCTGTGACAATTTTCAAACCAAGCATGTATTTTTTCTTTTAACAGTTTGGGGACACAAATGAAAAATATGGGTTGATATGTGTTTAACTTTTTTCTGCCATGATTAATATTCTGACCTTGTGGAGATGCTTCTTCTGTGGGATTTAGAATGAGCTCTTACCATGCACTGGTTTAAAACAGAAGATAAGCTTCATCTTCCTTTACAGTCAACATCAGTCTCTCATTTCTGTAACCTAGGGTGTCTTTCTCCAAGCATTCAAATTAATCTGGACATATTTAAAGCTGGTTTACAAAATAAAACACAAGACAAGCCACCATCTTTCCAAACTGGAGTTACTATTTTAAGTTGAAATCTTCAGGAAATAAACATCTGGTCAAAATTTTCTGAAAATTGAAAAATTTTTGTACTAGTTCTTGTTTGACCCACGACTTGCTATATTGTCAGTCTTCTAATACCAAAAATTGCTGCTTTCACTGGCTGCAGAACTGTAATATAGATTAATGTCCACTGAGCTATAGTTTGAGACAAAATGAATCTCTCTCATGATGTAAACTGAATTTAAGTCCTAGCCTCCAGAAATTGTTCCATTAATTAATTTCTTCCCTATCCCTTCATCAGAAATAATGAACTCAATCTGACAATATTTAATCAAATTCTCATGGAGGTCATTAAGGAAACTGGAATTTTCTCTGAGTGAACTATAGGATCAAATATATTCTTTGTATCACTGCTACTGAGTGAGTTTTATACATCAGCTTGTAGCTCCTCCGTGTTGATGATACACGTGTGCGTGGCCATGTTGTTCAGAGCATACCATACACAGGCAAAAATTACAACAGAGGTAAAACTGAAAGAAACTCGGTTTGGTGTTCAGCAAGTATCAGATAAGGCAGCATCATTTTACTCCTTGTCAGTGTTGCAGAACCCCCAGGTTTCCCTCCACCAAGGAACCTTTCTCTCCAGCCCTTTTGCACTGATAAGAGTCTAGTGGGAGGTCAGTTGCCATGGCTGCACATCACATCCCTTTTTTACTTGATATCATGCTTCATAGTGTTTATTATGGAGGGGTTCAGATATCAGTTGTACTAGGTAAGAAAGTCTGAATCTTAACCTTAGTGATTTGAAAGGTAATGGCCATGGAGAGTATGAAGCAGATCTTCACACCCTCTGCTAGTCATACCTTTCATTAATGACCTGATCAGTGCTTTGGCAGAGCGCAGGCTTTCAGAATACATCAGCCCAGCTTCCTTATTTTGGTTTCCACAACAAAAGTCGCTGAAGCCTCCTTCCCTTTACTAACAAATACCTGTGGGGCGTTAAAAACATAAACATGAAAATACCATGAATTGCCTCTATAATGCCCTTCACTGTAAGATTACGTTCCATATGAGGTTATTGCACTTTGACTATCAGCTACACTGATCTTTCTGAGTAACGCAGTCAATTTTCGTGTGCACTTCACACACAATACACTGATTCCTTGGCTCCTGAGAGCAAACTAATTGAGAGGGTGTGCTGTATTACAGAACACGATTTGCCTAAAAAGATTACCATCTAGCTCATTAATTTTACATTACCATACCATGCTTCTATTGACGTTATCACAATGCTTTCTACAACTACTTACTGCAATCACAAAAATGCACAGAGATCACATAGCCATTAAGGTGATGAAAAGATTTTTAGAGATGTTATTATTTATTTATGTTATGGCAATGCCTCCTGGTCTTGGTCGTATCTGGGACCCACTGTGCCAACCCAGAAAATGTGTTCCCTCTCCTGAAAAACCTGGAGTCTAATTACTCCTAGAAGAAACACAAGTATGACACAAAAAAATAGGAAGAAAGAAAAAGCAGCAGTTATGACTTGCATTTAAATAAACCAAGTATTTAGACAACTGGAGACCTTATGTGCATTTTATAAATGTACATTATAGGATAATTACAAGAAAAGTTGATAAACAATAGGAGTAAGCAACAACAGGGTGGAAGTGATTGGCAAGGGGACAACTAAGAGAAGACTGGACTGGTGAGAGTTTTCATCCTGAAGCGACACTCTGGGATGGTATTTGAGGGAAAAGAATTCAAATGGGTCAGATAGAAGTTGATCTTATCAATGAACCAATGCTGCAGGGTTAGCATAATTAGATATAATATTTCCAAATTAAAATGGCAATATTACAATAATTTGTGAAGTATATTAGACAAGGAACTAGATTAACTGAGTATGAAACAGTGTATGTGAGCATCGGTGTTCTGAGGGACTCTTGGGGAGAAACCAAGAAGGAGATTCTATCAGCAGAAGTTTGAAGGAGTCAGAAGGGATCCAGGTCCCTTCTTTTCAACAGCCAATGCTGATCTGGTCTAAAGGAAACATTTCCATTTTACAGAGATTTCTGAAATTCTGAGAAAAATGGTCTTTCATTTCAGAATGAAATGGTAAGTAGAAAGTAGAAATTTCACTTGAAAATTAATTACAGTGAGATTCTGCTTGAAAGAATCAAAATATTTTGCTGTGAAAAATTGGGGTGAAATTCTGCAGCACAACCATATGTGCCCAGTACCATCTGAGACACCCACGACACCATTTGGAAGAAGCACAGGCTGTGAGGTACCTGGCATGGCTCCTTTGACTGCAGGAAGTTAGGACTGGTTGGCATTTCCAGCTGAGTTCGGAAAATGGCTCCCTGCTCTCCCACAGCAATGGGTCTGAAGCCGTGAGATCACCAGCTAGGAGGAGGACCTCTGAGGCTGCCAGACAGAGTGTGGCAGAGCCAGGAGCTGAATAACAAAGCTGAAGTCCTCAGGGTTTCCAGGCTCCTTGCTGCAGAGGCAGGAGACTAAAGAGACTAAAGCAGCAAGATTTGCCTTTCCCCAGCTCATCACAATAATTCTGCACAGCGTGCTAGAACCTCCCCATTACTCCCAGTTTAGTCTTTTCCCTCTGGCAGCAACAAGTTCAAAAGGTCCAATGGGCAACACAATGGCTCTGAGCTTGGTTGTGGACTGTTAGCCTAGCACAGGAGAACACCACTGATGAGGAGGTGGTGCTCCTGGGGCTCCTGGGATCCCCACTCCAGGTTAGGAGCCACTGCAGACCAAAGACTCTCAGCTGAAAAGGAAGATGAGCCTAAAGACTTCAGATTCCACCTGCAAAACTGATCTGAGGCTCCTGTGGTTCACGTATGTATGGCAGGGAGTCTGCTGACTTGCAGGAAATCTAGCCCAAGGGCACTGGCATAATGGAGTTTCTCAAAATGGCAGATTCTGCATAACATGGTTGCTTTGAAGCCCCTAGCAGCCCATAAAATGAGCTGGCAGGAGCTCAGGCATGTTGCTATCAGAAACCCACCTGTGTTTCTCTTGTAGTTCATCAAAAACAATGTACTTCCAGAAGACAATCTGGATTTCATAATAGAAACACAGTTGGAAACACCCAATACACTCAAACAGGAAGGTCAAGCAGTGAAGATAAGAGATAAGGAAAAATTAGACCACTTAATCAGCTTCTCCCTGTGGCTAGACATAAGCAAAGAAAATACAGTGAAATAACCTGTAAAGAATCAACAGCAAGGAAATACATGTATTTAAAACTACTATTCATCCGTACAGCTTTTTATACTTTAAAAAAGAAATGATAGCTTTATAGTTCTACCATAAATTCTTCCTGCAGTACAATCTGGGGCATTACACAGCATTAGCTTACCCATAGGATCTGCTATTGGGTTTTATTTTCCCCTCGCTAGTGCTGTCTTTACTCAGAAGAGATGCAGCTGTGGTGATGCTCCTAAAGACATTTGTCCCTCTGTCTCACAGACATGGTTTCAATTAAGTTTAATTACAGCCCCTGTAGTTTCAGACCAAAGTCTGCTTCACACCATGTGTAGCTTCTATTGCAGGACAGCTCAAATCTGAAAGCTCTGCAGCAAGAACAGACAAACTGCTGCCACCCCAATAGTATTATTTGCAGTGACAATGGGTCAGATTCAAAGTCTTTTTTTTTTTTAATATATATTATTTGAGTCTTATTCAGGGCTCCACTGCTGCAACCTGTAAGCAAAGAAAAAGATGGAGTGAGTAAAAGATGAAAGCAGCTCTCCTGAGGCAGATTTTTATCATGAATCTCACTGTCTCTGATGCTTTTTTGGAAACTCCAGCTCCTGCTGTCAGTTGATTATAAAGACCAGTTTCCTTTTTTGTTAAAAAAAAAAGAAAACAGTTATTATCACTAACAATTACAGAGAAAAGTCATGAAAACATGACTGAGGTGTTCCTGCAGGGCTCCAAGAAGGCAAGGGAAAAGAGTCAAGCAGTTATTTCTCTGACAACCTTATTCTAAACAAAACTCAAGGTTTTGGAAGGACTTTGGACTGTAAACAGGCATCTACAAGGAACGAAGCAAAGTATAAATCTCGTGCTGAAAAGTTTAAGAGTAGGGAGAGTCACTCCTTTAGTGCTGAAAACACAGGTTTTGGCACAGGTGCTGGTACAACCATGGTAGATTTGTGCACCTCTTAGCCTGCTCCAAGCTTGACTTCTGCACAGCAACCAGCTTGAGGCAGGGCTGGGTACTCTGGGTACCAGCAGCTTTTAATCTCACCCCAGATCTTTGTTGTTCAGAACCCAATATCTGCTGAGATGGGTTACAGGGATGTTGCACTCTCTCTGCTCAAACACAGCAAATGGCATGCAAAAATCTGTGAAGTAAATGCAAATCCACCTTCTGAAAGGGCCAGACACATGGCACCATATTAGGAACTCTGTTTCTTAGGCATCAGACAAGTCATTTTTGAATTTGTTGATGCCATGCACAGGATCCATATAAAGCCAGACACAGAATCCAAGAACAAACTGAAAAGGAAAAACAAGCAGCATTTGCTCCCAGCAGCGATTGCAGCCACATGGCAATCTTGGCTGCCATGTGGAAAACATTCATTAGACTATTTAACCAAAATTAACTATGAAAACGTACTCTGAGTTTTCTTCCCTCACATCGGTAAGGTGTCTTTTAACGTAAGTGTTTTCTAACCAATTTAAAGTAATTTTTCCTGTAAACGGTATCATTATTATCATTATGCTGGGAAAGGTTAGGTCATGATTTTTCTCAGCATTCTCAGAATCACATTTTACTTGCTAAAACGTCAGAAAAAAACCTCGTATCTTAGATTCACTGAGGTGCAGTAAATTAAAGAAATAAAGCGGAGAGCATCCTATTGGACAAAACAGAAGCGATAAACTGTAGTTACAGGTACATCTCCCACAAATGCCTTTTTTCTCAGACAAACCAAATCAATACCCCAGCTTCAATAGCAAATATTTCAAATGACTTGACGTGACCATGTCTCACACCATGGTTCTGCCTCCACCAAAAACAGGAACAAAGTTGTTGTAAGTTGCAACCCTGAGTTTAAGCCACTGAATCAAAGCACCTCTATGCCAGACTTTGCACACTTCCCTTCCATCTCTATAGTGTGATAAATCAATTCAGCTCTCCTTGGGAGAGTTGAAATCTGTATGTAAATCTGTATTTACCACGGTGTGTAGACTTCAGTTGCAAATATATATATATTTGAATGAGGTATTTTTGGAAAAAGAGCCTTTGAATGCCATTTGTTTCACACTCCTGCTGAAGACACCGGAGATTTTTTGTTTCAGTGGAGTTGGGGTTTCACCCTTTCCTCTTTGGTAACCGCGTATTTGTCAGAAAAAAATATAAAAACACCTGTGCTGGACCAGACCACCGGTCCAGCTAGCTCAGCATCTTTTCTTGAGCAGCGTAACAACATGGCAAGCACAAAGTGACACTTGCCCGAAATATAATCCAGCGATTTGCAACACACAGCTTCCTTAGCTAAGGGTGTTGTCTTTGAACTTCTTAGCTCTCACACTGTATATTTTTGTAGTTGCTTTTTGAACTCCATAAACTTTTAGCATCTGCAATATCCTGTGGCAAGAAATTCCACAGCTTGCTTACATGCCATGGGGACCTTCTCCTCTTTTATGTTGAACTTTTCAACTACTAGCTTGTAGGTTATAGCTGGTCTCCTAGTTTTTGTGCTGCAAGAGATCCATGCTCACCTTCTCTATGCCTGTCATGACTTTATACACATTTGTAATAGTCCATCTCAGGTGGCTTTATTCCAGTCCAAAAAGTTATTTTGGTCTGGGTACTTAGTTAAGAGTTAAATGGGGGAGCTGGGATTGCCCATACCATTCAAGATGCAGAGAAATAATGAATTTATACAGTAGTGTAATATTTTCTGTTTTGTTTTCTATCTTTTTCCTAGCATTTCTTAACACTTGGTTTGGTTTTTGACTACTAATGAACACTGAGCTGATGTTTTCACAGAACTATCTGTTATAACCCCACGATTTCACTTCTAAATTCCTCATCAGCTCAGAGCTCATCATTTTATAGGGGAAGTTAGATTTTTTTTTTCCCTGTGCGCATCACTTTACATTAACTATACTAAATTCATGTGCCATTTTAGTGTCTAATCATTCAGTATCATAAGGTCCTTCTACAACACTTTATCCGTGTTGGCTGTCATTTCTACTACCCTGAATAACAGTCCCATCATCCAGCTTTATCACCCCACTCTTTACTTCCTCAATAACTGCTTATTGTTTAATCTCTACTGCTTGCAGTTTCAAGTGTTAAGTGGCATGAGTTGTGTATGACTACAACACACTACATCAGGAAGGAAAGATTTAGAAGAATTATTGCACAATATTTCTATTCCTTTTATCACCTTTTCCTCTTCCCCATCTGTCCTACGTTCTCCCTGTTCGCAATACTCTGCAGAGAAAAATTATATATCATTCAAGGAAATTACTTTGATAGCTGTTCTCTGAAAAGAACATTCGGATAATTAAAAGGTGACTTCTCTTTGTTCTGGAGCCTGCTCTAACTGAGCTAGAACCAGAGGGGGGAACTCTGAAAAAGAAGTTTGAATGTACATGTAGGGAGAACCATCATTTTGTTCATTTAGTGTGATGTTCTGACAGAATCAACTGCACTTTTCTTCTTACTGTCTGGTGGGCTGACAAGAAATCTCTCCAAGGCCAGAACAAAGAACGCTCCAGGGATCTGACAGCACACAGGATTTATGTAGCAGCAGACCATCATCCTATTCAGAAGCATTTAGCCAGAGTAGTTTACCTTGCCTCTACATCCAATTTCCATCAGTCAGAAATGTCAAGGGACTAGAAGGATTTAAGAGCAGAGAGTAACCTTTGTTTGGGGGTTGGTTTATTCATTCACAACATGCAGGATGTACGAGTACGTACTTAAAAAGGCAGGAAAAAATATACAAAGTGGTTTTCAAATCAGACTGGCAACAGGTTGTTGAAAGAAGTCCCTTACTTACAATCCTAAGAAATATGATCTTCAGGACTCCTGTTTTCCCTAGGTCCAAGGACAATAAAATTTTCCTCTTACGTTTTGTCCCCAAAGGCCTCTCGCTGAGTACTGGACTTTTTAACTAAACTTTACCCAGACAGAAAAACCGCAGATCCCACAGCTCAGACAATTTGTGATTTAAGACTCATTTTAGCATTCATTACATTTTAAAGAAAACTGTATCTCTCCTTATTTATTGGTTTGGGGTTTTTTTAGCAAAGTCTTTGCTATTTCTCTTTAGGTTGTTTTTCTTCCAGTGAATCATATGTATCTAATGACTCCAAAGTTTTCTAAAGAAGAAACAATCATGTTTATCCTACATGAATGGAGCCAGGATAAGGTCATTCCCTTATTGTATAAGGGTTGTATAAGTTTTGCCTAAATTAGGCAATATATATGTACATATTATAAAGTCAATTCATATTTGGAATAGTTCAATATTTTATGTGATCACCATCTTACTGTAGATTATGACCTACTTATGTCACTTACATTTCTAAGAACAAGCACCTTCACCTCAGTCACACTCACCGATCCACCTAAATAGATGACAATTGTTTATATTATCAAAATTGAGAGGGACATCACAGGAATTTCAGTTGGCTGTGCAGTTTTGTCAGCAGCTATTCACAGTTATTGTGAAACTTGCGCTTTCCATTAGCATCCTTGTGAGTATTTACTTTAGCCTACACATCCTCACTGGAAACAAAGGTTGTGAGTATCAGAGTTGAAAGCCTGAGTTTTTTATTAATAAGAAGATTTTGCAGTCAACGTTGACCCTGAAAATGATGTTGAGTTTGCCTTGAGAGTGGAAAATAACAATTTAAGAAAAATTACGGACTGTCATGCACAAAAAAACAAGTTAGAAGTCGATGAACTGAAATGAAAATTCCTCTTTTGATGTATTAGGCTTCTCAGAGATTGTCTAATGAAGATTATAGTGATCCATTTTTTATATTATGAATAAATGTGTACCAAAAAACAATTTTGCTGTGTTTCTTTGCAAGTATTATTTGTTGACCACTGGGTTCAGTTCTTTAACATTTCAGCAGGCATCACATTTTAATTCTGTTTTCCTTCCAAGAAATGTCACTTCCAGAATAACTTTTTTGAAAATATTATTAAATGCACAAAAAGATGTCTCAAAGCAGGTATACGGGACTATACAGAATAAACCCTCAAACTCACCTTTATGTTATGAAAACTAATTGTTTGTTGCAGGTGAACAGACTAGACTTTTCCCTCTCTCCTTTGAGGTTAAAAAAAAAAAAAATGGCAGCTGTACCTAGCACAAGGCATTGCCATCTGTATGCATTAGAGTAAGCCAATTTAATTCTTAGGATAATAGGACTTTCCAAGCTTCCAAAGCTACAGGCAAAAAGAATATATTCCACTTTGTTTTCTCAGATCCTGAACCTGATTTTCCTCCCAACTGAAGTGATTGCCTTAATGGTAAGTATTGATATTGGTATGTTTATTTTGTGAGCACATGTTTTAAACCAATATTTGAATAAAAAAATTCTGTAAAGGAAATAATGAAAGACAAGTAAGGTCATCTGTCACTTTTTGAGCCCTAGGAAAACATATTCTCAGAAAATCAGTTTCTGTATTAAAAATGTGCACAAGAAAGTGAATGACAGAGGGAAAGACAGAAATCAGGAGAAGAGCTACTTTGTGTTTCATTTTGGTAGAAAAAAAGTATGTATCAACCAAATGAGGTTTTTGCTGTAACATAAAACAGATGAGTCATAGTGTTGATTCTTATACCAAAGGCATCACAGTCTCTGTGAGATAGCAAGTTCAGACCCATAGTAGAGAGAATTATTTATCAGTCTGAGTTGAATAAGACATCATTCATTTAACAGAAATTAGAAGTAGCTGCCTTGGCAGAGTTTGCCTGTGGAATTACAAGAGGATGGGCAAGAATTCTTATAAAGCTGAAGAAGTCTGTTTACTGACTTGAGCAGACTTTGAAGGGAGTCTCTTTGCATTCTGCTTGCGGTGCTCTGTGCACAGAGTTATCCTTATCTTTAAATGAACAAACGTTGAAAATCTTCTACCCTACCAGTCTGTCTCAGCAGAGCAGGATAAACGTGCTCAGCTGACTGCACAGTTAACTCTCTTTGCTAGGGCTTTGCATGTTATGACCGTTATTTTCATCTTTATTTTTAATGATCTGTTTCAGTTTGAAATTCCAGTTGCCTTCATAGGGGACTTAGGAAGTTTTTTTACTCTCACTTTGGCTTCTTTTAATCCAAATTAAACAATACACACTCATTAAAAAGCTAAATATGCTTTATTTTGCCCAGTGTAAAATCCCCATTTTAAATCGCTGTAATCATAAGGCACTTCTTAAAAATGTGAGACTGAATTTGCACTGTGTCTGTTGCTACTTTTATTCCCTGTGAAAATGTTATTCAGAAAAGAGCTATATATTCTAGGCAGATAAATGCATAGTTTCATTTTATAGTGTTCATGGCAGCAAAAATTATACTTAATGTTCCAGTCAGACCTCTAATATAATTCATTGTTTTCCCTCATTCATAATTTTTTTGAGAAAAGGCCCTGTGGACTTGATAATCTCAATCCTTCCATTAAAACCTTTCCTAAGGAAACATCCTTTCTTCCATTTTAAACTATACACTTTCAGTTTTAACATAGTTTAAGCTACTATTGGATAAGCAATAAAACACTGACACCTGATCAAAACACTTCTAAATTTGACATATTGCCAATCATGAGAAAAGTAACTCTTTAAGTCCAAATTGCAGAAAAAATATTTGAAAATAACATGATGAACTTAAAATCCGATCTTGTATGAACAATACTAGATAAGGATCAGCATATCACTCTTATCTACAACATTAGTTCTAGCACTTATAACCTATTATAACACCTCCTCTGTTCTATCAACAAGCTTTGAGCTCAGGTCAGGAACCTAGAAAAGACTTTCAAGAGGATGCTTAACATCCATTGGGTTGGAGCCCGTCTTTTTTTTTTTATTGTTGTTGTTAATCACCACCTTTATTAAACTTTGCTGCATTTCAAGCTATTGACCTGCTAACAACTGCAAAACCAATCCTGTAGCCCATAGCTGTATCTTCAATATTTCTTTTCTTCCTCACTTGCCTTCTCTTCTGGTGGTTCCCTGTGCAAGCTAAAGAGATGTACCTTACCCATAGAGAGACGCAACCCCAGCTGCAGCTCCAGGTCAAACATCCCTCCTCTCCCTCTGTTGCCCCTTGGCCCCTCAGCACAGCTGGCAGAGATGCCAGCGATGCACACAGCCCTGGCACAGGGAGAGGACAACAGGGGCAGAAAATCGCAAAGAGAAGGGAGTCAGCAAAGAAACAGGTGACAAGAAGGAATAAATAGAGTAGGAAAGCGGGAGAGTAAGAACAAAGACTGTGGTAACTGCTCAGAACATAGAAACAGCTCTCCTTCTAACACGGAAGGAGAAAATAGGAGATGCTGGGTTAACAGGAATGGATATGAGAGTTTCATCCTAATACATACCAAGAGTAGTAGCTTTGTCAAAACCCTTCACTCACTTCAGGAAAATAATGTGTCCTCTCTTTAAGGGTGCTGAAACTCTGCTCAAAGCTCTGATTTTGATTTTTTAAAAATAATGTAGTCGGGAGAGCAGTGCAAGAGGTCTAAGAGCAGAAGGAAATACCCTTATTGTGTCAGTCCCAGCCATGCTTCTATAGTATTCCACTATGCTCTCTTAATAGGGCTTGAGCCCAGCCTGCAAACTGCTGCCACTTATTCAAGTGAGGCAGCTATTTCATCAGTGAAGTCAGTAAAGAAGCAGCAAGCCAAAACCCATAAAGCCAGACTAAAAATCCTGTTCTCTCTCAGTCACTCAGCATTCACTTCCCCAGTCCTGACAAGGTCATAATTTCCCTAAGGTAGCTCCTGGGCAGCCAAGCCAACATAAAGATCAGATTTTAGGCATTAAATGTGACTGTGGGGAAAAAAAAAAGACTTCGATGAAGGCAGAACACGGTTCTTGGATTTATTTTAACATCAGACATCATCTCTTTGTATCCACCAGCCACCTCTTTACTTTTTAAAGAGATCTGATCTTAACAGCTTGTTCTGCTATTATATCCTCCCTCTATAATTATAGTTCATTTATTTTGATCAAATTATGGCTAACTACATAGGATGTTTTATATGCAGTCACTTTCTCACCTGGTTAATTTTGGCTAGAGTTACAGGAACTAAAGGAACACATGATTCTGAAACAATAGAATTATTTTTATAACCTTAAGCCAATTGAATTCTTCCCTTCTTGCAAGAGGTCATCATGTGTGATTCAACCTGAATAGGACATTTATTTTTCTATTTAATTTTTCCTGTGTCCAGCACCTCCCCCTTAGTTGGATCTAAGCATCCTTTAGAACAGCCTAGGAAAGAAGACAACTTGGATCTTTGTTTCTCATGGTTAAATTTTGGTGCAAAATTGCATGTATTGCCAAATTTTTCCAATGACAGAATGCTGATATTCAGATTGTCCAGGACAATATGTAGAGACTTTAAATAAGTGAATAAACTTTCCTATCAAAAGTGACTTCATTTTTACAGGCTAATCAAAGGGACACTCTCAAGGTTGTTAAGTATTAAAATTTTCATAAATTGACAGTTGTTCCATTTGAAAGTACCTACCTTAAAGAGACACTGTCAACTTAAAAAAGTCACATTTAAACTTGATCTGAATGCAGTGTGCTTTTAATTAGCGAGTATAAAGAGCTTCGGGATAATGTTTTATTTTCTTTTAATTTGGGGAGGAGCAGGCGAAGAATCGGGAGTCTTGCTTTCCTGGCTTTTATAATATATCATCCTGCAAAGTTTTCAAATGTCTAACTGGCAAAAGTGTAATCCTTTCTAAAGGATTCTAAACTTCAGACGTGTTTTCAAAGGTAATTCTTCACTTGAAGATGCAGATTGCAGTGGCAGTGGAATGGATGTTTTTTGAAATGGCAGGAGGTACTTATCTAAATTTTAGATTTCTCAATACTTCTGCAAATTGGGTCATTGAGTGTTTAAGAACCTGTGCCACTGACAGACAGTGGGATTCATATTCCTGAGCCCTTTTTAGTGCCTTTAAAGTTTTATTCTCGTGTTGCACTGTTGCAGCAGTGACTTAGACTTGACTCCTGGAGCTGCTTCCCTGAGCAGTTACATGCCTTCACATCCTGAATGAAGTCAGTGAGTTAAAGCATCCCTCTAAACTTTTCATCTACACTGGACTTTTTTTTAAGACCTAGCACTTAGCTGTTCAGTTTAACAAAGGACACACACTAGCCACTGTTACAAACCAACACTATCATACACATGCCAAAGTAAAATATTACTCATGTTCCCAAATCTGTTTCCCATTGAAGTTTAGCAAATTAGATACAATTTTATAGGTAAAATTCATGCTACTCTGGGACACATGGTCTCTTCAAATAATTACTTGTATTTCTGTTACACCCTATTGTGTAGGTTCACACGGAGGAATTTTGGTCTATGTTGAAGCTATTTCAAAGGAAGGTGATGCACACAGATGACCATTAATGCCAGGCTACTTTTATGTGGTCAACAATATGGCTGTATCTGTGAGAATGTTTGACATCTATTAAAAAGCATGAGATTCAAGTAGATAATGTAGGAGCTGAATGAATCCACGAGTTATTCTTTCCTGTTAAGAGTGGCTGGCAGTTGCCTACATCTGCCCTTTCCCAAGTGATATTGTAGTTCTGGAAGACATTCTGTGAGACCCTTAAATTACTCAAATTCAGGAAAGAGAGGGAATTATTGCAAAGGAGATAAAAGTCATACAATGTGATCTCTAGCTGTATGTTCATTTTTGATGCCAGCTCTCCCAACAACCACTTATTGATTCCCTTTTGCTCACCTTTAGTATCTTCTGTTCCTCCATGGAGCGTTGCATTGTTTCCAGACAATGTAATACCACTGGATTTAGTGCCTGTGAATAGACCACTGTCAGTCAGCAAAGTCACAAAGCTCATCCACAGAAGGATGCCATGCAAACAGTTGTATTTTGCAATAGAAGAAATCTCCTGTTTGGCATGAATACTAGACTCAGACTGACTATGATCAATTTTCTGGAAAGAATCTGAGGTTTAGATGGCTACCAGCTCAGGACCTCCCATGCTATTCCTAGTACTACTGCTGAGTTTAACCCGTTGTGGTGTTGTTTATTATTCCATACAGGTCTTGCAAGGCTTAGCACGGCAACTACCAACACTCAGGAAGAGCAGATAGACATGAATTAAAAATCGCAGACTGTCCCTTCTCACTCTGCAAGCTGCCTGGTTTTCTCTCATTGTGCCTCACAACATTACTGCTGTTTCTGACATTGGTTTCTATGTTTTACTGAGCAGAATCACTCACCTGGTGTTTCTCTATCCACTGGAGGAGGTATTTGGGTGTATTGTAAGTGTAACCCGCTTTCAGGGCAAACCTTTCTCAAAGGACTCTCAGTCCAGTGCTGATACTTCAGGTTTGTAAGCTAGGCAATTATTCTGTCTCACACTCATACTTTAAAATATGATTTCCACATCAAAAGCAATACCACAATGCCCTTATTTCTGGTGACTTATTATCTCCACTTCTCTCAGGCAGAGGCACCTTATAAATGTTCAGCATCATCTCGTATCTTCTAATAGTAATGTATGTTTCATTTGCCACATTGAAACAGAATTACCTCAACCCACTTTATCAAATCTCTTTGGAGAACCTCATTCTAACATGGCATGTTGGGTCCATTAGAGACTTTAATTATTTAGGGTTAATTGTACAGGTGTGGAAGTAGGAAGAATATGTTGAGTTGTGACAGATAGTATCAGGGTCAGACTTGAGGTTAAGAGAAGGAGGGTGTGGGGCATTTCTTTTCCCCTTTAATAGAACAATTAAGACTTAGCCCAATCAATCTTGCATTTTTGAATGTCTTGCTGATAGGTCATGCACCATTACATCAGCATGTGAGAGATAGCCAATACAAATAGGTCACTGGATGTCATCTCAATGGCATCTTACTGTAAATCTAATATGGTTTAAACATAACAGAAGAGCACTGAGATGAAGAGTAGAGGAAGAAACACGGATTCGGAAAACTTTATTAGCTAAAAAGAGTGTTCTCTTAAGCAGGATAAGCAGCACAGCTGTGACCCTACCACTGACGTCTGGGTACTGATATAGCTGGAGGTCTCTAAACCCAATAATAATTGTAGAAATATCTTTAAACATTAAATCTCATTTTGCATTTCACTGTCCATGGGTTAACAGAGGGGTTTCCCCCCCCCCCCCCCTTTATTAAAGAACAAAGAGGCAGCAAGCCCAGCTTTATTTGTTCAAACATTACTGGGTGGTGAATTTAAATGACAGTCTTTTCTCACAGAGATAGGTTCCTCGCTTCTCAGCGTTTCCTGATGGAACAGTATGAGAAAAGTTCACCCGAGTGGTTAAAGCATGACTGCAAAGAAAAGTGATCTGTTCCCAGCTGGGGCACGGGTATGCCGGCACATGGCTGCATTACTGCAGCATGAGGAAGGGTGTGGGTCTGCAGCGTGCTCGAGGCCTAGGGGAAACCCCCTGAGCCCACATTCTTACTTCACAGTGTCCTGCTGTGAATGCAAAACCATTTCTGCACGTCACTGCCCCGTTGTGGGTCACCCATAGGCTGCAGTCCCTCGAGAGTATCCCTGACCCCGGTTTAAACGTTGAGTGCCCCTCACCAAGAGCGTCCCTCCAGCCCCCAGTAGGTGCTAGATGTTTTACCGTATGTGTTTGAGCATGTTCACCAGGTGCTTCCTTGACGGTTAAATGGTTAATTTATGCATGCAATGGTTAAATTCTGCTGCAAATTGGGGTTCCTCCACCGTTTCCCTCTGCGTCGGGGCAGGCTGGGCCATGGTGGTCCCTCCCGCCTCCAGCCACACAGCTGCCTGCCAGGGCCCCTGCTGCGTGTAACCTAGCTCCTGTGCTCACACAACTCGAATGCGGTCAGCTGAAAGGCAGCAAGATCACACCTTACCCACCCTGCTGTTACTTGTTTATGGGCACAGCCCTCAGCCAATATCAAGGAGCAGACCTTAATAATGGGTGTGGAAAAATAACATAGCTGATAAACAGCCAAATCTACTTAATTTGAAGTGTGCATTATTCACAGCTCTAAAGTTCAGCTTCAGAAAGAGATCACACAGAACTGCATCTTGTGCTGTAATTTTAGTTTCCTTCATTGCCATCACATGGAGGAACATGTTTGTCAGCTGCATCATTTGCATGAATACTGTGAAGTCTTTTATAGCTGAAATGTTCAAAGCTTAAAATTCCCATTCCATATGATTTTTTTTTAAACTAAAACCCCAACCCCTGCATTTCATCCAGAATGAAATAACAATCTTTAAAGTTTTCCAGAGAAATGAAAACCTTGCCTTGCTTTCCTGAAACGGCTGCTCCTGACTCCTACGCCTCCTCTGCCAGTTGCAGAAATCGTACAGGAGCATGGAACAGGCGAACTGCCTGGCTCTGAACTTGCTTGGAGACTCCCAGCTCAGACTGTCTGTTCAGACAGGTCTGTTAGGGCTTGAGACTTCCAGGCCTCTCCTCTGCTGCAGGAACATCAGGGTGCCTGACTCAGGAGCAGGCTGCAATGCAGGACCCAGACCTCTGGACCGGGCTTGGGAAGTCAAGGAGTCAAGCAATCTGCCAGGGATCTGACAGGGACCTCCGTGCCATTCTGTAGTCAGGATGTTTTCACAAAACATTTTGGTGTTTCAGGTCATCCTTGCTCGTAAGACTTGGGAAGTCTTTAGGGAAATATGCTTTTCCCGTTTCCCTGTGGGAAAAAGGACGAATTGCACATACAGCTTTCCTTTCCTTGTGTCAATCTTGAACTCCACTCAGAGGCTGAATTGGTTCCTCTCTTTTCATTTATTATCATCTTCTGAAGAACACTTTTAATAACAACAGGCTATCTGCAGTGTCTCTGATTTAAGTAGCAACTATTGATTGACTAGTTAGAACTTCCGTGCTTTATGAATTGTTCTCTACAGGTGATGAAATGGGGAAATCAATGCTTCAATTTGCTTTTATATTCCAACCCCTAGTGCAAGTTAAACTTTTTCTAAGCAAGCTTCAGAAGGTGAAGGAAAATTTTAATGTACCAGCAGATTTTGTGGGTGCAGAAGGGACAAACATATCAGATGTTCAGTTTATCAAACACGGTAATCACGACAAAAACATTAATAGTTTAAGCCAGTGATAAGAACTTACTCCAGCTAGAGTTCTTTATTGAAGACGTAGACCATTTTAGAGGCATTTTAGAGCATTTTAGAAAGGCTCAAAACCAAATAGTTTGAATGAGTGGAGAAATACTCTTATTATTGTAGCTGGCCTAAAGCACCAAGGCACAACCTTCACTCCCTCACTGCTATTATTGCCATGGCAATAGTGGTTCACTCTATCAGCCTAAATTCATGCAGGGGGAATACAGTATGGATTTACACAGATTTGCAGTAAAAATACAGTGGAAAGTCATGATGTATAGGCATAGAACCTGCTATTATTTGAGTCACTATTACATTTTCTGGGAGCTATAGTAGTACCGCATGATAATTCACCTACCTTATCACGGCAGAAAACCTCTTTATACTGAGAATGAGGTACAGGATAGGTTAATCTTAATGGCTTATATTGATAGATTAAATGCATATGTTTTGCCCATGCATCAGCTCTGAATTCAAATGAACAGCTATATGCTGTTAATTTTGTACATTTTGCTACAGAGTAAGTACTACATATGTTTAATACATTAAAAAAACATGTGTCATGCATAGTTTTCTGTCAGAAATGAAAACAATGCACTTTGAGGTTTCTACATACTGCCAAGAATGTTTGGAATAAATGGACCTTCAGTCTTATGAAATACAGCTTTTGCTAAAATAAGAGGCATACATGAATAATGGCCATACCAGGTAGAAGCAAATGATTATTCTTGTTTTAGACTAGCCATAAAGTAATGATCATTTCCTCATTTCTGAAGAAAAAATGTTGGGGACAAGGGTAGTATGTATACAGCCATTATTTCAGCAGATGGGGCATATTATATTCGTAGGTCAGATCTTGCACTAATGTAAAAATGGTGTCTCCATCAGCTTTAAACACTTGGTTCCACATCTTTTTTAAGGTACTGTTTATCCTGAAAGATCAATAATTTAATCAACTGTTCATTATTGTGATGATTACCATGCAAAAAAAATACCAGGTCCTGCTTAAATGAACACACCTTCTATTATATCTGTGCTTATTATAAGGAGTGTAAATGTTGGATATTCTAATGAACTAGCAGGACTCTAGAAATCTTCATCATTAATCAAAAACTTAATAAGCTACCAAAACAAGATTTAAAAATGAAATTTAAGCAGTACTAGCAAAGAGGAAATTTTAAAATGCAAAATGAAACAAATACCACAAATTACCTGAAAAGCAATCTAAGACAATAAATATTGTGGGTAATAAAAGAAACAGCATTTCCTTCTCCCCTGCCCAGTTCAGTTTGGAACTAATAATTACAGTTACATCTGCCATCATAAGAAAGCATCATAGCTGAATAAAAAGGGAATGTTGTTTTCATAGCTGAAGCTAAATGGTAAAGCTGTGGGTTGCCAGATCCTCAGGCCAGGACCCAAGCTCAGCAGTTGTAGCTTTAGCTCTTGCCATGTACTTCTGCTATAACCCTGAGAGAGTTAGGTCCATATTCCTATCTCCCACTTCAAGCACTGAGTCTCAGGACAGGTAGGGTAGTTAAATGCTCCGGTTTCACAAGGAGTATAAAGATGGTGAGATAAATGCCACAAGTTAGAAAAAGACTAATTTTCTCGCATGACCTCTCCAGCAATCAGACGGATCTTCGAAGAGCCATCTGTCCTCATTAGCAAACAGGGAGACATGTCCTGGGTGAAGGAGGGTGTCAAGCAGGAAGCCTAAAGCCAACAAAAAAGCTGGGAACTGCAAATGCCTGACCAAGCACCTGTCTCAAGGGTTCCCAGCTGTACCTCTGTCTGTAAAAGATTAAAAACATGGTGCTTATTTTGAGTGTAAAGATTTTTTGAAGTTTCAGGAAGGCAAGGTGTCATCTTCTCTTCTACCATGCCCTAGGGCAAGAACGTCCAGCCTATGCCCCATGGTTTGATTTGGCCCGTCAAAAATATTCCATCTGATCAAAAGCCCGCTTAATGCCACTTTCTTTCCAGAAGACCTTCAAACATAGGTGAGACCTTAATTATGGCAGCCATCTTTATGCTAACTTCTTGCCGAAGATCCCTCTAGCCCCTCCCAGTCACTTCCCTTTGCTGACACTGTAATGTAAAATTCATGAATCCAAAACCATTACAAACCCAAGATTTCTGAAGCTGCATGTAAGTGAGATGGCTCTGTGAAATAAGCTGAGTCCTGGCTTCTGGTCCCTGTTTGCAATGCGGTATAGACATTTTCATCCAGTGATACATGCAAAAGCAGACACCGCAAATGGATCCCAAACTGAGGTTTCCTCCCATGTGTAGGATCCTTACATCACGGCAGCAACAGAGTACACTACTTCTCTTCTTAACTCTTGCTTTTTCTCTGGTCCGATTAATCTTGCATCACGGATGTCATGACAACCAGATTCACTGGGGGTAACAGCCCCTTCGTAGTCTTGTCTCGACCTTGATGGTGCATTCGCTTGGGATGGGGTAAGATCCTCTCAGAATGGCCAAGGATTATTGCATGAGTACCCCCCGCTCCACTGCATGAGTACTCTGGCATTGGCCAGCTTTGGGCTGTGCACAACAAAATATCCGCTAGCTTGGTTAAGTTATTAAGGACAATCTTTTGGATCATGGAAAATGTGGAAACAAACTGTCCTCATGCGCAGGAGAGCCAACCACTCAAGCCATTCTGGGAAATTATTTGATTATTCAAAAGAGTACAACATGAGCCCAACATGACTAGTTTTTAAGGTCTCTCTTGTCATTCAAACCCTGTGCAGTTGCTTAGGCATGGTGCTTCTCTTCTCTTGCCAAGGCTTCTGATCAGGTGCAGAAGACTCTGCTACGGTGCCTGAGGAATATTTTTTTTCCTCCAAAGTATATATATTTAGTGATTCCAGGCACTTTCAGGCTTTATGCAGAGTGTGAGAGAGCAGTTTGCATTTGTCCTTGAGATTTCAGTTGAACTGCTCTCACAGAGTTGTCTAGCACCTTTTGTGGGTGCCCACTCTGGTCCCCAGATGCTGCTCCAAATGGTTAACAGGTCTCTCACAGGTGCCACATCTATAGCAATGTCTCATATGTCTGATAGCATGTACTGGATGCCTCTGTTTAGCACTGAGCCACTGAAGTGTGATTAAATCTCCATTTAATTGGAATCTAGGCATGAGGATGAGAATAATAATTCCCAAACTGTAAGGAGGTTTTGAGAATAAGCTCACTAAGGTTTAGTACCTGCTTCAAAACTAGAGTGAGAGAGTCACAGAAAAGAGTTTTCCATTACTTTCACACATTACCTAATGAATCTTCATAGCATCCTGGTTAGGCCAGAATTATCATTAATGGATTTTTATCCTCTCATGGTTACTAAGGCAGAAAGAATTAGTCCAACATACGTAAGTTGGCTGCTAAAAATGTTATCTATTTATTTATCCTTACAAACATGTATTTTGCATGCACCCAGGGACCACAGTTTGGGTATGTTTGTTAGAAAATGTTGGAGTAAAAGAAACCTGTTCACACTGACATGGCTGACTGAAATACTGGATTCGCATGGCATAGACAGAAAACCCACATAGGCTGGGCTAGCTACCAACCTATATGCTGTTACACTGGTCATCGTGATGGTATGCAGAGTAAATGGATAAGAATATCCTGCATCAGCTCTTGTTGAGAGAGTAGAAAAGTAAAAAAAGCAAAACAAAAATTGGGGGGGGGGAAGTGCTGAAATTACAGAAACTTTTTTTCTGTAATGTCAAAACATGCTCTTTTTCCAATGTGCTTATTACCTATGTTTTGATCCCAATGCTATGTTACTACTGAGCCTGGGGAAAAAAAGGAATTTGAAAGACTACAGTAAACTATCTCCATTAGAGCTAAATGTGTTTTAGGGAGCTTGTTTCTATTACAGAAACAGAAAGGAGGAATGTTTTGTCACATGGGAGGTGTTGAAAGGCAGGTCTGGTCAGACATGCCAAGTTGTATTTATGCCTACAACTGGCCCGATGCTCTGCTGAGGAAAGCACGGAGAGCTGCAGTGGAGGTGGTAGAGCTGAACTGTTTGTACAGCCCAGGCAGGCTCCTGAGCACGTCTCCTGTTTTCTTATGATTTGAGCACACAGTTAATTTTTTTAACCTCTCACAGAAGTGCCAGGTCAAGACCATGTGGCAGTCAAAGGGCTGGTTCGGCGGGGCGCTTTTATTTTTTTTTTACACTCAAAGAAAAGTATCGATGGAACAAAAACAATTTTCAGGCTGAGGTGGTGTAGAGGCACACAAGCCCCAAGGAGCATGGCCAGGCACCCTGCACGCTTGGCAGGTCCCACGGGGATGACCCCCTTGCCCTGCCCAGACGTACCTCTCTCAGGGCTGGGGGACCCACACATTACACTTGCTGAGGATCGCAGGTGGAGAATCCAACATCTCGCAGAGTAAACTCAACTGCAGAGGGGTTTATGGCTCAGTTTTAGTGTTCCCTTCTTTTTCTACGACCACCATTACCACCAGCGGTTTAGTGGTTATATGTTCAGCGCTGCTCTCTAACAGCAAGAGATTAATTGCCCACTCAGACACCTGAACAAGGAGCCACGGCTTTCAGTACAAGAATAACATCAGCAGTGAAAAGCAGCTCCTCCCCGTCACCCTCCTTCCCGCTCTCTTCCCTGCACCCACTCTCCGTTACTGTAATATTTCTCACCGCCAGGTAATCTGCACAGCTACCACTGCTTTAAAGTGCTGAGGGTGGTATAGCAGAAGGAGGGCATGCTATCTTTTAGCACATGGCTATAGACCAGCGGCGATAATCGTTTCAAACTACCTAGGAAAAAATAAGCAGTATAATAATGTTAGTCAGGTAGCTTTTTCTACCTTATCAACACCTGCAGACCCAAACCCGCACTGACAAATGCTACACCAGAGGGTAGGATAAGTGGAATTAGAAAATATTACCTTCAGGAGCTATTGGGCTCCCAAATGCGATATGCAACAGTAATGTAGATAGCATGGAAAAACAGACAATAAGTACAGCTTTGAATTCAAACATGACCTTCAAAGAGCTTTTTCTTAGAAACACAGAGTAAAAGCCCTAAACCTTTGAAAGAGCATGACCAAACAATAAGCCCCCAACTTCGTGTACACCTCTGAGAATTCATTCTCAGTAACGGACTCTCAGAAGTCTTTTATCACAGTTTTAAAGACTTTATTTATCAAATTTGAAAGATATCTTCTCTTTGGCCCATTTTTTCACAGTCTCAAGGTATTTTATCAATATTCACTCAGCAAGCACAAGCATATTTCTAAGTGACAGTACAGAACAGTATGTGATAAACTGGAACATTTTTGCAGCTCAGACCAATGTGCAAGATAAAAGCATATAGGCTCCTGCAAAAGCAGCAGGGCTTTGGCTGAAATGTCAGAAGCAACTATTTTGTGAGGAGTGATTCATTAAGCTGACACTTCAAAAACTGGAGGAGCTGTTCTAGGGCTCCAAGCTAGGTTTGAAAAACCTAGACTCCCTTGAACTGTAGGTTCAAAACTGGCAGAGTCTAGTAACCCTACTCGTACTCCTCCAAGTGAGACAAATTGTGCTCTATGAGGCTTAGGACAGAATATTTCATAGGCAAGATCTTCTGTAAAGTGGAATTGTGTTTGCAATTCATAGACAGTAGAGAGCCATGACAATTTTTATTAGAGAAAGGGATGTTTCTAGACATTTTTGGTCAAAGCTGAATAATTATTATTCTCTTTCAGCACTGCCTTTCAAGAGTGGGTGAAGAAAATTCCTGTATGAATACAATTTGAGGATTACCTGGTATGAAATGTGCTTATGAGAAAAAAAAACCAAAACGTGATTGTTAAATGGATCCTTCACTGAACAGATAATTCAAGTAACTATATGAAGCTTTTAAAATTAAATAAACTGCCAATGAGATTTTGCAACTGTAACTTCAGTGTAGAAATTGTAGAAATTGGACAGTTGATCCAGAAATTATTACATTTGTAGTGAATCTTCATTGCTATGGGCAAATACTCTATGAATGCATATAAGCCATATAAAACATTTGTAGCCTACATATGAGACAAATGAAAAAGCCTGGAAGACAATCAAAGAAAACAACCTGTGAATAAGCAATCAAAAAATAATGTTGAAAGAATGAGTTAAGTTATGTAAGGCCAAATGTTAAAATCAGCCTGATAATTAATCCTGCAACCAATAAGGAATAGAGGGATAATGCTCTGCTCCCTCTAACTTACTTAATAATATTCTACAACAGCTAGAAGAACAGCCAATGGAAGAAATACAATACCAACATTAAATTCTGCAAAGTGGATAAAGTATTACCTTGTACTAAAGCAGCAGACAGTACTTTGATTTAAGCATTCCCTAATTCATCTGTTAGATAGCCAAGGCAGACTATTACAAAATTGATCTAAGGCACATCATGATTCAGTAAAATGATTATTTTAGGACATGTTTTTTGTTTATTACTCTTGATAAATTACTGATAGAAATAGATATGTGATATGGTAGAAAACATATGTGTATTGACCAATAGAAAACAAGAATTATCCAAAGGGATATTATAGAACCAAAACTTAACACTGAAATGCATCCAGTCCATTACAAACAGTTTTTAGACAGTGTGTTTAGGTCTTTTGTCTATCATTATTGTGGTGGAAACAGCAGTGGCATAATTCCTCTTGGCCTCATAAAAGTTAAGAACTAGTCTTAGTTCCAATTACATAGTGCTAAACAGCTCAAAGTCTCCTGCTGTGATGATATACAACATTTTTGCCTGGTAGTGAGTCTTTTCTAAAGATAATACAAGACATACAGTATCAGTGGATTACAGAACTTGTGAGGCTTTCTTATTCTGAGCAAAAACTTCAGCAATTACATATGAGCAGAAGAGCTCGTTTACTGCAAGCCTGTTGAATGCATGGGTTAAGGCCTGTGCTTGGGAAAATTGGGGGTGGGGAGGAGGTGGCTCGCTGGCAGTGGCAGGGGTGACCAATATCTAAAAATCAATTCATGTCATCAGCTTTAGAAAGGTAATCAAGTGTTACATCTACATTCCCCTAACAAGTTCTAATCTACTGAAGGTTTAACTACAGTTGATTTAATGAGGCTACTCTGAGAACGGGAAGGAAGTTTGGGGATTTTACTTAAGAAACAGTAGATGCAGGAGCAGACACTTGGGATTTGATAACTGAGGATGAGAAGCCCTTGTTAATCATGTCTTCCTAGAAGTCAATAATTAAAATCTCAATTTTTCCTAAAGGAATTCTTCCTTCACTGTGCCTGCAAACACAGTCCCTGACAACTGTCATATAACTTTCAGGTTAAATGTTTTAGTCTCTAGGACAATAATTTAATAGATCTTTTATTCTTCTGAAGTCTGCCAAATTAATTATTAGAGCTACATGAAAAGGGGCATTTACTATAGAATAAATCTGCTATAAACAGCTAGGACCTGTTACGGCTTTCAAAATAGATTTAACTCTCTTAGAGTGAAAAAGTGGTTCTGTTCTCGTAAACCACCCTTTTAGAAAGGGCTGGGGGAGTACATTGGCACAGTCCAGGAAATTTTAGTTTGAGGATTACATTGGCTCACGGGTTTTGGTGACTCTGTGTAAACTCTTCTTTCAAAATACTGCCTCTGCCAGTGAGCAAAACCCAAAACACACAAGAAACAGTGGTATCATGTATAACTTGAGTTTACTGAGAGCGGAGCTCAGCCATTCATAGTTCCTGTAGAAATGTTTCCTGCATTAATTGCATCACTCTTAACTTATTAAATATGTAACCAACTTTGTTTGGGGTGAGAGAAATGAATAGAAGTGACTGAACCATCCAACCACTGCGCGTAGATACATATGACAATGCTTCACATTGCTCACCGGGTCTTAGCAAATAGTTTAAAGACTTTGTTGTTCTTATCTTAAAATACGTCAGTTGCAGGAAGAAACAATAGGGAATTGTGGAATTATCAGTTTACCCAGTGTTGTCTTGGAGCTATCCTGGGTTCTCACTGTAATATAGGAACCTACAGCTCACTCCTCAGCTGGTATCAAGGAATCAATATAATTACAACATGAAGAATAAAACAAATAAAATAATAAACCAAATAACAAATCAGTTCCCCATGGACAGCAATGAACAAATGTCTTTCCTCTGCACTATTACAGATTCTTTCATAATATCAGTCCATGATATTTAAGGCTACTTTTAAAAAGGTGCTGGTAATAAAGACAACCTCAAACCAAGTTCCTTTTGTCAAAAAGTTTGCTCTAAGCTATATATATTTTTCTTTTGATTATCTAAGCAGGAAATAAAAATGCAATTAAAAAAAGAAAGAACAGCAAGAGCAAATGCACCCTTTTTATTTTCCATTTCTCTTCTCACTTGTCATTTATTTTCCCTTATGGCAGCCACCAAGGTTTTTACTATATTTGAATTTCATACTCACAGTCCTCCAAGGGCATTAACCATTGAGGATTCACCTAATTCTGTTCTCAGATTGAATATGATGATAACGTACATGTAGATTTCTGGTGCTGTGAAACACACATTTGATTTCAGCCAATTTTGCTTTCAAACACACTCCTAACAACTAATTCATAGACTAAAGTGCACACCCATCACCCTCAATTAAGGCAAATATACTGATCCAAGTAAGTGTACTTCCCACTTGGAGAAACTCTGGAACACACTGCCTTAGATTCTTAGTACACCTTCCGCTTCCCAAACTCTTTAGGTTTTCTTTTTTTTTTTTGTACTTCCATCAGGGAAATTGCTTATATTGTAAGGATTAATGTCTCCCAATAATATGAATAGTTAATTTCCCAACAGGATATTTAATGTATTCACATCAGCACATCATAGTGGGAAATGTGTGGCCGGTAACCACATGGGGTTAATACACGCTAGCTTTGATGATCTCAAAGCCAGATATTCAGCTGGTGTTCATTGGAATGCATCTCCATTTCATTCTATGAAGCAATGCCAATCTATACCAGTTGAGAAATTGGCCTTTCATCTTCTTTCTTTTACAAAGCTAGAGCAGAAATTGCTAGAATCAGTTCTTGGTAAACTTTTAATCTCATTGACATTAAATTTGGACCCTCATAACCAGATCCTGCATGAATTCCAGAGACTTAATCTTCGCTAAATAGTTTTTCATGAGTAAATACCAATGACTCTGTGACGCCAGAAAGAGAAATGAAAAAAATATGTTCTTGTAAGGAAAAAAGGTGTTAGAAACACCAAATAAATCAATTCTAGTTTTACAAGGATTCCTAACGTTTGAATTTTAACAATTGAGAAAGATGCATGCCTTCTGCCTAGTCTGGAGGGAGAGAATTACCTCCTACTATACCTGGGAGCTGTTCAAAGTGATAGTCAGAAAAATGTTTTTTAAATTAAAAGCATACTTTGCAAAGAATGACATTTTGGGCACAATAGTCACTCATAGCAGACTTCAGCTTACTTCTGAAATATTCAGAGATTTTTTTTCGCCTAGCACAGGGAATTTGATGTGTGTGAAGCAGAGTAAAGATTAGTCTTGACTATGAGGTCCTATTTAATTCTGTGGGAGCTCAAGAGTGCTATTGGAGGCAGCTTTTGCAGGCTCCAGTGCATCACAGAATCCAAATACTTGCAGTCAGGAGAAATGGAAACTGCAATATACAGGAATGGAAAAGACTAAGTAAATGTGTTATTGTGGCTATTTTTTCAAAGACTTAGCAGTTTTGAAGAGGACCTCCTAGTTGTTGCCACAACTCTAAAAAAAAAACCATGGGAAACAATGAAAGAAACAAATAGCGGGCAGTAACTGCTGGTTCATGTAAGGGCACCACATAAGGACAGGTGATATGGCAAAAGCCATGGGAGCCAGTGAGAAAGTGGGAAACCATATAACTGTGCCAAAAAGCTCAGGAATGACAAACTGAAAATAACTCCTCAGAGCAGGACCTCACATCACCTTGAAAAGTTGCTGAGAGAAAGGTGATTATGACCTTGGTCTGATTTCCCGCAAGGAAAACTTACAATCTCATCAATTCTGTGTTAACCTGAACTCATGGAAACAACCTGAATTCAGCCAAGCTGTGAGTTAGTGACCATTAGTTTGCTGTTGGGTTGGGAGCTTGAAAGTAAAATATTTGCTTTTAATGTGTTGCTGGCTACAAACATAATGACGGAAAATGAAGAGAGAAGATCAAGATTTTCAAGAGAGACCCAGCTCAGACTAAAGAGTTTCAGAAATACAAGCAGATGCTCTGTGAATAAGCGTAGAAACTATGTAACATTTGCAGCCATGTTACAGAGGAACTAGGTAACATACGCCAAATTGCAGTCCTCAGCCCAGAAAATTTCTTCATCTCTGAAGTGCTCACTCTGACGGTTTGCAAAGACTTACTCATGAACAAGAGTATGTCATTTACTTCTGTTGATAAATTGACTCATCAGCTATAAAACTGCCCTTTGGCTGTGTTTACTCATCATTGCTAAAGGTACAGAGATGGCAGGTGTCATGCATTTCAAGCAAGTACATTCAAGTAATGAGAAAGTGAACTAGTGCTGAATATTGCTACTGACTTACGCTATAGAACTTTTATCTTATGCTTTGGCTTATGCTAAAATCAATGATTCAAAGGATAAAAGAAGTCAGAGAAGACAAATAGGTGGGTGGATGGAGATACTACACCAATAATCCCATCCTGCTAAAGCGGAATGATGCGATCATCTAATAGAAGATGTAGATAAAAACTCAGTTTCATCTTCAACAGGACAAAGGCCTTGGAGACCTTACATTTAGCTCCTTCATAGTATAAACATGTCAAGTATTTAACTGTTAACAAGATATTGCTTCTTATCTGTCTCTGAAGTTTTAACTCTTGGGGTGAATGTTATCCTTCTTGATGCTTCCACTTGGAGAGAGAATCAGGGAACGAGGTACCAGATATTACCCTACTAAAGACAAACACTGCTGGAAAGGTAGGGGCAGAAAAACAGTTATGTGTGATCGTTTAGCTTTTGATTATCTGTTTAATGTGCTAATGCAGGCAGTTTTTCTGTTTATTTGCATGACTAACTGTGCTAGCATGATAGCCCCAAACATGCAGAGATGGCAGTATCCACATAGAGGCCCTATGGTCTAGATTAATTTCCAAAAGGTTATTTCCTTGAAAAAAAAGTGTATTTGCTTTTATGAAGTGTTCAAATTACTGATGAAACTCATTTAAAATAAAGTTACAACGATACAGGAAAAGTTGCAAGATTAACTGTGTCTTTTGGTAAGCACTGAAAGCAGAGTAAAGCATGTAAAGATGGGCGACGGTTATCCAGATCAGCTTTAACGGATCTCGATAAAGCTTAGGCTGCTGGAAATGATTAAGTTAAAATCATGCCAACATACTAATGGTTCTGCATATTAGAAGTGTTAACTACTCACAAGATTGAGGAGGGATTATTACCTGACATTTTCCTGTCCTTCCTGAACTCCAGAGTGTGACAGTTTGAATTAAAACAAAGTTATCTCTGTCAGGAGAGGATGAAATAGAAGCGACAAATACTTAATCAAGCCAGAACTTGGGACGCTGAATTGGGGCTGAAGGTGATTACAGTCACCGGTGACAGAATGTTATCCACCTACGTGTTATATCGGTGAAAAATAATAAGTTATTAGTTTGAAATTTGTGAAGTGATTAATCCAAGAATCTTACATTATAATGACAGAGGAGAGATTTACTGTATTTGTATTAGAAAAAGGCTGAATGTCTCTGCTTGGACTCTGAAAAGCCCACTTACAAGAGATAAGAAGCTTAACTAAGCCATTGGTAGAGGGGACATTAAAAAGCAGACCCTGGAGTTCAGGTTCAAGCTGAATCAAGACCAACACAGAGGTTACAAAATTTTTGCAAACTCTTTCAAACTGCCTTGGCAAAAATCCTATCAGATGAACTGATTATTGTAAGCTTTCTACATCTCTTAATTAGTAGCAATCACATGAAATCAAGAACTTCTGTGGAGTTTCCCACATTTGATCAAAAAAATCTTGGGAGACTGGCTACTCCTTTATATCTGAGCTAAAAAGTAGGTATCTTCTCTTTCTGGATCCAGTTCTGAACATGTACAAAATCTGGTTTTTACTGAAGTGCTGGATATTTGAAATAAGCAAATGCATACCTGTGAGGATGTCTTTTTTTCCCCCCTCTGTTAGTTATTTCTTATTAATCTGCAGTATACAAAATATCTGAGGCATTCTTCCCATGTAGTAAAATTCTATATTGATATGGTTGGGTAATAAAGAACAAACGTTCCTGTGTGTCTGACTAGCTAATGGCCACTGAGACTGACACAAACAGCATTTGTTTCATGTCTTTTTTTCCCCCTCAAATATGCCCATCAGGATTTTCTTACCTTCTGATTTTTGTCTCTAATCCTGCCAAAAAATGCAGCTCCTGTGGCTCACGGCAAACCCCAAGCGGTATATTCTGTAAGAAAACTTCGGTCTTCGACATAGAGCTGTAGGAAGTGGATGACCTCTTCTATGTAGCTGGAGTGCTGCTGGCCAGATGACTCACGGAGGAAACACAATATTGACACAGACATACAATGCTTGAAAAGATTTTGTTTAGCAGTTGTTTATTTACTCAGAAACTTGGTACCACATTAGCACTTTTGTTCTGACTTGGGATTCACTGATTATTTCCAGAAACCCTGACTGCTATCAGCGTAACAGCATTAAAAATGCTTAAAAACAAACATGCATTACAGAGTCCCATACACAACCGGGCTGTCTGCTGGATAACTCTTGCCACATTGTGCATTTAAAAAGCAAATGAGGCTGGGAAAAGGTCCAGGAGTTCAAAAATTGGAGCCACGAGTTTTTATTGGCTTGTCCACCAGTACACACCTTCATCTAAACTCACCTACTGTGTCACTTTGTCAACTGCAATTTGGCACAACAGTGCAGATGCAATGAAGTCTGTATTCTCTGAGTGAAAATTTGTGAGTCAGTCATTGAAAGACTATGAGTTTTAAGCCATTCATTTTGCGTTTCTAGTGAGGTGTAGGTGTTCCTTGTGTTCTCACAGCATTTGGTAATAAGCCATAAGACACAGATGAAGGAACGTAGTGAGCTAAAGAGGGAGTCTAGTAGGATATTGCAAACACTGTTCCTCCCAGTTGAGGGTAATTTTATGTGTCATTATGGGAAGACATATTTCATCGGTATTCTGCAGGCGTTGCAGGAAAATGCTACTATTACAAAAGCCAGGATCATAAACACAAAAAGGGAGGGGGAGAAGGGTTTAGTTCTCATCTCTAAGTGTAAAGGATACTTCAAAACAAAACTAGGAAATAAGGCCATACCGGTCCGATTAAAGCCTATTGAAGTGAACTGAAAGATTTTCATTTATGTCAAATGGTGTTGGATCTGTTCCTTTGTGATTCTGTGTTGCTATTTTTGGTTTTATTCTGGAACACAGCATCACAATCATCTTTGTAGCTGAAAAGCATTCCTCTCTATCATATTTTAGAGAACGGGGGTTCAAGCCACAGGGACACAATATTTCACCTTGTCTAAAAGGTGCCCAAGGGAAAATGAAGGCAGAGTGGTCAAGACAAGTGGTAGTAGCTGTCTTTCATTGAATCTTGACTGTCTAGGAAAGCATGAAAACTCCATTTTATTTATGAATGCGAAGTTTTAACAAGGAAAAAAAAACCAGACTGAGCCTCTCTCAAGGGTATGAAATTAACCTATGGAACTATCACATGGCTGTTTATATGCTTGTACAAGTAAAATTAATGTGGCACAATACACTTTTTCCCCCCCTTCTGCTTGGCTGAACTGTATTTTCACAGCAAACATCAATTAAATAAGAAAGATCAAGCTAATAAACTGTATCATGCATACTCTGTGATTATTTGTAGAATTCAGTATTTTCCCTATAACAGCCTGTCACTTTCTGAAAGACACAGCAGAACTCAAGCTTTCTCAAAATATAAAAGCTGCCCACAGAAAAATTATCTTTAATATTATTGCTTCCGTTTGTATGTGTAACTTATTTATGGGAAAGACCTCATATTTCATGCTATATGGGCAAAACTCAAAGCTGCGATACTTATATTTTCTCAGCTAGTATTCTTCTAAGAAGGTAACACTCCCAGTTTTCTTTTACTCCTACCATGTTTTCAAAGGCTACATTCTCTTGAGGCTGGGAATACTATCCTCAGCTAGGGCTTTTTTTGTTGTGAAACCTGCAAGAAGTTAGAGCAAAATTGTCTTGTGTCAGCTGCATACTCACTCAGGGTAAATAATGCAAAAGTGTTGGGTTGATAGCTTTTAAAAATGTTATGCTAATTATACTACTGGAAAAGAAAAGCATCAGGCAAAGTTAAAGAAATCGTGTGAACTAAACTCAATGCCACCAATGAATGCATGCAAGTTATTGAATAAATCATCCATGGAGTAGAATAGAGCGAGGCTGCAACAGATAGGAAATGCCCACAGATGATCAGCTGGTTTCCCCGAGCGTTTCTGTTGAGATAAGATTAAATACTAGTTCCTGAAACACCTCCTTGATGGCAAACCCTGTTCTACCTGTATATTGAAATCTGAAGCTTTAGGTTAAAAGACTACTAAATATCATAAGTGCCACCTAAAACTTAAAAGATTATTACAAATATCTTCAAATGTGACTTTACACTGCTATATTGAATTGGATCTGGGTGTGCCAGAAGAAGCCACAGCATGGGCCTTCTTTTGGCACAAAAATACTTCTGTCAGTTTAAGATGTGCCTGTAAAGCCACAAGCTCATGCTAAATTGATTTGCTTAATGTTAAATATAAGCTCACCTACAAGCTGCCCCCATCTAACTAAAGTGAATTAAGACAAATTAGTCTGAGTTGTGTCTAGTCACAGACTCTGAGTACAAAGGCAACTGTGTATGCGGTGCAGCAACAGCCACCAGTGCCCTTGCAGGTTTCTTGCTCTGCTCCAAAGTGGCAGCCGGGCTGCTGATTACCCTAGATAGCCAAAGAGTCATTAGCAAGGGCTGAGGGAATTGTCTAATGACAATCAGTGTCTTGATCTGCAGTTATTTATTGGAATTTTTGGCTGGACCATCCTTGTACTATTTTAATTGTTGAATGTGTCATGTGAAGACTGGAAACCTCTGCAGGACATACTGGTTAGCTTCCTCAACAGCCCATTCAATCTCTTTTTTTACGATGAACTGCTAAAAATATACAGACAGTAAAAATAGATAGCTTTCTTGGTTCATTTTTAAAGGCAAGAATGAGCCTGTACAATGCAGAATCAAAATGCTTCCCTGTCTCTAGTGACTGCCATGGTCAGATCTATAATTGCAAAGGCAATCAATACAGGCTCCCTCAAGCAGTACTCCTGAAGGAAGATATCCCTTGCCAAGGCATCTGGATCTAGTATATAGCTATAAAGAATTACACAATTTGCCAATAGAGATGAGATTTCTATTGGCATGCATTGTTTTACTAGATGCAAATAGGTTTTCCATCTATGGGGCACAATAGGATGAGTTAAGGAGAGATTTTTCAGACACTAAATTTCCTTGCTATTGTGAGTTTAAAGCAGATGGTGGGCATTTTAATATAACTTTTTGGAACAAAAGCCTTTATTTAATATTATTTTTTTTAAAAAGACAGCACCCTGCTGGAATTGTGTAATTTCTCTCATTGGGGCCGCATGGTTTGTCAGGTTGGTGATTAGTTATGTTGGCTTTCTCATCTCCTCTATAATACAGCAGTAGCATACATGATTAGGACTAAGCATTAAGTGCTCACTTTTTAAGTGTTGTTTGTTATTAATAAACAGAGAGGCTTTCATGTCTTCCACCTAGGAAGCATTTTACAAATATTAATTACATTTCCAAAGCACCAGATTTGTGAGGTAGATCGGGATCAGATTTACCAAAAAGCAAGGCAAGTTGTTTTTTTCTCCCACTTACCACTAACCAGTGTAGCACGTGCCAGCGTAACGTGCCATGGGACATGGCGGGAGGTATTCAGCTGGATCTGAGGTCTCAGGGATGTTAGCATGCTTTCCTCTTAAAATATGAGAAAGAAATTCTCTCAAAGAGAGATATAAAGGACACATCCTCACCCTACTGAAATATGCAGGAATCTTGTTTTAAATTCCAGTGGGATAAGATTTTGATTTTAAAAGGGTGGAGTTCATCACCCCTAACTTTAGTACTCTAAAAATCAGTTGCCAATCATCTAGGCTTTTTTTAAGATTGGGGCCAGGTGCAGCACCCAGTTTTGAACCCTTTTTTAGGATAGGCAGGAGTTCTTTGTGTAGGTGGCTCCCCCTCAGCTGACTCAGGAATATGTTTATATGAGTAACTTGTCCTAGACATTTAACTTTGAGACAGCTGAAGTTAGGTATTGTAAATCCCACCCCAAGTGGAGTGCACATGATAAAGACACACATTCCAGCAGGCAGCGTGGCTGGGCTAAGAATTTATGAGTTCCTATTTCTCAGTCTTACATTCAGTAAAATGTGTTAAGAGGCACTAAATTCTTATTCTAAAGATAATACAGAAACTGCATTATTGTATTCCTTTTTATTCACAATGAAAAAAATATTAACCCAACAAAAAGGTAAAAAAAATAGTAAATGGAACAAAATAAGGTGGCAGTTTCAATGTTACTTCAGTTGATGGGGTGTTGGTAGCAGCCACAGCTTTGGGAGACCCTGTCCTACCCATCCATCACTGGCCCTCCCTTTTTGACCCCATTTAAGCCAGCTGAGCTCACAGCAGAACCCCATAAGCTGCTGGTGCTGAGGGCCAGCAGTCTGCGGGCAAGAGGCTGGAGGGAGGGAGGGCAGGAAGGAACGAACCCCTTCAGCTCCTTGCTGCCGAAGCTCCTGTGTCATAAAGCTACATCCAAGTGCCGCTGGTATTTCCTCAGCCACCAGCTGCTTTTACCTCATAAAGGGGCTTGATTGCTTTGTTCGTTGAGCCTGGGCGATTACTTTGGCACACCCATTATTTTTAACGAGGATTGTTGTTTTCTTTGGAGCCAGGACATCCCTGTTGGCAGCCGCTAACACCTTTCAGCCTAACTGTATCCTGCTAACATGTTCATTTAAGTGCAGTCTGTATATGAACAGACGAGCACAACCCCTTCCCCAAAATGTATGCAACCTTGCCATTAAACAATATTAAAATCTGCGTGCTGCTCACACTCTGATTCATGAAGGTGGTTATGAGTACGGAGAAGTGCAAGCATATGCATGGCTCCTTCAGTCTCACGGGTGTTACACAAATGCTGAAATTCATGTATGCTCCGAGCCTCTGGTATAATGCACATTCAAAAAGACTGCAGAGGTCAAACATCAGGGCAGGTGAGTTCACAAAGATCTCAGAGCTAAGATGTGCAGCACAGGAGAGTGCTTCCTTAGCATTTCAAACCTTTCTCATTCTTGTATCAGGGCCAAATCAAAACCAGCCAGGGAGACAGCGGGCCTGAATATACAGCCCAGTAGTTAGGGCGTTTATTGCAATACAATTTAAATGAAGACAAGAGGAGAGAGTGCCTGACACAGTCTCAGCTAGCCAGCACTGTCCCGGCTGAGAGCAGGGACTTGCGCCGCCACGCTCTTGTGAGTGCTGTAACGCCTGGGCTGTTGATTGTTCTGCGAGCTTTGTCCTCACTAAAAAGTTTCCCTTTTGACAGGCTGTTTTTTTCTTGAAGATGAAAACCTCTCTGTCAAAAAAATTCCCAACCAGCTCTTTCACTAAGACAATTAGCAACTCAAATCAAAAGAACTGCGATAACCCCAAACCTTAGGACTGAATTGCCTTAATTATATATTACACTTGATAGAGCAATCAGAGTTGCTTTGATTCGGGTTATGAATAGATAAGATCGGTGAGAAAGATTTTAAAAGTCACTCTGTGCCTCTTTTTTCTTTTTTTTTTTTTGTAATCGACATTACCTTGACATGTTCATGTAAAGTATCATATTCTCTCCCTGGCATGACTGAACTCTATGTTGCTCACAGTTTTATCACTGCAATGGCAAATATCCCTCTGTATTTAGATGAAGGAATGGAGAAAAAAAATTGTCAACAAAGAAAAGGAAAAAATGGGTTTAGACTACTGGTTTCAGTTTAGGCTTTCTCAACAGACTTTTATCTTGAAGCTGAAGTTCCTGCTATCCTTTTTGTCCTCAATACAAAAATAAAAATCTATTAGAATACAAAATATTTATCTTAGCTTTTCAAATCAAATTTAAATTTTCAGTTATCAAATACATTCCTTTCTTTGAAAACAGCTTCAGTCAGATCTTAAGATTTGACTACAAAAGGATTTGAGAATGCCTCTGTTCAACAGGGAGAGTAAGATTAAAGCCCTTTATGAGAGGATGGTAGGTTCAAGGTGACAATGCATCATGATTTTATACCAAACAGAAGTAACATTAAGAATTATCTCCAGGTCACAGTACTGGCTAATGGTCTGCAAATCATCTTTTTGTGAAACAAACCTGGTCTTAGTTACAGAAACATCAAAAAACATTAAAAAGGAGATATTGAATCACCAAGAGAATGTTAACCTGACAGCAGCACTATCTTGAAAATGTATTTCTGACTGTGTTGTGTTATTTACAGGCCAAGTTTTCAAAACTGGTCTCTATTGTTCCCTGTGTCCAGTTTGCAGAGGGAAGTTCAGTACGTAACATCGTTCTGGGCTTCACCCTTCCTCTCTCCCTCCCTCCTCTTGTATGATCTGGGTGCTCATGTTTTCCATGCTAGGAATTTCTGAGACTCAAGACTAATGTTTCTCATTTGGGACCCAGGTCTTATTGAGGCATTGTATGCCCAGTGTGTAAAACTACGTCTATATAATATTGCTTTTAACTGAGCAAACAAAAAGGTACAGCAAGATCATCAAAGATGAAGTTAGAAGACTTCAGGCTGACAATCACATAAATTTTTATCAGTGTAAGCAATTAAAAACTAAGGACATTGCCAGAGGATGTGGTGAATTCTCCATCCCTTATCATCTTAAATATAAACTGGATGTCTTTCTGAAAGATTTTCTTGATTTCAGCCACGAGTTACTGGGTTTGATGTAGGAAGTATTGAGCGAAATTCTACAGTCGGTGTTAAAAAGGAAGTTAGGTAATACACTACATTATTATAGCGGTCTCTTCTGACCTCAGAATCTCTCCAGAATTTATCTATCATTCAGGACTAATTTATTAAAAGCCTGGATGGCTGTTGCGGGCAATGAGGTATTGCAATACTTCAAGGCTTCTGTGAAAAAGGACTGTTGCCAATGTTGCTGACTGCAGTCAGCATTTTCTGAAGATCATAGGAAATGAAAATACAAAATAAGCATCCTGATTCATGTTCATTCTGCCCAAAATGCTTGCTTCCAAGTATTTTTCATTATCCAGCAACTGCACACCTTAAAATTTGAAGTAAAATATTAAAAATTAATATCTTCCACTAGGTTATGATACTTCTCTGTCACACAAAATAGATGCCTAGGAAATATTACTTCTGCACACTAAGTAGAGATGCATCTCTGGCTGTGAAGATCTTGTCTATAAAAGTCTCCTTGCCTAGGAGCACAGCCTAATCTGAAAATACTCAAAGAATCAGCCAATTAGAAAGCTATCGGTATTAATATTTTAAATTTTCATTCAATTCAAAGATAAACAAATGGTAACTAAAGACTCCATGACCTGATGCCAAGACACAGTTTGTCAAGTGCTTTTAGACAGATCTAGGTCTAGTGTTAACCCAATACAATCAGGCAGTCTCTTGCTTGCTGCTGAGTTTGGTATCAAGCTCATTGTCTGACTTTTGTAATTTCTACATTTTGCTAATAAATGGGACAAATGGCATTTCTCACTTTTGGAGACTCAGAATCTGTGTTACAAAAAGAATCATTTTTCATACTCTTTGGGCAAAATGGCTGGGTAGGGAATCAACTTAATATTTTTGTGAAAGGAGAGAAAAGGAAAAAAATAAAAAAGGAGTCCCAGAATTTTTTCTTGAATTGTTCTCACTAAAAGTGCAGAGAAGTTACTGTTAAAATAGGTCAGCACATTACTTATTACTTAATCTAAAAAATGGAAATCTGGAATGACTATGGAGGGGCTTTATACTGTCAGCTTCTGAGAAGACCTTGAGAGGACTCCTCATAGAAATTTTCTTACTTTCTAACCCCAGAGACAAATAGACGATAGAGACATGTGGGGCTTACCAGGGCATCCGCTCTGGGACCCGGTTTGGTAGCATGGTTATCCGGGAGGTGTGAAACCAGCCCTTCTGTTTTCCCTCACCGGTCTACAAAAAGGAGTATTATGCCTGTGTGGAGCTGTGTTGCTTTTTTGACTCAGCTAAGAGGGAACGAGGGAAACATACTGTATGGAAAAACATTTAAAAATAAGCTCTCCCCCATACTCTACAAAATCTAGAATTGGCTCTAAGGGACAGAGTTTAGGTTTAGACTTTGCAACAGGAGAATATGCCCCTTTGGCACCTCATATGACCTTCTCTGAAGCCTTGGCCCAGCACTAATCCACTAAGTGCACAGTAATGAATTAGTGGGGGAAAAAAAAAGAAAAAAAATTTTCATTGGTGGGTACGTAGGACTGTATTTAAAGAAAAGTAAGCAGTTCTTTCCATATGTTGAATGGCATTCAAGATCCAAACGAGCATTCATTTTTACCTTAGACATTTGTCAGGAATGTGCTGGCAAATACCACAGGCAGAAAAATTGCTGGAAAAACTGGGCAGGGATTTCTATTGTTCAATATGCTTTAACTGTTCTTTGCTGTAGCTCTTTTAATTAAAGGCTATTACTTTGGCATTGGGGTGCTCCAATTTTACCAGAAATCTTGACACTAAATATAGCATATATATTATAAGAACACAATCTAAAACATATTAGCTCAGTGGTTGCATCCTTAAATGCCTACAAGTTACAGTATGTCAGAAAATCTGGGTTAAAAGGGTTCCAGAACTGAAGCCTAGTCAAAGGAAAACAGCAAGAGAGCTTTATTTTACTGCCTGCTCTGACAGGTCACTGGATTTTGATTATGCAGTCAGATATGGTATTCATCCCCTCGATAATGAAAGGTGGGTGGCTGGCTGGAAAGAAAAGGCACGCAAGACGGCTTTTGGTCATTGTCTGCACTATTTCTGGTAATCCTCCTTGCTGTCTAACTCATGTGTTCGGGAAGGATTTGGGCCCGTGGGGTAAATGGAATTGAAATCTCTCAAGAGGAAAAAACGATAAGGAAACAATGTGCACTTGCCAGCATTTTTAGGAGAAGATGTTTAACAAAAGAAGGAGACTGTATTCTGTATTAGGTTACTGCATCGCCGGCTGTATTGCTTTCATTGCTGCCTCACAACGCCAGCTCAAGACAATAGAAGGACTGTTGCTGCTTTCCCAGCTCCTTGCTGAAACTTCAACAGCTGGATCCAAGTATCACTGATCAAATGTCATAATAATGCAAATCACTCACCATTTAATAAATATACATGGTATTTATAGGGAGATACAACCCTTAACCACATCTCATTTGTGGTCTAGTGTGGACTGGGAGAACACACATGGCATAACTAGGAGACCGATCAGCTGCTCTGTAACATAGCTTTTTCTTGTCTTTTTTTTTTTTTAAGAACTGCAGAGCACCAAGTCACATTTCCAGACACTCCTTCCAAGCCCGAGTCCTGCATCTCAAACCTTCTGCAGCACGGGACATTACTGTGAAATTCACAGCATATCAGCTAATTCAAGAGAAATGTAACAGTTAAATTAACATTACAGCATACCAGCTAATTCAAGAGAAATGTAACAGTTAAATTAACATTATCGCAACAGCTTCTTCTGTGGTAATGGCAGCCTACCATACAGACAAGGCACGGCAGTTCCCTTGCCCCGTTTTCCTTCCACCCTCTGGAGGAAAGGTGCCCTGGCCTTCACGGACGGTGAGTTACCAGATTTGAGTCAAAGCTTCTGAGGAGCAACTACGATGGTGCTGTCGGCATAGTGTGATGGGGCAGAATTTTGTATCCACCCTCACGCAATTATGAAAAAACACACCTCAGTTGTCCACCTATGGACAAACACAGCTCAGTTGTGTGAGTCCTCAGAGGCCAGAAAGATGCGGGCCAGCTAAGGTACAGATGGTTCCCTTGCACTCCGAAGGAGCAAATGTGCTTCAGGCTCATGCTTACCATGGCACTGCACCCTCCACCTTCTCTCACCACCTTTCCAAAGGGACTGCACTGGCTTCACGGGGTTTGTTTCACTTGTTCTCCAGTGCCAGAGGCATAACATCGGGACGTGCTTCCACCATGGCAGCATGTGGAGCTCTGCTTGCCGTTTGCATTTATCTGCCCAAATCAGTTTTACAGTTGTTTAGCTCCAATCACTCTAGACTGTGACATTTAATATCAAATGCTCTTCCAACATTCCCACATTAATAAACACAAACAGTGAATCCTCTCTCTGTTGTAATGATGATTTCTGGCATCGTTTAAAAGTGCATATTATTATGCGAGTATTAAGAATTGGTACAGCTTCATGCAATGCTGGAATATATATCGGAAAACTCATTTACTTGAGTTGTAATGTTAGGATTATCCTTCTGTCTTTCATGACTGATGCTTCATCTGGAGAATGCTTAATGTTTTCTTGTCAATGAGTGTTAACTCAAATGAATTATTCCAATCTGTTTACTTTGTCCCTTTCTAACAAACACAAATTATAATTAAAAAGAGAAAAAAAAAAAGAAATGTAAACAGCATTGAAAACCTAGTATGACAACACTGTGTAGATTTTTCTACTCTTAAGTCCACATCAATAAGCAATTTAACAATAGGAGAACTCTCAATGGGAGACCAACAGATGAAATTATTGTAGAGCTGAGCCTTGGAGGAAATTTTTTCTTTGCCCATGTAATTGCATGCAGCTATCCTTGTGTGAAATCCCCCATCAGATTACAGGGTTTGTTGTATGTAAATTGAAGACTAGATGCTTGGTAGCACCTTTCAGCTCTGCAATGCTGGAAATGAGTTTTTTAATAGGAAATTAGATTAGTAATATTTTAGTCAACAAAAATGCGGAAAATTTCTGCATAAAGATGAAAAGATTATTCATGCAAACTGACTTTAAAAACAAGAATGAACAATTGTAAAATTCTGTATACTACTATTCATAAAAATTTCTGTGTATTATTTTTTAAAGAAAGAACGGTATATTCTACTTTGCTGGCTATAGTATTAACCGAGCTTTCGGTTAGCAACAGGTTGCATAATTTAGCGGCTTCTATTTTTAATATGATTATATACAGTTCTCAAAGTGAGGAACAATATGTGGAAAATTACAATGAACTGAGTCCAGATTATAAAATAGACTTTTGCAAACCGTCAGCCAGGCACTAAAACAAGACATTGCCATTTCCAGTCCTTGTTATGCTGCAGTTGATTAGATTAACCTTCAGTGAGTTTCAGAAGCTAAAGTGAGAAAAGCCTTCTTAAACTTCCTCTGCAAATGCAAAAGTAGTTCCTCTAGCATAATTTTACCTTCCTTTGTAGCCCATAGCCCAGAAAACAACTTATCAGGTATTAATAAATTATCATTAATATTATTTATAAACACTTCTTTATTAAAATTGCTCTTGCAGTTTGGGCTGGACCACAGAGCAGAGCCTGAATGTACCATACGCTGAGAAAACTGAGGAAGATGCATGTCATGGACAGGAACCAACAGACTGTTGGAAGAATGAAGCAAAACGTACATCATCATTACACAGGCAAAGACATTCCTGTTCCTAAGAGCCTACTGGCTTTTAACAGCCTGGCTACTGTTGAAGTATTACGAAGCTTTGTGCTTGCCCCTAAGGAAGATATAAAATGTGATGGGTACCCAGAAGGGGGTTCAGACTTCAGCAAGTTCTAAATGGGAAAAAGAATAATATCGGTGGAGCAGTGAAAACTAATGTCTTCTCCAGCTTGCTGAACATGCAGGTGATAACTGTTCTGGGCTCCTGGCACAAGGCTGCAGCTTCTCAAAATCTCTTAAAATTCCTCTAGATAGTTCTTCAGCTTCAAATAGTGACCATGGGAATGTATTTCCCGTTTCCATGAGGAAGAGATCTCTCTCACCCTCCCTTTATAAAAGCTTTTAAGAAGTAGCCCCTTAGTTAAATGAAGAGACCTGAGGAACTCTCTTTGCCAAATGGAGCAAGTCCCCAGCTACTACTAGTTCCAGCAATATGCTCTGTGTTTATAAATGAGAATATTGCTAGGACTACGAACACATCTGAAATGAGACAGTCAGGCACCTGTTGTAAAAATCCATAGAAACCAACTTTAAAAACGCTCCTTTCCTCCTGCGGGGGGGGGGTGTCAGCGTGGGCACAAGGGTGCCCTCACCTTGGGGGGTGCTGCTGGGCAGAGTGAGGTACCCCCGCCCGC
>JAVKLA010000073.1:29816462-29849160 GCA_034782735.1 Sagittarius serpentarius
ACTGACCCCCCCCCCCCCCCAATATTTACTAGCTCTTACTACCAACAATAGTATTCTGTTTTATATAGGATAAAAACTAAACGCAGCCCCTAGTCCCAAGGACTGACAATCTAAACACACCCCAGGGAAACCCACAGAGGAAATAACGAGGGACAGTACAGTTGTTTACCTTGCTGCGTTGTTAATTCACATCTTACAGGCTACGACGATAGAGTGAATCTCTAGGAGGGTCATGAGTTTTGTGCTGAGGTTACTGCCAGCTAGTTTATCCCTTTTTTATGCTTCGGGGCATAAAGGGGAAAAAGAGGCAACTAAGTACCAGTAACGCTGACAAAAGTGAAAGGGAAGTGGAGAACCTTTTTGCTCATATTTTCTCCTCTCCTTCACTCTTCATTTCTTTCCTTATTTTCCTAAGACAAAGATTACTCGAACAAACAAGCAGATTAAAATCGGATAACTGAAGCTATTATCACCCATGGCTGTCATCCCTCCCTCTCTGACAGATGTCACTGCAGTTTTCATCTCAGTGTGCGAACGTAAGCCCATCCCAGACCTTAGCTGCTGTAAGATGTGTAGCGGAAAACAGTATTTCGGGAGCCAATTTGCAAGGGAAGTGGGTCCTGGCATCTTTTGGAAGGGCGCAAGCAGCTTCCTCTTCCATCCAGCTGCCTTTAAACCACAATCATGTCTGTCTGAGCTCTGAAACCATCAGCCAGTCAGACAGAGACTGATACTTCTAAGGAATTGTACAGTAGATAGCATGCAGTGAGCATAAATATTTTCAAAACTTTCCTTAACATTTTTTTGCCCTCCAAAGCTCCTGGGCTTGATGTTTTCCTTCATCTCATTCACACAATACTCTGTACAGTCCCTACAACTGCCTAGGAAGTGTGCACTGCACACAGAATAGAAATCAAAGCCACATTCTTTAGTCTGCTTTTGAGTAATCCCAACTCAAGCTTCCAGTCTCAATTTATAAAATGTGATTAAAGTGTAAATTACAAAAGATAACACTACTCCTAAGGACACAAAAATATTAAAATAAGTTTGCAAAGCTAAGAAGTATCAATCACTGGCAAGAAGCAGGCTAGGATATGAATGGATCGCATGCTATTTAGCGAAACAAATAAATGCAATAGAATCAATCAGCAGATGTAAAAGGGAAAGTGCGAAGCTGATACGAAATAGAAGAGATGCACGAGAGGGCATGAAACAATAACCATGTGCATCAAATCATCAGCTGGTTTCTGCACAGATGGAAAAAAACTCTGAAGAAATGCTACAAGATATTTTGAAGAGGGTTTCAAGCTGGACATGAATTAAAGGCAAATGAATCCAATCTGTGCCTCTCTCTCACTCGCTTGTTCGCTTGCATGTACACGCACACACAAACCCTACTTTCACAAAGTCAGTCCCTCACCCTGGATTTCTGACCCTTGCTCTTCCTCTGCCAAGTTAGGGCTGAACTTTAAATTGACTCTGGAAGGCCAGGGTGTGGTGGCACAACAGCAGCATAAAAAACAGATCAGCTTTTTTCTGTTTGCATTCCTGACAGATTCCTCACAATTCCTATGAACTAGACTGAGGACTCAGGAGAGAAAGATGTAGAAACAGTCAGGCATGGCAAATAGAATTAGGAAATATTTTTAAAACAGACTAGCAAGCCAGGATACGCAATAGCCAAATTCACTTTAAGTCTCAACAACGCAAGTTCAAAGGTTTGAATTACTCAAGAATATCCTGTGTTTAGCCAACACTGCTAATCTGGCACATCTCTTGCTTGTCTGGCCAAGATTTCTTCCCTTCCTTTCTCAACATACCCAGCACAGATAAATGCAGTGTTACAGGCACTCATAAACAGCCCGAAAGTGAGCGAAACATCAGCACAGCTTTGAAAGGCAGGCCATATATCCACAGTCATGATGGGTTTAAATTTTGTTTTGTTGTTCTTCCTGCTGCTTGCCAGCAATAAATGGCAATTTTACTTTTCAACCATGTTCAGCTGGGCTCTACGCCATTTTTTGCTGGTTTTGATGGCACAGTTCTCAAAGACGTATATTAAACTATCTGGCCCATGCAGTAACTCACTAGGGCTGCACTCGTGTTTCCAAGGAGGCCCTATAAGAAGAGGGGAAGTAGGTTTTTTTTAGAAAGGCAGCAGTCTTCTGCACCAGTAACATTAAACTTTCCCATGGAGTTTCAATAGCATTAACAAATTATTTTGATAAAAAAGCCAGCAGACTTTGCAGATGGCTTTTTTAGGGTTTCAACAGAGAAAAATGTGCAAGCTTTACACCCACTCCTTGATGTTGTAAGCTCCCTTACAGTTTGTCCTGTGACCACTCTTAAATACACTAATGTTACAGAGTTAATCTCATAATGGTAATGCCTCCACAAACAAATGACTGCAGTAACGTAGTTAGCTCAATTAACTTTTGAATCTATTTGCTATGCAGAACTAAAGGTCATTTTCTATCAAAATATCTCCCTCCCACTTCCTTATCGCCCTTTGAAACTTATGAGAGTTAATATTAGAAATCCTGTCTACGCCATGTCAGGAAGAAGGCAGGATGACGAAGCCAGAAAAAGACCTTATTCTTTACTAACATAACACAGACACAGCCCAAAGAGAACATCTGCCTTCTTTCATGAACACATCTAATTATGGCAAATTGTTAACACCTTGAAGAGGAGTTTCATAGAAGGGTAAACTTTAACATATGCCATCCTCACACGTAAAACATCCCGTACTTCATACTTTTCCAAACATATGCCATTTTTCCCACAACAGTTTATCGAAGACCTTATTTTGAAAAGGACTTCAACCTGTTTTCCATTCATGTGGATACATTTTTTAGTGCTTGCAATTATTTGCCTGTCCAAATAATTCCACAGAAACATCAAACTATGTAATCTGGGAATGCAGTCAGGAGATGAGACAGCAAGGCCTGCAAAACTGCAAATGCAATTATTTCCCCACTCTCAACTGCAAGCCACAACAATTTAGGTATTTTGCAAAATTATGCCTTTAGTTTATTTGGGCACCAAAAGCTGCCTGTCCACCTTGCAGCTCCTGCTACTCTTCCCCTTGAGATCCCACACTAAAGTCACAGTGAATAATTTGACACTATTACTGCCATGGCAACAGCCTGATGTCGTGCATATACAGAATTATGATTGACATTCCTGCAGTATCCAACAAAAGGAGGAATGAGGGGCAGAGGGAGAAAACCAGACATGGCTCCAGTACTAACGGGGGAAACAAGAGTATCACTGGCACTGTAAACATTGCTTTATTCATAAATCTGCCATCTCCCGTTTTTCACCATGTCAACATTCCTGTGAAGGGCTCCCATCAGAGCCCAAAACACACACTTGGTGCAGAGGGGGCTTCCCCACACGTGTCGGATTTGGCCACAGCGCAGCGGGTGCCCTTCTGACAGTGCTCTCCTCGAGGAGAGGACTCCAAGCTACAGCACAGAAGATTTTTGCCACAGAGGTTAGTCTCAAGAATGCACCTTTTAAATGTCACAGGTATGGCCTAAAATAACACAAGACATTAAACTGAGTGGTTTTTTCCCTCTGAGGATAGTCTTCAGGTGTTCAGCTGGGCTGTAAATCTTTTCTTTTTTTTTTTTTTTTTTTTTTTTGCTCATGTTTATAAGTGTTCACAGAAAGACACACGCAAACCATTAGGAACAGGATAAAATAACATCTGTGAAATATTTTTTAAACTCAATGTCTGCAGCAGTTCCCATAAGGGTCTACAGGCAATACCAAGACGAGGATGGAAACAGCCTTTTATTCTAAATTTCATCTGTACACGGAAAGCTGTTTTACACAGTTTTGTAAATTCTGCGTAAAAGAGCTATTGTCATCCAATGTCACTGTGCTTACACTAATAACAACTTTTAAACATGGAGTACATTATTAACAACAAAAACCGTTAACAAACAGGCATAAAAGACACATATATGTGTGCTGATATTTCACATATATTCTAGAAACAAGTTGGCGCAAAAATAAAATGTGCCAGTAAAAAAAAATAGGCGTTTTTTTTTAAATCACGCAATACATGATTTTCTTTCTTGCTTTCTCTCTTTCCTTTTTGTACACAATATGCTGAGATCCATTCTCAAGCCTTTTCACATCAGGATTTGCAGGCACTTCAGCAACCCAGCTATATTTTTTACAATACATGAAGTTCAGAGCAACAAACATGAAAACAGCTGCTGCAAAAGAAATTCTCATATCCCATATGCACATTCAAATACTATTCACTGCTAGAGCAACCTTTTTTGATTTAGTTATTTTTGGATACTGACATGTTTTCAGGATGATGTGTAACAGTTTGTCTCCACTTGTATCTCATTCATATACTTAAAGGTTTATTTTTAATGTAGCATCACGATGCAACAATACAGTATACGGAAGCACAAGGCAATTGTCCACAAAGCTTCACAAACTGTAAAAAGAAGAAATTGTTTTCTTTTCAGTTTTTTCATCCAAAGAAAAACTTTGATTTCTTCTGCTCTTGCTTTAAGCTATCTCCAAAATCTGCCCAAAGACAACTGTGTATCAGATGACCATGGGATGACTAGTTCTCTTCCTAGACACAAGTGTCCTATGACCAAATTCATTTAGAAGTAAAGCAAAGCAGAACTCAGTTGTATGTTTGTTCATAATTTCTCATCTTTAATAAAACAGTAAAATATACTTATCAAGGGCTTGGCTGTGACTGTATAAATAGTCTCTCTCCAGTTATTTCATTTGTAATGGACTGTGTATTAAGATTATAAGGCAATTGTAACAGGACTCTCAGGATAACTGAAAGTTTAATATTGTTTTCCTCATGAGTCAGGATAAAGGCTTTTTTAATAAGCTCAGAGTGGGGAGAGAGAGAGAAAAAAGAGTGCATATGTGCATAATAGGAGAAGGATAGTTTTTCAGCATATAGACACTTAAATATTGATCAACAAAGACTGGTAATGACTCCACCATAAAACATCTTCGAACTGCGATTGCGATCCAGAGTAGAGCTAAGCCTTATCCACTCAAGAGTGATATGTAACTCTCCTCCTGACCCAAGAGAAATAAAAAAGGACATGGTAATGCTTCCTTCAACCTCAAATTCATTAATTTTATGCCACAAAACTGCATGTTGGTGTAATAAGTCACTGCAAAGTAAAACACATTACAACAAATCCCAGGAATAAGCCATTGACAACTACTGCACTGGGCTACGGGACTCAGTACGCAGGGGTGGCGTTGCTCGCTTCCGCTATGATTGTCAAATGGTGGAACATCCTTCCATGAATTCAACACTTGAGACAGAATGGCAAAGACGTAAGGCCCACCAATGCTTTGCCTGTATTTTTAAAGGCACTGAAACAGACAACGGATATATTCCTTAGTACCATAAGTTTAAAAAGTTTTCAAAATATAAGTCTTTATATGAAAATGTTCCTTATTGCATAAGTTGATCTTCATTTTCTCCACCTCAAGAATAAAATGGTCTTCCCTTTTCTGGTGTTTGCAATCTGTTCAGCCTCGCTACCTGTGATGGTGAAGGTGGTACATCTTGCCTGAAAGGACCTTTAGGAGGGGTATAATTAGGGTCCTGAATTTTCTTGTAAGAGTCATAGTTGCTAGGCCCTTCAGAAGAAGTTTTTTTTTTCAGTTGTTGTTCTTTCCGTCTCTGCTCTTGACGAAGCAGTTCTTGTGTTTCTAGCATTACCCTGGCATTGAAGCCATGTCCCCCCATGTAACCATTCCTCGATCCCTGGTAGCTGGAATATCTGGGATTTTCCTTCGCCGTCTGGAACCCTTCTCCGGGGGAATAGCTCTGCTCCCAGGAGTCTTGAGATACAGAACTGGCATTTTTTCTGCTTTGCCTGTAAAGAAAAATGGAAGATGCTTTTAAGTCAAATATTCCGGTTCCTCTTCTACTGTTATTGACAACAGTCTCTGGAAAGCAGGGTGCTTCTGCAACGCCATCAGGTTTCCCCCAGCTATAGTATTCTCCAGAAGTCATGTTCTGTTCTGCCCCAAAGAGGCACCTTGCCTCTTTTGTTGGGAGAACATTTCCTATAGAGTTCAACTGTATTTCTAGGCCTCTCCACGAGGCATATGCCATGAAAACCCATCCAGTGCTACAACGACCATCATGCTCTCAAGAAAAAACTGCTACTACAGTTCAGTTGCAGACTAGGAAAGACCCATACACATTGCTGTGCTTCCTAAGAAAGCAGGTAACAGCCAGCACTTGTAAAGTCACTCATGAAAGATTTGAATCTAGACTCACACTTGATTAAAAATGCAAAAGGTAGATCTTTAAAACACTTGCTCTAACACTGCACAAGTCAGAAGATAAAGCTCTTTATTGATAGGTAGTTACACAGAGGAGAGTTTCTTCCTTTCATTTCCAGAACTAAGGAATTTCATGCTAACAGGACTGTTTCCCAGTTTGCTATAGCTTTCATAAAAGAATACACAGAGATAACCTTTTTTGCTCATTTTTTGGCTCCAGGGGGTAGATAAATAAATCAAATACATATAGGAATTACAAATTCTTATCTCTTTTCACAATAAATCATCACATTATTTTGAAGACAGATTACAGTTTTGAAATAGCTTTAATTTACTATCAAGCTGCTAGATGCTTTTATGAATTTAAAATAAGATGTGATGATAAAGTAAAACAATTTTGTGCTGCAGCAAAAGAGATATCCACTTTGAGATTAAAATTAGTGTGCGAGAATCAAGCAGTAAACCAAAATATATTGCGACATTAATCAATAAGAAAATAATTTAGTTGTTTATATATGGCTCGTTTTTTCATGTCAACACACATGACTGAATGTGGCCTCATCCAGTGCATATGCACTCAAGAAACAGGAGACCCAGAGAATTTTTCTACCATTAGTAAAAGTAAAAAGTCACCTAATGTTTTTGCAATCTTTCTTCCACATGTACAGTTTGAAAATGACCATATCCACCTTATTTCATAATAGATTTTGAGACCTTTGAATGAAAATTGTTATTCAGGATGAATGTAAATTATTACAGCATAAATTACAACATAATGTAAATTTTTATGCAAATTTTTTATAGCTATTCTTGGTATTCACATATCCAGCTTTAACAAAGAAATGATGTTTCTGAGCCATGTTTTATCAGTCCCTGGAACAAGAGCAAATTGAATGAACCTCTGTAGGCTACGAAACTGTCAGGCTTCTGATCAAGAGCAAGATAAATTTTAAGTGCTAGAAAATTAACTTGGAGTTAAACATTGCTTTTACAGTTTCACGTGGGACAAGGGGATGACTAGTTGAACTGATTTAATTTACTGACTGTTTTTTGGTACTTGTTCAAAATTAGTTGGCCCACTTTCCTTGTCTTTCTGGGAAGAACCTTTAAAATTGACTTGAGTTTATTTGCCTTCAGTACTAATGATTTGAATGTACAAAGGGAAAAAAAGGAGGCTCCTAGAGACTATACAAGATGAAAAACAACAAAGCTCAAGAATGAAGCCAGCGCACAAACTTTAATCATTACAAAGCCACAGTTGTAACATTAAGCTTGGGATCTAAGTTTCAGAGTACCAGTAAGATTTCTTCAAAGATCAGTCACAGAGTTACGAACAGTTTGTAACATTGGAGTACTGGATGTCCCAGCTTGTTATAGCAGTATGGTGGTATTTACAGCGCTCAACTTTAGCCGGAGGTCCTGAAATTTGGTCTGCTCTCAGCACAGCTCAAATACCCAGAGTGCTCAAACAAAGTAATGAAATTATCATTAATTACTCCGTAACGTGCATTGCTAGCTTGCTAGTCATTTCTTATGTTGATAACCACAAATGAGTAAAGTTCTCAGTCACTCCTTTCAAAACAAGCATTTCTATGACCCAAAGCATTATTTTCCAAATTTCTTGTAGATTAATTATCTCCTTACAGTTACTAATTTCTGCCACTGGAACTGCATTGCAACTGACTTCCAACTTTTAAATGCTGCCAGTGATTGAGCAGAAGAAAGGAAGCGAGATTTAAGAATCATAGTTTTAAAATCAAAAATAAACACCCAACTTAAAAGCAACACTAGCATCCCTGCTCTTCCACTCAATCTGTGTGTTGCTGGGGCTAGCAAAACTGAAAGAGAATTTCTCAGGAAAAACAAGATGGCATTAATAGGTGTGGTCACTGCAGAAGGAAGGTAGAGATGAAGAAGCAAAGGGAATATAAAGATTTTCAAAATGACAAACTAACAATCTAAGAAAACACAGTAACATTACATTTTCCTTTCCCACCTTCTAAACGTAACAAAAAAATTCTACACTGAAAGCTGTTATAGCATGTGAAAATCTGAGAGATATGTTTTCTTTTCAAAGATGTTCGTAGGCTAAGAGTTCATGATTAGATAACTTTGATTATGAAGCTTCTATTTGTTTCAAAAAACAGAGTTATGATACACTGGGTAAAACACATGTTGTCACAAAAATTTTTTTTTCACACCTTTTCCACGTGGGGCACAAGAACTAATTCAACCTTGCTGGAAGAGAATTTGACACCAACCTCCTGTGTGAAGGATTCTCCATTCAACCATTCCCACTGATATTTGGAAAGGCAAACACTATTTGCGTAACGCTTAACTATGATAGTTAATTTACAGTACAAGTTGGGTAATCTTTTAATAATTCTTAAAGCTAAATATAAAGAAAAAGACATTTTGCCCAAACAGCTCATTTTGAAAAATCTAAGATTTTTTAAAAATACAGATTTGTTTAGGCAAAAAGTGTCTTAATTTTCAGCATCCCATTGCTAATGACCCAGTAACTTAGAAGAAATGTATGTACTGGAAACTTGAAGGCCCTTGATTTTTTGGACGGAGTTGCTCAGTTCCATATTCTTCTGTTTGAGGTCTTGAGATTTTTTTTCCTTTTAATTTGTCCTCTGTATTGCCATCACAAAGATAGAATTTCTACCCAGTAAGGAACTAGGCAACGATAAAAAAATCATCTGACATGTCAAAAGGGGACAACCCATGTCATGCTCAGGAGACTTTTGTAATTGCAGAAAATTAAACTGGATGGTGTCCCACAAAGAATAGCTTTGTTTTAATGTCTCATTTCTGTGGGGTGCTGAGTGTCATCAGATCCCACTGAAATCAGCTCTGAAGTAATTCTCCTAAAATAAACAGCGACCACATGCTCTCACTTAAGAAATTTCATGCCTCTTCCACACTGAATACATTCCACCTTATATCAACGCTAAACAAAAGTGTCTGCACTAAGTACATTTTCTTCCCACAAATGAAATTAGCTCCAGGCTCCTATACACTGAATAGCTTCAGACAGTCACTGTACCTGGGTAATGAGCTGTACTGCCGCTGAGCTTGTTGGAAACTCTCTCTCTCTTCTTGCCGTTGCCGCTGCATTTGAACCTCTACCGATACCGAGTGTCTGCCGCTCTGTGAGTACGTCTTGGTGCTTGGCTACAAAATGAAAATGAAACTGTCTTAAACAAAGCAGAAAAATACACACAAAAGAGCTATCATTTCAATTGCTATTGTACACATACAGTCCTACTTGTTTCAACATACGGTTCAAGTAGCTCTTTCATAATAATCAGGTTATTTTCTAACCTGTAACAGTGGCCTGCGCTACAGATTCTGCTTCTGACCTACCATTTCTGAGATGTATCAGGAAAGTATTGGTCCAGAATGGGTTATGCTTTTGTAGTAACACTGAAATTTAAATTAAGTTAATGGAACAGATCTTCAGAAGCTGTAAGTTAGCCTAGCCATGGTAATGCTGAGTTTTACACCCCACTGAGGATCTGAGGGAGGAGGGGGCACAGCAGCTCTCTCAGACCTCACCAGTACGCTCAAGTGATGCTCTCCCTTAGCGGACCCATCCTATTTTGTGGTTTGCTTTTCTGAGAGACAGGGAAACATCTTCCGGTTCGATATGATCAAGTAGAAAAATTTAGCACATCTTTTGTGGACAATGGGGAATCATGTATCTCTCAGAAGGATTTTAGATAACATCTTAACAAGGTGACAGTTTGAAATTTTGAGGCCAATACTAAGAGCAAGTGAAAACGGATGGCTTTTCTGTGAATACAGAGCATTACCGGTCAAGATCTAGCAGAATGGCTGGATTCAAACTTTGGATTATGAAAAAGCTTACTTTTGTAGAGATATTACTTTTCATTTTACATTACTAGTTCCTTCAGATTTTGTGATTTCCAGCTGCAAAATAGGGTGCCAGAAAAGTCAAAAGAATGTTACGGGCTTTTCTTGTTCTTTTAATAATAAGGTTTCACCTAACAAAGAAACAAAGCATTATTTTATCTCTTTAAAATTACCAGTTCTATTCAGAACAGGTAAGTCTAATCACTGGGAGGTTAGGGAGCATAACCACTTGTCTGAGCCTGGGACTGAAACAGCTTGTCTCAGACTCGCTTTTGTTAAAGCACTTTGTGCCTTTTTATCAGTGCCTTCCCTCAAAACAAACATCTCTTGTTTTTTGCCAGTATAATTTCTGCTGCAGAAAGATATCACAATGGTTCACAAAGGTCTGCAAGATAAAAGGATTTTCAAAAGCTTCATACATTGAAGACAAGTTTTAGAAACTAGAAAGTCGTCATTTGTGACACAAACTTCTCCTTTGTCTTACTATCTAGTCAAGTACCTGCAGGTAGCCAGAAACACAACAAATTTGAAACAGGTGTACAGCTTTTAGAAACTTAATTTTCAATAACAATACACTTCAGATGGAGCATCAGTCTTGGCTCAGAATTCAACAGGTACAATTTGGTGAACAACTGCCTTTTCCATTATGAGAAGATTACTGTGCAAAAGAATCAGAATGTGAAAGCACAGACTATGAGTAACGGAGAACTTATTTAAGACAATCCTTAATGCAACACTGATGTCTACTTCAGAATAGATTTACTCTGGAAAAACCTCAGTAAAACAGTATTTCTAATGAAAAATGCTTTAGGAATGGCATGATGAAGCAACAAGTCCAGAAATCAGGATCGTGTGTCAGCCTTGTGGGAAATTTTCTTAGAGATGAATAAGCTGTACATATGTATGTCCAAACCAACAACTCCCATGGAGATTTCCTACTATATTAAATAAGGGCAACACATACAGAGCAGCATTTCAGTTATTGCATATGTCAACATTTCTAACTTTCTTGACTTTATTGAGAGTCTTCTGACATTTGGTATTTTATTGAAGGGCTCAGCTTATGGAAGCGAGTGATTACCTGAAAATCACAAAATTTATTTGTGAATTCTCTCCAGTGTGGTTATAAGCAGCTTACAGAGAACCAGAGGGAAACTCAGAAGTTCCCATCTCAACTTCTCCATAAGGAATAAAAACATTTAAACTAAGATTGTAGAGCCAATCTCCTCATTTCATGAGTTCCACTTTAACAACATTGGAAAGCTTGCAGCTACATTATGTCATATGTGAGAAAGTAGTTATCACAGGTAAGACATGAAATCAGAATTGCTTCTCTTTATTTGAAAACAGTTTCCCCTTTTTTAGTTCACTGTAAATATAACAGATTAAAGGATTATTCAGTATAGGAATGGTTAAATTACCAACCAGGTGGAGCTAGAATTGAGCTGCCGCTCAGTTTAGGTTTATACAAGACACTAAAAGGCATCATCTAGAAAGCATGAATGAAAGCACACGCACACACGTGTGCAGAGAGCTGAAGTTACCACAAAAGCCTTTACTAAAGCGAACGAGGCTTTGAAAGCCCTCATGGACTACGAATGGACTAAGATCAAAACGTAACTTCAGAGTTGGTTTTTTTTAATGCACACAGGAACCAATGGTTAAATAGAGGCAGGGGCTATCACGCCTCTCCGCCCGCTGTAGCGCACGCCTGGAATGACTGGATCTCAGGAGTCAGGTCTGGATTCTCCGCAGTTCACAAAGAATTTCATCTAGTGCACAGCATTTGTAATTTGATGAGTTTAAAGGCAAACATCTAAAATCCATTATCTGATTTTCTGAATGTATGAATATCTGTATGCCTTGTTAAACTAAGTGGATTTGCAATACTTGACCAATCTGAAAAGGATACTTATTTAGAGTCCTGTCTGCATGTTGTTCACATCTACAATAAGCGGTTCATATAATCGAATCTGCTATGTGATTTCAAGCATCCAAAAATACAGCAATGAGACATGAAAGTACTCCCTCTGTATGTGTTCACATATTCCCTAACATAACATATATACACACAAACAGGTACATTCAACCATCTTAATAACAAAAAGGCCTTTCTTTCAAATCTTTTCTTTAAAAACCTCAGTGATACCATAGCGAATGCCCTTGATATATGGTTATGCTGATATAAAGACAACATATTCCTTTTTGGATCCTTAACTTGTTCAGAAAAATGCAAATCTCCATACGGTGATTTATCTTTTCAACATGCTTTCGATTAAAGTGTCTAAACCAAAAATACTTCTATCATAAGCAACCTTAGTCTTCAAAACCTCATTGGTATTTTTGTCTCAATCCCCAAAGTATACTTTTATGCATATTTATTTATATAAAATATATACACAAACACACATCTATATACATGCATACCCCATTTATGACAGCACAAAATGGAGGTAATTAAAAGTTGAACTATTTTCACATCTTTCAATAGCAACAAAAAACCACATATAAGGAATACAGACAGCACGGTAATTTTAACACTGATATCAATGCAAGGCTAAGTACAATTATAACAACCTGAAATCATCCAACCAACCTGGCAACAGCTTGGTCTTCACAGTACAGATTGATAAGAACTCTGGCCTTGTTTGCAATGAGATGTATGACAAGCACTGACCTTTTAAATCAGGATGCGGTCAAGGCCACAATAACAACGAAGGCTGCATTATACAAATAAATGTATGTTCATGTCTTCCACAATACATTTAAGCGGCAATGATAGTTATTGCATTCAGCGTTGTTAAACAATACTCACCATGTAAAATTGTGCTTTAAGATACATGAAATTATACAGCTCTCTTCTCGAAGAGGCATTAATTTAAAATCAGGGTTGCAAAGATTTCTCACTTTATGCAAACATTTTTCTCATTTCACAGAGAATGTACCCCCATGGCTCATGTTGCACTGACCACTATCAGCAGTGAAGGCCAGCATATTTTCGGGATAAAGGTCCCTCCTCTCTTTCTTAGCTAAAGCAGTGGCTGCCCACAGGGTTTCTGTCCCTGCAGAATGGCATTTCTGCCCACGGAGCGCAGCTCTGTGTGGTGGCAGCGCGGATCTTCCAAAGTTGCCACAGAAGGACAGAGAGAAGATCAGAGGGCTGATCCAGGGCACTGGGTTTTCAGGGAGAGCCAGTCAGTTCAGGTGACAGGAGATCCACCAGCTGAGGTGACACACCTACCTGACAGCCTACTGCCATAGGGAGAAGCTGGGAGAAACGCTTACTCAGACTCATAGAACTCTTTTGTGTTTATAAGGAAACAGTTAATAGGGAGATTACTAGAGGAACAAATATCTTAGTATTAAAAAAGAACATTATTTTATATTAAAATAAATGTGCTATTTTTTTTTTTCCAGATTAAGCTCTGTGTTTAACCAAGAAGTTTCAAGTTCACCTAGGAAGTTGGTAGACACAAGGCCTCCCAAAAGTCCATGGTTCGTATAGTTCAGCACTAATTAGACATAGATAAGACTAAATGACCTTGCCTGCTTTATGTGTAAATGTACTTTGCACAGATGACAGACTATCCAGTAACTGTGCACGTAAAAATTCAGAATGACGAAAAACAGTCAGTTGTTCTGGGAGATGACCTTGAAAACTATTTTTACTTCCATTTTTTTGTTTATGTTGCTATGGTAAACAGAACATATAGAATATCTCTCTCAAAAATTGCCAACAGGTGTGTGTATTAATTCAAACACCATATAATAAGAAAATCCCATCCCTGTGTGTATCTTTCTAGGGTGTATACATAGGAAGCTGAATGGCGTGGTATGGGACAAAGATTTTCCATTCTGTGTATAGCAGCAGAAAGAAAATCTTCAGTATGGCAGAAACAAACCACTTGGAGAGCCCTGAAATTCTGCTTGGGGTATTTAGATGCACTGCATGCCTGTGAGCTATAAATATGTTTGTTTACAAACCAAAATTATTTCATTTCTTTTTAAAATCTTCTCTCTTAATTTTTTATTTCACATAAATTAGTAGATTGAAACTAGTGGGGGAAAAAAGTTTAAAAGGTAAAATTTTAAAGTCAGAGCCTAAATCTTGGCAAGAAAACTGCTGGTGTTTCATGAAATCTTTTGCAAGTTTAACACAGAATAGATACTAAGTACACAGATGAAGAAAAACTACCTGTGTAGAGGGTGCCCTGCATAATTTTGGTTTCCTCTCTGAAACAGAGTGGGGTGGGAGAAACAGCAATTTAGCCCCTAAGGTATTCTTTGTCTACTGCATTAGATATTGCCTAGTATCTTGAATAAAATATCCTGAAAGAGACTCTTGAAATGGAATCATAGAAAGAATTAATATACTACTTTTCTTTCTCATTAATGTGTTGAGCAATTCTACATAATTTACAACCTGATACAAACTTTAAAATGTTTGGTTTGAATATAGTCTGTTATTCATTTTTCAGGTACAATTAATACATTACAGTCAAACGTACAGCCATAAAAATCAGACTTTTGGTTTTTTGAAAGAATTTTACATTATTTAGAATTCATATTGGCTTTGACTAGGTCAAGGACTTGAATACAGGGATAAGAAATGAGTATGATAAACCGATGAAAAAGATTTTTTTTCTTTAAATCTGTCTTAGAGACAAGATCTACAAACCAACAAACAGCAGAAGAAACAAGCATGGTCCCTAAATTTTCTGAGCATTTATCTATCAAGCCATGCCTAAGTATGTTATTAGGACTTCTGGAGCCTTTCCTCTATGAAAATCATGCAATTATTTACCTTTCACAAATCTGTGCACATAATTAAAGCTATACTCAGACGAGTCAGGTAGTATATTTATTTTGACTGAGTTAGCTGTTATCTTTAGAAAAAAAAAATCCTTTTATTTGACTCTTAAATATTTAAAGTAGAGTTTGCTCAGCTGCCCTCTCAATGCCAGTTTTCTCCCACCATCCAAACAGATAGAGGATGGCTGGAGATGAATGTATTTGTGAATGGAATTTGCCACTTTGCATTTTTAGCACTGCTTTTTTTATTAAAGATGAAGAAATAAACCACCAACTTTTGTCCCTCCTGCATCTTTGTGGTGTTTTTTGATCATTGGTGTGCTTCTACAAGCAGCACTGGCAAGCAGTTGTAGTGTTTTCCATGGATTTAATAGGCTCTGTTTTTTTAATTGGATTGTTCACTCCCATGACATTTAGGGTTATAGCGCTGTGGTTTTGTTATTGAAGGTGAGGATCTGTTAATTAAGATGTGACTAGGCAAAAATACAAGATATGGAACAAAATACTGCCAAAATCCCCCAAACCCCAGGACTGGTGCCAGGAAGGATAAACTTCAGCACACCAAATGTTACCCAGAAAAGAACAAAAACCAGAGGCTCAACTTCGGTACTGAACAGAAAAATCAGCCCCGGAAGACTCCTGCACTGGTATAAAAATGTCATAGCAACAGCAAGGGCCTTAAATATTAGCAGACATGCTGTGACTCCGTGCAATTCTACATGCCTAGATACACATTTCTGCAAACTCTGACTGGAATTAACACCAGCAGGATTAAAATGTGTTAATCGTATTTTATGTTATTTGACTTTTTTTTTTTCCCATGTAACATCAGGCATAGGGTATTGCTTGAAACCCTTTTGTACCTTGTTTTTTAAAACATGAAAAATAAAAGAGCCATGAAAGAGAAAAAAAATTGGGAAGCCTGAGAACGTTATCTTAAAATAAACAAATGCAAAAACCTTTTCATAAAGCTTCGACTCAGTTGCGGAACTAGTGGATTTTAGAGATGGCTCGATGTTGCGACAGTTAGTCAGTTATTAAAACTTAACAGTATGTCATTCAAATGGCCTTGAGCAGAAATGTTACGCTGCTTAATAGATGGTGTCATCTCATTCCAGTGCTATCACTCTTTGTGTCTGTTAAGCTGCCTGACGCTGCTTGAACATTCGCAGGCAGTCAAGTGTTTTGTTCACTGGCAGGGCAAACACAGCCCGGCAAAATGTCCAGCTCTGTTGCATTTCTCATCTACAAAGAAATAACCTTCACCTGATGGGCACAGCCAGAAAGGGATGGGGTCAGGTGCTGGTCTTTCTGCCACAGGTACCGCTCAGGGCCAGCATGATGTAGTGCTCCATGATACGGAGATCTGCCTCCAACCCGTGGAGGAGTGAAGGTATCTGTCACAGGTAACCGGACTCCTGCATCACGGCCCATCAACAGTCCGGGATGGACTGGAGCTGGTGACGTTCACAGGATCATTTTGATAATATATTAGTGGGTTTCTGAGCTACTGAGCTCCTCTGAATATCCTCAGAGCTGCCAGATTTCCATCAGTATCCATTACCTACACCGCAAACTTTGTGTTCATTTACACTTCCTTAAAGTAACCAATAGTCCCACATCACATCAGCACTTTGTTCCCTATCCTCAACCCTCCCATCAGCTTGTTAATGAGAAATGCAAACTACTTATCACCTCATAGCACACACTTCTCTGTGGATGGGTTTTTCCTCTCTATCCAAACCAGGTCAGAGCTGGCTGCTGTCACGTGGCTCAGAGGCTTCTCTGGATGTAAAGCCTTTTGTTTATGTAGGCTACACAACCCATCTCCCTCAGGTGAAAACACACTTTTCGACAATGGTCCACGTACAGGTGCACTTTTCACCGCTGTGGTTTGTAACCAACAGCTTACAGATGGAGAAGACTGAAAAGATGTTGATGAATGTATCTAAGTATTTTCCTGCATAGGCATTATAAACCACTTTTGCGGTTTTTTGTGTGTCACTGGTATTTAATAATACATCTGGATCTGTTTTGAGAGGGTGTCTTAATAAAGTCCATAATTTTAGACTAATACGTTAAAGTAATACACACTCCTTAAGAGAGGGTTATGGCTGAAATACACTGAAATGACTGTGAACTGCTGAAACAGATGAGATCACTGCTTTAGCCTTTCCAAGCATTGTGATCTTGAAGGGCTGGAGTACATGATGGAAAAGAAAAAAAAAATTAAAAAATACTCTGGGCCAATTTTTTTAAAAGTACTTATCTAAAATAAAACATTTGGTCACCTACGTATTTAACAACAGAGCAGCTCCTAAAAAAGCAACAATAAGCTTCAGAATGAATATTAATACATTAAGCTGAATTAGTCACTTTGAGCTCATTTGCATGATCTGTAGAAGGGGAGTAAACAGAGAGATCCCATTTGTTTGAATAAGAGAAAAAGGAAAGGTCAGTGTTCTGACCCACAATTTAGGAAATTATTCCATTCCTAAGGTAATCAGCCTGTCATCCAAATAATTCCCTCCTCGCTCATTACAAAAAACTATAATAAAAGCCAAGTTGCCTGTCTAAAGTTGCTATGGCATTTAGATATACAACAATTTGGCCCATGACCTTCAGTAGTTAAGTTCCCAAGTCTTCAAGAGTGCAAGTTTTTCTCATACACAGCTTTCCCAAGAATGCTGCTCAAATCTCTCATTTGGAGACCAAACAGCAGTTGATATGCATAATGGAAAGTACCTCCTCCACCCAGCCCCCTTTCACCCCAAAACTGCTACACTATAACTGTGATGAGCCATCACATTATCTTCACCACATCAAATTGAAAACATCTGGTCATAAAAAAAATATTTATTTTATTTATTCAATTGCAGAGAAGGTTAGAGGTTTTCTAACATGGGAAAAGAGAAGCCTATAGCCTTATGCAGTATGTTCAGCAGTGTTAGGTCATTCAGGGACACATTTACCTTTGTTCCTCTCCATGTTGCATGTCAAAAATACCACAGGTTCAAACTGGCGAGTTTACGACAGACAAGGACACAAAGACGCAACGAAAGTAAAGAAGTCTTCTATCTCCACCACAACAGGCAAACGAAGATGACATATGCATTATGATTTCACCTAGGTTGTTCTCAGTGACTTCATACACACAGATACAGATCTGCGGCTATTACCACCTCGGACTCATGTGCATCGTAATGCTAAGTAACAATAACCCGTCACCTACACCTGCTTCGGAGGAAGCTGTGAGAGATTCTACCGCTGTCATCATACAGCTCCCGCTTTTTTGGGAACGCAAGCAAGTTGTTCACTGTCTTCATTGTGGAATTTTAAACAAAAATACAATAAAATACTTGTCCCATATTTAAGAGATCCTAATTTAGGATACGTAATTGATTAAAAAGCAACACTGATTCATTCAATTATGTTAAACAAGATAAGCACATGCATTTACATAATCGTATCACATCATTAGATCAGATTAAACAGGACTTAAATGATCAATTAGAACACATATCTTGAGCCAGAATTCTCTGCTATACGTAAGTGGCAAAGGGGTACTATTGTGAAGCATGCTATTATGCATATCTCTCCTTTTTTACTCTGAAAATATGTAGGTCTTCCTCTTAAGGAAAAGAACTAATCACAGTGATACTGCTTCAGAAGAAATACCATTTACAAGATTACATGTTCCGTCTAGATTATTTATCATTAGCATCTGTTTTATTCTGATTTTCCTAGAAAATTTCAGAATAATTGATATTGCCTTTGGGGAAAAAAAATCCAAGTAGTAACTCACAGAGTCGAGGGTCTAAGCACAGAGCAAATAACGCTATATGCACCCAGGACAGATGGCTGAAGAAGTATAAAAATGAAATAAACATCAATGAGCCAAAAATGGGGATAACAGAAAGGGCAGTAGTGTGGAGGCAGAGGACCCTGCATCCCTATCGATCTGCTCCCGACTGGCCTGGGGACAGCGGGAGTCAGCCAGCGTGTCCAGATTTGACAGGCTCCGTACACTTACCCATGGCTGCTCAAAACTGTAAGTACGTCTCCTGTCTTCCACGTCCTCATCTTGCTTTGCTTGCTGAAACTCTTGTCTCAGGCGCTGTATCCGGTCATGATTGTTAGGGGTTGATCTGTTGCTAAAAGAGGGAGGACGGAAACGATCAATATACTCGGGAACTGTGATTTCTTAGCACGGGACTGCTACTACAGTGCATGAGTACAGACTTAGAAATAATTTCCAAGCATTTAGTACAAAGATCTTCAGGTTTTTAAAGATGATTAATGCTGTTTGACTTATAAAGAAACTTCAGGTGGTGTAATGATAGGACGAATAAGGCTATTCCTAAAAATCATCAAAAGTTGCTGGCATCTTTTCAGTATACACTACTCCTAGAAATGAAGAGGAATAGATGTGCTAGTGTCAGACTTAACATAAAGGGAAATTAAGAGAAAAGTCCTAATGATCTCTGCTACTGAATGAACATGAAAGATACTTTTTCTCAATCAGTAAACTGTAGTACTGCCAGATCTTTACTCACATCAAATTCATTACAATATCTGAAGGCCCCACCTATATAAAATTTGATTATTTTCCCCAACCAATAAGAGCCTGTCATCCCTTAGTTCTGTTTTTAACAAGTCTTTTAAACTGATCAGTCTGAAAGCATTAAAAGGCTTGGGGACCAGTAAAAAGCAACCCACTTGACAGTGCCGGACGCAGGAACGCATTTGGGCCGCAGACCGACGGACGCCGGTGGGCTGGGGAGGGCTCAGCCCCGGTGGTGCCGCTACCCACCAGCACACCCAGAACCTTGCATTCTTCAAACCCATCAATTTTTCCAGGCCTTCTGTTGCAGGTAATCCGCTCTCCATAGCGCAGATTTATGTGAAACCATACTGAAATATGCACAGGAATGGCTTATTTCACGGGGCAGAGGAAAAGTGGATATTTATTAATCTCGTTGCCGTTTTTCCAGCTGTGCGTCTCGCACCTGATCCCTACAACCCCCACCATATTTCAAACATGTTAATGTGGGAATCACAGGAAGCCTGACAAACAAATATGTTATATCAAGACTAAGCAGAAGCATTTTTATCTCTTCTTATGGCTTTCTTAAGCCCTGCATTTCATTGTTTATTTCAAAAGAGCTGATTAGGAATGGTCAGCTATTACTTCGTTTCAAAAGGGAAATCTGCAGGGAAACAACAGAAAGCAATTCAATAGACTCCTGTTCTTGGACGCCGGGTACAATAAACACAGTGAATTTATACCCCATGTCTTCTCTCATATGAAAAGAGACGATTCTGGAATCCATTTGTGACTGTTTTCCATGTCCTCCGGGACTGGTAGGTGCGGTGGATTGGAGGCTGTAGGTGTTTGAGACGTTACCTCCTACTCTTTTCAGTGCCATTAAATGGAGCTTATCGGTGCTTGCTTGGCCAAAGAGAAAAAATAGCATGGTTCTAGCAAAGGCTAATTTTTTAAGAGTTTGGTTTTTTTTTTTCCTTTTCTTTGAGAAGAAAGGCAAAGAAAAGGAAGGAATTTAGGGAAGTGTTTTCTTTCATTTTTTTTTCAAATGGGAGCTTTAAGAAATGCTTTATTTTGTAGGGTAGGTCAAATTCTATGTGCAAATTGCAATTTTGAAAAGTACTATTAAAAGAAAGCTTTATTTAGAACAGGTGGAAATGAAACATTGTGGCATTTTCAAAATTTCCACTTCATTGTAGGTGTGTTGCTAATTCTATTTCCTTAATTCAACTTAATTTTGTGAAACAGCTTATCTCCATTTGCAGTTTTGTTATGTAAATTTATTCCTTATTGTCTAATTCTGCCCAGCTTTACTCTACAACCACTTCTTCTTTACCATGTATTGCTACACACTGCACATTTTAAAGGCAATCATCACAATCCAGTACAAGACATACAAAATACTTTTAAATGGTCTGTTGATTTTTAAAACTGGTATTGTTAATCTAACAAACAAGTAGTCCAGTACTTTCTACACAGAGTGTTTTCTGTAAGATAAATTGCACTTAAGTGTAGTAAAATACTTTAAGTATTAGTATTTCAGGTATAAGAACATACGTGTGAAAGAGAAATGCCATTGAACTTTGGTGCAAAATTATTGCACTTAAATGTAGCAAAATACTTTTAGTATTTCAGGTATAACAACATATGCTTGAAAGAGAAATGCCATTGAACTTTGGTCCAAAATTACTAGAAAAGCGCCGTACATAAACACCTTGAAGTACTCAAGATGATCTGTAAATAATCAGCCTTCCTTAATCAAGGTTGTTTCAAACTCTAAGGGATCACAGCGCGGAAGTGACACTGGAGCAGTTATCCAATGGCAAATAAAAACAGAAGGCAAACCCCAAAAGTACTGAAATAAACCCTGTGCATTATAAGGAACAGACACACTCTACCAGTCCCAAAATGGGCTGCTGGAAGGATTATTACAGACCTCAGGACTTCTGCACATTTTGTGATTGTTATTCATTAAAATAATTACATCAACAGAGGAATAGTAAGCAAATGCATAGTGTCCATGCCATGAAGCCAGAATGTACGTCTGCTCACGAACAGCAAATGCATGAATTTGACACCCTTTACGCTGCAGAGTTGGAACAATAAGGACAAGGAGGATCCTGGGATTTATGATTAACTTGTCTGCAGACCTAAGAAGAACTCATTTTAATGAAAGAAAAGAAAAAAACAAGCTGATTTAAGAAAGTTTTTGAAAGTTATTAAAAGGCTTGATAACGGCAGAGAAGATAAATCTTTTAACAATATTTCTATTTTATCTGAAAAGCAAGGGACATGACCCAAATTCAGAAAATTGCAAAAGAAGTGAATTACAAAAAAGGACTATTTCACAGAAAAGAAAGAGCTAAATTAAAAGACAAAACCACTTCTGTATCTACTCAAATTTCTTTGTGCTCAAAAAGTCTGTGAGACACAGAAAGTGAGGTCAAGTCAGTGGTTTTATAATACTAACATAAAAAAATCAAACATTTTTATTTAGAAGAGGAAAAGGGAAAAGGTAGGCAGCTAAGGAGGGGCTAAGATACTTTTAAGAAAAGATTTGAGGGCTTAGATGATATCTCACGTTGGCTTCCTTTTGCTTCCGTTTTCTTCTCAACCTTGTTCTGATTCTCTAGGTTAAATTATTCAGCCGTCCTAACTTTTGCACCAGCGAAGGCTTGCACATCTCCATCCTGGCCTGTCATGCCGTCTCCCATTTCTTTTCATGCTTCTCTTCATCCAGTTAATTTTATCATCAGTGCTTTTTTGCTATGTTTTTTATGTCTCCCACTGCCCTCCCACTGCACTCCAGGAACACCTGGTATACCCGCTTGATATCTCAACCCCCAGCCAACAATTACTACTTCCAGAAGGTGGAAATGCAAAAATCATAATCACAATAAAAAACTGTCACAAATAAAATTTTAGAGTGCAAACCTAAAAGTGCAAACCTAACTTTATTTCTTTTCAGGTCCTGAGATGTTCTGTTTTATCTACAACTCTTTATGTAAGTCACATCATTATCCCTTGGGACATATCTAAACAAATCATATCCAGTGTGAAGAGTCCTCAGCCAGCCTAACGCAAAATGAATTTTGACTTACCGGATGAATTCATCCAAGAAAGGTGTGGTCATATCAACGGAAAACTAGGATGCAGGGCTGCAGGTGTTCCTGCTGCTTAACTTCCCTCTTGAATTTTGCAGTTGTATGGCGCAAGTCCTCAAAAGTTTAATTAAATGCACCATGTTTTGTTTGAGTTTTGTGTTCAAATGAACTGAAAATCTGAAGGCAAATTCACCTCAAAGAATTCAAGACTACTAGCAAAAACAAGGGAGTTTAACTTGAAATCCATCCAAAGTTTATTGAAGATTTGACCTATGCTAGTTTTAAACTTTTTAGCAGAACTAGAATTACAACTCTCTACAGCAACCACAACTTGCCCAGACAGCCTTTCCCTATGCCTACTTAGTAACAGGATAGCTGCAAGCTTACAGAAGACAATTAGCACCTCCTAGCATCGGATGCAAGTGATGTTCTTCTTTCAAAGTGCTGTCATTATTAAAAGAAATAAAAATCAAGGAAAGGCTTTTAGGGCCAAAGTCAACTTGGGTTGCAGAGCGGCTGGGCTTCCTTGTATCACATCTCTGCTTGGCACCCCATTGCCTTCCATGTGCAGATGGCACATTTCACAATCAACTATTTTGTGAGTGCTGCTTTAAAACACACACCCGCCAGCACAGGCTTGAAATGCAACTGTAAGCAAGGCTTAGATAGGCCAGAGCTGTCACATATTTCCAGAAACAAGCATCTGCAGCAATGACCGTCAGAGTCTCAGATCATTAAGCAATGTCTCAGTGTGATGTCATGCACTGATGTACAGAGTTGTAATCCTTTCAAAACAGACAGATTTTCAGTGTGATAAAGTAGATACAAACATGCTACTGAACAGGGATGACTAAAGCTTTGGAAAAAAATTTATTGGCCTGAAAAAGCATGGAAAAGGGTCTTAACAACATCACCAGGCAGTTGCAACATGACGAGAATAACCAAAAGGTTAGTAAACAAACAGTGTTCTTTACACCTTGAAATCTTTTAACACAGATTGGAGCTGCCAGGGACTCGCTGGCCTGACCGGCTGCTTAGATCTCTGGATAGCAGTTATAAAACACAGATGGGTTCTTATTTACTTCAAGCTGGCAAATAACTACCACCTATTTGTATAAAATAAATTCCTTTCCATTTGGACAGATTACTGGTGTCATATTTAAAATCAAGAGCTGAATTTTAATCTACCTGTGTCTACAGGTAGAGAGGAGCAGATAAAGAGTTTATTTCCATCCCATTGCAGATTAACGATGTCCTCACTCTGGTGGCCATGCCTTAGTTGGCAGCACCCATCCTTGCCAAAGGTCAGAACTAGCTGAGTGTCTACAAAATCGGCCTATTCCTTTATGGCTTTAGCAGGATGAAAACAGCCCAACAGAAAGCAGAGTGTTTATAATCTAATATAAAAGCTTCTCCTACATTTAATGAAACTTGAGCACCCTCTCACCACGGTGCTTGCTCCAAGCAGATGGATTTGTCTGTTTCGGATGGCCCTTGAGGGTGGATAAGCAGAAACTGTGAAGTTGTTGCAAAAAGCCATGGAGGTAAAATAAAATGGAAGCATGCCCTTTACCAGGCTTAAAGTTAGCACCATACTCCAATGCACAGTCTGCTTCACTTTAAACAGATTTGTTAATTGTCAGTGACACAGATGACTGTGCCCACACACCGCGGGGTTGATGAGGGTTCAGCAGTGGCAGAGTTTGCACCGTCTCCTTCCTGCCACCAGCTTGCCAGAGAAGGTTGGTCTTTTCCTATTATTTTTTTTTCTGTGGTTTATTTTTTGACATCTAAATAGCAGTCCTTGAGCTTACATTAATGTAACCATTTGGCTGGTCCCATCCTTCCAGCGTGCCCTACATACTGTGCTTCTCTGAGACACCGTGGAACAGATTTTCCGTGAACACATGGATATTAACACTCAGAGACGTGGTACACACACAGGAGCAACCATGGCTAGCATTGTATAAAAGAGCTGTTGCATTATTACAGAATCGCTATAGTCAGTCTGAGAAAAAAATCAGCTGAGCAAGAGACCAAATTTGTTAGACTACATATGTACTTGTAACACGGTGCAGTTATAACCTGGAAGGAGGCACAGAAAGGTTTATCCTACACTGCTTTTGTTTTCCTTAAGTGTCAAAGAATTTATTGGGAATAAGGCATTAAAAGGTGGGGGAGAGGTGTAAAAAACCCAAAAAATGTATCAGTTACAAAACTGCAAATAAAAATAGCTTCTCTGCATAAGCTTCATTAAGTTTTATCAGCTAGTATCTTGGGGTTTTACACTCAAACCACAGGTCATAAATTCACAGTAAATCCTCCATATGTTCACCAAACACCTGAATTCAATTTCTCTTCTAGTTGTAAGAAACGGAATGCGCTGCTCAAATTAATTATGCATGCAAAGTTAGTTTCTAACAAGGGCAGCTTCTTGCATGCTGAAGGGTATACATCCTATCTGAGTATTTTTCTCCCAGATCTCTTTCAATCTTGGCTTATTTCTACTGTTCACAAGGTTATAAAAATCCTTCTCTCTTGCCATTTCATACTTGCTAAATGAATACAGAGCATTATATATCCTTTAAAGTCTGCAGTTTCTAAAGGCAGCTAAATTCAGGGATTGGCTTAATGTGACAGGCAAGATCTAACATGTTACCTGTACACATACCTACACACTTCAGCATATTAATTCCGTCAAAACAGGGATTTAAAACCTAGGATTTATGTCAATATATAGGCATGTGAAATCAGCTCAACAGGAAGTTTTCTGTCATTTCCAGTTTACCTTCACAGTGGTAGTCATCGACTCCAATACCACAAAGTAGTCACGCAAGTCCCCAAACACACTCGCTTTCTTCAGTGAAAGAAATTAATTTCCAAATATTGACATAGTGATTTGTTGATCGTTTCACACCAATTTCAACAGAGTAAATAATTAAAAATCAAAAACATACACCTCTCTTCTCTGGGTTAAAAAGGTACCCTCAAATGCTCTTAATTCGGCACTCGCTTCTGACACGATGGGCCATAAACAACATGGAGAGCTGGAGCTGATAGGGAGGTCACTTCACCACAACAGTCTCTTCAAACTCTCCAGACTAGATTTCACTTCAAGTCCCTCTGTGGCCCTTCTGTAGCAGGGCCATCATTTTACAACCAGTGAAATCTGAAGAATGCACCCAAGACCCTTTTTATTGCCACCATCACTCTTCCTTATTAGCCTGTCAGAGCCTGCACACCGGAGACAGAAATCCAGTCTTACTTTTCAGGGGAATTCTTCTACTAAAAAGAAAAGTAGAGATTTTAGGAGCTTGCTATAAACATCCGAAAACAGATACTCAGCTACTGGGTCATCATGCAGTCTGCGCCTTACTTTGGAGCTGTTAGATTTTGCAGATATAAGCCAAGCCAATTTTCGGCCACACACAACTTGTTACAGCCATTGTCATAGGGTACTGCATTTTCTGAGTTTAAAAAAAAAAAAAGAAAAAGGAAAAAAGAGAGCACCACATGTAACCTGAAAGAAAATACTTGGCATCTAACTGTGAATTTCTTATGAAGGTGTTAAGAAAATGGCAGAAATACACATACAAAGATTCAATGAATCATGGAAAAAGAAAATAAAAATACTAGTGATCAAGCAAAGGAGAAATTTGCATTTTTGAATCTAAATGAAATACAAAATTACTTCAAAGGCAGGCGGGGAGAGGCAGGCTTTGACCTTCTAAGTATTCTCCTATCCTAACTGCAACAGACTGATGGCTCCAGGGCTGTTAGGTCTGATGAACATTCACAATTAGGCATCACAGGCTATTTTGTGTCAACACGAGGAGGATTGCCTGGCACAGCAATACAAAGACATTTAACAAAGACCACAGAAAAGAAATCCTCTCCTGGACCTAGCTGGCCATTCCTGCGCCAGCAGAAGGGATCATCGGAGAGATCCCCAGTGGGCTTCAGGCCATGTCAGCCTTCGCCTCTGTTTAAGCTAATCCTGCTGCTTTGCTGGAAGCTAATTTAGGGAAAGCTCCCTCTGATCTCCTCTCTGGATGAGACGTGGGGGCAGAAATCTTCAGCAGAGGGGCAGCAACAAGCAGCTAGGGAGCAGTCTCTTCTTAAAGCACAGCAGCTGTTTGCGAAAAGGAACATCTGTCCATGGCCAACACCACCTGTGTAGCGTGAATATGGTAGTTACGTAGGTATAACCCAGCTCACTCTTGCACACCTTACACGACTCGGCTACTGCCGTGTGGTGACACTGTATTTCACAGTGTAAAACCTGCTCCAGAGCCCAAATCCAGCCAAGAGGAGAGTGGAGAAAAAGCCTGTGTCTTTTCATGGGAGGAATCTAGAGATGTAAAGAACCAGAAAAAAAAAGATCCTGACTGTACCATTTGATTTGAAGGATTCATCAAAAGTGAGTGAGTAGTATTTTATTCAAATAACGCACTATTACACTGTGTTTGTAAGTGGTGGAATATAGCTGTTTCAATGCAAAAAGAACTTCTTTAAAAGGCATTTCGGTCTTGCTTAATGCATTGACATAAGTTATACTGGAAGCCCCCAAAATATTTTATGTTGTTTTATTTCTCTTTGACCACAGAAAATGCATAGGAAATAGGTATCAGGGTGTTGCAACTAGCAAAACACAACAGAGCATTTCTGACTCTTGTGAACGCTTGCCCTCACCAAAAATGACATCTTATTTTAAAGTAAGAATAAAACCGCAGTATCAAGGAGTATATCGCCAGACAAATAGTGATATATAGACAAAGACATCTCTTTAAAATGCCCAAATATTTAAAAAGATAATACATTACGCAAAGTTCACATGGCTCCCACAGTCCTTACCAGCCACTAACATAATTACAGTATAATTATTTCTGTTCTTTGACAGGGAGGCTGTTGCATTATAAATCTCCAAATAATATTTTGATTGACTTTACATTATATCTTACTCTAACTGTAGACTAATTTCCAAGTGCAAAATGAGAAGTTGTCCATTAAAAACAAACAAACAAACAAAACTGACTGGCCTAAGGATACCAAGGCTAGGTCAAAGCTTCACAGAGTTTCTGAAACGTGAAACTTAGGGAGACTGCCTCTGCTAGACGCATCAGTAGTAGATCAGAAATTCTACATAAAACACAGAGAAATGTGGAATCATTGTTTTATTTTGGGCATTAAATAATCCGCAACCTCTAAATAAAACTTTAATTCTGAGCTTACTGTTAAGCATTTCATCATTTAGTGCCTGTGCACGCAGTTTCCCATATGACTCAACCAAGAAAAAATGAAAATCAAAGCTAAGATCGATTACTTGAATTGGTGCCTAAATTCACATGGCTGTTGCCTTCTTATGAAGTTGATCGCTAAGATTTATACCGATTAGCACAAAAACTAATTAAGATTTTTAATTAAAAATTATTTGCATACGGAGATTAAAAAAATCTCAGTATGATATTTTGCAAAACAACTGATTTCTGGATAAATCCTTTCAGCAATTGTAAAGATGAAGATTTTAATAAATAGATATTTTAATCATGCTTTACCACCACACTGTCTTGATTAACTTTAAAACTAGAAATTGCCATAAAATTACAGTTATATTCAAAAAAATAATCGATTCCAGTCAAGGACAGCCAAGGACAGCATTTACCTTTTATCAAAAAATTCAGTTAGTTATTTAGTGAGTCAGCTGGAACTCAACTTTTACTACTTAAGATATTTTCAAGTTATTTCACTTATTTTTCCTCTTGGAAATGATGTATTTGCCTCAGGAATTCTTTTTCAGAGGTACTGTGCAGGATGCTCAGTAATTGCTGAGGGTCTTGCTATGTTTTGAAACACTGGATTAGAAATACTGAATTCTAATATTTGTTGTTGTTGGGCTGCTTAGTCTCAACCCAAGTGCAGATTTCAGATACCCAGAAGTGTGTATTTCTCTTGCTGCTGAAGAAATACAACATTTACTTGTAACACCACTTCAGTGGTTTACCAAAACAATTAGCCTGATAAAAGCTATAGGAAAGCAAATTTATTTACCAGGAGAAGGTAAGGTGGGATTTTTCTCAACCGATTTTAATCATCTGAAAGGCAGACATGTAGTTAAAACTACCCATCTAGACCCTTTCTAAGGGAAATACAGAGAAATAAGTTACTCCAGAGGGCAATTCACAGCACCTGTCTTAGGATGCAATTACTTACCCTCGAGAGCTCATTACTTTTCTCGTTGACAAAGAAGAGTAGAGGGACGAGCTCAGGCTTAGATGGGTAGCTTTAGACAACTATATTAGGGCACATGAATCCCGCTCTAGATGGCTAACTTGGGCTCATGGTAGGTGAGAAATGAATCATTCTAAGAAAATCTAGTACTAGGAATGCCTGGTAGAAGATGACGATCAACTGGCATGGCAGTATAGCCCAACAGTTTAATCCTTAGGCAGAAAAATGAATTAGAATAAAACTAAGTCACTCAGCCTCTCTGCGTTTGTGTTAATATATCCACAAATGGACAATAGTCTTCTTTAAGAAGTGGTTTTGAGATCCTGTATAAAGTCTATACAACGACCAGTTCTCATTTACTTCACTATAATTTTAATTGTTCTTTACAGAGTAAACTATGCTACTGTTCGTGATTCTCCTTTATAGAAAAAAAACCCTACGATTTTTAGTTTCTGAAACATATAGAAGGTATAGCCATGCCTGAGATAAGCCAAGGATTGCAACACAACAGTTTCTGTGGTTAAGATCTCCTTGGAATGGCTAATTTGTATCTCAACTTTCATGTTACTTCAGCAAATGCTATGCAAATGCTATAAGGTTTTCTTGAGTAACATAACTGCCATATGTTTTTTAGTAAACAGAAAGAAATGAAATATGTATAACAAGTGATTCCACTTAGGACGTCAAATTTATTTTGCATGATATTGGCATTACATTACAAAGTTATAATGGTATTATTTCATGTTGTTATTCTTGTAGTCTTAGGTTGATAACGTTTCATTTTGACACCATAATGGTGCCTCTGGGGATTTTGATGACAATGTGTTTTGACATCATGTTAAAATACATCCAAACTGGTATCACTTTATTTTGTCATCATTACCTAGTTTCAGTTGGATTTCTAAGATACTGCTTTATTCTGACATCTTTCATTAGGAAGATTTCAGTCCAAGTGGCAAGTGCTAAAAAAAAGTTTTCAAGATGTGTAGCATGGCTGTGTAGCACGCATTACTGCCGTTCAACCTTGTATTGGCCAGATATCCCAAAATATAACGGATTAGTCACACGGTACAGATCCTCAGTCAGAACATAAAGACGTGAAAATGTTTTTTCTTCTAGAGCTTGATAATAAATTTAATAAATTGTACTGTAATTCTATTTCAGACACTTCAGGCAGGAGGCCCAGCAGCAAAAACACTGCTGCAAACCAGAACCTTCTGCTGCCATTGGAGCATCTGACGTGTGCTCGCTTCATGAGTCCCTGTATAGAAACCAGAAATTATTTCCTGAACGCTATTAAAAAAGTGAGATTTCTAATTCATAAGCTTCACTGAAATGGAAATTGCTACATATGTGATTCTAACTAAAGAACAGCAATAGCAGTTCCTGTACAGAGCTCTCAAATGCAATGCTGGGTTTGAGCTTTAACTAGCACAAACCTGTCTAGACCCATTGAATCCAACCGAGCTTTGAGAGTTTATGGGCATATGAAGATCTGACCAAGAGTTCTGAAAAGGTTTTAGGAGAAGAAATAATGAATAATTTTGAGCTCTAAGCTTCTTGTTACCAGTATGAAATACAAGGATTGATTCTGAAACAATTTGCTATAGAAGCGATGTGGTAAGTTATCCCTGGGCTACCAGAAAGATGCATGTCATACCAACTTGAACATGTCCACTTACAGCAATATCACTCAGTTTCTTCTTTTTGTTATTTACTAGTTCTTTTCTTTCTTTCTCTAAATTAAAGAGCAACTCCAGGGAAATCAACACATTACACGTACTAAGAAGTATATTTATTCAGCACAGCAGCTCAAGTTCTACTTACTAAAATGATTGCTGATAAAATCTCTAATTTTAAACATTAATGCATAAGATTTCTCTGCCATTCAAACATGATCAAAGAGATTAAAGAATTTCTTCTTTCACCCCCACTCTCCTAAAGCATAATACTTAATAGAAATTGCTTGTATTATCTTATTTCGGAGAGCAGGCTAGAACTGCGGCAATCCCTTGATCCCTGTTCATGAATAAAGCATTTAATGGACTGCACTTGTCAAAGGACACACTAAGCATTTGATCTATACAGTAAACAAATGTCTATGAAAAACAACATCCCAACCCCAAATTTTGCCATTGTTACTCATTATTTAAGATATTTTCCCTTTCTTCCTCTCTTATTTCAGGATTAAGACACTGAAGGCATTGTTGGGATGACAGAATCACACTGAGATGAAAATGGAATTTTTCAGACAACTAACGGCAGCAATTTATATTCCACGGAAACAGCTAGTAAGTCCATCTAAAGTTCACGCAACTACTCTCCAGTAAAAGGAATTAATTGTTACAACACCGGAAAATGTATAATTATTAAACAAATGACAGAAGGCTAAGTTGCACCCTGACATTCTAACACTCTCCACACCTTCTTTAAGAGTTTCCTTTGGGTATTTCCAGCAAAGAGGAACCCCTGCTAACAGAAGAAAATGAAGCTAGAGGGCTGTAAGCCTGCATAACTACTAACCCAGCTGACCTGAAGAATTTGATACATACCTACAAAATGCTCTTTCATGCTCCCAAAAGACAAGATGAAATATTACAAGCAAGTAACTGCAGCTATTAACATAAGGAATACTGCAGAGCCAGTTCCATTTAATGCAAATTATAGACTTGTTTCTACTGGCATTGACCATTCTTCACTAGCCAAAAAACCAAGTACGCTGAACTGAGAGGCATATATAGAAGACTATGTTATTTTTAACAAATGTATTTATTAAAAAAAAGTGTTAAACCCCTTGAGTTTAAAAGCTCAGTGTATCTTCTTCAAATACCTTAAAAAATAAGAATTGCAATTAATTTTTTAAATCTTTTTCAATACAATGAGCCTTATTAATGCAATGAGCTGTTAAGTGACAGACTAATGAAACATCAGCACAAAACCGCACTGGTATTTATGATTAATCTCTGAAATAAACTCATAGTGTAGTATTGTCTCTGTAATTCAAGGGTTATATTGTAACAGGTCACATGGTATTTTTTGTCACATGTGACTGCCACAATCCTGTAAAGAGAGCAGTGGTAGAAGACATTGCACGTAACTTGCATAAGCACTAGCATTCTCCAAAAATGGCTTCTCCCATACAAAAGTTAACAGAAACTCCATGAGTATCCATGGGAATTTTCAAAAAGAACTAAGGCAAGACATGGCTTCCAGAGAGCAGTTTACATTGCTATGCTGCTAACTCAGATAAAGTTCAGTTCCCGTGAATTTTCCCATTCGAGCTGCACAGTAATTTGCTTTTCAGGGAAACCAAAACCAGGAATCAGAGGCTATGTAAGAAAAGAATGATAAATATCCTTAGGAAGCAGGACCCACAAAGATCTGATTTTGCTGCCCTTTTGCTATTTACTTTTTATTATTTTCGCCAGATTTCTGCATCATTAAGCACTACTCAAATAGCAGGACCCTATCTGCAGCAGACACTGCACAGACTGCCTACAACCAGCCCTTAACTGAAGATTTTACAGTCTAAGAACAGATTTGCTCTTCCACAATGGAGCACACACACATTTGTGAAACGGTCCTTTTCCCCAGAACAAATGCATGCAGCGGGTGGTCAGCTCAGTGCCCACATCTCCACTGACTGCAAGGGGAGCCAAGCTATACAGGTTGTCGTGGTTTAACCCCAGCCAGCAACTCAGCACCACGCAGCTGCTCACTCACTCCCCCCCACCCAGTGCGATGGGGGAGAGAATCGGAAAAAATAAAGTAAAGCTCGTGGGTTGAGATAAGAACAGTTTAATAGAACGGAAAGGAA
>JAVKLA010000073.1:29849260-29865265 GCA_034782735.1 Sagittarius serpentarius
AAAGTCCTTGACTGAGTCTAAACACGACTGAGCAACAGCCAAAAACATCAGGGTGTTATCAACATTCTTCTCATCCTGAACTGAAAACACAGCGCCGTACCAGCTACTAGGAAGACAATTAACTATCCCAGCCGAAACCAGGACACAGGACTACACTGGAGACACCTAAAACCAGATGAATGAAGTATCAGAGCAGACTTCTAAACTCAAAGCACCTGAATGAGCAAAATCACCTTACAAATGATACTTGGAGAAATTCTGTGGGATTTAGGTATCACCCAAACATATGGAGAAGGCCACGTCAAGGACGCTGACTAGGTTAGGAGCTGACTAGCACGCAAGACGGTGATGGTATCTACCATGACTATGAAAAGAGCTGGCAGAAAACACTGTAAAATAACTACAAACTCATTTTTCCCATGTTGAGGTCAAGTAGATGCTAAATACCCATAAGGACTGTAGAAAGCAGAATCCCGCAAGAGCCCCTTCAGCCCCTCCCTGTCTTCGCAGCAGGCAATACTGACTCCAGCCACCCCTACACACAATGGAAAGGGGAGTCAAGGAGGTCAGAGCAGCATGAGCGGCTCCCCAAAACCATTCTGGGGATTTTTTTTTAGCCAAACAACATTATTTTAAGCCATTGGCACAAATAAAATAGTAATAGTCTCACGACTTGCATAAGGCCTCCTGCTTTCATTCTCCTGTTGGCTGAACCCGAGACAACCAAAGACAGAGACACAAGTCTCGTTATCTGATTACATTTAAGCAACTATACTTCCCCTTGTTGTGTACAGGTAATTGCTTCTTTTGCAAGGGCTGTAAAAGCCTGCATTGAGAGAACAATAGAACTCATTAGCTCATGGTACTTTTTAAAAATAAACCAAATGGCATGTCTTATATTACAGCTATGGCTCTATTACTAGTGCCCACTTCAGGTCGCATTTTTCCAGCTCTATCACTCCTAGTAAATTACTTGCACTTGATGTAAAGCAGGCATAAAATGAGCAGAAAACAAAACTTCGGCCATTTTAATTTAAATTCTCATAATGGCAGGTCAAATTTATGTGAACTCTTTGGTGAATTGGTTCCTTTATTAGTACCCAGTTTAATTCAAATCAGAGTCTTCTACAGAAGATTAATTAAATATTAATCAAAAGTCCAAGGCAGTCTAAGCTTCTGTTCCATTAACCTAAATGTGACTCCATACAGAACCACAATGCCTTTTTTTCCCCTCCACCCTATTTTAAAGAAGGCTTTTAGTTTTTTTTTCCATTATGGTGCAACTCGTAAATGCAGACATGCTATTTGCAGTGTATATTTAAAGGTCATGATTCTTTTTCCTTTTCCAATTAAAGCTGCTCTTAATCACAATTAAGCTTTCAAGAAACAATTAACAGAAGTCAAAACTTTTCTCCATCAATATGTTTAAGAGGTGTACAGTGTGTACCCTCTATTACTACTGGTGTCACTGAACTAATTATGTGATGTTAAGGTTCACCTTCTCTGGTGTAAATTTTGGTTTGAGTTGACACTAAAAAGAAACATCAATTTATTAGGAGATAAAACTTGTTCCACAGTTATGGAACAGCTGTGTATATAAATTTATTGCAGCTTAATGTTCTCACACATAAAGCAATTAGAGCTTTCTGACAGACAGACTTGCTAAGTATAGTACAGAGCATCTAGTAATATGCAGTTACAGGCACAACATACTTAAGAGTGTTCATATATATTCTGTACAGTAATATCCATTTCTCAAGCCTCTCCAACCCTAGATGTGTTCTTAATTAACATAAATGTATGCTTACAGTTATGTTAAATTTTACTTCTCTGTGGAGGAACCTTTTCACGCCACGTCATTTTACTCATAGACACCTCGTGCAAAATTTGGCTTCTCCCTATGCAGGAGTAGATACAGCCTAGTTCCTTTAGGAGGGCTTACTTTTTTTCCACACGAATGATAATGGAGGCAATAATGTTGTCATCAGATTACTTAAAAAAAATCCAAAAGTAAAACCATATACACGGTGTTCGGGATAAGCACCTTTATTTCTAGAACCATAAAGTATGAACTCGAGATAAACTGCGTTCATCTAGCATCATTTCCTCTCATCACCTGCTCTCAGCTAACTTCACTTGCCTTCAAATAGCTTCCAGGATATTTTTCCTTCCTTCCTATCTTTCCTACAGGACAATTATATTTAACGTAAGCTAAGGACCGTGGTTTTCAGTATATCGATCAGCAAGACTAGCAATGGAAACTGAGCATTATGGAGCAGTGGTGTTCCAGACTAATGGTATATTATACCTTTTCTAATCTTGGAAGCTTAAGAAATACTAGATCTTGAAACAAGGATACACAGGTAATTGAGAAGATAATTTTCCAGTTGACAAACTAAACAGTTAGACTAAATGGAGTTTTCCAAAAGACAGTTCTGAAAAAAAAGATCTGAATTTCATGATAGGTGGTGGTACAAACATGTTACTTGCTTTTACCATAGAAACTCCTAGGGGACTTCCTTTTTTTTTGAATAGCTCAAAGCTGTTCCATGCAGAATTTTGTCACATTTACTCATGAACAAACACACATATATTATATCATACCTGAAACTCTTCCTGCATTTTAATACATTTATATTATGTCTACCTGTATGTGTACACCTATCAGCTAACTGATGTGGTGCTCACATCAGTTAACTGGAATTTCACGATCTGTAACACCTGGGAAGAGTAATTTCTTAAATCTTCAGTTAGAGGATTAAATTAAATGACTGGGAGATTATTGCTGTAAAATAACTGCATGACTTTTTTAGGCTAGGATTCTCAAAAAAGTCTAAGACAACTGCAGTGTGTTTCACACTTGGTTTGAACTGATGCAAGTGCTGGCTGCTGCGGAGAAGTTCTGCCCTCTGCCACTGAACGTTCCCGTCCCAACCTTCGAGCCACAAAGCATTCATGAAGTCACATGGCTATCCAAATCAAGGAGCTGAATGAAAAATTTTATTTTTTTCTTTCTTTTCTATTCTCTTCTACTGGATTTGCTTTCAGGAAGATAAGCTCCCTGATCCCTCTGTGAGCACTAGCACTGGCACTGGCAGGGAGATGTAGCATGGGGCGGAGGAAAAGGCAGGAGTCTGGCTTTTTCAGTGGAAACTGGTCCCTGTGGTGTCCCATGCCACTGCACGTCAATAGAAGAGGGGGTACTTAAGTCCTCTGGCAACCTTAAGTAAGCCGCGGTTAAGGCAGAAGAGGAACCTAAGAAAGTAACTCTGCAATGAAACTCTGGAAGCCCACTTGGTCAGATGAGGAAGACAAATCAGTGGTGAGATGTTCATCTCAAATTGAAACATTAACAACAATTAAAATAGAAATTTATGAACAAGCAAGATAGATAGGCATGTACTTTTTACACATATTTTATGTAGTTTTGAATGATGTGGTTATCCTTCTCTGCCAAAACAGCAGCATGAAACCCCCTCTAAAAAGAGGGAAACTGCACAGCAATATAGGTAACAAGTGGAGCTTCTATGGTGCCATTATCATTAGGTCATCAGAAATGCATGACAACTGGTGCCAAGACAACCAGCTTTTTCATTTCACTGTCTTTTCTGCTTTTGTCTTTGAGACGTGACACAGGTCAGCGAGTCTGAGCACAGAGCAGAAGCTAGGAATTCTTAATTCTGACAACTTTGGAAAAGCTGTTCTTAACCTGTCTCTGCTGCAGCTTTAGGAACCACTATCTGAAAAATCCAACAATATTTAACTTCATCGGAGGGGTGACCGAAAGACTAATGCTTCTGGAAGAACCCCGAAGATAAAAATTGTCAACAACTTAACTATTCTCTGTTATGGCATATTTGCAGCATGCAAATTGAAAATAACTGGCAAAAATTACGTTATTTTCAGTATTGTTGTTATAAACAGATTTTGAGCTACTACGGAAATTTAAATCCCTTATAAAAAGACCCTTCCCATAAATTAAACCATTTCTGCAGGTCCAGACTATTTACTTCGGGGAATAATTTATTCTTAACAAACTTCTTAAAAAGTAGACCCTATCTCCCGTTTCTTTTGTGATACGCATAAAAAGCTAAATTACGGAGCAATGGCGGGGTTTTTATTGTTTCTCATTTTTTTTGAAAACCAACGCCTCTCCACCACGCTGAATAGATTCCCTTCCCCTGTGCTGACAGCTGTTTCCCAGGTAACCAGCCCAGCTAGAAGCTGACTTCAAGCAGGGTAGGTAGGGGACCCAGCAGTCACACCCCTGCACCTACGCGTTTGGAGGAGCGCTTTTTAACTGCTGCAGTGTCCCCAGTGCCCCTGGCAGTCGACGGGAGCTGGGAGTATCCAGCAAGTAATGGAATAAAGCTCATCAGCAGTCAAAAGATACCAGCTAAGGGTGATTTTATATACAGCATAGCAAGTGCCATTGGCAGCTGGAAGTTAAAATTATCCTCAGTGGTAAACCGGCAGGATTAGACTTCACACGAGCCGTCACCTTTTACGGGTTCTGCCTGCTTCTTCCCTTTTCCATAAGGGAACTGGGACAAAAGCAGCAGGTATTTTGCTGCTTCCTTCTATAATCAGGAATCATTGTCCCCCCCCAGTTTCTGATGACATCTCCTTAATACTGCTTGCTTGATAAATCAGATCTCATCTGCTGTCAGTCAGCATTCTTCTGGATTTCATGGTCATTGCAGTACATAAAATTCTAGTCATTTTTTGTCCATCTGTCTTTTGCTGCTTATGTATTAATTGAAAACCGAATTATTCTATAAGGCACTGCCTACACTTGAAGGTATCTCTTACAGCTCTCTGTTGTTCTGTGTTTGGGCACTTACTTTTTAGATCCATGCCATCTGACGCTGCAGTGTAAAGAGCTGACAGAGAAGATTAGATATTGAACAGGGCACTAAAGGAGTAGGATTTACCCTATAAGCATACAGGGCCCTTTTTTTTTTTAAGATAATGAAAAAGCTATATCTTTGGGAAATTCAATGCCAGATGTAAGTGGGTAGTATTGTGGATCAGTCAGTTCCTAATAATGCCTGTTATGGAAAAACTGTTGATCTTATGTAGGTTTATTTTTATGAGCAGAGGAACTTTTTCTTCCCCCACCCCCTTAGAGACTCAAGTATTACTACTCCCCTTTTATTATGTTGGAGTGTGGGGTTACAGATCCAACAAACAGGAGGATCTCAACGATTAAGTAGGAAATGCACAATGCCATACATGTGTGAGCATATGCACACCCACCCTGCAACGTGGGAAGACAGCTGAAAGTCTTGGACAAACATTGCACTCTGTTTTAAAATAAAATCAAGCTTTCGTGTGTAGAACACTGAGTTATTTGCTCACACTGTGCTTGACTGTTCAGATATCCAGCCATCCTAGAATTTCCTATTCCTAAATTCATTTCAGACACTGCTTTTTTCGAGTGTTAACACAATGGTCCCTTAGAGTTAGCTGCAATTTAATTTTCTTGTTCTCCTAGTACTCTGGATCTGACTGTGCTGTGTCTTTCCACTGTTCAAATATACCTGCTTTTAAAATTGACTGATTGTCTTTTCCCTTTAATATTCCATGAAAGACAGACCGACCGCTTTCCATGGTAAAACAAATGTCACCACAACTGTTCTAGTTCCATCCAACAAGATTCAGTGGTGCCTCTTACCTAAACGAGCATATCTAGCAAATAATCTACCATGCTCTCAAATTCCTGCTTTGCCACAAGCCCTGAGGTCAGACCTCCTCAGATGGGGTCCAAGAAGCAAACCGAGATGAATGGGATTAGCCTGCCTTGCGGTTTCTTAGTGCGTGTGGCTGAACATACCGCAGGACATCCCGAATCTGGCCCATTTCCCTGTGGAACACAGTGATTCTGTGAGAGCCAGTCACTGCCACCCCACAGCAGCGCAAACAGGAACAGCGTGTGGAAGAGAATAAGAGAAAACCTTTCTTCCTTACGTCCTCACATGGGCATGCAAGAGGGCAGAATACTATGTATTTCAGTACGGTATCACAGCCTCTTCATCCAACCTCAATTATGTTGGTTTTAATAATTAAAGGGAATTTCTTTTGCATATCCAATCAAGTTTCTTAAAATTACATTGTATTAATAATACATTATATTGAGGCTTACATGGACAGAAGTATGTACCATTTTGCTAAAGACCGTGCTTTCAATGTATCTCCTGGCTCTGAAATATGCACAGGAGGTTACTGATTTCTAAAACCAGTTAAAAGTTTGAATTTCTATGGGGTACGAAATTCAGATTGGGGTGAAGAGTCAAAATACTAAATTCTTCCATGAAAGAAGCAGCTATGGAAAAAACTGTGATGTAGAAATGGTGAAAAATATTGTTCTAAAATTATCTACCAAAATGAAATACTTCATTACTCCTTAAATCAAAATGTTCATTTCAGTTCACTGGAACTGTACATGTTCCATTTGGGATCACTTCAAGAAACACCTGTGCTCTTCCAAATTGCAACAGGCTCTCATGGACTGCAATTGAAGTGCTTTATGTGGCTGTTCTCCAATACAGGTTGAGTATTTTCACTGAAACAAGGTATTCCATGATGTACACCACAAAAATTCAACCAGAAGTAAGAATATATTGCCTTATGAGAGACAACATCCAGTAAGGAGTTGCCACAGAAGATTATATCAATGTTACTTGGCGATATTGACATGAAAAAAAATTGTTTAACAAATTAAAATATTTTACTGTGGATTGAATTGCCTGACCTGCAATAATATGTTGCAATTACATCTTCGTAATGAAATATTTTTAATATGGAAAAATTAAAACATATTTTAGGCAGTTGCAATGATTTACTAAACTTTGTTCATCAACAAATTCTACCGTAAAAGAATTAAATTTTAACTTCTAAAAATGAATGTGAGAAATGGAAATAAAATATTTTGTTTCTTATTTGTACAACTGTGTGGAAGCTGTATGAATATCTGTTGGAAAAGCATCCACTTTCAGTACTGCTGGTCAAAAAAAAAAAACAACCTCTACAGAAATGATGGGCAATTTATGCTTTCTGAAATTAGCTACAACAGAGTAATTGCTGGGTGAGGCATACAACATTTTACAGACTGTGTTCTTCCTCGGAACAAGATCCTGAGGCTGCATTAAAAGGTGTAATCTTCTGCAATCATTTCTGGCGCTCAAAGCAATTACTTTTCAATGGCAAAAGCAAGTAGGAGAACAACAGTATCCAAAAGCAGAGTTCACTAGTTTGTAAACCTTGACCCTTCATATCACTCATTTATTGACCAAGGTGGTAAAAGGAGTGTGTTATGATTAAATTACTACAACCCTCACCTTAGATGGCATGGAGCACCACGAGGCTGGTGTCTGGTAAGCAGAATTTAAAGAATAAACTTGTTTAAGATCTGATCCATTCACAAGGACTTTTCACTCCTCTGTTCCAACAAGGTGAGAGTTTCGTACAAGTAAAACGCATGTAAGGGAGATGAGAAACAAGAAAGAAACGCTGCGCCTCCCGCCTTGTTCTCCAGCAGCAAGCAAAGGGCAGCTGAGACGGAGAGGGGGGTGAGGCAGAACCGATTCAGAGCGCTCGTGGGAAGCCGGGGAGAGGCAGGTGCTGCTGCTGCTGCTGCTGCCGCCGCCGCTGCTGCTATAACCGTGTTTAAAGCCAGGAAAAGAAGCCGCCAAGTAAGAACATATGATAATCGAGCAAATTTGCTGGATGGAATGTATATTTCTCCCCTGCTTACTCCCTCTCAAGTAAAGACTTTGGTTTTATGTGTCAGAGACTTTAAACAATAACAGGCCACTGCAGGAGGCAAATGTTAACGACAGTAGTATGAAATAGCTGTGCCCGAGTAAAGGGAAAGGATTTCTAGGGGTTTTAGGCTATTACTGCAGGCCAGTACACACACCTGCTCTTCATGGGTTAGATCCATGTTTTCCCATTCCATGGCATCTGACCACCTGCCTTCTGCAGGAAAAAAGTCAATGGAGCTGGGAAATTCCTAGCGGTGTTGTAGTATGCTGGGGAGAGGGAATGGGGAGGAGGAGAGCACCGCAGTGAAAATAGGCTGAGCACTCCTCGATTGTGTTTTAGCTGGTGTAAAGGTAGGAAAGGTGTTATCCAAAGCATCTCTGCCTCTCAGCTCTTATTTTCTTCTGCAGATTAACTAGGAAAGAAATGGAGTGTGGAGAACTCATGTGGGAGAAAGCAATTTTTGGAAGAGTAAATTTAAATTAGAGGAGAGCTAAGGGAACTTTGAGGCGGGAGGAAGAGGAACAAACATATGTTTACAGAGATGTCAGGAGATTTAAAGGCTGATGAAGTACTTATGCACAAATCTGAAGGGGAAAAGGAGAACAGGATAATAAAAATGTGACAGTATTACTGGAGAAAACACTGGGAAAAGGTGGAGAGAAGAATGAGGTTTAGAAAATCTGTAATGAAACAAAGACCTTCAAAGGGGCCATGGAAACTCTAAGTAATAAAGGTGAGGATCATCTCACTCAAATTTTACACACCTGAAGTTAAATGTCTGAATAAAAGCTTGTCGGTTTTTAACCTAGGGAGAGAAATCAGTATACAGAGATAATGAATGATAGCTGTAAACTTACCTTAGACACCTAAGAATCCCAGAGGCCATGCCCTCTGGAGAGCCTTCTTTCATTCTACTGGATATAAGGGGGCTTCAACAGAAGTTGAACTTGTATATGCCAAAATACAGAAGGAAGGTGAAAACCAGTATTTTAACGGAGGGAGGACCAGACACAGGCGGGTGAAGGCAGAAGTAGAGGGGAGGCAAAACCACATGAGAATGAGAAGAAAACCTGGAGAAATCACACCAGTGTGCTGAGAAGGAAAAGTCACTGGAGGAAATAAATCTTGGGGAGTGGAGTGCTAAGAGAAAGTTTGTTTCATTCAACTTTTGAGTATACAGTGAAATAACAAAAGTTTGACCTCTGAGATCATAGCCTTTATGCTTGGGAGTACAGCATCCCTTTTGTTTTAGTCCGAAAACTTCGTAGGTGCATAAGGTAGTTTTGCCTTTGCGGGAGGTGAACGTCTCACTACAGCGCAGGAAGGTCAGCAAAATCCACCAATCCCTGCTCCCTGTAGCCTCAGGCTTAATATAACTGCGCTTCAGAAGAGTCCCCCTTTTCCACCCTCTTGCCAGGAACAGCTCAAAAGCTACAAAATGCTCTAAGAAAAAACTGAAACTCTTAGTATGAAAGACAATAAAAGCGTAAGAAGCTCATTGTGACATGAAAAGACAGACTACAGGCATGACCAAGACTTAGGCTACATGAAATGCCTAGATGGGTCTTTTGAGGACTGCATTTCACAGTATAAAGAAAATAAACCTTTCCCCTTCATATACAGGTCTCTACCAACAAGACTTTAGGAAAAAGTGTCCTGACTTCAAAAGGCTTGTCCAGCTCATCCCTGACTTTAAGCATGAAGTGCACAAGCAGTGTTTGTCAGGGTGATGGGGAGCGTCACCACTTCCCAAGGTGTGACTAAGCTCTGAAACTTCAGATAAACCCCCTGTTCCCCAGCCACCTGCCTTGCAAAGTCAAAATATTTCTGGCCCTTTCAGGTGACTAATGGATGACATGAAGCACGAGATTAATTAAATACAATATAAATTCAGAACAAGAAACACAATCAACAAACTGTGATCTTGTCTGCTTTCAACTTCCTCTTGGGGATACCAACAAGTCAAATACCCAAAGGTTAATATCACATGCTTTTTTTTTGACACAACAACAGCATGGAAACTGGGCAGCCACAGGAAAAGTAAGCTAGATATGATTAAAGAAATGTTACGACCTTTGTGAGACTTTGAGGACTGCTGAGCAGCCTGCGAGTTAATGTGACAGAGGAGAGAGATTGGTGTTTGTTTACAGCATGTCCAGAGGCAATAAAAGAAACTACAGAGGAAGAAAATGACAAAGAACAACGCCACCCAACCGAGCACTCCTTCCCCAACTCTGCTTCCCTGTTTTCAAGAGAGAGGAAATGCAATGCATCCACGCTCTGAGCCCGAGTCATGTATTTATAATTTATTAAGAGGTCAAAAATGGCATTTGTTGGGTCTCAGTGTCCAAAACTCCTTGAATTACTCTAAGAACTGAGACTCTCTGTTTAAATTCAATAACTAGAGCTTATTGAACACATCCATTATGATGGGAAGTTCACCTGCGGCAAAACTACAAATTCCTACCCCGGTGTGTGCTGGGCCTTGTGCAAGACCCAGGATCAGACTCTTTGCAAGAAGCTTCAGCATTAGGTATTCCGGGTCAGTCATACCAGGAGACATGTGCTCAGTAAATGCACTTAAGGTTTTATCCAGTTTCTCTCCCTCTCTCTTTAAGATATCCATGTACAGCATTCTAAATAGGCTTTGGCCAAAATATGGAGTACTTTGCATATCTTTTGTGTTTGACTTGTCTTCTTAGATTAAAATAAAAGCTTAATGAAAGTCAAACAAGAACAGCCTGTAACATTTTCAAAGATATGTTCAAACATTAACTGATTCATCCTCGCTGGCTCATTAAGAAGAGGAAATTGTGGCAGAATTCTGTGTTAAAACCACTCAGAGAGGAGATGACAGATCCAGGATCAGTACTTATAAATTACTGTCTCTCACCCTTAGTCTCAGTCCCAGTCCTGCAATAAACGTCTGTGGGAAAGTTCCCTGGGCAGGCTCAGAGCCATCACGTCCTCAAAAAAGGCTAAGCAAGTTGAGAAATTTGTTCCTCCTTTCTTCTTAGTGTTTCACCAAAGTCTCAGCCTTTTCAAGCACCAAGCTTATGATTTCAATAATCCACCATGGTAAAAGTAATTTGTGGAATTAGATATATTGCTAGCTATTCAAATATTTTCTATTACCTATTAGTGCACTGTACAGCACATCAATACAGAGCCCAGATATTACAGCAAGGGACACTCTGGAAATACCTAAGCAGACTGATCAATTTAATCTCTGTTGCAATGCAGTGCATTAGCAGGATGACTTTTTTTTTTTCCCTTTTTCTTGGCACAGCTTAGGGATCTCAGAATTAGGACAAATATTCTCTTTCCTCCTCAACAAATGACAAAAGTGACAGCTTTGAAAGATTGATTTTTTAAAAGTGAGGTTCTGTATGGTAGCTTATGAAAGCACTTTAATTTAGAATGATTATTAATCAACCATCCGTTCAGATAATTTTCTAATTTAGGGGAAAAAAATCTATATTCTGTCTCTTACATCCCCATCAGGTACTAAAATATGAATGTCTGCACTCATTAACAAATACAAATAGGGAGGCATTATCTGATGCAGAGGGACAGAGTTAATGCTGAGATGTAATACTCCTACCTGACAGAAGATGTTCTGAATTTTAGTACAGAAGAGATATAATCTGAACTTTAAATATTTTATTATATTACAGCCATAAATACCATACATGTATGAAAAGGCAAACCGATCCTGACATACTGGAACATAGCTGCTTATTGTGGATGCTCTCTCTGGTTAATTCTACATAGAGCAGAGACTTAATTTCCTATTAAAAAAACATGGGATAATAAACCAGCAAGTGCAACTAAGGACAAAAAGCTAAGAGTGCAATACAAACAGCAGAATTGGCAAATAAAATTTTAAACCTGAAGAATTAAAAGATATTTTGACTGGCACATTTATAAGCCCATCCTTACACTGATTTATTGTTCTGTGGTCTAGCTACTTTGTTTCCCCAGCATGAATCCTGTGAAAATTTGAAATATAATGTGAATATTTATCACCACAACATTATTCTGAAACAATCCAAAAAGTTCAAGTAGTATGCAAAATACTGCAAATTAGTTTTCTAAACAAAGTGCATTTAAAGCTCAATCCAGAGGAGTTATGTGCCTAGACTGGGATGCAGACAGAAAAGCATCTATAAAGTAGGTCCTGCGTTTCCCGACCAACTTTTCTAACTGACTGGCTACAGAGTCAAAGATGAATGCTACCCTTGCTGCAGCCATGTTTAACAGAATAAAACCTGACTTGAAAATAATAGCTGCATTTCTGGGGGACTGTTCTTCCTTGAATCACCCTATTAGCTGCATAGGAAGCTTTAGAAGGAAAAACAAAATAAATGTACATCTCCAACAAAATACTGGCTTCTAGGAGGCATACACTATTGACTTGGAGGCTACATCTTTTTTAGGTGTGACCCATAATCCTTTCTAAATGGACCCTGGAATCATGTCTGGTTTAAAAATCAAAGTTTATTGTGACACTTATATAGACAGGCATAATTTAGGAAGGAAAACAATGCAAACACAATTGTAGCACAAAATATGTGGCAAGGGAGTCATTTACTAGGCTTTCATACAAAATACAAATTTATTACTAAATGTCTATGCCTAAAACTCAGTATGTAGTACATCATATTTTAAATTATTAACATCTCTGCTGGAGATGCTTCCTTCATAAAATATTTACACAGCACATCTCAGGACTCTGTATTTTGCCAGCAGTTACTCAAAGTGTAAGATAAATATAGTTAGCGGGTCATTCTTTTCCTTGATAAACTATTCTTTTCACTAAAAAAGCCCAAAATGTTTAAGCTGCACTACTGCTATGGCCTTTGTTATGAAATACTGCGCTGCAATATAATGATATATTTGGACCCCTGAGAGCTCTTAGGGTCAGAGGGCACAGATTTGCTAATGACAATGCATGGCTGTAAAACACAAGAAGCAGGCATGTTTCAATTACTTTTCCAATTAGTAGCAACAATCAATGCACACTGCAAAAAGCCTTAAGGAAACTGGCAAAATGTTGCAAAGTATGGATATGATTCTCTTTTAAGTAACAAACCCAGGAAGAATAACAGCATTAGTATTCCCCTGATTGTTTTTTCAATACTGCAAGACCATACAACCCTTTATTTCTAACCAGGCAATCTGGAAGTGTTGCCTTTTCAAAATCCAGACAGCTCTTCAAATCAAGCAAGTAACAGATAACTTACTCTCTTTTAACCTAGGCAAGAAGAAAACTTCATATTGGTCATTTTGTTAGAGAAAGTAAATTGAATTTATGATGCAAACCTCAAATGTGTTGGACTGTTATTTAAAACTAAGCAATAATTCTGCTCTAATTTTTCGGAGTCCCTGCTCAATAGGAAAAAAGAGCCTCCAGCATTTCAAACTCTTGGCATACAGTTGCCTGGGCTACTAAAAAGCTTCTCAACACAGTATGAGCATTCTGTTGGCATTTGTATATCCAGTTTGTCAATGTCAAAATAAAATTTTTAAGAAGATGTAAGGAAGCAGAAAAGCAGAACTATAGACTTGAATGAATTTTAAAATAAAATAAACCCAACTATACCCAAGATATAAGGCGGATATGTTCTGAAATACGTAAGATTCTACTGTTACCAAACATTCAGCCGCACAGTTTAAAAATTAATTTGAAACATTTTCTTGATGTATGTATAGTTTTATTAAGGATATGAAGTAATAATTATTTGTATGAATTTTGCATTAATGGTTGATACCAAATACAGAAAAAATATGATGAAGTAGCATTAATTTTAAACTTCACAATACACATACATTGCTTTCTACTGCGGGCTAGATAGCCCAAGGCAATATGCCCCATATCCCAAACTCATGCAAGCACAGAAAAGAGATTTCTGTGATCATTCCCCTTCATTTTTGTTTTAAATAATGTCACACATACAGCTTTCTAATAAGAAAAAAATTACAGAACATATATGAAATGAAAAATACCTCCATGTCCCTTACTTCATAGAAATTATTGGTAATAATGCAAAGGAATGATTTTTTTCTTATATTCTGGGAGAAAAAGTACTGTCAATTCAATAGTAAATAAGATTACTAAAGAGCAAACATCTATAATGAATTTTTTTCAAATCCGCAAGACCAGATTACTTGTGCTTTATAATTTCTAAGGAATGGTCTGAGGGTTTCCTCTGGACAATAATTTTGAAGTATATCTACTGTATAGTAGTATATCTACTGTAACACAGAAGAAATTCTAAAATCTAGGAAAAAGACAATGTGTCAACATTTCAAGGAAGTAAGTGGGATCATCTCAACATGACATCATTGTAAGGAAAATTGGTGAAAATAATGTTAAAAGAGGCAATCAGTTGGATTGAGTGGTAGCATGATTAATACCAATCAACACTGTTTAATAGAAAACAGGTCTTCTTAGGAAATTTCATATCATTTTGTGATGATATTACAAATTCAGATGATAAAGATAACTTTTGAAAATACTTGCTTTAATTTCTGTATAAATATCTCTCCCTATTATCTCTCTGATGAAAAAGTAGCATGGCACAAAATCACCACGGCTTATATATTAAACATGTTAAAGAACACTGACAATCTGAAAAAGAAACTGTAAATGAGGAACCAACACCTAATGGGAATATCTTTGGTGATATTGTAAAGACATGCATTATAAAGAGCCAACAGGACTGAGCACCAGACTCAAGATATGTTTGAGAACCTAAATACCTCAGAACAAAATTGTGGACAGCAGTGATAACTAAAAATATCTTAGCAGTCCTAATAAATAACCAACAGAAAATGGATCCTTACTATAGCACAGTGGCTCTCACAACTTGTGTATTTTGTGAATTCTTGCACCTGGATGTGCAAGGTAGGATCAGAAAAGTCACGTATATCTGCATGTGACACCGATAAGATTAAAAGAAAATCATTTGCAGTTCTTGTCACCACACTTTCAAACAGATGTCTATGAAAAGAACAGTATATATTATCACAATAAGGGTGATTAACCTCTGCAATAATTTACAATATATATGGTTATTTTTTCTCTCACCTGAAACCTTAAATTGAAATTAGATGGACTAGAAAATACCAAACGGAACAAGGCAAAGAGGAATTGATAAAGAAATTCTAGATGAAAAATATGAAGCTATTTCAAAAGACCAGTAAACCTTTTTTTTTTTTGCACAGGGAACATATTTTGGCACAGAGATAAGTATCATCCGTGTTAACCCCTCAGCATGGGTGTTCCCCTAGTTCACAGAGGAGCTGTGGGGCTGAAATTAATTTTAATGCTTTTTGTAAAATTATTTTGATGCCAAAAAATAAGAGAATAAACACGTTTCTCCATGTTTACTGATTCTATCTCTGGCATTTCAATATTATTCATTAGTTCTGTTGTGTTTCAAATGAGACTGTGTTCAAACAGTATCTGACATCATCAGGGACCAGCTCAGCCTGCGGCCTCAATGAGATACTGAAACCCAGATTGTAAACAAGATTATAACAATAGGTACAAGCCCAAGTCAGCTCTGTGTAACAGTGAGTAAACTAACATGTACCCTCTACTTTTACCTTCTGAAAATTAGCTGGTTTGGACTACTCCCGGAGCTCCCAGCTATGACAGATAAATGCACTGTAGCATTTCTGGAGCCAAGAGGCACTTGGCTGTGCAACTGCCCTCTTTTATTTACTCTACCTATGAATCAACCAAAAGCAGCAGCAAGGTAAGTAAGAGTTAAATTTTTCTGCTGACTGAAAGATTTGCTAATAGCTGTGGAATTTGCATGATAATACACACTCATTACAAAAAGAAATATATGTATTATTTTTGATGAACAAATGAACTACAGAGCTGAAAGGAATACTTTAAAAAATATACATTAAAATGTTTTGTTCATTATGCACTGTAATTGCTTTCCTCAAAGTGTGTATGTGTTTGGCTGCACATGTGTATGCACACAACTAGGTCTATCCAGTTGCAGCACCACTTTGGAGTCCCCTTTAGAATTAGGAGAACTTTTTAGCTGACATGGGGCAGATCTCTAGCTCTATTCCACTTTGTGCTGGACATCAGTAAACTGGAACTTTGTCTAGTGTGGCAAACTCCCTAGCATGGCAAACAGCTTCAGCCGGCACTCCCCTTGAACCTCCCTCTTCAAGGCAGCATGCTGTGGAGAGGAGAGAGGAGGAGGGGAG
>JAVKLA010000073.1:29865365-29886090 GCA_034782735.1 Sagittarius serpentarius
GGAGAGGAGAGGAGAGGAGAGGAGAGGAGAGGAGAGGAGAGGAGAGGAGAGGAGAGGAGAGGAGAGGAGAGGAGAGAGCATGCCATGGTCTTGACTGTCTCAGGGACTCAGGGATTACAGCTGGCCCCAAGCAACACTTATCTCTGTTTTTTACTGTCTGCAATCTTGGAAAAATAAAAAGATGACCCACAGACAGATGGAAACAACTTCTTGAACTTGACCATGTAACCTTCTCAAAGACTTTTCTCTACAAACTGTGTCTTGCAGGTGAAGGTGGCATCATAATTGAAGAACACAAAGAATTTGCCCAAGTTTCACTCTAGGGTCCTTCAGAGCCTAAGCAAAAGCCACTTTAGCACACACAGCAGAGTAGCCTTTCCTAAAATAATGCACTCTACGTTACGATCTCTTGCTATATCAGTGATATGGTAAGTATGTTATTTCCCCCTTTCCACTTAACACTTCCTGCTCTCTTTTCTCATGTACAAAACACACTGGGACAAATACAAAGGATGAAAGGTAAACTGAAATACGCTTCTGTGTGGCAATACATCAACCTCTGGAACACCACTCCGGATTCACACTTCGAAATAGGTGTAAAGAATTTCCCCTTTGAAGAGCAGATAGAGCAGGTCCCCTCTGCAAAAACACTGAGCTGGGAAAGTCTAGCATTCAAGCACCGCAATATTTCACTCTATATGATAGAGGAATTGCCCAAATTTTAAAAGACATTACTAACAATTGTTAGTTTCACAATGGCAGAAAATAGAAGTTGCAATATTACAAAAAGCATTTAAACCAGCCACTTTTATGTGATGACTGAGAATCTTAAAGAGAAATTACATTTGTCACACTGCACTAGGTCTCCATTGTGCTTGTGCTTTCCAAATCTCTTAAATTACTACACAGAAACAGGTGTTTAAGTTCTTATGGTACATCTGTCATATTCATGCCACACTGTTTTTTTCCACTGAATGTAAGCATTAATGTAAATGTGATCTCAGTTAGTTCAGTGATAAAGAACGCCCTTCATAGAAATACTGGTACAGGTGCTTGCAATGGACTAAGAAGTCAGCGCGTCTGGCTAACACTCAGTATATCATAAATAATTCAGTACTGTAACAGATCATTCTCTTTGTACCTTTCTTTAATAACATCTCTTTACCAAAAATTAAATCTTCCAGGACATAAACCAAACATTATTATAAATAAGGAGACTTGCACCATGTCGTTTCATCTACTTCAGGAACAGTGGGTAATGATTGATGCTGTCCGATAGCTCTTGGGTCGAGTGGGAGAAGATGCAGTAGAGGCTGCTTTTAAGTTTTTCACATTTTTATACACTGATCTAGCTTTATTTTATTTTTAAGGTCAAGGGGTGCTATTAAATCACTTGACAAATGGCATGACACATGTTCAGGAGGAAACAAGCAGAAAAGCTAGGAAGGTATTGCAAAGTTGCACATTAGTGTAGAAAATACACCACACAGTAAAAATGCTATAAAGTTACCACACAACAGACATGCAGTAAACCTAATAATTAGAGTACTGTGGACATGACGATAAAGGAAAAAAAAAGGATAAATAATGTTCATGTTAGAAGAGCCCCCATGTTTATCCATTAGCACGTACAATTAGCATTTAAAATTGCTGACGCTGGAAGTGGTAAAATTTTTTATTACTGCCACTTCTGGGAAAGGTTCGGTTACATATTTTCAGGCAAAATAATAGGCACAGAGGTGATGTGCTTTGTCTCAGGAGCAAAGCTTGCCACCTGCACAACTTTTTTAGCACCCCAGGCTTGCCAGTCAACTACAGCAGCACTGACAGTGAGCTCAGAGGAGACTTTCACTTTGACCTCATCAAGAGGATAAAGGTGTTGCACATGGCCAAGTGGGAAAGAATTAAATTTTCTTTAGAACACCTGCAGAGGCTAACTCAGAGCAAAGATTTGTTTTGTGATTGATTGGTGTCCCTGAGCATGAATTGTAGATGCTGTTAAAAGAAATAAAAAGGTAACTTCCAGCAATTAAATTCACAGAGCTTTCTGTGGTTATAAAATCACCAGTAGGAAGTGATTAGCAACGCTGGTGGAGAACAGAGGCTGTTATTCTCCTAATGAAAGCCCTCTGTCTGGGGTTTCCACCTCAGCTTCCATTTAGTTGCTATAGTTTTATCATGCCTATGTAACAGGCAGTTTCGCTTCCTCCTGCCAATAGTCTGCCATGGTAAATAGGAAAAATGTTCTTGAAACTGCACAGCCCGCTCACACATTTTATATCTGAGAAATTAGATCAGTTTATGAGCAGCATATAACAGTTCTGTTATCCAAGTCTCATGATTTAATCCCTAGTCTTATGACATTTATATATTTTCCCAAAGCGCCAACTGATGAGAGTTGCACATCCCATACATTTCTAATCGAGTTTCCTAAGAAAAGGAAGCTTTTATGATTACACTGGTCTGTATTTCAACCTATGAAGAGCTTTCTAATAACTTTTGAACCTACAGGCTGATTTAAGTTAAAATTAGGGATAAAAGTCTCAAAGATAATTAAGTTCCTAAGAGTTTTATACAAACCACGGTCTGGGCCGAGGACAGAAGCTCAAATTACTGGCCCCTCCGTTGGAAATGTGGTTATAACCCAGCTCTGAGGCACTGTGGTGGAGCTGCCAGCTGGCTGACCAACATACCTGTCCGGGGTACTCAGCACGTGCATAGCTTTAGACATGCTGAACTTTGTACGATTGCTACCTCTTTTCTGGTGGGAACATAATGGGAAGGGAGCTCATGGTATCTGGCTGGGAACAAAGAGCTTAGAAAATACAGGACAAAAATCTACAGGACAAAAGACTTTCAGTTCTGCCGCTCAAAAAATGTTTTTTTCTCCTTTAAAGTAAGACCTACTCACATGGCTGGTGCAGAAAAACCTGCAAACACAAGCCACTAAATCTCTAAAGGCTCAAAAATCAATAAAGTGAGCCTAAAGAACAGAAAAATTTTAATCTCAAGACTTCTTTAAGCACCCTCATGATCCTGGGATGACAAGCGCTGATAATACTGTAAGAAGTCACATCGAAAGGATGCCAGGGACAAGTCCTTGTTTAAAAGTGGAACACATCTGAGATGCAATACTCAGAGAAATACAGAAGGGGAATTTCCCCATAGGGAATATGAACAAGGAGTTGACGACAAGGTCTGAGTTGCTCTCATTTACTACGTCTCGATTCACTGCAAAACACACTGGGAATCAGAAAGGTATCTGCCCTACTGCTCTTAAGAGACAGGACATGGACTTGCAATGTTTACATGCAACCTTTTGATGGGAATATTTTGCCATTTTCATGAATTTGTGTCTGACAACCTTATAAGGCATCTATGGAAAGAATGAACCTCTAAAAACTCATATTTAATTGTTCCTTTAAAAAACTACATCTGAACAGGAGAGCTGAAGTTAGTAAGGGTTAAAAGAGAGAAGAGACTGAAACGTAACTTTAAAATGTTTCATTCCACCTCATTTTTAAGTTCATATGCTGATACGATATGGCCACTAGCATATTAGATCTGAACCCACCACAGCTACTGATACATCATTGTAAATAATTGAATAAAAGCCTATCGGTCACTGTAGTAGAAAAATAAATTCATGAAAGTAGAAATGGACTCCTTTTTGTCTAATGCCTTTCAAAAAATTAAAAATACCAGATGGATTTTAATTTAGGTAAAATGATTACAAGCTCCTACAGTCTCTTCTTTTCCTCCCCTAATCCTGACCTTTCCTCTCCCGTTCATTTATTCTCTGCGAGTTTTAGTCCAGTGGGCAATTAAACTGACCCCAAGCACTGCAATTCAGCTATTCCCTCCTTAATAGCATGTTATGATCAACAAGATCCCTCTAAAATTGTGGGAAGTCAGTCTTTTTCAGTTTTGATAGCCTCTCCCTGCCTTCTCGGTGATACAGCCAGAGCATTTACATTACTGTCTTGGTGCTACACGGATGCTATTTTTATTGCCTGAGGATAAGGAGAGCACGATGCAGGAGAGGGAACACGTATGTGACTTAGGTTAGGCAATTCAGGTTCCTTAGCAGGCTGCCCTTTAATAGAGGGGAAAACAAGCTTTTCGAGAAGCAAAATTCAGACCATCTCTCTCTACTGAGTAGACAGCTGGGGAAGACTAACTTGTGCATCAGTGTTCAATACTGACAGTTAAGGATGAAAGAATTGCCCCACGTGTGACAATGAAGCTCTGCTTACCTTTTTAATCTGCACGACAAGCGCGCACTTCTAATCACAGCTCACTTTTCTACTGCATAAAAGCTCTCTTTTAAAAAAGAATAAAATCATTCTGGTTTGTAGCCTGGATCTACCTTGTCAGAAAAACAAAGTGTAAAAATGTAAATATGAGGGGCTGAAACCTTTGTAATTTCTTACATCTCCTATCTTTTAGGGGAGCATCATTTTAAGCTCAAATAAGGTAACCGGCAAAGCTCTAGTGAGGTGATTTGGGTTAGGTTACTTCCTCTTAAAACTATGAGCTATAGCTGAGGGATCTCACTGTAGGAAAAATTAGCAGCAGTGCTGTTTTACAAAATATCATCACTGAAACAGTTACAGGAAAACACCACTTGGTAATTTCAACTATGGACCAGGAAGGTCTTGATACAGACGAATCAAGTGAAGAACGGATAGGTATGTGAGGAGGAGAATAAAAATAAACTAATTTAAAATGCAAATATCTGGGGGTTTTAGGTAGCTGGTGGATAAACTTCAAAACAACAAAATGCACTGGGTTTACCTGGAAAGCCATTATTAAGAGCTTACTATTAAGAACATGGCTAGGAAATGGTGAGGCTTTTTTTTGATACTGATAGTTATGATAAAACATCCTAAAATATCCTTTGCTTAGCAGAGATAGTTCCTAAACAGAACTTTGGTCTTGGTGTTAGCATGACTTTGACACACTCCAGAGTGTACAATGTTGCTGTTTTCTTCCAAAAGAGCAAATACAATTATTTTCCTAAATCAGCTGACAATTTTTACATAACAACGAAGCACTTGTCTATCTCATCACTTACAGAACAGGAACTGTTAAATGTAAAGAAATGGGCAATTAAAGATACCATAAATTTTCTGCTATTCATATAGCAAACACATGATTTTGGGACAGTTTTCTATTCTGTAACTCCAGTTTTACAACAGTAACCTCTATGGAGAAAGATCAGACCAATAAAGTCAACCGATATCTGCAAGAGCAGTGTTGGTCCCAAATTTATCAACAACAAAATCATTAATAACTCTGCTTAATTACAACCTGTTCTACCCAACACAGAATATGCATGAGTTTTCAAGGAGATTTAATTATTTAGAAAGTTGAAAGATGTGATAAGCTATTTTTGAGATAGAAGGAGACAAAGAAAGAGACAAAAGTCAACATTTCAAACGGGTAATTTTTTAATGATCTGTACTCAAAAGCTGTCAGAAAATACTCTCTCTAATACAATGAACCAATTCATTCTTTAAGTCAAGGTAAGAGTGGGAAAAATAGGCTTGGCAATAAAAGGAATTGTTTTATTGACTTGCAGAAGAGCTATCACTTCATAGAACCATGGTGTGAGCAGTAAGAACAAACAAAAAATACTTTGGACACTGACCAGTAGGGAGGAAGGAGGAATTAAATCAGAAACAAAAGCTGACTTTTAAAATCAGGCCCTACAAAAAATGGACAGTTTGCATAGGACCACAAACATGGAGCAGAGTTATCAAATTTTTAAAATAAATTATCAGTGCAAAGAAGCTTACGGTCTTCTTGAAAAGAAGGATTTAATATTCTCACAGAATATTATATTTAGAAATGTATTCTCAGTTTCTTGTGTTATTTTCACCCACACATCAGTATTTATATGAAAACATATATATATGCACCATATATAGAGAGTTGCAGATATGCCACAGTGACACATTTCTACACCTCCATCTTCATGCTTAGTCAAACGTCTTGAGGGACCATCAAAACCTTCAGCTAAAATCTCATTTATTTTATCAGAAAGGAAAAGATTTTCTCAGCTTTTCCAAGGCTCACTGGACTCCTCTCCTTCCAAACAGGCTGTGTTTCATGTTCTCAATCCCAGAATACAGCAGAAAGATGCCAGCTGGCTTCCAAATGCCAGCTTTACAGGGACTATGCTCAGCTAAGCTGACTAGTGTCTCTATGCTCTACAACCCTGGGGGATATAAGCAAACTTTGGTCAACCAAGAATTTTGGTCAAGTGGTGTTCTGTAAAATAGCGATATAATGCATATTGCATGTCTTGCTCAAACAGATGTTGTCTAAGCTGCTTGGACGCTGACATTTCAGCTGAATATTGCTTATTATTAGCATATGCTAATTGCATGTTATTTATGAATAGCATACCATGCTAATCAGTTATGAGACTGGTTCATGTCACATCCAGTTAATAAAGGACAAGGAGACCTCTTCTGAAATAAGCCATAACTATCTGGTCCTGTACTCCCAAAACTCAACATGAAGTAGCCATCTGTAACTGCCTTTATACTATATGATTACCAGACATAGTGAGCTCCTTTCTCCTTTTTCAATGCCACCAGACAACATCTCAGATCTAAACAAAGATCTGAGACCTGTCCCCCTGAAACTTGCTTTTACTGAGTATGCAGAATTAGTTCTCAACAAGATAACAGAAAATGCGTATAAACAATAGAAACATCCAAACTTCAGCACACCACCATACTTTCGCTGTGAATAAGCATAAAGTGAAAAAAAAAATCCCCAAATACTAAATAAGGTGCAAAATGATTCCTGAGAATATATGCAATGATCGAGGATTAATAACCTTGCCTACATCTAAAGCTGTCACGTAAAACTGCTCTTTTTCTCACAACAAGACTAGACTTTCTATATAAATTATATCCAACATCATCAACTCAGACAGATTTGTATTAAGTACAGATTTATCTTCTAGCTAGTTATCCAACACTAACATGACATAGCTCATAAATTAAGACAGTTTTATGTGACTTCAAACCTGAAAGCTTAAGCCTGTGGTGAGTACCAATAAAGACATTATAATTATATTTGCCTTATATAACCTGAAAACATAAACTTTATCATTTGTTCTCGAGATGTGGTTTTAATGCACAGTTCTTCATATGACATAAGTGTATAGAAATTTTTAGTTCATACTTATTTGTACCCAATGAGTGAAATTCATCTAATTCATTGCAATATGAAAATTCCAGTGGTTTATAGAAGTACATTATCAACTATTTAAAATTAGTAAAATTAATCTATTTTCAACTTCATTTTAATATAATACTATGAACTCTTTCCTTACAACAATACCAAGCCTGCCATTGTTTTCATGCATCTCAGGAACAGAATTTAAACACTGATGAAAACACTAAATTGGGCAATACAAAATAATGTAGGTCCCTAATCCTGACTTAATTAGCTGGATCTGAATTCCATAATAATGGCTACAAAGATTCTTTTAAAAAAATTAACAATAGGGTCACATCATAGAAAATATTGGCATACCTACTTAGCCTGTAGTCTCACGGAGGATAAAAATTCCTAAAAACAAAGGCAGCCTAAGATGTCAGCTAAAACTTTTATGACTGCTAAATTTGAGAGCTGTCCTTCTGTAGTACACTGGAGATGGAAAGACAGATGTTTTAAATCTGCAGAGCCTCAGTACCACTGCGCTCTGAAGACAGCAGGCAACAGAACGGAAGGAAGAAAGTGTCTTGATAGGAAAAATCCCAGGAGCTAACCTGCTTGATCTTTCACACATACCAGCTAGATGTTAGAGCGCTTCGACAGTTCCTCTGCAGTCAGAGGTGCTCGCATGTGGCAGTCCTACCAGCATATCATCATCATCTCCTGTCCTTTGTTCCAGCATTAGAACTCTTTAAAAACAGTTTTCTAAATACACTTCCTAAATAGTTCACTTCCGTTGGAAGTTGAACTACATAAGCTAAGAGAGATCACCTTTACTATACCCATTAGACAGACTATCTGGTGATGGAGATAGTCACCTTAAAAATAGCTAAAACAGCCCAATTAAAAACCCTATTGATTAGCTATATGAACACATCTTCTTCATCTCTGTTTTCTCATAAGGCGGAGGATATAGCACTGCTTCCAATCCAGGTTTTTAAAAGCTGTTGTTCAAAAAGGATATTGAGTAAAAATAGAAAGGCCATTAACTGAATTGAATGGAAAAAATCCAGTTGATTTAAACGAGGTCAGGATTCTCGTTAATAACTTTAGCTAGATATACTAAGGCAAAAGTTCAGATTACAAGCATTGTCACAGAGGAAAACAAAAGAGCTGTTACTTCTGCAGAAGGGGCAATAGCACACAGACTCTCAGACACCAAGGAAGAACAGCAAATATATCTAAAGACTGACCTCTCTCTTGCTCCTCTAGAAATCTTGATCCCAAATCAAGCCACTGACAAACCTTAATCTTCCACTTGAAATGAGCAAAGATTTATTCTAATATTCACATTGTTATTGCTTCTATCTGTCTCATCTAAAACATAATTTAAAGTATGGTCATCAGTCACGGCCTCTTAGCAGGAAAATACACACCAACATAACATCCCTTCCAAGACATCCTCTGGGAGGTCACTCAGAGCCAGTCGTTTAGTCAGCTGTAGGAACTAACATCAAGTAAAATATATTTTACACCCTAAAGCAAAACCACTCCTTCCTTTCTAATTGTCTGGATAACAGAGTTACCTGCTACAAGCTATCGAGCAGGCAGCTCTCCCACTAGCTCAGGCAGCAAATAAGGCACTCGGCACCTAATAGGGTAAGGTTCAAAAGCCCTGTTTCTACAACACTTACATTTGAAGATCAAGGCTCAGAAATTAAGGACATGACGTTTTCCGTATGCATAGTACTTAATGACTTAAAAATAAACATATGTACAAGTGTTTCTGTAATTGGGTCCTCAGACTGTAGTGCTGTCTCTTTATTATTTGACTCTTTAAAAATCTTGCAAGTACATTACTAACATCCTCTAAGGAATCTTCTTAAGGAATGTTTCCAGCAAAATACAGACCTAAAATCTGAACTTTCCTACCTTGAAGACATACAGCTTTTTTGGTAGACAAAAATTCATAAATATTTCCTGTACTACTCCAAAGGAAAAACTGATTCATCTCTTGCAGTATTGTGGAAACCCATGAGAACTCAGAAACAATGACTATAATCTCATTAAATAGAAAACTGGATGTTTATGATTATACATTCATTGCCTAATTTGGAAGAAATACAAGAAATACAATAAAGAATGGATATTAAGCCAAACATTAAATTCAGGCCATTTCAAGAACATGAGCTCCTTTTGTTATTATAGACAGAAGCCCTTGCCCATGTACTTCCAGGGCATCCCACCCTACATCCCGAAGAGCAGCCATAGGACTGTGTGCAGGCTGAAGTCTTATTTTGGTGTGAATCCACTGGCGTTTGATCAGTTTGGGCATAGGACTCTTTTCAAGGTTCCCTGTTAGGCCGATCAAGGGCATCTGAGAGAAGAGTTTGTACTGGTGTAGTGGAAAAAAACCATACCATGAACACGAGTGAAATTATATCACTCTCTCTATTCTAATGATTTTTCATGATGACAGATGGCTCCATAACCTTATGCCTCAGTCCAAGTGCATATTACTTTGAAAGGCTGTATTGACGTGCTCATGGACACTGCACAAATGCTGCTTCAGACTCACAATAATATTTACAGGCATATTAAAGCACGTAAATATAAATATAATGAGAGAGTAATGCATATTTCAGGAATTTAATATCCACTGCAAATGAATTAATGATTTCACCTTTTGTCCTATGTTTCAAACTCCTGTGTAAGTTCTGGCATCATATTATCCTTTGAAATTAACTGTAATTTTCCACTGCTATGCTTGCTGTGAATGAGCAAACATCCAAAGAAATTACAAATGTGCTGACACATTCACAAACATCTCCCCCCCCACCCATTTTCTCATGTGGAAAAAGCTCTATTTTTTCTCCATTTTGTATATTGCTTAGTTTCCAAAGTTGAGGTTTAATCCTAGTATGTTTGCAGTATTGAACTGAAAACTTCTAAGACAAAATAACCTGAAACAGAGAACTACTGTGTTCCTGAGGATAGCAAAGTAGTGCCCAGCAGAAGGGTTTTATCACTATGGAACACTGTAAAAAAAAAAAGCCTAAAAAAGAACATAGCTCTTCAGATAATTAAAGTGCTTTAGACCACTAGCCAATTGATTTTCTCCTTGTAAAGGTAGCTCAATTGAAATGTTCAGAATAAATCATGTGTTAAAATTATCTTCTAACGTAAGAGCTGAGTGCATATTGATTAATAATTATTTGCACTAACGGACTGAACTAAAGCAATACCATCAATTACTTCAAAAATCTGTAAGATCAGTCATGATGGAATCAACCGTTGAAAGATCCACTACACTCTTCCCAATATTTCAGAAGTGCTCATAGAATGGCTTTCTAGAGATACCTTGGTTTCCTGTTTCTAGAGCTACGGAAATTTGTTTTAAATCCCAATTACCACTAGGGCTTTCAGCTACATAATACAGCTCTCACCCTTCAATTACATGGGAGGTCTGCAAGACGAGCAAATGTTTTCCACATCAAGTATGAGGCATGAGGGGGCACTTTCGCCAAGGAAGTTTAGTTAATATTTCATACTTATGCTCACGCAGCAAAGGAAATGCAAACAGCCTAAACTAATGACCAGAACAGATGATTTACATAGAGCCACCTATCCAAGGATGGGGGATACTCAGTATAAATTAACTCCATTTTACACACTAATGAGTCCTACTTGCTGCATTTGTCCGGGTACCACAATAAAACTCTGGTAATTCTACAAAAAATTACAATTTAGTTTGCATGGTTATAAATAGCACGGAGATCGTTAATCGCTTATGGCACCACAGGCATTACTCAAGCCTGGTATCTTATTGAAAATCAAAGAGAATTTTCCTTTCTCATGATGTATAGCACCACTAGAGTCGGGTGGGGAGTCTGCTGTCTGTAGCACCAGGTTTTAAGCAGGTCTGAGTGAAAAAGAGTATTTCTCTTCTGCGGTTCCGGTTTTCATGGTTTCTTCCACTAAGTTTCAGGTTTATTCACTGCAGAAGTCTTGAATAGACAGACAGAGACAACTTGTCACGAAATCTGGTGGAACTTAGTCCACACGTTGGTGGAAGATGTTCAAAAGGGCAGCACTGACCTTTTAGTTATTTCCTAGATTTTTCTTTTTTTTTTTTTAGGTTGGCTGACACAGGACCACTCCCACATACACTGCCAAGTCTTCAGAAGATAACAAAATTTCTATGCACTTTCTCTGTAATGCACGAAAAACATTTTATGACCTGAAACAATAACACTTGTAGCTGAAATATCTAATTTAAATTTAAACATTCTTTACATAAATGAGATGCACAGCTCTGTCTGAGCATCTTAATTTTATGCATTTTTATACTTCTAAGCAACTTAGTAGTGAGGACTGCTTATTTGCATTCATTTACATACAATTTGCAGGAAAAGCTGAAAAAAGGTAGTAAGGAAATCCATCATTTTGACTTTAAATGAAAATATTATTTCTGTAAAAAATGCCTTAAAGTTTATTTTCTTATTTTACTTAGGAAATTGCTTTTAATAACTTCATAAGTATTGAACGGCACTTCTCAGAAATGGCAATTTTTTTTCATCTACTAGGTTTTTTAAAAAAAGTCCAACAATATTTTTGATGTATACAGATGCAAAATACAACCTTTTCTCCACCCCCCCCCCCCCCGATAATTTAATTTCCTAGCAAGGTGAATCACCATCCTGATACGTTCTGGCTCTTCTCTGAATTTATATTTCACTAATTTTACAGGCTCCAAACCTTGCCAGGTTAGAGGCAGGGAAGTGTGTACCTGTTAACGAAAAAATGGTGTAAACGCGCGTACAAATTTAAGTGTTTCTGCTACCGTTTTTACGTCCTGTGCTCTCTGTGGATTATTTCTTAGATTATGTTAAAATGTTTTCAAAGAAATTCTCAGTAATTTCACACCTAAATTCAGCATATTTTCTTAGTCTTTTAAAGCTAAGATTTTCATATGTAGCCACATTCCTCCTGGCTGCCAACTGTATCTATAATTAGCTGGTACTAAATTGTACCTATTCTCAGAATTAAGATGGCCAATAGCTTCTCATTCCTTAGAGACTGCACATAGTTTAAGTCTCTTAGTTTATTTCTTCATCACATCCAACCTGTCTCCCATTACATCCCCATGCCTCTGTAACACACATATAAAATCAAGAACTCACTAGAAAAGGGAAAGAAAGATAAAAAATGTGGAACAGATGCTGCGCTACAGCTGAGCTTTCTGAGGAAGCACATTAGGAAATCCTGCAGTGCAGAAGTGGTCTCAGGAAATAACCGTGGGTGTGTTTTGCTAAAACACACACCAATTCCTACCGTCTGGCACGGTGATAATTTTATCTGGCTTTCATCGCATCCTTGGTGTTGGTAACTCAGCGCGGTATCAGGGACAGCTCACGCCTGAAGGGCTTCAACACAGCTCAAGGAAAGCCAGCAGAAGCGTGTGCTTGGCACAGCCCCCCGTGATGACCCCGTCCCTGCGACGGCCAGGCGAGGGTGAGATCTCCCCGCCGCAGCTCCGGGCTCTGCAGTGGGACTGGGGGGCACTCCCTTCTCTGCAGGGCACACCCAACGGAGGTGAAAGCGGAAGGTTACGGTGGATGCAGCCCAGCGTCCTAAAAGCAGGGCTGCCCCGAGTTAATAGTAAAAGGGAAGACACACTTTATACATTCTGCTTCAACTATGCCAAACGTACGAGTGGTAGGAAACAAAATGTGTTTTTTCAGGCTTTCGCAATCAATTTACAGGTTTCCTCCCCTCTTTTTTTCTCACGCATGTGTTTTTCTATACATCCTCCAAGTTCCTGTGTGATTCAAGATACACATTTCCTAAATTCTACTTAAATGATTTCAACTGCTAAATATTTCGAAAAAGAATTCTGTGCTGATTTGCATCAACACGTTGCTTTTTATTATATTGCCTTTATATTATAACACCTCACACTGCCAGATTTTAGACTTTCAAACTCACAGCTTTCCTCTACTATATACTTTTAATCTGGTTGAAATTTTAAAAAAGGAGATTTTACTCTTGCATATTAAAACATACTACAAGTCAACTACTTTTCATAATCAGATTAAGGCATTGTAATAAAACTTTCAGTGAGTCAAGGGAAAGATTGCTTGAGACAGCAAAGTGTAATTAAGCCAAACTATTGTATCTGTATCATTAAAGAAAATGTTAAAGGTAATTTGAGTCTAGGGATCAGCACTTCAAACCTTCCCTAACCCTAGTCTTAACCCGCAGTCTAACTTTGTGGTGTAAGCACATTTTGTCAACAGCAGCCTAGAGGCCTCATGAAATTAATTAAGTATGCTATCTCTTTACAACGGAAACAAACCCCCGTCCACATGCTGTTCGCATTTCTGGCATGATAGGCATTCATTACTGAAGTCACCAGCGTCAGCAGCTGGGAAGTACAAGACTGAGCTCTCTTTCACTTCTTTTGTCTTCTCTTACCACTTTCAGACTCACATGTTAATTATGGTACTCCATAGGTATCATTCTTAAAAAGCAGGTATGTCCCCTATTGCAAAATATATTATTATTCTGATGGTTCTTATCATGAGAAAGAAAAAGCCTCCCAAAGTGCCGAAAGAAGTTCTTTGTCCTTAAAGTCCTTTTAGTCCCCTTTAGAAAAACTAGTGAGTCGCAAGTAGGAGGACTGCAAGGAGGCAAGGATACATTTGCCTTGCCATCATGTAGCAGCTGTCAACTCTTCCATGCCAATGACAGACACGTGAAACTGCATGAGAATTTGGAAATGCGATATGCCACAAAAAAAGAGAGAGACGCCAGGAAAAGGTTAGTCCATGCTACTGCAGCCTCCACAGAGCAACCAAGCGGACCCATGTGCTCTGTTACTACGCTGAAGCTAGCAGCAAGATGGCAGATAAGTCCATGGCATTGCCAGAGCTGGGTATTCAGCTTGAGGTCCATGCCTTATGGGCAGATGCTCCGGGCAACCTCCCAGAGATCTGGGGGGGTTATGCCAATTCTCCCGTGGATCCTCTAGCTCTACACATTTATCAAACCACATCAGAAGCCCAGCATAAAGCCAAGACACCAAAACCCCCACAGAAATCTTATTATTCACCCAGCAGCCATAAGAGCGCTGGCCTTTTGATGGCCACCTACATAATCATCATTCTCACTTAGATTATAGGGTCCTGAGGCCCCAGCTGTGTTTGCTTTATAAATAGGCAGATTAATCTCCCCCTGCTTCACCGTGAAATACAGATTTTAAAAACAAAAGGAGTGGAAGACTCTAAAACCCCCACAATAAAGTTCTTCAGCATAGCTCAACCGTTTACTGTCACTTAGTTTTATTCACTCTGTAAATAAACTGCATTTGTTCTTAGAAGCTAAGATTCTCTACGTGAATATGAAATAGGTTCCCAGAAAGTTGTAACAGTCTCTGGTTTTATAAGGAAGATATACTTTTGCATAAAGAAAAGTTGGTCACCAGTTTTAAAGTGAGACTTAACAATGGAATAAACAACAGCATTTAGTGTACAGATAAATTATTTTTTACAACATGTTTACACTCATGCAGAACCATAACATATTCCTAGATCTCCGTAATCACCCATATGTTATTTGTGTAGGATAATTGCATGATTGACAGCGCACACATCAGTAAGAATAGCTGCAGTACCAAAATACATACGTGTAAGATTATTTTCTCTTAATACACCTGACCATCGCATTGGTAGAAAAATGCTGGCCAGAAGCCATTATCCTACACATCTGAAATGCCGCTCTTGGGCTTTATCTTCAACTTGAACATACTCTAGCCAAAACAAGAGGAGTTTCAAATTAATATTTTACATCCAGTGGTCAAGCAAATACTTCAAATGCCATGCCAGCAATTAAAGTGTGTCTAGATTTTTTGGCTACTGCGGTAGTTGAACTTAGGACCTTCGCAGTGAGTTACCCCAGTCACACCATTACTGAGATATTATATTCTGCAAGTACAAAGATGGGAAATTTTCCAGACTGTCTGCCAAGATTCACTGCACCTAGGATACAGCAAGTGTCATAAATAGAATTTGCCACAGCAAGCCTTGCAATAACTGCCAGAGAAACACAACGGACCTCCTGCAGTCTGATTTAACATAAACAAGCCAAGACATGGAAAAAGTAAAAACACTGCCCTGCAGTTACTGCTTAATAGCTTTTCCAATTGAGCATGGAGAAGTCTGACGTATTGAGAATATCTGTCTATTCAGTGTACGAGGGTGCCTTATGCGCTGTGGCTTCTGCCACATCACAGGCAACCTTCCGTTCCTACTTGGAAGATGGCAAATTTATGTTCAGAAAAAGCTGAATTTAAGAGTCTGCTGCGCGTGTCTATGTGAATATTTGCTTTTACTGCTTCTCCGCCCTGAAATAGCAAAACAAACCCCATGCATACTAAAACATATGGCTTGGGTGAGGAATCAGTAAATGCAAAACTCTTTTATTTCCTTATTGAGTCTCACTTTTTAACTGCTTGTGCAATCCAGATCACAGATCTTCCTGAGAACATTTTACAAAAATAGGTCTTCCTCACGAAAACGCAAGAACCCAAAATTTTTCTTATAGCCTATTTCATTTTTATTCACAGAATTTTATTTAACTTTTAAGAATAAAAGGAATTGCCTACAGATAAAAGATTTTTTCATTCTTTCTGAAAAATTACTCCTTCTCCTGTACCTCATCCTTTAAAGATGAAAATGTTAAAATACATTTAGGAGAACATATTAATAAACAATCACTGTAATTGTTATTACTGTACTGTAATAAACATTACCAATGGTATTTCTCGCAAGCAGAGTGACATGATTACAGACTGAGTATAACTCTACACATAATTTCTATGTTATAAGCTTTAGATTGCAGTTATGGTATGTTCCAGAGTACTGGAGAATTCTGTAGACAAAGGAATGAAGACATTATGTCTTTAACAACTGCATTAGAAAGGTAACACTACCTTTAAAACAAAACATTGGTCAATTAGCTGGAAAGGGCAAAGTCTTATTTTTCTTCCTCTTCACCTTACTACAAAGAAACACCATCCTGGGAAAGGTCACGGTACATTATGGAGAAGTTAGGGCAACAGGCTGCAGTGAACTTAGTGCCGTTCTTCTGTGGCAAAGTGCAAACCCCTGCAGTTATAAAAAAGTGTACAGATAATGGTTTATCAATGAAAAAGTGAAATTGTAAATGACTGCATCATGAAAGGTCCAGGTGCAAAGCTAGAATGCACAGGACTGTTATTTGTGCTGTTCTTCCATGCACTTTGAACACAGCAAACTCTGCTCTTGAGAAACAATTCAGCTTCCAATGGGGGGGGGAAGCTAAAAATTATTTAGCTTAAAAGCTGTAGGATGTCCTGAGTACAGGTTTAAAACCAAACAGATTAAATAAGATAAAAATTTCATATAAGACTGGGAAAATGGCACTTGATTTGAAATCTTACATATAATGAAACAGCGATCTATCAAAACATACAGGAAAGACCCTAACTTAGGAGAAAGACAAAGGTTCTCTTTCAGTTTAAAGCTGTGGTCACATGAAACCAACAAGAAGAAAATGTAAATAATTTCAGGGGTGTTTCTTTTAATTATTTAGTAAATCATAAATTCATTTTAGAATGAATTTGATAAAATCCAGTGATTTACTAAAGTAGTGTTTACCTTTTTACAATACATTCCTTCAAATGCGGAGAGCCTTGATACCATTTGGGAGGCTGTCATCTGGAAAATCTCAAAAAGATTTCATTCCCTTCATACTTAGCTAGGAAAACAATGTTAAATAATGGAAAATAATAATCTCGTGGGATTTTTTTCCTTACTATTACATTGCACTGATACCAATGTAGATAATTCTGGTATGAAAAGAGAAAGCGCATCAACCCCATCTCGTATGTGAGCTATTTATTACGCTATTACAGGTATTCCATGTGTAGCTGAAGACATTGTGGCTTCTGGATCTTACACTGACACAGGTGAACTTAGGGACTATGAAAAAAATGTGGCATAAAAATGTGGTCTATAAGGCTGAACTGGCAATTTTCTGCTGATACACTATTGGGTAACTGCTCGTCTGACAGCATCTGCAGAACCATTTCCATTCTTTTCTAATTTGTGTAGGTTTTATACTGCTTTTTGTTGGATTTTAATGGTTTGATGTGTCTTATTTTATGTTTTACTGTGTAAGAGTTCATTTTGTAATAGCACCATCAAAGAGACACAACTGCAGAGCTGTAGCAAGGTCTGTAGTCATCTAAGCATCTGCAAGTCAAGAATCAAAAGACTTATTTTGTCCAAATCGCCTTATTCATAGCATGCTTTTTAATCAAAGTAAAAAAGAATGCAACTATTCTGCATGTAACAGGAGTTCACTTTCAGTGGGAATTTAGCATTTAAACACGGTATACACTTTTTTGATTTTTTTGTGGAAAAAGAGCCAAAGTACAATCCATGATACTCTGATAAAGTTGTGCTGGTCTTTAAAAAAAACATGAGGTCTTGATGTCTTCAGACACTGATTTGTGCAGCTTCACATCACTTTTCTATAGTTCTTTCTTACTACATGGCTATGCTAGAGGATCTACAGACATGCTAGAGAGTGCCCACATTTAAATATATATATGTACTGCAACCGATTCACTTCTAATACAATTTGAGCAGTCCAAAACAATATCTGTATTAGGTATTATTCATTTTCTCTTTATTTTGCTTCCCAGGGTAAGAGGTTATCTTCTTTAAAGCTATTACTTTCCTGTCTTTCTAGGCTAAAAATGTTAGAACTGTTTCTTAGTGACTGGAAGCAACTCCAAGGTAGTATACCGTATCGTACATCGCACTGCAAGCTGAGCCCCTCAAGCCATCAGCACCACCAGCCCCTTGCACTACGTGCTGCTTATTTCCCCTATAACAACAGGCACAATTAAGTCAAAGCAAACCCAATTAACTCCGCTCCAGGCTAACCCCTGCATGCTCACTGGTTCCCTTGATTATCTGTACAGGGCTGACAGACAGGAAGGTGTCAGGAAAACCCCGAAGAATTAGCAAGCCTGCAAGACGCTGCAGGAGGGAGAAGGTGTAAGAAAGAGCGAGCAGAAGGTGGCAGTTTAAAACACTTATTAAAGAGTTAACAAAATAAAAGGATGTAATTTAAATCACTAAATGACAGAATCCTATTGTGATGAGGTAGTGCAGCATCTGAAAGTGGATACTCCCCATAAAGATCACACATGTACCTGCACAATAGCATTAGATGAGGGTGGAATTACAAATTTCAGTGACATCGGACTTTGTGGGTTCAGCCTCCTTGCAATAATGGGAGTAGGTTTTGTATTGATAGTTACAATCTTAAGTATAATAAAAGTATTTCTTAGTGCCCACCTGCTGGTAATACTTTAGTGCCCCTTATACAAAAGCCAATAATAACATCAATCAGCAACTCATTAAAATAAAACTCAAAATTATGCCAGTGAAATATGTTCTGTTAGCTTTCCAATATTCCTATATTCAGTTATAGCACCAAGGTATGAGCCAAGATACAGAAGCTCAGATGTTGTTGTAATTTTAGCATAGGGCAATGTTAATTACAGCACGTCAAGCTATTTAAAAATTAAATTAATAAAAGAAGACTTAATTTCATTTTTGTTGCATACCAGTTAGAACTCCTACTTCTGTTCATCACAGTTGACTGCTGTATCGTTTTGGACTTTTATAGCATTGTGCTCTGTGTGGAAGGAGCGCCCTCCCCCACTTTAACAGCAGTAGACTGCTGAGAGATTGTTCAAAGATAAAAATACGTACCACCAAGTCCCTAAAATGTCATGATAAACGAACTCAAATGTCACTATTAAAATATTTCCTTTCATCAGTTTCACAGCACAGATCTCCCACTGCAATGCCAGAACTGACTCAACTTTACTAATATTTCTATGGGAATACTGAATTTCTTTTTGAAGGTTGAATTTAAGACAATGGCAATGCGTGTGGCATAAAACTGAGACAGCCACCTGTAAAGTGGCTTAAAAGGTACCCCCGGGAGAACAACTCTTCTGCGTGACCCTCTTCCAGAGGAAAAAAAAAGAGGTTGAGCTCATCACAAGCAGACCCCTGAAACAATTCTCTCCAGGGTTCTTTAAATGTGAAAAGCATCATTTTGCTTTCAAGTGATTCTGTTAACAGTCTCTGAGAAAGACAAAAAAGTAACACGGCATAAGAGAGAACTGCTTATGAAGAAAACAGAAGACTAAATGAGAAATTCAAGGGTACCAGATTTCTTTCCTCTTTGCCACCGTTATTCAATGCCGTGTTCCCAGACAGCAAGGAAAAAAAAAAAGAATTCCTTTAGTGCAGTATCAGAATCAATATAATCGTGAAAATTTTATTAGTTTATTATGGGTAGTTTCTATAACATTTCACGCCTTTCTCCCTCCTGTCTATTTTCTATTCAAATATCCAGGTGATGCTTAGGAACTTTTAACAAAGGGCTGATAGGAAGGGAAGACTAACGAACAATGCGTTGTTTATAATGAGAACCACACTGCTACCTGCAGAGAATAATACAGGATGATCTCTCTTTGGAGAAGGGGAAAAAAAATATCAACAACATAAATGGAATGCTGTCAAATTTATAAGCAGCAATTTAGACAGCAAATATGTTGCTTGGGTTTCAGCAGTCTTAAACACTGTGAGCAGCTTAACCTTATCTCCCAGTGCCACTGCCTTCCTGGAGTAATTGATGCTCGGAGTCCCCCAATTTCACATAAACCAGGCCACTGTGTTATTGTATACAGCAATCTAACTGCTAGCAGAGACAGGAAACGGCGCTGAACCCAGATCAATAGACATGTCAACAGTAAGCTGCTTAATCTAATTCTGCCTATCTCATCTTGGAGCACAGAGTTTGCAATTTTACTGCTAGGTCCCTCTGGCAGGAAATGGTTTGGAAAGTTTAGTCTTCAGAAGTTTAAATGATATGCTTATCCTTCAGGCTCTCGAATGTTTATTCAGCAGAATAGCTGCTTTAAATGTTTTATAAATGGTAGCAATGTAAACAAGACACTCCTGAATTCCTTCCCATATGAAAGCTATAATGGTGATTTCCTCACGGTGGACAGGGAGCTTAATGCGACAGCCAATTACGCTTAAAGGTAAATTGCATTTGTACAGATGCACCGAACTAAAATAAACTTTGAAGATCAGAATAATTTTCCCAACATCCCCTCCTCAACTCTGATGATATTCCCACATGGAAACACTTCCTTTTTGGCAATTACGTTGCTCCCCCCTCTTTTTTTTCCCCCTCATTTTTAAAGCATATGAAAATCACATGTTTCTTTGCAAGTAACTTCAGTATCTAGGCTGGTATAATACAATCTCTGACAAGAAATTAGATCAGGTAATAAGAAACCCTGACATAGGCTCTCCTTCAGAAAACAAGAGGGAATAAATTTAACTGATGACATTTTTCTCATCTTCCTACTGCGCTGACAGCACGCCTACGTTCACTTTTGAAGGAC
>JAVKLA010000073.1:29886190-29899027 GCA_034782735.1 Sagittarius serpentarius
AGTGCTATTTCATTGATCTTCAGGAGATGAATGGGTTTAAGTCTCTGGATTTTCACATTTTTCTTCCCTTTCTCCCCCCAGAAATGCAAAGCTTTGCCCCACACGTCAGAGCCGGCCATGAGGAAGCCTCAGCGAAGCGCCTGGGCAGGCAGGAGCGCTCCTGTCACACGGGCTGGGATCCACATCGTCCCGCAAGCCCTCCCCAGCCATGCCACAGCGTTATCAATGATTTCACAGCACAAATATAGACATACAGATATGTATATATATATAATTCACAGCTCACTGGTGCCTGTTCCGTGTCCCAAAACGCTCAAGAGTTTTCAATTTCATCTGAACTACAACGAAGTCATGGCGCATCCTCGGGGGTTTTATGGCGCCACGCAATTCAAGGGGCAGTGGCCGTTGCCAGCGGAGGGGAAATCTAAGCTCCTGGTTAACTTTCGAATCACAGTTGATGGCTTCCAACCATGACAGACCTTTAAACCACTTGACGGCCTATCTGTCACTGGAAAACAAGTGCAAACTTGTTTAGAGAGGGAAGACGGCGTTTCGCTCAAGGTACTGGTGTGGGAATTAGACAATGCAGGTTCTTTCCTCAACTCTGCCACAAAGTGCCGGTGTGCTTCTGCCGGCCAGTTTTTAAGTGCTTCAACTCCCCATCCATAAAACAAAACTTCCCTAACTGCACTGAAGTGCTGAGATGCTCCATGCATTAGCGTCCAGGAGGTGTTCAGACACTACAGTGCTGAGCACTACAGAAAAGTCAATAAATTAACTCCATAAATAAAATGTTACAAAAGCCCACTTCAAACCTTCAGCTTGAAATCATAGGACTGCTCCCATGAGTAAGTGCCTTAGAAATAAATTTAGCAAAGATTCCAGGAACAATACAGCTGAGGCTAAGATTAAGAAATAGTAAAGACACAATTATAATTTACATACTTGTGCATTACTTAACAAGCAAGTTGCTTACTACTGGAAGTCTTACAACAACATTGCATACCTCAGATGAGGAAATTTTGCAAAAAAGTATCTGCAGATGCTCCCTGGAGCAAAAGTAAAAAAATTCAACTTGCTATCTGTGGGCTTATTTGTTCATTTGCTGTGAAACTCTTTTGGACAAAGACTTAAATGGAAAGAGTTTACATAGCTGCCTTAAAATCTCTTCAAACTACGCTTCTTTCTGTTTACAAAAGTTTTACTCTTTTGCTCTAAAAGCTGAAACTATAGAACAAAGATCAACAGCATACCATGAATAATCAAAGGCAGAGCTGAAGAGATTCTTTTGTCAACAATTCATGGACTCAACTACAGCCATTTCTAATAAGGAGCAATTTAGTAAAAATAATAAAAATCAGAGGAGACAGACTATCCATGAATACAAAAAGCACTAATTTACTTCAATTAGTTCACTTCAAATAGAAACTTATGGCATGCCAGTCTATTTTGGTTTCAAAATTGTCCCACCCCCAGTCCACATTTTCAAAGACGTAGTATATTCCAAATGTTAATTAACTACCATTCCTTTTAAACTCATGTATATCCTTACAAATCTGACAGTGTGGGGGTTTTACATGGATGTAAGACTAAGAAATTACATTCTCATTAAAATGCAAACAAATCAGAAAGACCTTACTTTAATCCCTCATAAACCACTATTAGCACAAGCATTTTTCCTATCTCAGCCAAAGACCAGCTAAGAACATGAACACGTTTCTAAGCCTAGTGACCCACTCATGAAGATCTTCATTTGAGGAGGTCTCAGTGCTTCTAATTTCAACTTCATTTTAATGCAAACTGCCCATTCTCTGGATTAAACTGTGAATTTTCTACCCTCACTTTTCATTCACCACCTTCTCAGAGAAACCATTCTGGTACACTGATAAACAGTAATTAGCCAATCAACAATGCCACAAGCTAGAAATAATCCATTTTACCAGCTCATATATTAAAAAAAAAAAAATCTGATTCCTTAAAATCATCAGTTTGGGCAACAGTGAAAATGATATAATCATCAGGCACGTGCTCCTTACTATTTTCCGCACTTATGTGACGCTTCTTAGTAAAAATGGAGAAGTAATCTCTTTGGAGGACAGACTCTGTTTTCACATGCATTTGTTTTATAACTACAAGTGAAGTCATTGATCATTTCTGCAATGCAAATAAATGGTTACTCCCTCTGATCTGTAACAAAAAAAGTATACTGGGAGCTCAAAATCTTTCCAACTCTAACATAAAATTGCAAAACAAAAGCAAGTTCAGAATCTTGCTGTCAAATTGCAACAACTACTTAAAAAAAGAGAGCACATCTTGCAGTTTTGAGTGGAGTAATTAATTTTCTATGTTTTTAAAACTTGGCTGTATAAAGAAGAGTTGCACAGAAGATATACAAATGGGTACTTAAGGTTTGTTGTATAAAAATTATGGAGAAACTTGTAATTGACAAAATATTATTATGCCGTATTTGGCACATGCATACAGAAATACTCCATAATCCATGATATAGCTCAGGTATCTGAACATTTAAGTGTTAGACCATTTTTATGAAACTAAATTGCAGCAGATCCCAAAGTTTGGGTTCCCTACCTCAAATCTCAGGCATTTAATTCCTTTACTTAGGAACACTTTCCGTTCAACAGTGTTGTACAAACTGCTTAACACCATGAAGAAAGGGAGTTACAACTATGGTTTCAAAGTATTGCACCAAAAATTGAAATACGTGTAGCTCATTTGTGGCAAAATTGACAATGCACATGCTCAAAATATGGAAGCACAACTGTTCAACTGAGGAGCGATCTATACAAACACCACAGGAATTTTTATGACATCCTGATCCTTCCTAACAAAACCCAAAACTAGAGTCCTTTTTTAAAACTCCCTCACCACCATCTTGAAGATGTCACTTTTTGTGTTACCCCGGCTTATAGGAGACCAGATACAGATTCAGATCCCGCAAGCCAGCAGGCAAGAAACCTGAACATAGGTGCTTACCAGTGTTTTCTAAAGTGTATGAGGCTTTGAGTTGGTATCTAATTCCCACTGAGATCGATAACATTTAGATGCCTAATCTGCTTAAGCATTTCTGAAAACCCTATTGCATGCTTAGAATGTTGCTTTGGCTAGTCTGAAATACTAATAACACTTGTATATTTTCACAGCTACAATCGCCATTACTTCATGACTTTAGTGACCCAGGAGAAACTGCAGGCAGTCCTTCCAAAAGGACTAAGTCAAATTGATGTGTAGTTGTCTTTTTGACCCTTTTGTTTAACAAATGCATCGGTTGCTTTCTATCTGGACTTAGATAAATGAGTAACAAATTAAAAGAAACATTTTTATGATTCACTGCAGTAGCTTGCTTTTTGTGCTTTTCTCTTTTCTGATACAAGGTTAAAAGTGACTGGTAAACCTTTTAAGGTTATTGAAACTAAATTATTAACGCTGTGTTTCACCTTCCTTTTGTCCTCTTCATGGCATTCTCCCTGATTGCTTACTGCTACTCCACTCCTACAAGTTGTAAATCAAATGAAAAATCTTTAAAGTACAAAACCATCTGATTAAAATTTTCATCCACAAGGGAACTACAGATATGACAAGAAGCCACATTATGCAGTTTTTACATTTAAAACATCTGACAGTCTTTTTTTTCATGTGTGCGAAAATTGAACACTTTCATCTTTGGAAGCAACAAAAAGGATGATTCTCACTCATAAAATCCATTTGCAACCTTCAAAACATCTTTGATATTCTCCTCCATTGCATAACTGCATTTGGTGCCTTATAGGCAGGCATAAAGTGTCGTGACATACAGCTAGTCTGGACAAACTTGAACTTCTCCCGGCTCAAACCTGTACGGTTCACAGGTTTGCTGAGATTATCCATTAAACTCAGCACCAGATCATTCACCAGAGAGCCCACAGTATCTGGGTGGTTGGAAACATAAAGGGAAGACGTGGTAAACCGTGATCAAGGGTTCTAATAAAAACCTACAGTGAACATGTCTGAGGGAAAAGATACACCTTTAAGGAATGAACTCTAGCTAGAAGGAAGTCAAATACTAATTTACATTTTTGTGAGGTTTTTAATGCAATGCCTATCTTATCTAAGACATGGGTTTATTTGACAGCATATTTTTGAAAAGTTGGCAAACAACAACTTTCTTAATGTTGTTTTTCAGCAGCAGAGTATAGGATGATCCATCACCAAGTTTTCAAGATCTGAGCTCCTGATACTCCAAAACAGAATAAACCAAGCAAACTGCTGCATTTCAGTTTTCATTGGATTTCGTAGCTGTTGCACATTTACGGTCTGCTAGGTTGGCACAAATTTACTGCACATATGCCACAGCGGTAAAAGGTTTGCTCCTCCAGCAGTGGAATTCCTGGATTGGAGTTAAAACATCAGCCTGAGTCATGCACAGGCCCTGAAGAAAGCCTATGGTGCTAATAATACACTATCTAACATCTGATAACATCTCAATATCTGATAACACGTCCATTACGGAGACGCGAAGTTACAGAGAAGCACTGAGCTCTCATTAAATAGCAGCACTGTGTGCTGGGCCAGGTCCTCATTTATCCCACTGACATATTATTTGAATGCAACAGCATCAACAAGGTGTCCTGTAAACTGATCATTACAGTTCTAAACCGAGTATTCGGGATACTATATTAAGAGCCAAAAGCACAGAAATAGCTCCTTCCTAATCCCATGGCACGTGATGTGTGCGGTGCTCCTCTCAGGCACAAGGTCAATGACAGAGCACAGAGAGCTCTGGCTAGCTGGAAAGGATGCCGAACAGGAAAATCCTCATGCATGGCAAGCTTCAGAAAAGCATCCCAAGAGCTCACGGAGAATGACTGAAGTGACTACCTGAGATACCATATTTGGGTCAATAATGCTAATCAAGAGAGACTTCTTCATGAGGAGAAGGTCTCAAAGATGTTTGTTTCCTTTATTTAGAATTTAAGGTACCAGTTGCATCTTATGTTTCGTACAGAAGAAAAGCATCATCTCAGCAGGAGTAGAAAGCACTGATGGAAAACTTTGCATGGGAAGGCAAGAGCTTCTGTGACGGACAGAGGGGACTAACCCCGGAGCAGCGGCTGAAGACAGTGACTGGAACGATCAAAGCTCTGAGCCAGAAGAGAGCAACCTGTTGGCGTTTGTGCTGTACTTGATCCAGCACCCTCACTTTTCCCTGCAGCATTAAGATCTGTATTGCTGTTTCCTAGTGGAAAGCAATGTGGCGAGATTTTCTCTTGGAAATCTGAGCAAGCCGCATACAGAATGAAGAAGCTCTTATGGCTTGTATTTATTGAACAATTTGTTTTTCTCAGATCTGTTTGTCTTCCTTTTCCCCCACCTTTTTCTTCCTGCCTTTGTTTTGGCGTTCAGACACTGAGACTCTCACAATCAATCACAGCAAAGTAGCTCCTATAAACCTGCTTAGAGGAAAACATTTTCCTCCTCAGCCCTCCAACCCATTCCCTAGAAAGCAGCTGTTTCTCTAACTATACAAGGCAGCAGCATCTGAAAAAGTGAGTATGACATTACACGACAGGAGAAATCATTTCAGTTCTGCCACCCTGTTGCTTTGTAGAATTGGGACTTAATGTAATAAAAGGTATATTTCAAACGATTTGGAGATCTGTTTATACAATATGCATTAAAAGGGTCACTGCACAGAATGAAGAAAGGCAACGGCATAAACAGCCGGGAATCCTCGGCAAGACGCCATAACCTTCAGGGAAAGATTCATAATCTCTCCCTCTGGCCCAGGGCATTTTTTGCTCTACACTGGCACAGTTGTGACACGGGGAGAAATGTGGCGCAAAAAGGTGAGAAGCGAATTCCCACCTTTCCTTTGCTAAAAGCTGCCGTACCCATTCTGGTGCTAGATGATGAGTTTGGCTCCCCTTTGTTTCAGCAGCCACCACGACACATTGTGCGAGGCCTCCAGCTGAGTCAGTACACGCTCACTGTGCTCCGCACACACAGATGGGAGTAGGCAGAGAAATGTCAAGCTACTTGGATTAGCTCGGTTTTGGTCATGCACAGAAGTGGAGCTCAGGGCACCAAAAGGAATCCCAAATTAAACACGAAGCATTGTCCCCAGTTTAGGCACCTCATTTTTTAGGCATTAGTCAGTAAGCAGCTTCCAAGCTGGTAGGTCTGGCTGTGAGTTTAAGTGCTTTCATAGCTCTACTTCCCAGCGGTAAAGGTACCTTGCCCTGGCAGCGAGATAAAGCCATCACATAAAAAACATGGTATGACGTTTTAAGTTTTCAAATCACTTGGAACACACGCATGCTGTTAACTTTTATACTGTTATTGTTGCCAGTCGCCTTGAGTGAAAAGCAATCTTCCCCTTCCACTCTTTTTGTCTGACATATTTCAGTAATTGGGCACGTTTATTCCTCAGTTCGTTCTAACACAACCAGTAGAGGCTGCATTTTGAATCTATGAGAGCAAGCTGGCAAGTGGCGTGAAAAAAAATTAACATTTCCAACTGCACACAACACATGCACGAATGTTACTCAGCCTGATGGGATGCGCAATTTTTAAATCTCATACAAATGTCTGTGTATTATTCCACCACTTCTCCCTGAACACTCTATGGTTTTGGTTGAAGGCTATTTCCAGTTCAAACTATTTTCCTTCAGCATTTTCTCCCATCTTCTCTACCTGCTGTAACATCCATTACTGGCTCTCACTCTCTTCAGTGACTTGTTTCACTACCTTCCTTCCCATTTTTTTGGTACTAATTCTGTCCTCTCTCTGATTCAAGGCAAAAAGCAGGTCCTGTTCTTCCTCTATACACAATTTAAAGGAATATTCTGAAGTAGGAATGGGTGAGAATTTGCCAATTTCACCCTTTGAACAGAGATAAAGCAATAGCGTTTTTGTGTTATACTTCTGTATATCAATGCCAAACCACAGATCAACTACAAAAAGTAGGCCTTCTCAACCAGGTATTAAAAAAAATTCTATTACCCCAATTCTCCTCTTGCAAATTTCCAATTTATTATGAGGGTAACTTTATAGATTAAAGGTGCCATCATGTTTAGAGTGCTCAAACATAAAAAATGGCAGAAAAGTACTACCATGCCATCAGCATATTTTTTTCTTTTTACCACTCCTAGCCCAGACCTTCAGGATCCTCCTTGCTCCTCACCCAGCTTTCACAGGCAGAGGACACATAGGAAACACTTAAACATGGAAGGAAATAACTTACGAGAGCTGCTACCATATTGCTAAACAGCAGTTTATTGTTCCCTTGCCTTGGATAGTTTTAGCTTTAGGTCTTTATTTTACTCAAAGATCTCTTACTTACCAATGCCTTGACCTTGGCATCTGTGCTACTCCTCTTAAAGCTAATGTGATCTGCTCACACAAAGCAGACTATTGCCAAGGAGCATAAGCAGCCCTGGTGATGTCACTGAACTCATTAAAGATATAGTTGACTTCTTGGCCCTAGAAAACCTAATTATTAAATGTAACCTTAGCTGAAAACAGTAGTGCTTGTTGATAAGCAAAGCAAAACAATAGGTGTTTTGTTCAAACATAAAAATAGTACTTGACCAACAAATAGGAGCTCTTACTTTATAACTGTGGCAAACTGTAGTTAACCATGGAATTCCTGAGATAACTGATATAAAAAAAGACCAGGGTATTTTGAAACACAATCACATACATACGTTGAAAATCTAATTCCTAATGCAATTCATAGCATTAATGCCAGGTCTAGAAAACTTAGTGGTTCATTTTAGTAAAGAGCAAATGCTGCACATTCTCACTCCGAGGACCTATTAGGAAGCTAACCCTAATGTAAAACTGCTATAATCTATCTTCTGAGAATTATTTTTAAATATACCTTTTATAGCAAATTCAAAACACAATAACTGTGTTGTAAATGTGACTGCTATATTTATTTGTTGCTATAGCTATGGATTGCAAATTTAGAAGGAAAAATACACTTCAATACTACCACTGACAATAAGAGCCTTATGCTTCTACATGCTATTAAACATGCCACCTCCCACTGGTGACATAAATCACAGCGCCATTGAATAAGTTTCTTTCTTTTAATGCATTTGCTTCTTGAAATTTCTTAGATTTGTCTAAAGGTTTAATGGATTTATTTTATCTATGATTGTATGTAAAAAGGCCAACAACTACCCGATGATTTCTGGGCCACCGCAGTCCATCAATAACATTTACACAAACACCTAAACCAGAGAAACCAAGTATTCTTGTAGTAGAAGTGGCTAAAGGAACAGCTGAAAAATAGAGATTTTAAGTGAACATTCTCCAGGGTCAAGACGCTGTCTTCAGACTGCCTGGAATATGCCTAGAGTATTTACGGACATCTTTCCCTCTCCTTCTGTCTCTGTAAAGCAAGTTGAAAACAATGCTCCCCCAATAGTAAAAGGTTAAAATGAACAGAATGTACGGGTCTAACTACTGAACCCCCAAATAACTTTACTGGGCTTGGTGCAGCTTTGCAGGTATTTATGCTGACTTATAAAATAAGCCAGATACTGTCACCTTCAGAAAAAAATCAGGTGCTTCACCTGCATTTTAGTATGGAAAAATTTTCCTAGGGTGAGAATGGATATTCCATTATTTGAGGCATTTAATGTTAGGTTGGTTAAAGTTACCCTGGTGATGATGCTATGGAGAACAATGCTACAGACAACATTCACCCGTCACAGAAACTAATACAAGCCTTTCACATTTTGTTTATACAGGTATTGCAGCCTAGTTTTGTGTAACAATTTTCTCTCCTTGCTGCGTGCTTCAGGATTTCATGAGAAATTTTTGCATGAGATCTGATCAGCCTCCACCTAGAAGTTACCATTTAAAGCATTACTCTAGGTTTGAAGACTACCTGCTGAAGCCATTGAGGAATCAGTGTGAAAATACTACTCAGACCAAAATTATTCCAAGAGAAAAGAATATGCATATACATTTTATGTAGCCGTTTCATCGCATAGGAAAATAACACTAGAATATATGTGACTGGTTTAAAAAACCAGCAGTTAAAATACATAGTACACCAGGGGGAGGTAGTTTTAAGGGAAATGAAATCATATACACATATGTGAGCTTCAAACAGAAAAAAGCCTTTTTTTTTGTGTGTGTGTGTGAGAGGATTGGGTACATCTGACAGATGTCAAGGTCAAATCGCCCAGCCTTTAGAGCTAATACAAACTATTACAGCACTCTACACATATGTGTCACAAAAAATGCATGTGATTTTAAACTCTTAACCACATATCATAGGCTGGCTTCCTTTGACTTTTTTAAACAGATGGTCAGACGTGAGGATGAAAGAAAGCATTTTTTGTGATCCGTTGTTCATATGAGAATGTTATCTTTGTTTTGTTTTAAGTGTCACAGCTTGTTACAGTAATGAGCTGAACAGAATATTTTAAAGGGTTAAGCTTTTAAAATGAGCAGATTCAGGAAAGGGCACGATAACATCTTAATGCCTAACAAGCCAGTAAACACTGCGCATACCTGAAGGCCTTACTGTTTAAGGTCTTTTTTTAAAAAAACGTATAAATCTCAAAGCACTAATTTTAATGTCAGATTTGGTATCGTTGCTGTATAATTATCTAATGCCTAATATGTCCTTGTAAGGAACAAAATGCATCACATAATCATACCCCATAATTACAAAATAGATATAATCCCTATTTACATATGCACATACTTCAGTACAAAATATGTTATGATAATCTTCTTTTAAGTGAACTTTGCTAAAAATTGTAACTACCTGATATTTTTCCATCTCTCTTATTCTGGCTCTACTCTTGCTTCTGTTTCTCTCATTCATTGGCAGCATCTGTACTATAACTACAGGCAGCAAGGGGTCAAGAATAGTTATTTGCTATACAGTTACACCCAGCACAGTGGAGCCTGACCTACATGGTGCTTCTCAATATGCATGTTAAATCAAAGATCAAACAGTAGTAATGTCTAGGCAAAGGCATTCAAAAAAAGGCTAATTCAGCTCTCACTGAGCATTCCCTGAACACAGGGAAGTTTGAGTAGCAGGATGTGGGGACCCAATGTGGTACATATACTGCTCCATTTCTTGGCATTTTTTCCTCTCTAAAACCTCTTGGTATTTTTTGACAAACTTCTTATCTGGAGTGAGAGACCCCCTGACTCACAGTTGTAGCTGATACACTATGTCTCACCTTCAAAATACCTCGACACTGCATTCATGGCTCTGTTGCAGCGTCCCGTATACCATTCTGTTCACTACCATACAAGAAATGTATTTTATGTTTGCTCTTGCCAATGACATTGCAAGGCAGAGCACAAAATAATTGGAATAGAAATACAATTTTACAAGAAATCATTAAAAATTTTGAAAGAAATGTTTCTTTATGAAGTGGATCATAACCTCCTAACTACAAAACTAAAGGATAACACGGAAGACAGTAAGAGTGACTTAAACACTCTCTATATTCAGTGTTTTTACTGTTAATGCAAGGAATGTGCTTCACTGTTTCAACCACCAGAGATGAAAAAGAAATCTGTCTAATCCAGTAAAATAAACTATTGTAAGTGTCGAGACTCTGACCACTGAATTCTTGCCAGGTAACTTAATCCCATTGCTTTCAAATAAAAACTGGAATTTAAGCTACTTGCTGCTCTGCTCTAAACAACATCACCTCAAACAGAAGAGTAAAGGACATCAAGCAATTACAATAAAAGAAGAAAAACATGTCAACTACATCCACTTAGTATTGTTTTTGTGCATCTACACCATGGACACTGCCAATCCTGAGCAGAAGCCAGCTGAGGAACAAAAAGCATCCGCTCTGCCTGAGCAACTCGGGTTCAGGAGCCCAAAAGCTTCTCTTTGTGTCATTGAGGTCACTGACATTGCTTGGGCTGCCCTTCTTGGTCTGGAGTATCAATAACCTCTTTATCCCTTCTCACAGCTTTCTTCTAGTCATTCTGTCAAAACTGATCCTCATATTTTCATTTTACTGCTGTCACACCGTATCAAGTACTTATAATATCAGAAGAAGAGTTGTGATTAGTTACTACAGTGTTTCTTCTCACGCTGTCTTCATTTTCTCTTCTCAGGTCATCCACTTCCACAAATGCTAGAAACACCTCATGTTGCTTCCTAGGATAAACACATGTCCATGTCTATTAAACTTGGTCTAGCAATACTTGCATACCACATGGCCAACACTTTCCAATGCTGAGACCTCCTCCTAGATACCAAAATCGAAAGGGGTTAATTCAGTGCAGAAAACCCCAAATACATCATTCAAAATCATGGCTATTATGTAATTGAAAATAACTCTTACTAGATTACAGAAAACGGATGACAGATCAAATTTAAGTATCTAAATTGGAAAATGTTGCCCTAAGTATGGACTTCTTAAATTGAAATGCTGAAGCAAGCTTTATAGAATGGCTATTCTGTCAATTACAGTGATGACAGACAATGAAAATCCTATTGAAAACCTATAAAACCCTTAATACAAGAGAAATTTACAGGATTTGAAACAGTATTACCCTGTATTTTACTTAATGGCCAGCTAATAACATAACAAAATAAACACAAATACCATGGAAATAGGACAGAAAGAAGCCAGGTCTGACTCCTGACTTTGAAGCTCTTTATATCATTCTAGGTTACAGTAGGAAAGGCACAGCATGACACGAATTCGCAGTAGGCTGCCGGTTCACAAAAAAGGGTGATGCAATCCAAGTGTTCAGAATTACCTAGTCATGCCCTTTCCATGGCCACTCCTTTCTTCTCCTATCTCCATGCTCACAACCTAACACCGTTTCGACCTAACTCCAGCTCTGGTAATCACCAGGCTCTTCATGAGACTAGTGATGCCACTAGCTCAGCAGAAGATTAACGTGGGTAGAAAAGATAGTTATCTGTGCAGTCAGTGAGTGGACCTGGCTCAGCAAATGGCCCTGTGATTCCCGAGGTGGCACTGGGAGAAGGTCAGACCGTCAGAAATGGAGGAAGCTGGGAGGGCAACAAAACATACCTCTTTTTTGGTGGCTGTGAAACACCACGCCAGCTCAGTTGTTTACAGAGGCAGAGCATTAGAGCTCTGGGAATGGGAACTGGTTCTATACGGAGATACTAACAGCAGTGGTGACGTGCTCAGGTTCACTTTCTCAACAACGCTGATGCCTCTGCATACAAAATGCTTCAGCAAGTTGGAAAAACTGAAAACCAAGGAAATCTCCAAAACTGCTGCAGTCAGGAAGCTTCATACGATAATAAGCTTTTCCAGCAAAGTTTCTAAGATTCTGAATTAACAATTTATTGATGAAAGTTTGTTTTGAGAAGGGGAAGCCACCAGATAAATGGAATGGCAAGGACAAAACCACCCAGAAGTGCAGCAACTAACTACGCACTTCTAAAACAGTACATAATTCCCCCTTCCTTCTGTTGGACAGACTTTATACTAGCAAACTGGTGATCATTCAGCTAAAGCCAAATGCATTCATGGGCACATTTTACAAAATTTGATATACTAAAAGCCTACACATATGGATGCAACACAAATAGTTAAAATTAAATTTAAAGAAAAAAGCACCCTCAGGTCATAAAGAAGCCTTGAGAGAGATAGTGATACTGTAATAACAGTAACAACAACAACAACCACTGCAAGCTAGAATATCTACATCCATATCCATCTACATATTAAAAGAAATGCATATTCATATTCCCTCAGCAATGTCCCTCTGCTCTTACAAAGTCAAAGGAACTCTTCTCTAACCAGATACAATCTTTCTCACTACATGTTTCAGCAGCTGTCTTTGCTGATT
>JAVKLA010000073.1:29899053-29934929 GCA_034782735.1 Sagittarius serpentarius
TGGCAACAGACTGTAGCTTCCCAGATGAGTAAGAAAATAAGTATTTTTTTTCCCCTCTTCCACTGAACTTGAGATGCATTTTGTGTCTTAAGAGGGAATTGATGAGTTCCATAATCTGGTCAACACCTCAAATATATTTAATGAAGGAATGTCAGAGGTCTATGGTATTTGTATACTTCAAAATGTGGACAGCTACACGGCAAAGATAAATGCCAGCCTGAGAAACAAAAAACTGGACTGTAGCAATTTATAAGAGCAGAAAATGAGAAACCTTTAGACAACAATTGATTTAGATTTGACTGAGAAACAGGCATATGAAGAACAAGTAAATTGACACATCATAAAAAATCTTCACTTGGGTTTATTCTAAAGTATTCTTTAAATGGGGGAAAAAAGCTCATCACAACAACATTCACTGAAATATGATATTGATTTAGTAGGCAGAGCCTGAGGGATGTCAAACCAGAAAATCACTATAATCAACTACAAAGGAAATTCATCATGGCAAAAAGGAAGTGGGTGGATGCACAAAGCTCATGAAAGAAAAAGAAAAATAACATTGCCTGCTGTTGGATGCATTATTTTAAAAGAAAAACAAAGTGAATTCTAACATGATTCCTAAACAGTAAATAAATATATGAGAATTCTAACAGATAGGTATTGAGAGGAAGCAATTAGGGTATAGGCTGTATTTTACTGAAGAGACATTGCGGAGTTCCATAAGCAAATGTATCTTGCCACTGTGTTCTAAAGACAAATTTTAGGTTAAAGATTAAAAATCTGAATACTTAAAACCATAACATTTACATTTCTGAGAAAGTCTGCATAAAAAGAGAGAAAATATATGCTAACCCCACAATTCTAATTTACTTTTTTTATAATGAAACAGAGGAGTGCTGAATAAAGTCCAGCAGAAGCCAGAGTGTTGATAATTGACAAAGCAGACAACTTCAAACATCCCAGGACAAGAAAGATTAATACGTCTTAAATGTGTGGGTTTAAAATAATTTCGTTCAACATTTGTTCTCAGTCTTGAATAGGAGACGAGGAAGAGGGGAGATTAAATTGCAGGTAAATTGAATGTTTCTTTTGGTGATAATAAAATCTAGAGTACTGATGGAATGTAATTTAATCTAAATCAGCACAAACCACTTATGTTCTTCTACAAAATATGTGCATGACATAAGGTCTGATCTATCAGTGCAATCTGGAAGCAGGAACGGCAACACACCCAGCTCGAAGCTACACTTTGCACGTGGGGTGGTGTACAGCACCAGGTTCCCAACGCAGCCTCCGTGCAACATTCTGACAGCCAATTTAGGGAAAAAAGATTGAAACGTGGTTTATATTTTTGAATGCCCTGCTTTTCGCATGTTTGACTCGAGAACATTTATCTGATGCAGGTTAGTTTGTATTCAAGGGGTGCAAGCAGTTGAAAATGAGGCTAGAGAAGTTTAATACAGAGCAGTCAGAAAACTGTGGCAAGCAATATTTGGCCAGAAAAATTTAGTATACAAGTTGCATAATTCCCATTCCCGTCCACAGCCCTAAACTGTGCTACACTAAGCAGTAGGTGAGGTGCTAAAAAACAGTAGACACCTTGTGAGTGGTGGTAACTTTTACTACGGCTACTGGAAGTGGTAGTCCTCAGAGTCAACCCCAAAGCCTATCTTCATCTTCTACCACCTGTCTTCATTAGTGGTGGAAATGATAAAACCAAAACACCTGTCCACTGCCCCCCAAAATAAAATTTGCGTACTTGCATGATAACTACATGCGGCTTTAGGGCACTGTTCTTCACTACTGTCAGTAAAAGGCACATTGTCACAGATTCAAATAGTAACTTTGTGAGTATCTGCAGCCAGAGTGGGATTCACCTAATAAAATAAAGACGTCTATATCTGTGTTATTCATCTTAGTCGATTAACATAAAGAAGACTGTTAGAACATATTTAGTTGACCGACATTTGCTTTAGGACGAGGTAAATTACAGTGTAGATCCCTTTGAATATATTAACTAGATTTTGATTTTCTATAAGCAAAGCTCAGGTGACTTGCTCAGTGTATATTTACATCTAATTGGATGATTCCTATTTGCTATTCAAAGTGCCTGCAAGTGGATTCAAGAAGCTAGTGAATTGCATATGCAATTAAGTTCACAAAACTATGGACTTCTTATTTATGCTTTTTTCTTTTTTGTTCTGACTTAATTTTTCTACCTTAAAAAGAAACAAAACCAGTTAGACTGGATCACAGAAAAGGTCTATCCACTCCCTATCTTCTAACAGTGACCAACAGCAAATATCCAGGGAAGAGTGCAAGTTTACAAAGAAACCTCTCTGATACACACTCCCAGTCAATGCAATTTGCATTACAGACTTCTTTAGCTGGGTGGATACTTTGTCTTGAAGCAGAGATAACAACTTAGCCCTCACAGGGTTTCAATAACAATTGTCTGTGCAAAGCTTCAGAGCAGTAAAGCACTTTACAAGTGCTAAGTATCACTATTCAATGTGTTTCACTTGTATTAGAGATTTGATGAAGAAATGCTCAGATTTAATATGCCTATTACTTGTATGAGCACAAAGTAATTCATCCAAAGCTTGAAGTCTATTAGCCGCTAACCAGCCTACCAATTTACATGATTTTCTGATTAAAAGCACCCTGAAGACCACTGCAGCTATAATGAGGTGTTTCTTAAAGAACCCAAAGCAATATACTTATTTAAAAATATTTATTATAACAGCAGTTTAAACATAGTAGTTACAGCTTTTATTTTTCAGACACACAAATCCTAAACATTTGCCTCTCTGGCAAAGTTACTTCTTTATGAATTTTCAGAGCATTAGCTCTGAAGTTGCAACAATTTCCTATAACATACTGAGTTTATGTTAAGGGCAAGATAATTAAATTCATTTTGAACTCTTTAGCACAAAGGGTCCTTGCAATAAATGCTATCACCTCTAACAGCTCTCCTTTTCTTTTCCTCTCCTCTTAGCCCTAGCAAAACGTTCTCCAAAACATAGTACGTAAATATGTTAGCATGACACAAAAAATGATTCTACTGGGATGAATATTCCTAAAAAAAATCACCCAATCCTATATGACTAGCAGAAAAATAATAATGTGCCTACATAACAAAAAAAAAAAAAGTCAAATCCGTCGCTTTCCATCAGGGAGTCTATACAATACCATATAACAGTCAACACAAAAATGCTCAGTGAATTCAAACAGTTTTCCCTGGCTGAAGAGTAGAGCTGGAAGGGACCTGAAAGTCATCTGCTCTGAGGTGAAACAGCTATACCTGGTTATGCCAGCCTCCCTGACCATAAAGATTTCTGATGTTGGAGAAATCCATAACGTCTACAGGCAATCTACTTCCAGTGCTTCATCCTCCTTATCACTAGACAAAAATGCCTTTTTAACTTCCACTGCAAATCTAATATTTTTGCCCCATGCACTAGTAATAGGGAGAATAGCCTATTTCCTTCTCTTGAGAAACCTATTATGTCATATCAGGGTGGCTCTCAGAGTTTGACAGTAGCAAGACCGGCTCTTGAAAAGATGTGTATTCTTTTGAAAGTAATTTATGAACAAATTTTCCATTAGTAATTATTGCGTATGAAGTAAAACAAAGTCTATTTGCATTTCTCTCATGTCAAGTCCTTTGTTATGCTGGCATTGCCAATATAAAATATTTAAAATGTGTTACTTATAGAGCCAATTATAATAATCAAGTGAGAAAAATTCCATTACAAGTCTTAAAATAATCTCTTATTGCATTTTAAGGGGAATTGACTACATTATGCCAAGACTTCCTTTGCAATATTACAGTTGCTGAGATATCAGAATTCTTATATGTTCTTTCAAATTATTCTCTGAACAATGTCTCCCCCAATCTATCATGTACTATATTGTCTACATAAAGCAAAAATTCTTATGGTCTTACAGATTCTCAAAATACTTTATAAAACAGGTTCTCCTCTTGCTTGAGTAAATGGTATTAATGGAACATGTAGAAGTAGATGACTGCATACAATTGCTATTTTGCCCGTGAAAAGCAAATTCTTCTCTAGAAGCCATTCAAAGTTTCAGGCACAAATCAGGGCTACCATAAATTGCTGAGGAATTGTCTGCAAACAACATTTTGTTTTCCAAACTCAAGTTTGAGTAGGTAGAGACTGCACAGCAGAGATTACTCAAAAGCTAAAAACAGACATTATTCAGCAATTAAGGCATTATTTTCACTGAAGCATATCCAATTTTATAGTACAATATGGAAACAATATATTTCTTAAAAACAAAAACCAAAACCCAGTTAATTACCAATTTGGTAATCGGATCTATGGCTCTGTGATGCTTAAATAGTCATCAAAAAGAAGTAGTTGGTAAGATATAACAGACATTTATGCATTTAAGTCACCTTAAAAGAAAAAATAAGCTTTGAATTTAGTGAAACAGCTAGTGTTCAGTTCATGATTTTTGAGTCTCCAGAAGAATATAAGCCCAGAAACATTCTAAAACTGGCCAGATTCAATAAGCTGAATCTTCGCTGTTTTTCTTCTTGCACGTATTCCTTCCCCAGAAAATGAGGGCAGTTATGAACCTAAGTTCCCTTTCCAAATAACGAAGAGAGAGAGGGGCAAATGAAAGGTCCAAATACTTGATGATTAAAATCCTCTAAATGAAATCCTTTAGATAGTGTTTGTTTGACATATAAACATTCAGCATTTACATGGATTTAAATGCTGTAACATTTAAATGCATTGGAGTATTTAAGAGTACACAGTAGCCATCCAGATACTGTCATATTCAGACGTAGTACTTTGCCTTCTTATGCACAGGAATGAGGACAGAGAATAATCTAACCATCAGCAAAGGACAGGCAGGCGCAGTGGTTTTAATCCTGATCTTGCATGTAGACGAATCAGGTTTAACTTTCCACTGCAGACTACTGTAATTGTAGCTAAAAGTCATTTGGTGAGCATCAGCAACTCAGATGCCTGACCATGGAAATCTGTCATTTTAGTTACCCAAAGACTTATTTCCATAGGGATGGCAGATTTGAAAAGGACCTACAGCAGCCCCGCATCCTTCTTGACTGGAGCTATAGGCTGGGTTAGCGTGCTTTAGGACATCCGAAGTTGCTCCCAACGTTCACATTCAGGCATTGCATTTGCCTTTCACTGGATATTCACATGTCTAATTTTCAGCATGTACGTTACGAAAACCAGATTTCCTGCAGAGACATTAGAGAAAGGCATGTTTGTAGAGTGCTTTGATTTACCCTGTGGAGGTATCTCTATCTATGCACTATATATGGATTTCTCTCTCTTAATACCTATACTAACTGTGTGAACATCCTCCTCAGTGCCTCCATTTTACGAGAATCTCAGCATTTCCACACCTCATTCTGATACTGTAAAGCTAGATGCAAAAGTGATGCTTATTCATTATGATATCAGGGGTGTACAACATTGTAAGAGCAAAACAGACAATCCCTGAAGAGCTATGGATGGCCAAGCCTTCACAAATAGACTTCAATTTGCACCATGCACAGAGAGGAAGCCTGGTTGACTTTGGACTTAATGAGTTCATATCAGCTTGGTAACTAAATGACCTCAGGGCAGGATTAATATGTATGGGTAGGGAGCATTTACAACTCTGCCTAAAGCTATCTCACTTGGATGCTCTGAGTTGCCCTCCTGAGGATACTACTTCTCTCCTTTGACGATATAGATAGCTTGGCTTTCTAATTCAGGCATGGATAAGCTCCTTTTTAAAGCTTTGAATTATTTTTTGAGGAACCTCTGTGGCTTTGGCTAGGACACATCCCGACAGATTTAGGTCCGATGGAACCACATTAAATCAGAGTATTTCAGAGATATCCATTCGTCTTCCAGGAGCTAAGACTAGAATTTAGAAAAAGGAATTTTGGATCTAAGAACATCAATGGCATTTCTTTAAATTGTCTATGTCTCACCAAGTTTTCTCTCTAACTCGGTGAAATTTTCTAATTTGACAGCTAGGTCCATAAACCATCATGACTATCTTAATGCTATCAACAGTCTAAGTGCAGTATCAAAGTTCAGTTCATTGAACCATCAAATAATATCCCCTTTGGGGCATTTTCTCCCCTTGATGAGCACATGTAAGACCTAGTTACGTTAATCATCATATATATATATATTGAGAAGCAAATGTAATCCATTGTACATTCAGCCTGTCAAAATGTATCAATTATTCAGTCAGAACGGTATGACTGCATGAATCACTTCAATGTTCACCACAGAGCAGGCTTGGAACAAGGTTTTGATGAAATAACTGAGTAGGAATTTTAAAATCTATTATTCCTAACTAAAATTTGACGTATAAGTAGGGAAGACGTAAGTAGGTATAAGTCAGGTTTAGGACTGCTTAGAAGGCATTTCTTTTTCTGTCCTCCCTGCTAAGCTCTTTCAAATTCAGATAATGTTTCCATTCTGCTGCAGTTTTCTCTCAGGAAATTAATTTCTTAGCTGGATGTCACCTGAAGATGTCCAAATGAACCACCTAACATTTCTGCAGCCTCTTTTCCTTCTAATGCTGTCTTACATCTTAACATTTCATGTAACAACTGTAAGATTTTTATGGGAGACGACTTGATCTTATTATAAACTCTGTAAAGTGCTGTACCACACTCTACGGCATTATATAAATAAAAGTAAGATAGCATCACTGCTTGAGGATTTGTTTATGTTCTGAAAGTCCTCTTTCACAGGGCAGTATACTAGGCTAAACTGAAGGTTTTGGCCAACAAGAAACAAGACTGGAAGATGACCGATTTCCTCTGTTTTCCACTCTTTTACAGGAGATTCCTGTTTTCTTTCCCTTCCTAATAGTTTCCCCCTCTACCAATTGCAGGAGACGTTTTGGATGACAGGATGAGATAGCAGACTATTAGACGGGACTCCTCCTCATCTGGTGCATATGCAGAGGAATGTATTAAACAGAGGTCCTTTAAGGTACATTAAGCTTGACAGTCTTCTTTCCTTCGTTGTGAGTTTGGCACACGCGACTGCTGTGAGACAACGATGTGGGCTGCAGCTTGCTCTCATTTTAACGCCAGCTCAATCCTGACATTCTCCAGCGTCTAGTGATTTTGCAGTGAGATATTTTAAAGAAGTTTTTCTTTTCCCTCAGTTTTTCAAATGAACTTAATATAGTGTAAAGTGAGAGTTTATGATCCCGTAGAGAGATATACCATACAGACTAGCACAGCATAAAAAGCATCAGGATAGGTTTTCCAGCACCCCCCAGTGCCTCAACTCTGAGCCAAAGGGACTATTTTCTAATCAAAAGCCCTCATATTTTTCATTCTTTGCTACTCTTTTGACAACAGAAGGCCCAGACAAACAGAAGCAAATAGAAACTCTATTCTGCTGTTCATGCAAGCCTGTTCACAAAATGCCTCCCACAGGCTGCTTTCCACCAGCCCTGCTATTTCATTTAATCCTTTCAGTCCTGAAGGATCAACTTAGGCAATTAGACAAGGGATTTGGGCTCTGAGGGATAATTGGATGACTTGCATGCAATAAACTTCTTCCACGCTCTCTTCACTTTTTTCTTTTGTTCTCTCTGCTCATCCCTTTGTTTCTCATCATTAAATTTTTTAATCAAGTTTGCAACACCCTTGCAGATACAGCAAGATAGTAATGTGACCAAGCAGCGAGAACCTAAACACCTACATTGCGGCTCCTGCTGTTTCATGCCTCTTTAAATCGTTCTGATGTGATACCAAAGGGAAGAGCAGCTGAATTTAGGTGATGGGATGCAGCAGTCAAGGCTTTGTTTTTGTATCTGCAGCACTGCTGAAGTTGCAGGGAGGGAATGAAGGAGCTCAGATGCCTTTGCCTAATCTCAGGTGAATCCTGGAGGAAAGCTCATACAGGGGAAAAAAGTATTACACCAGAATTTAATTGGTTGTATTCTGGTGAATTGTGTGTAAATTACATCATAGCCAAGGAGTTTACTGACATAGATTAAGGACTGCTGAAATGTAATTACCTTTCTTTTCCCCCTACAACTGTCTTCATCCCTACTCCTTGTCATTTCCAAGTCCAAGTCTGGGAGCTCTTTTTGCCTTGGACACAAACCTCATTCTCACTCTTTAGTCCTCAGCCTGATGCTTCTAACTTTCGTTTCCTCCTATTTTGACATGTTCCTCTCACATCAAACACTTCCCTCATGTCATCCTTCCTAATATTTTATTTATTTACTGTATAAAATTGCCTTCCTCTGCTCACATGATTTTAAACTTCTCTTAGCTTCTTTTATTTCCTGTACACTAGCACAATTTGTCAGTCTGGGTACACAGCGGGTTAAAATCACACACAACTTTCAACATCTCCCTCTAATATTACAATATAATTCTCTTTTATAATAAATGTCAGTGAAATATTAATGATTGCTATGCTATCAACCACAGAAGTAAGAGCAACAAAAAATAAAAATCAGATCTTAAACCGCCTAGCTTAAATACGTAGAGATTGTGCAATCAACTGCTGAATGTGCAGAAGTTCTTTCCAGTGCCCATCTGCAAGGGACACAAATATTGCAGCCATAGCTACTGAGATTTAGCTCAACCTGTCGGAAAGGAAGTTTTCCTTCTAGATGTCCACATTCAGTCCCACATGAGCAAACAGACACAATGTCCTGCACACCTCCTCTGAAGAGCTGCTCAGGTAACACTGACAGGCATAATATGAAATTAGGACAGACTGTGCACAACCTTGTGAAATGCTGTAGGTTCCTTACAAATGAAAAACACCCATCAAGAACAAGGTCAAGAGCAAAACAAAATTTATTTATCCTCCTACTAGAGAGACAGGTATTCAAGAGCTAGCCATCTTCAGATGAAAGTATGGGAGATTTTAAGATAAGATAAATAGCTTACTGAGAAATAAACTGAAAAATACTTTGCAGAGTTCTTGTACAACTGGAGGGAGCACACAGCTCTGCTCTCCGTATCTCCTTAGCGAAGCGCAGCTTTCAGTAGCTCAGGCAGAACGCTGGAGTATGTGACTGTTGAGTTGCTTCAAATCATAATCCTGTGCTCTGCACAGAGACATAAATTGATTGAAGATGGAGTAATGAACTAAGAGGATGAAATATGAAAAATATGATTAAAGTAAGCTCACAAAAGGAGAGACATTGCATTTGTCTCCGAACAGAGAAGGAAAGGAAGATGGTGTTTGTCTCTTCTGTGGTGTGATGTGGTAATAGCTGAGCTAGCTTTTGTCTTTGCAGCAGTCTAAACACCACAGCAGAGGTCTCCGCAGCAGCTACTTTACCCTGTTTTGTGACTGAGGAACAAACATCAAAATAATTCTTTCCTCTTTCCTTAGGATCTCAAGGGACACCCTCGGGTAAGTACTGGGAATTTCAGACACTTTCTGTTTTTCTGCCTTAGACCCTAGTACATTCAAGAGAACATGGAGGTGATAAAATAAAAATTTAGGTTAAATACCATGCAATTGTCTTCCCAAACAAGAGCTATAGAAGAAAAACAGTAGGCTATTTCTCCACGTGAAGCTGGGGGACAAACCCCATTTCAAAGTGACTGAATGTGCACTACACAAGTGATGGAATAAACCACAGCAGGAATCAAGTCCGTGTATGGAGGGATTCAGACCAAGTGACTAACAAGGGCTTTTCTATAACTCAGTAGAAAATGGTTTCTGGAAGAATATCGCCAGGCACTTCTCACAAGCCTACAGGTGTTAACCTTGGTGCCCTGGCCATGTTCCAGCTCAGGTAATTACCTTTTCACTTAAATTCTCCTTCCAGACTCTCCTGGCTTGTCTCCACTCCCGGCCCTGATTTATATGCAATTAAACAGCAGCAGTGCTTCACTGCGCAGGTGGTTGCGTGTCAGTGCAGGGAGTGGTGAGGGGATCAGCCATGGAGTGAAATGGTCGTTATATTGACTACAAGTCCCCATTAAAGGTTATGAAGTTCTTTAGGGTCCTTCCAAATACACTATCTAGATGACAACCCTGTATAGACCATCCTATGCCTCGTGTGCTTTATGAGGAGGGACGGCTGATTTTTTTCCCAAGGGTGAGAGGATAGCTGGCTCCCCATTGCCACAGCAAGCTCAGCAGGCAGCTTCCTCTCCCCAATCACTGTCTTGCAGCACTCCTGATCTCCACGGGAAAGTTGCTTCATTTCCCCCTCCCTCCCCTCCAGCGCAGCCCTTCAGCTCCGCAGGAGGCACCCACGTCTCCTGAGGCTCCGTTCCTCGCCACAGCACTCGCCATCTGCAAATTTTAGCTCATGAACAAATGCAGGTGAGCAGGACACTGAGAAATGCTTGGAAGCCTTCATTTCACAGTTCCCTGCCAACACAATATCATTTCGCTGGGAGTTATGATCTCTTTTTGTCCAGGAATTTGTGCAGATGAGCTGCAGAACCTCAGTGTTAGAAGAGAAATACTGAAAATCCTTTAGCAGAAGAGAGGCTGTCAGAGCAGCAGGTCCCACACGGCAGCAATCCTGCCTGTGCAGGAGAGCAACGCAATTCTCCACCGGCAGAATGCGACCGACTGAAAAGCAAGAATTAAGGGTGTGTAACGAGCATATGCAATCCAACAGCACACGCAACTCCGAGCCATTTTTTACAGGTACTTTCAGATGCATCATTTTTGGTGGAGCTGAATGTTGTATGCACAATACAAAACCTGTGATATAAAGGAGAAAAGGCAGCTTCCTATATTTCAAGAGGAATGAAGAGTTATACTTTGTCCTCAAACTTTTTCTTCAAGTTTTGAATAGATTAGTGTAGAAAAAGACAACATATGTATTTAAAATAATTTGTGAAAAACAAGCCACCTACCCAAGTGTAACCTGAAGTATGGAAATACAATAGGTGATTTAAGAAAAAAGCCAACTTTGGTAATCACTCTAGGAAAAGTTCAATGACAAAAATGAAGTATTATTTTGTAAGGTAATCCTTATTATTTTAAAAATTTCTTTTGATGCCTGAAAAAATTGAATCTGTTTTTTCATATTCCAAAACTTAAGTGATTAATTTTTTTTTTTTTTACACCAGACTCCTCTCAGAGTTGCACAGCGACAGGATGAGAGAAAATGGACAGAAACTGGAGCACAGGAAATTCTGATACAAGAAGCTTTTTCTTTTTGCTTTTGTTTTTTTTAGATAGCATGAAGCTGGTCAAATACTGGAACAGGCAGCCAGGGAGCTGGATGAAATCTCCATCCTCAGAGATACTCAGGATACAACTGCAGCCCTGAGCAACCTGACCTGAGCAAAACAGCTCAGGAGGGGGTTGGACTAGATGAGCTCTGGAGGTCACTTCCTCCGGAGCAGAGGAATTTTTAGAGAAGATTTTTTTACACGAATACATATAGACAGGCATAAATATGCACACATAAAAATTCTGCCACAGCTAAACACATCCATGCATCTGCATCTCCTTCTGCACATACATATGTGAGCTACTGAATGTGTATACACACGTATGACATGCTACGTAGATGATGGAGGCACCCGAGTCTGAGAAGGAATATTAAAAAACATAAGCATGAGCTCCAATAAGGTAGGATTATTCCTGACACTGAACGCTACCTCGGTTTTACCTGTTTTCTTGTTAAATTCTGACATCTTAAGCTGCAGCAATTCCTGCTACATCAGAATAGTGCAACTAATGAAAGTTAATGAAATCCAGTCTGTGTGAATTGTTCAATGTGGCTTAAGAGGACAAACAACAACTTAGCTCTGACCATCTAACCAAGACGTAGAGGACATTTTTTGAAATTCTAATTAGACTGGATTGAGGAAAATGGCTACAAATAAGAAAAGAAAAAGATGGCCCTGCCCTAAATCACAGTGCGTACACAGAACGGGCATCAACTGCATCCACCGAGTGCGACATGCTTTTCACGAGTGAGAGATGAGAAAATGAAGATTGTGACTGTTTTCCAGCCACCCACAGAAAAGGATCAGGGTACAGTCCATGGCACTGGGACTGCTTCAACCCACTACATTCTGCTGATGCCCAGTAACCAACCATTGGTTGTTTTAACAGAGTACCTGAATGGAAAGTTTCCTGGATACGACTCTACAGGGAGACCTTCCAAGAAGAAACAGGTTATGAATCTCAACTTAAAATAGTAACACAAATGCATTTTGGGACTAGAAATTACCAGAGTATGATAACGTAGACAAAACTTGGACGAGCAGCCCTACTAAACTGAAAGGAGCAATTTCTTTTAATTGTACATCCTTTCACAAAATGCCTTTGCATAAATTCCCATAATTGCTTTTCTTCATGATCCCCCAAAGATTTAGATAAAAAAACATTACTTACAGCACTGTTTTAATTCCAAGTTAGTTTTAGATGAACTATAAAGGCCTAACATAGTGACTGTGCAATCTTACTGACTGTACCGACTCTCTTAATTTCCCTCTATCGTCTTCCTAATATTTTTGCCTCACTTGCCATATATAAAACCGTACGTGTCCTCCATTTTTAATGTGTCTATTTGAGAATTTATATTCTATCAGATACAGAGATTGAAAAAAACATTAGTAAAAGCAAATGCACAGAAAATTGCTTCCACAGAAAAGAAGCCTCTGTCTTAAGTACAGTTTTAAAAAAGTTGGATCAATTAGCAATCTGTGAATGTTAGAAACATCTTAACAATGTCTCAAAGATGAAAGAGCATATCACAGAATGAGGAAAGGGGGAAAAATTAAATTATGTCTGCAGTCATAATGAATCAAAGCCCAGAAGGTGGTCTCCAAATCAGCAGGTTTTGATGAAATATTAAGGAAAATGATTATTGATGAAAAATGAATAAGCTCTTTTTGATTTTAGCAACCTTTAAATCACACTTTGCTAATTAAAATAGCTTCAATGCATCCCTCCATTCCTTGATGGGCATTTAGCAATCGTTAGAAATGGGTGGGTTAATTTGACAACATTTTAGCAAATATGCATAGAGTTTATCTTAAGCAAGCAGACACAGCACAGTTTAAGAGATGTACAAAATAATACATAGCTAAACCTTCTCCTTTTTCTTTCTGCTCTTTTGTTTTTTTACACTATATCTACTAACACAATTACAAAGTAATGACAGGCAGCTTCTGGTTGTTTCCTCTGCAGCATACAACACCCAGTAATATGTACTACAACTATTAATGAGCCATGAACTATGTCTCGGGAAATAAAGACCGATGCTGCATTTTCTATCTCCTTTGTTTGCCAGGTCAGAGCGCTTTTAGGACAATTACTCCTACTACCTAGGAGGCCTGTTACTGCGGGTACTGCCGTCTTCTGCAAATAAATTTCGTTCCCAAAGGTAAGTAGAAATGAGAAGTCTGAGGGACATTAGTTCTCATATCCCTTGAAGTCGTATGGATTCTAATTGCTTTTTAAAATGTTGGTAGCAGAAATTCTGCATTCTCTTTTCATCCCAGTTTGTACTGTGCTTCTTTTTAAAGGGAAACCTAGGAATGAGGGAAGGCTGTAATCGAGACTGAATTGTTGCACATAGAAGACATGTCATTACAGAATGCGATGCAACTCAGGTGTGCCGTGCATTGTCGTTACAAAACTATACACAAAAATTAAAATGAAGCAAAATCTGCTCCTTTGCTTTTTCTTTCATAAATTCTTACATGTTATATCACCATCTAAACTCCGGGCAGATGAAATTACCTATCCATTACAAATATGTGATCTATTTACTGTAATAACATTTCATATATCCATCACGTAAGAAAGATTTCTATGAACGCATCAGATTGAAAAGCTATTTGGATGTCACTAGTATTCTAAGGAATGAAAAAAAAAGCAAGGCAAGTAAATAAGTCTAATGTTAGAACAACATTTTTCAGAAATAGATAATCATATAAAATAGGTCACGCAAGAAACCTTTTCATGTCTCACATCATAGTGTTTGAGTCTTAAGGAACAAGATTTCAAACACCTTATAAACCGATTCTTTAACAATATGCTATGAAGTATAAGGCTGCAGTCATATACACTGTTTTCTGGGTGACGAGTGGAAAAGCATTGGTTTTCAACTTTCCAACCAAGAACAAATTGAAATGAGATCTTTCAGCAATTTCTCAATTTCCAGGGTTGCCAATGTGGTTATGTTTCATAAGCACTCATTCAATGAGTTTACAAGATGTTAAAAGGAATTAACCACCCCCCAACATATATGCAGTGATGTTATTTTCCTTCCTAAAATTTACTGTAGAGAATTCCTCCCTACAATTAGACCCCACCACTTCTGCCAGTGGTGCTTCGACCGTAAGCAGGATGCTTTTTAAGTCACAAACAAACAAGACTGGCCAGAAGGATAAACAATGTAGTTAAATACAGTTTGTCTCACCTGTGAAGGAGATATCATTCATAAAAAAAGAACAAAAAACTCTCCAAAACCCTCCAACACTAGAAGAACATAAATAGAAAAATAATTTTTATTTTACTTTTCATCCACTAACCTACATTTATTTAAAGATCTAACTTCAAATTGGACATTTAGTTTTAGCAAGCGGAGAGACAGGATTCGGCGAACACACAGCACTCCCTCCAAGCTCTGCCTGTGCACCCCTCTCCTATGATCAGACAACTCCAAAACGCAAAGGCTCCCCAGCTCTTTAAATACTTGAGAAAGGAGAAGCCTGCATCCTTCACCAAAGAGGAACAGATGGATTGACTGGAGGGACAGAAAAGATAGAAGAATCATACATTTGTGTTTGTAATATGTGTTTAGAAAGGGCCACATTCAACAACAAATTAAAGTGATTAAATTATGGTGTTCAAGTGCTGCATAATATCAGTTCGCAATCCAAACTTTGGTTAGCAGGACTAGCAAAGAACAGATTTTAACAGTTTACACTGCTAGGATCAAAGCACTTCATTTAATGAATGGGAGAGCCTTTGCTTTTCCAGCTTTGTGTACTCAAATATTCCCCATAATTTTCTCAGGATGAAGAACTAGAAATTGTATTGACTGCATTACTGGGAAATAAAGATGTGCATGTTACACACACAGCTGGTTTTTTGGACTGCAATCTCAAGCCATACAATAACCATTCGATGCCTGAGACATTGCCTTTTCTATTTTTTACCTCATGTTTTGTTTCATACTAGGACATATAATTTGAAGTTTTTTTTTCTCTTTTTTTTTTTTTTTTTTTTAATTAAACGCTGCCTTCTACCATCTGAAAAAATGTAAAGGTTGTTCTTTTTTTTTTCCTCCAAGCAACAAAAGACCCAACTGATCTATATCTGTAAGCAAATTGCACTAATATAGCAATGAAAATTATTATACCTAATTCAGCTACAATGTATTTAAAATCCTAATATATATCATACCCTTAAATGGATGAAAAGTGATGAGTTTTGATCTACACTTTGTAAGTACAGTCTCTCATCATAAGCAGTAGCTGCACTTAAAGAACTGAAAGTCACAAACCTAAACAGATACTCCTAATTCCCAGCAAAGGGAGCTCGTTAGCACTGGCTCCGAGCAGGGGCACCAAGGGCACGTTCGGGTGGGCCCCACTTCACCCCCTCGTTTTGTAACCCGGAGCGGGAAGTTCGTCTCTTTCTTATCTTTCTGTGCATTTTCCCGCTGCAGCCATTTGTAGAGGTACTAACTCAGGCTGCTTTTGTAAAAACAAACAAATAGCTGTCACACTTCAGATTACACGACTGGAGGAGAGAGGAAGCAAACCCACTCGGGTTTAAGTGAGGCTGCGGCTGTGGTAAATGGAGAAAGATGTGGTTCTCACAACAGTATCAGTGCTTGGTATCTATTCAGAAAGAAACCAGGACTGTCAAGTAATTAAAGTGGGAGACCTGAATAGAGTTCACTCTAAGTCTGCCATTTATTCCACCAAAGTGGTAACCCAAACAGGGGAGTGCAATTGCATACTTTCACAATAGGGAGCCTACATAAATCCTCATGAATTTATATTAAAACTTGTCTTATATTCTATCAAGATGGAAGAACAAAAGAAAACAACCAAGCTAAGATAATAAAATGCCAATGCTAATAGTGTCTATTGGGTTCTAAATATACGGGTCTGTGAGAGACCAAGCTAATTTTTAGGCAGTCCTGGGGGCAAGGATTACTGGCTTATAGGATAAAGGGTAGAGGAACAAAAAAACCCAATGTGTTAGCGCTAAAGTGAAATTAAACCCCATGAAGAGTCTCACAGAGGCTCTAACTAATCCTTCTCTGGGTTATCACCGACAGAGGAGGAAAAATACCACAATGACTTCCAAGTATTATTTTCAGTTTTACACGTTAGAGACCTGCAAATAGTTCGTTAACCCACTTCTCTCCAGCAGGTTATCTTGGAAAGTTTGTTTGATTATCCCATAATGGCATATGTGCCATTTTCTAGTCCAGGAAACACTTTCCAGAAGCCAGATTCTCACAGGAATGAAGCTTTGTTATGCCACAAAAGGGTGACACTAACTGGAATATAAGGATTTAAACCCTATTACTAGTAATTTCTGAAATATTACTGATTATTTAGGGAGCCTGGAAAACAAACAGGTCCCTGCTTTGAAATGCTTGCAACCTAAATGAGTATTTACAGTGTATTTACCCCCGTAAGTGGCACCTTCCCCTGGCAGCACGTCATCTGTAGGGCTCTGATGGCTGAGGGTGATAAACAATGAAGAACAAGGGATCCAGGCGTAGGAAAACACTTCCGCATCAGCGAAGAGAAGTAAACAGAGGTAGGAGGAAAGAGCTTACTCATAATCTTATTCAGTCTAGATTGTTAGCCTTCTGCACAGCTCTGCAGGTTTTAAATGTCATTGGTTAGATGGTTTACAGTGCCACGGCCTTTCCCTTCATGAAAGCGCTCTTCACGTCAACTTCCAGAACCGCAAAAAAATCTCTTCATTTAAGAAACAAGAAATACCCTAGCATTTACAGGATGCATCACCCTGAGTAATAAATCCTATCTCCGTCTCTGGTGGGACTGGCAGTAAGTTCAGATTCCTATGCATAAATGATCCCACAGACTTAAGAACTCTCTTATGACTGACACTACTAATAAAGAAGTTTAATATAGCTGCACAAGCGCCTTGTTTTTTTAAAAAATATTTATCCAGGCCTGGCAATATAGTATTTCATAGCTTTCATGACCCATTCTGCTATTGCTAAGAGTTATTTTACACACACTAGAAAGACAGGGTCTGCTTATTTCACTTTTTATATTCCTATATTATATTAGAGTGTTTCTTTCCAGTTTCTGGGATTCATTACTCTCATGCCAATTTAAGCACAAAGATACTGGTGAGCAAATAAAAGTTAACTTCTTAATAAAATGTTCTCCCTCTCTTTTTGGAAAAGCAGCAAGCGAAGTATGTGGCCTGACCTTAAAAACAGCATCTTGCCTCTTCGCACCAAACAGATGACAGTTAAAGCAAGTGGGGTTATTTTCAGTTCCCAAATATTCCTTTGACATAACTTGATTCCAATTCTGATAGAAAAGAAACCAGTTCATAAAGGTCTCCCTTCTAAAATGATCATTTTTTCTTTTTAATGGCAAAATGCATGCAAAAAGCATATGATTATGGTATTTATGTTTCCATTAAAATGTCCTCAGCAAGCTGGAGGAGTCTAGCCTACTATTTTCAAGCTATTTAGATTTACAGCAGCACAGTGCCTATTTTATTTCAATTATATTTCAGGACAATGCACTCTTGGTGGGAAATGATTATAAAGTGACAGCCAGTAAACGTCCATTAGGAGTTGTCTTTCTACATACTGCTCAGCTATGGATGTCAGGTGATCACCATAAAACCCCGCTGTATAGCATCATTGTCATCTACATGAAAAACGCTATTGATCAGTTGTGCAGCTTCTCTTCTGTATGATGCAAAACACACTAGAGACATTTTTCAGCTAAGCTAAAAGCTTTATCCACACGAACACTGTTCTCAAGACACTTCTTTCCTGAACTGTAAAATAAACATAGATTATACATTCCACCCCGATTTCGCTCTGTTAATAAGAGGTGAAAAACTTAGCAGCCTGTCTCTGTAAGCTATCAATACATAGGCTGGAGCTAACATCGTAAGGGCAGCTGATGTATGTGCAGCTATACTGACCACCAATCACTCCCAACAGATGTTATTTATTTATTTATTTATTGCTAGAGCTTCACTTCTGAGCAATACACTCCTCCTCTGTTAAAAAAAAAAAGCGATTCTGCTTTAATTCTCTAGGATCAAGAACAGAAAACAACTTTTTTTTAGTGCTACTGGAGAGACTTGCTATGACTAGGGTAACGGGAATTTAAAGCGTTTCAAGATTCACAGGAGCTACTCGTATGCATAGATTGTGTAAGAAGCCCAAAATAAAGAATCTCTCATATTTCAGCTACATATTTAACAGATAACAACTATCACTGAAAAAACAAACCAACCAAGTAAACACCCCCCCGCCCCCAACCTCCACCAATATCCATCAATGATTTAACTCTGACGCAACATAAATCTGTATTAAAGCAATTCTAAACCAGCTTCATGTCCTATAAGGATAGTTTTGAGCAAAATTTATTATTTATAGGTGGGGGTTTTAATAGCCTTTGGTGGTAAGATGGATAAAGCAATGTCACTTACACACACCCAGATGTGCAAATCTCAAACGAGTAAGTTAACATCTTTTTCTCCTTTGCTGTATTTTGGCATTATACAATCCACTTTCTAATTTAGAGAAATGGATGGACAAGCTATTTAAGGAATAACCATGTACTTCTTACTGGTTTGTACTATCTGTCTCAATTGGAGTGCTTGGGATACATGCAAACAGAAAATACATCCAAAAAGGAGAATGAAGAAACAGGTCTGGTTTTAACACTGGTTTCAAGTTCAGTTATAAAATAACCTGGGGGGCCGCTGCCTGACAACTTGACAGTACCATCATCCGTTGAAGCACTGTAATAGTTGTCCTTATGGTATCCTTAAACTTGCAAAAAATAAAATAAAATTGTCCATTATTCTGATGAGCAGTTTACATACTTGTCCTCCACTTTGTTATCATTCATAGGCCATGACACAGTTAAACTTGCATCAGTTGGTGGCATGTGTTGATGAAAATAAGAGAGAAGTTGACAGAATATTAAAGAAAAACAAACCTTGACAAGGCCTCACACACAGGCGCAGTAATTCTCTTGTAAGTTAAGGAAAAATCTGTCATAAGTGTTCAGCAATGGTATGCAAACTATTATGGGACATTTTGTTATAGGCTCCTTTGTAAGAGACTTTTAAATAACCTTTTGGACATACTTAAATGTCAAATTTTGTTTGGCATTAAGCACCAAAGCGTAATAGAAATAACATTTCCCACATAAACAATGCTGCTTTTAATAGGAACGTGCTAAAGATTTGAGACAGCCTGGCCATTACCAGCTCCTGGCGGTTCAGCGCAAGGGCAACACGCTGCAAGCGATTTCCCTTCCCATCCACAAAGGCTGGAAGCAACTGTTTCTATTTAGGTAACCTCTGAAACGTCCAGAGGAAAGGAAAGGATGGCAGGGCAAAGGGTTAAAACACACGGAAAATAACGCTCACCGCAGGTGAATGCTAATGTAAACAATATTTTAGGGGTGCAGAACTGCACCCAACTATTTCTCCTCAAAGTTCTTGTAGCATTATCAGGATAAACCAGACTGCAGAGAAGAGAGCTCCCTGGAGAAGAGCCTTGTGAAGAGGCACTCGGATGCTCGGTGTGGAAAAGGGCGTCATGGGAGATGTCAAGCAAAGGGGGAAGGTCTCACTGATGGAAAGGGACAGCAAGAAACAAATTGCAATCCACGTGGGGTGAGGTATCCTACGGATGGGGAGACAACACAGTTAACAAGCGCCTCAGGCCCACATGGCCACAACTATTTTTAAAATGATGCTCAGATTATATTCTCTTAATACATCTAAGACCAAGCCTGTAAAACACAGAGCAGCCTTGGGAGGACAGCTCAGCCGTGATCCGGGCTCTCCTGCTGACCATTACACGAGGCCAAGCTCCCAGACGTCCTTCACACACCTCCAGGACGACTGAAAGCTGCTCCCTTACAGCTGTTACATCTCCCCTGTGCCCAAAGCAGGCGACACGCTCTCTCAGCGGCAGGCCCAAGGTACGGACCCGGCTTCTGGGAGAGTTACATTTGAGCCCGAGATTGCAGAAGTCGCTGCAACGTTCCCCAAAAACTCTCCCGGAGCCGGGTGGGATTCACCAGCTCCGCCGCTTGGCGGTTAATAAAGGCATGAGGAGAGGAGAGAAGAGAGAAAATTACACACCCCAGACACCTTCAGGCCTCAGACCCCTGAACAGTAGTTCAGAGCACATTTATTGCAAATAATAATCTTTTTCCATCTGAAATGCCTATTTCTTTCCAGCTGTTTCTTGCCAAATGTGTCCCCCCTTTATCACAGGACTGGGGGTGGCTTTTCTTGCCCCAGTTCTAGTCCCCGACTTGCGTTTTCTCCCTCTGCTCCAGCCCACTGTGTGCGCTGGGTCTTTTCCTTTGTCACAGCGTGATCCAGCTGTGAGAGACGGGGCCCTCTGTGCTCCAGCGGCAGCCTGAATGTGCAGAACTACCACACTGCTCTGCAGTCCTACCCTTATGATTAACATCAGATTCTGCCGGTACTCCGTTATCTTCAGTTTTACTCACTCTCTCCCGGCTCTTTTGTCAGCAATCACACAGAGTTAGCTAGGTCACACAGGTCTTATATTTCGCCGTGCCAGGTTTGCATCAAAGAACTTTTTTTTCTTGTTGATGTGACATTGATGCCATTCAACTCCAGCATGAAACACTGCCTTTGGTCTAACAAAAACAGCCGTGAGAGTCACCATGTGGCAGCCATATCCAACCACGCTATCTTGATTTCCACAGGCACAAAAGTGCTGAAATGTCAGGCACCTGGGCATACCAGCACCAGTCAATACAGGGCTAAGGAATATAAAATTTCAAGGGCACAGATGAAGCTGTCGTCTTTTAAAATTATTTTACTTCCTTCACTGAAATAATGTATGTATCCACAATATATATGTTTATTTAATATGAAAAGCAGACTTTTACACACTGCAATGCAAGAGAACAGTGCGACTGAGAAAATAAAAAGGCAGTCGTGCTACTGAATTTTAGTAAAAATTTATGCATTCAACAATGCATCCGAGATTTTCTTATTTGTCACGTTAGAGGATGTATTTTTACCAATATTACGTACAGGAACTTTTCAAAATAGATCTAGTGGAGGGTTAAATACAACAATTGCAGTCCTCAATTAGAAAGTTTTAGGCAATTAGCTGAACTCTGCACAACAGCTACTTTCCTTAAGACGAAATACAAATGACTCCGTTACCACCCAGAACAGAATATGCAAGATGAACACCAGTCCTCATGTAGAGCTATACAGATCTCAAACACTGCAACTAAAGACCCTGCTTTGCTGATTTAACTGAAAGTGCAGTATTTTTCTTCTGGAAAGAATGGGGTAGAAAACAAAACAATGAGTGGTTTTATTATGAGCTAAATTAATAACCTCTGAATGAGTTAACGATACCTCCTGCACTAGGATTTTAATGTTAGCTTTTGTAAAGCTGAGAAAATGCAGAACTACAAGATCATAGATGTAAGCCAAGAAAACAGATGTATTTTCATTGTTAAAGTACAAAAAAGCTGTGAATTTTGCCTTTGGTTATTTCTACTTTATGTTAGTTTACATGCCTATTTTAGCTTCAGGTTTTCAAACGAACTCAAAACTCCATCAACAGAAACCAGAATTTTGCCCAATTTCAGCATAAAAGCAAGCATGACAGTTCAGATAATGTAACCACAGGAAGAGTACAAATCACAAGCTACAGCCCGAGAAGAGAAAGTAACTCATGAGTCAAGCTTGGAGTTTACTCACTTGGTCTATATAGAATCAAAAAGTTCAACCTGTTAGACTTAAGTTCAGGACTACAGTAGGACTAGAATCCAGGTAAGCTTTAACCCACTTTTGCTTTAACAACAAGAACTTTCCAAAGATTTTGTAACTGCTGTGAATAGGTTGGAAATGTTGTATTCCACAACCATACCAGTTAGAGCTCTGATAAATAAACCAGATGATGTTACAAGTTTGAATTTAACTTGAATGATACCAAACGTTGTCTCCAAAATTCCAGACCATCTGAAGAATGAGAAGAAAAGCAGTTGCTCTGCAGAAAATAACTTTCACATCCCATTCTGTTACAGTGTGATTTGTGTGAGCTCAATACTTTTCTACATAAAGGCTTTTAAAAAGCCATTAATAAAAACGCAGTTCTGACTTTCCAGTTGACGTACAGTCATCTCCCATGACAAAAGCATTACAAGGGCAGATTTTGAAAGAGCATATTGATTGATGTCTGGTGCCTACCTGTCTACAGGTGAAGACTTTGAATTCCGTGGTTTCTTCACTTGGGCGTACAAGGCTTCCACAGTCTGCCCTTCCCTCGGGCTCTGTGGTCGGGTGTTCAGTGTTATCGTGCCGCTATTTGAAGAAGAGTCATAAGAAGCAATCCCAGCGTACATTGGGTCTGCATCACAGCCAAACGTCCGGTTAAAATCCTGTATCTCTGCATAGTCACGTTCACGAGCTTGTCTCTCTCGAAATTCTCGAGTTTTTGCTTGAATTCTGAAAAATTAAAAGGAGGCTGAAACTAATCTTTTCCCCCCAATCATGTGAAAGCAGCAGTTAGCAGACACTTTAGGTAGCCCATCTTAATGAAAACCACTGAAGTGTTTCCAGTTTCTGTTTGTCAGGGAGGATCTGGTTTACCTTGGATATTGAAGCCTAGATCGAAACAATGCTACAGTCAACAGTGGCCTTTAAGGAAGAAGACTGATTATGCACTATCTTTTCTTTCATTATTAAGCAATGACTAGCCATAGCTGTTGATAAACAGAGTTTACCTGTTGTTTCATGCATCTTAGGATGCCTGTGCTATTACCTGACCTGTCTGAGAATGGCCCAACACCATTCATATTGTATTGTTCTCCATCAAAACCTAACAGATTTAATGGTTCTAAAGCCTGTATTTAGAAAGGAACTTTAATGTACTTTCTTAGCCCAATACTACAAAAATTATACTTCTTTCGGAACTGAAAAACTTCGTAAGGATAGGACACACACATATATATTTATGTATGCATGCATGCAGTAAACAGCAGAAGTTCAAAAAGTGCATGTTTTATTTAAAATGTAAACAAACTGAATCTGGCATCTCTCAAAAGTAGGCAGTTTCTTCTCAGAAAGTAACAACATATGCCTTATGTTAAAGTTACAAATGAAAGGTAATGCTGTTCTGGGGTTTTGTATCTAGGTGCACTTGTTTAGCTGCATGATAAAAAATGACATAAAAACAGATGACATTTAGGAAACTGACAAACACAAATTGAGCACAGGTCATATTTTCAAAAGCACACAAAGCTATTACTAAAATTTGATCTGGGCTTCAAAGTTTCTTTGGCATTTTAGAAAAATTTGATGTATCACACACACATGCACAGCGAACTGAAAAAACCACAAGCCTCCAACATTGTCTCCCCAGACCAATTTAATGCTCTGTCATCACTGCAAAATGAAGCACTCAGCTGTCTCCTCCCTTCCATTAGTAAAATGTGCTCCTTTTTCATCTAACACAGCCACGGCTACACAGTGTGACAGTATCCATCCATTCAGACTACAGCTCTGTGCACCTCTGCTACGTGCCATTTCCAAAGACAGCTTGTTCACCAACTTTTAACAAGAGCAGCCTACTCAAAGCCTCTGTCTCTTTTGAAAGTAAGCCTTGTCTCTTTTGGAAATAGAAAAGCCTTAAAGTTAGGCAACTTTGACATTTTTGGAAATTTTAAACTTAGCCCCACTCAAGATTAGTCTTTGCAAAAAGAAAAGGGGATACACAAAGGGTGGGATTCAGGCTGCAGGTAAAAGACATCAGAATTTAGGTGTCTGCAGTAGGTGAGGTCACGCCAGCTACGTGTGCAGGCTTCCTTTACAGTCCAGGCAGCCTTAGGTCAGCAGCCTCCAGTTACGCAGGCGCCACGCAGTCGGTATGTCCGAGCATGAAAGAAGTTGCTCTACAGAGAGTTTTGATGCTGCTGTTTAGGTCTTCCTTGGGAGCTTGGATACCCAGCCTTGATTCAGCTGCTCAGACATAAGCAGCTATGGCCACCTGACATCCCCAGGTAATCCCGCTGGACCTCCCGCTGCTGGGCAAGGAGGACTCCTCCAGGTCCTTGTCACATCTGCCAGCCCCGTGCTGACATCTCAGACTGCGGTAACTCAAACGACGCAAGACGGCTGTGTTCAAGCATGTGGATCCAGCCCTGAGCTGGTATGTGAACATCTAAATTTAAGCCTCTTCATCAGACTGAGTCCCAAGCAAATCGTTCTTTCTATGCTAACAAAGATTGCCGTAACAAAAGAAGGGAATAGGAGGATGGCACGCATAGGCAGACCTATTTCTCCCCAAATCCTGCAAGTATTGACCAAGGATACTGATTTGGGATACAACTGATTGGCTGAACTCCCTTCAACGACCGGTGCCATCTGCACTGATGGTTCAGTGATTCATTTACGTGCCCCAAGTTATACCTCAGCATAATTCCTCTTTTTATATCTATTACCACTGACTTGTGCACCACAAGTCTCACTCATATTCAGTCACAGTGGAAAGAAAAACAGCCGTACAGAAAAAAAAAAGGCAAATAGAAGAAATCTGAGAAAGTTTAAATTAAACCAACGTAATTTTTAATTTTGCAATTTTGCAAATAGAAAATTGTTTTATTTACTGGTTGCTTTTTATTTTAATAGGGAAAAATGGAAACGAAAACTATAACACTATTCAGCTGACAGCATGTTTCTCCACAATTTCAGCAGCATCAAACTGGAATTGTTTTTTTATTTGATTTACAGTGAAGAAAGACTCAGGTTTAAATCCAAAACACATTTCAAATTTAAACTGCATTTCTGCATGCCTATTTTTAAAATAAAAATATGTTTTACATTGTCCTATACTCCAAAGCTGTAATTCAGAAATGTTACAACCTTAATCACTTGGGAGGTATCTATGCAGAAGGAAAACAGGCCTGAAAATGACCTGCGGTTGTTGATTCCTCTCTCTGCAGGTTTCACTTCCAATTTGTAGTCCTGTATTAATTACCCTGTGGAGGAACACATTTGTCTATTGATATTTGTCCTCTGAATGGGGGAAGCAAAGGAAATCACAAACTTCCTAGACACTGCCAGATTTAATTTTAATTTCAATGGACATGTATCATCACATATTGGAACACTGGCTGACACCAATTTGAGCAAAAAAAATCCATGTATTTTAGATAATCAAAATTTCAGTGTATGAAATCTGACAGTATGGCAATAATGTGGCACAGAGTAATTCAGTCACAAGAAAACATTGTTATCTGAAGTGCTTATAAAACAGAATTACCTGGTGGTAACTGGTGATATTGGCCTCAGTGTTACACTGACTGCTATGAGAGATGCCAGTGAACTTCTCTAACTTTTGTCCGTGAATATCACATCACTCGCTACAGGCGCAGACATGAGTGTCCCCCATTTCATGTTAACTAACTTTTCTCATGCATCTGCTTATCGGCTATTTAATACATTTGGACGCAGTACCATTTGCAGCAAGGACATGAAGATTTTCCCATGCATGGTTCAAGTGGGAGATAATTGATTGTTGAAGTGTTATGCAAGTAATTATGTTCATATCCACCAGGAAAATTTTTGGAGTATTTTCTACAATTGCTAATACAATACGTTAATACACATACATAGTATTAAAAATCAGAGTCTAAACACATTATAAATCTTCCTGTTAATTATAACCAAAGTACCCAGTAACCACTTGCAGTAAGTAACATTTAACAAAGGATCACCCTAAGGTGAAACTTAGAAGATGTCCCACTATACTCACACCCAAAATGTTCTGATTTTTTTCTCTTAATTAATTTTCTGTGCTTTACGTGGAAACCACTGTGCAAGTCCTATCACTTTCACATCATGGAAGTATAGGTATTCTGATTACTTAACATATTTTTGAATACTGTTTAAAATACAGCTGTGTTTTTGCCTTCTCCAGGACATACTGCATTTAAACATTATGTCTCCAAACTTTAAGGAGCCATATGAACAGGGAAAAATATGTAGACATATTCCTGAAAAGAACAACAGCTATCAGCTGAACATCGCCCTATCCCTTTTGCAACTTTTGTTACAGTTTTTAACTCTGAATATATTTTTATATAAGAACCTAAACTTAATGCGACATTATTTTTTATGTTGACCCCCTCCTTGTGCACGTGTGTGTATATGCATGATACGCCCTAAACCATTTGTTGGCATATACTGCATTAAGTATACATATGGTGGGAAGGATTAAAATGATTATGTAAACACAGTGCGCAGCACAGACAAGAACCTGGAATTTGCTCTGCACTTCAGCCCTGATCAGCAATGCTCCTGCTATTGAAATCCAGTATCTGGAGAAGTGTTTGACCACAGTGCTTTGGTTTCACAATGTGGATGTGTATTAAAGCTGTCTTCACTGAATTGTATTGCTTCATGACATGGCACAATAAAAATGCTACGTCTGAAATTTCAGATCAGCTAATTTTGAGGATTTATGGCCTTCTAAGGATTTTGTGTGGGTTTAACAATAATAATAATAATGCTTAGCATTCACATAACTCTCTTCATCTTCAAAGAATTTTGCAAAAACTGCTAATCAATTTTGCAGTGTTTAAACGAAACTGAACTTTTAAAAATACAAAAGCTATCCCAAGAAGTTTCTAAACCCTTCTTGCTGAAGTGTTAATACTGAAAATGTCAACAACGTACTGTCGTGCCTTCGAGACTCAAATTATAATGTTCAGTAAAGTATAAACTATCCTCATGCATTTGTGTGCCATTCCATTCAAAAGCTAATGATAACTCCTTCAAATGACAATATTGTTAGCTGCAGAACTTCCTATAATTGTTAGAAGAGCTTTTCATTGCAAGCTAATCCAGTAATGACAGACATACCTATTGTATAGCGATTCCTATGCACACGAAATTGTGGTCACAAAAGGGAAAAGCTTATGCGCTGCTGACCCCAGCAAACAGCAGCCACCTCGTTCCCTTCTTCAAAACTCTGAGTGAGACTGAGCTTTCAGGTGAAGGCAACTACCGTTTTAGACACCTACATTTAGGTGTCGACATATGTGTTGGACTCCCAGAAGAACTGGTCAAGATTCAGTCACATCAGGCGGCTGCTCGCAGGGTCTAGAGAGCAGTTCAGTTGAACATCTGCAATGTGGACATTTTAAGGTGAGGCCAAACCCTTCTCCAGGCTCTATCAACTGTGTCGAGTACCCCTCCCTTGACCACAAAGGGCATTTAGCCATGTAGCTCATATGTGGATACTAAATAATCATGTTAGTCTGAGAGCTCAGTCCCACCCTGAGCCAGATGTTTACAGCAGTTCTGTCTGAACTAAACTTTAACTTTTTCCAGCAACAGAAAACTCAGATCTGTGGTGCTGCCAGAGCTGTTGTGAGTGAAAGTGAGTAAGTAAAGTTGGCAAAAGAAGATAAATCAACCCTGATTTCATGTAGTGTTAGAGGTGAAATTACAAATATATTCCCAATCCCTTGGGATCTTGAGTCTCCTTTGTGGGATTTTTTTCATATTAGCGATTTAGATCCTTGCAAAAAATCACCTACTTATCTTAATTGATGAACAGAGCACAGGAAGGATATTAATGGCAAGTACATTACATTTGCCATTGCAATGGCAGCAACGTCCTCCCCTAAGAGCAGAAACAAAGTTGGCTGCTGCTTCTGATGTGCAATTGCTTGGTCAATTCAATTAATCCTCCTGCTGCTGCCAGGATTCAGCTATTGCCCAAGCGATAATCCACAACCTCGGCTTTTCCACCAAGGCTCACTCATTTACAAAATCAGTATTGAACGCTTGTACTTCCACATATGTGAGATGGCTGACAATGTTTATTAAGGATAGAAACAGCATTGTGTAAGGACAGAAGCTAAATGACAAGCCATTCACCACTGCCAGTTCTCAGTTCTTCTGCCATCAGACTGGCACGTGTTGGGATGATGGACTGAAAACAGAATAAAACAATGACACATTTATAAAGCCAGTCAGCTTGTTTAAGTTAGTCAGACGGGATGAACACATTCGGTCCAATTTTTGCCAGATATCATTTCTAATAAAGAGGTCAGGAGGTGCGTTGGCCAGTAGCCAAATCTTGTCAAATTTGTCCCCTCCTCCTTTGCTACAGAAAAATACCTTGCAGGCACAGCGCGCCAGCAACTAAGCCAGGTCTTGCTGTTCCTCCTCCCCCTCTCCTCGACTGCCTTCAGGGCTTTAATGACCCTTTTTCTAATTTTTGGCAATCAAGTCAATATGGGAGCTTGTCCTCTCCTGTATTTTTCCTTGACCTTTGTCTGGATCCAAGCAGAATTTTTCTGACAACTACTCTTCTAATGAGGGTACCTTGATTATAGGCATTATTGTGATTTCCCTCTGAACCTGCGTATGACACTTAGCTTTTCTTATGATTAGAGCTAGTCAGTTATCACAGTTATAACCACCTCTCAGCAGAGCCATCTGCTTTCCTGGGAAAAATCATTCTAAAGGATCACTGTGGGCAACGGATAATCATGGGCAGTAACAGCGGTAGCTTGTAAACAAGAAAGATACCTCCTCTTTCTCATTCGCCCCCCCATTTCATTCAAAACTTCAGCACATTTAAAAAAAAAAGTCAGAAAATACTGCTATGTAAATATAATTTTTAAACTGAAAGGCTGGAGACCAGCCTTTTTCAAGTCATTAAAAGGAAAATATTAACAGTTCTGCCTTATCTCCTGTGTACATACATGCGTGGGCCAGCTGGCTGAAGTATGACTGTCCGCTGACCTCAGACACATGAAGAAGCACATACAAAATGTGGTCAGTTTGCTATGGATAAGCACAAACATATAGGGACAAAACCAGGAAGGCCAAGGCACAATATGAAATATAAGCAGCAGGGAGCTTTAAAGATAACAATAAATCATTGAGTAATTGCATTAGCAGTAAAAGGAAGAGCACAGAAAAGGTTGCTCCCCTGCTCAGTAGCGAGGGAACGATATTGACAGATGATGCTGAGGAGACCTAAGGCTTAATGGTTTTTTTTCTTTGCATCTGTCTTCACTGAAATGGTTGACTGCAAGCAGGTGGCCAGCACAATTGATACTGCCACCAATAACTAAAAGATCTCCAATCTAAAGCAAAAGAAGTAGCCAGAAACTGGTTAAGCGAGTTGAACTTCATCTGACACACACAACTGTCTGAGGCAGTCTCAGACCTTTTTCAGTAACCAGGAGAACTTGTTGAGGGCAGCTGAAATACTGAAAAACTAGGAGAAGTCAAACAACCCTCAGAGGAGGAGGAGAATGACAGACTCATCAGTTTAACTTAAATCCCCTTTGAAACAAACTATTGGTAAGCACAGAGAAGATAACGGTACGAGCAGTAGCCACCATAGATTTATCAAGAACAGACGCGGTCAAGTCAGTCGGACTTCCTTCTACAACACAGTAAACGGCCTTGTGAACGGAGCAGAAACTCTACGTCCCAGGCTAAGAAAAAGAGCTACGGGATGGATGCAATAGGCTGAACCAGGCAGTTCCTACAGAGTATCTAGAGAGTAGCTCTCAGCAATTCACAGTCATGCTAGATGGATGGATTGAGACATTTTCTACATGGACGTCTCTCTGAATTTACTCAGGGTTTTCATTATTAATTAGCACGCTATTGAATATGCAGAAAACCCAAATGAAGGAACTTTGTAGGAAAGGGTTAATATTTCAAGTGTTCTTGAAAAATAGAATAGACTTCAAAAATAGAATTAACTTCAATAATGGCAACTGGAAGGTAATTTACAAAGTTGGAATAATTAAACATACCAATTAAAAGTAGGGGGAAAATCGTGAGTTACTTTTTCAGGAATGGATCTGGAAGCTCTACTGGATAACAGATATTCACAAGTCAGCAATGTCAAGTTGCTAGGGAAAAGAAAAAGACAGAGTGGGGACATAACAGCAGTCTCCAGATACATAAGGAGGAAAAGAATCATGTTTTCCATCTCTAATGCAAGTACTAGGTATTTAAACTGCAGCAAGAGTAATTGAGACTAGATACTGTGGGGAGGGGAACTTCCTAATGAAAAGGCAGCAGAAAAGATTGCCATGGGAAGTCTATGTCATTGTAAACTTAAAAAAAACAGGATGAAACAAATACCTTGCAGGAATGGCATGCCCAGGAGACCCTACCTTGGAAAAGTGACATGAACTCTCTTCTAGATCTGTAATTCTGCACCTACATAGAAATTTTACACACATTATTTCCTGCGTATTTGTTCTACGACAACAGAGAATCATAACAGGGACTACATATAAAAAGAAAAAAAGAAGAAAAAAACAAAAGAAAGAAAAAGCTGCCCACCACCTCGAAACTAAAGAAATGCGTCTACACCGACAGTCTTAATTTTCTTTCTCCTTCAACAATCACAGCCTGTCTGCCAATTAGAATATGTGATAGTACTTACTGTCTCTCTGAAGTTTCCCCCTCCTCAAATCCAACATGCAGAAGAGATGCATGAGAATTTAAAAAACCTTTAATGAGCTACAACCCAGGAGGGCTATAGTTAAAAAAAAAGGGGGGAGGGATAAAGGTGATAAGGTGATTAGTGTAAGTGCCCTAATGCATTAAGAAGAGAACAATATGCTCATTTTTATAAGGAGTTACATTGAAGAAGGCTATTATAGAAGGCAGCAAAATACAAATGAAGATATAAAGAAAAGAAAAAATCATGCAGGAGACAAAGTAAATATTATGCATACAAGCAGGTGAAGTACAAACACCAATGTGAAACCCAGTGACACTGATGAAACTAAAGGAGACATTAGAATAATTTCCTCTAACCTGGTGGAATCCCTCATGTATTTCACCCCTACCTTTCCTTACCCCCTGACCTTCTTGATTCATCCTTTGTCTTTCCAAAGTGAAGATACATCCCCCCAGCAGAGTATCTCAAACCTGCTTTCTTGGATCTTGGAGTAAAGAAGTGAAAAACCTTGCTTGTTTTGATTTAAAATATCTGTAAATTACTACCTTACTGACATTTCAATGGAGCTTTTAGACTACTTTGCAGTTAACAGTCTGCAGCATTTCGGGGTGGAAGGGATGTCTGCTGTGTTTTTTTAAAGGATATGTTTCAACCAAAGGCAAACGTATCAAGTACATAGGCAATATAGGTCCTCCCATCACCAAAACAAACATTACCATGACTGAAATTTTCTTTCCTTATTTTCATGTCTGATCCAAGGGTCAGTGACCCCAGCCCTGGAGGATCACCCAGATGGGCAACTGGGACAGTTATCCTGCTGGGAACTATGTTGCATCAAAGAACATCATTGCCATCTGTAAGCAAAATGGAATTTAGTTTTTCTTTTGCATTGCAAAAGTGGCCAGAAGAGCTGATATTTACACCTATGACAACAGATCCCTGATTATTAGATTAACTTAGCTCTGATCTTCTATTTAGCTCTTTTGATGGACTAAAATAGACAGGAAGAAGATCAAGAGATTCAGCTGTTGCTGAAACGACTTGGGAGAGCTCCTGCTTCCATCCCTCCTCACTTTAAAAGCACAGGTTTCCTCTCTCATGCAGGCTTTCTTGCACCATTTCTTCCCCTAATTTTTTTTTTCCCCCCAACTGGAGAACAATGCCAGAAAGCAGCACTGGTGGGTAACATCGGAATTCTGCAGTTAGATGTGTAAGGAGCAGCTGTTCCCATATGTGTAAGAAACAAACAACACAGGCATACTATATATCAGATGGTACCATATATCATACCATACGTCAAATCAGTCATTCCCAGATACTGCACGCAGTAACTGGAGGTCCAGCTACACAATACTGTCATCAGTTGGTTGAGCTGAGACTATCCAGCATCAACGCTCCTCTAGCTGAAGTCTAGTAACAAAAGTGGGTATACAATTCTGCTGCTAGCTCTATTTCAGGCCCATTATTCTGTGTTTCTAGAGTACTATGTATAAAGTAGCCTAACACTGAAGTTGAAAAATTAAACAGTCTGAAGTGACAAAAAAATACAATGAAAAACCTCACAACAAAGTAAGGGATTATGTGAACCTCATACACTGAGGTTGAAAGAAAAGGAAACGGAAATTAACCCCCCACCAATAGACATTATAGCTTATAAGTCACTATCTTTGCTCAGGACCCACAAATTAGCACCCACACCACCTCTCAGGATTCACTTCTAAAACCTTGCTGGGTCACAGTACTGAATGAGAGCATAAATCCACAGCAGGGCCAGAAACAGGCCCAGGTTTCTCAAAATGCATTAAAAGGCTTGTTCTGGTAGCTGGTTACAAAATAAAAGTTCCAGCTGTGGTGTCGGGGTGGAGGGGCAGACACACCTATGCGCCTGTCCTGAATGTATCATTAGGTATCCTTCTGGTTAGTCAAATACTTGCAGCTGTGCCTAAGAATTAGAAAAAAAGAGCGGTTTTAGTGCTTTATCTTACTGTTGGACTACTGTAGCGCAGTCTGGAAAATCTGACAGGTTTTCAGTTCTGTTCAACTCAGCAACAGTAAGTTCAGTAAGTTAGTAATTATAGTACAGCTTTTTCAGTTCTCAAACAAGTATTTGCTACAGCAACTCTACCACAAACAGCATAGTTTATGGGACATCAGAGGATATATTGCTGCCTTATCCTTCTAAAGTGAAACATAACATATGAGTGCTTTTACTTAGAACTGAAATTTCTAAGAAAGTGCTGAACTCATACAATCTGCAAGACACCTTAACCAATTTTGTAACTCAGAATATTATAAAGACCATGTAAATTATATTTTTAAATATACTGCAAGGGACTTGGCTGGACCTTTCCCAGTACAATGTCTTGAATCACTGTAGAGGAACAATAGAGAAAATATACTTTCAGCACGATGTCTTAAAATCTCTATACTTACAATATGTAGCTAGAGAATGTGAGGAGCTTTGTTTAAAAAACAACCTCAGCAACTATTATTCCACAAAAGCTCAAATTTACATATCTCCCTAAGTCAGTATTTTTATGAAGTGGAACTGGTCTGAAATGTTCTTCCAAAGCTCAATATTCTCATGCTTCATTTCTGTGTTCTCTTACAAAAATTACTGCCATTGATTTGTTTTCACATCCTGCGCCCTCATCCATTATGTAAAAAACCACTGCCAAAAACAATGCTAAAAATCTCAGTGAAACTGGAATATCCCTTGACAAGCAGACCCCATCTCAAAATAAGTGAGAATGAGAAACACATTGCTCTGATTTTCTGATCCACAGAGGAATTTTTTCTCTTACAGGCTGGGATGGGGGGTAGAAGTTTTATCAGAAAAGATTTTACACAAGTCACTTCAGAAAATATTTATATTCTGAATGTTTGAAGTAATAATGGATTTAGAGGTAATAATTCTTGTGAAAGCTGTTAAGTGGCATCAAAATACAGCAGCAGCAAAGCTAAAGGTGAACCTTTGCGTTATTTTAAAGACACAGATAACACTGAGGCTATGAAGAAACAAGAATCCTCTCCTTATCACAGTATGTTGTCTTTTTTCCTAAAAGTAAGATGAAACTGCTTGATGAAAATATTTTGCTTAAGGGGAAAAAAGTTGGGGTTTTCCAATAAAAATATTATGGTCTCTCTGGGAAATCTGGAAAGACACCAAGAGTGTCCTGCTGTTCAGCCCCCTACTCCATCTGATACTTTAACAGTTCCAGATGGCCTTTACTACAGGATGACCTCCCCTCTATTCTTTTATTATGACCTTTGGGTCACAAATTATCTATAGGATGCTGCTGTCATTCTGCAAGACACTGTTGTACTCTTTCATCTAAAGAATAAAGATGCTTAACATTAAAACTCATCTTTGTTAGGCTGACCTTCCAATGATGATCAAAACAGACAGTTATTCCAATCAATGTCAGTGCTGGAGAAAATATGTTTCATTTGTTGCAACACTGACATTAAGAAACTAAGGCATGGTTTTAAATCAGATCACTTTTGCAATTCTACTTGGCTAGAGAGCATAGCATGTTATACTCATTTAAAGTATCAAAAATATTGCTGTAACGGGTTTGATTAGTTACATTGATGTGGTGGGTTTGTTTTTTGTAAGTTATTGATGTGGTTTTCATGTAAACTTCATTGATAGGAGGTAATAAAACTTTATGTAGGTTTTATTAATTATTTGTCTTTGTCATCATAAATGGAACACACTGAACTTGCATAGGAAAATATAATAAATAGTGCCAATGTACTAAATAAAGTAATAAGGTTAATTTCTTTCCTGCTGTCAGTAAATTCATGTTAGCAGTCTCTCGTCAGCTTGACATCAATTAATGATTTTAATTCCAGACTCTTGTCACAGTACTCACCACCCTTTCGTCTAATTAAAATGGATGATGCATGATGAAGGGAAAACACAAGACTTCTGTTCTTGTTGTAACATTTCTATTCATTAGTATACTTTTACAACAAGGGGCTTGTGGCTTTAATGGTACTAGAGAAAGATGAAGAGAAGTTTATTATATGTTGGAGATAAAGACCCTTGTACCCTTAGGAAACATGTAATACAGGAAGCATTTTATAGAATGACTGAATCTTTTAGGAAAAAAACATCAGTGTTATTTTAACTACTAATGAACAGACAGAATGTTTCATGCTAAATTTAGGAAAAATCCTTACGTGAAGAACACCTCCTGAAATCATAACCTTGTTTACATTCACACAAAAAATGCTGTCAGCCTATTGATTGATCTCCGAAAGTAGCAGCAAATCTGGCAATACGGAGACAAATGCCTGATCCACCTCCCCCAGAGAGCACCTTTGCGTGACCAAGATCCTCGGCCACCTCTCCTACTCCCTAGTGACCGAGACCCTCGGCCACCTCTCCCACTCCCACACCAACGAGACCCTCGGCCACCTCTCCCACTCCCACACCACCGAGATCCTCGGTCACCTCTCCCACTCCCGCACCACCAAGATCCTCAGTCACCTCTCCTACTCCCGCACCACCGAGATCCTCGGCCACCTCTCCCACTCCCGCACCAACGAGATCCTCGGTCACCTCTCCTACTCCTGAGTGACCGAGATCCTCGGCCACCTCTCCCACTCCCGCACCACCGAGATCCTCGGCCACCTCTCCCACTCCCACACCACCAAGATCCTCGGTCACCTCTCCCACTCCCACACCACCACGATCCTCGGTCACCTCTCCCACTCCCATACCACCGAGATCCTCGGTCACCTCTCCCACTCCCGAGTGACCGAGATCCTCGGCCACCTCTCCTACTCCCACACCACCGAGATCCTCGGCCACCTCTCCCACTCCCACACCACCGAGATCCTCGGTCACCTCTCCCACTCCCGAGTGACCGAGATCCTCGGTCACCTCTCCTACTCCCGCACCACCGAGACCCTCGGTCACCTCTCCCACTCCCACACCACCGAGATCCTCGGCCACCTCTCCCACTCCTTCTGCCGCACTCCGGCAGCTGCAAGCCCACTGCCTCTGACCTCCCACCGCTGAACACACCTCCCCATTCCCTCCTAGGAACAGTTTTCCCCCACTGGAGAGCAAGGCGTTAAGATTCACTCTGCCGCACAAAGGCCTGTAGAGGTTTCCAGCCTGGAGCACCGCTGAAGGCCCACACGCCAGCGGG
>JAVKLA010000073.1:29938601-29950470 GCA_034782735.1 Sagittarius serpentarius
GGAAAGGAAAGGAAAGGAAAGGAAAGGAAAGGAAAGGAAAGGAAAGGAAAGGAAAGGAAAGGAAAAAGGAAAGGAAAGGAAAGGAAAGGAAAGGAAAGGAAAGGAAAGGAAAAACATTACTAACTCTAACCTGAAGTTTTTCTTCTTCGAATAAATACGTAAGGCTGATTTTCTGGGGACGTAAGGTTACTAAGAAACCCTCTGTCCTGGGCAAGCTTGGGTTCAGCAGAGTGTGTTAAGCCAGGGATCAGCGCTGTGCACGAGTGGCTAACCTTCCCCCTGCCCTGAGCTGGCTGGAGCAAGGGAGGCAGCTTTCAATGGCTCTGCATCCCCGGCAGGAGTTTATCCACAGAGTGGCTAGTCTGCCATGCGTAAAGGGAAGTTGACTGCACAAACACCCTCATATCCAAAGTCACTTATTTCCTTCAGTTCCAGTATTCCCCTTTACCATTTAATCTGAAAGCACATTACTGTTAAGAACAGGCACAAATTTAATGACCCTGCTTCACTTTTGTTAAAAAAAGAGAAGAAAACCCCAATCGGACAAGTGAAAAACAACCAAGCACAACCAAGCACTGTGATCCAGCCACCCTCTACTGTCAGACTGGATGCAGAAAGACATGAATAAATTTTTACATGAATTTATGCTAGTATATCTGTTGAGTAAAAAATTTCCCATAATGTAATCCAAACGGATGGTCACAAATGATAAAGCTTCTGCAGTTTAACAAGTTACTGATAATCTTCATTAACTAATAAATGTATACTCCTAGCCTGCCTTAATTGTAATGTAAATCACTCAACCCTAAAAGAACTGAAAGCAAACCATTTTAGGTTTAACTGAGGAGACTACACAAGAGTTACTGTGGCTGTGCTACTCCAGTGAGCTGTCAGAGTGATGAAGCCATCATCTATAAACTTCTGTTCTTACCTGCGGAACACCAAGGTGCATAGAGATGATGGTTAAATGGATCATTAGGACTAACTAGTCATACCTCCTGTACGACGACAACAAAATTTCCCTCCATAGTTCCTACATCAATCCTCAATTTATGGCTGAGTTATAGCATAATTTTTAGATAAATCTTTCCAATTCATAGTTCACTTTCACTGCTAAATACGTCTGAATCTATTTACCATTCAGCATTCAAACTTTGTAACCCTTTAGTCTCCTTACTGAAGAGACATCTACTCAAAGAGGTCTTCACGCACACCCCCAAATACTAGTTAATTTATGACCTAAGCTTTCCAAGATTTTGACTAAATTGATATAAGAGATTAGAGAGTCTAGGCCCGAAATATCTAGGGCTGCAAGAGACAGGATGAAAAGTAGTTTGGAAATATTGAGAAGATCATATGACATACGTATTATATAGGTTTTTAATGTTAAGGGGAGCTGACAAGGAAAAATAGAGGTACTCACCACTCATTTTTACAATTAGCTGTTTAATATACAAATCATTCCATAAACAGACTGCATGACACACAAATAGACTGAACTCCAGTGACAAATATACTGGTAAGTAAAATTTTTAGTTTTTTTCTAAATATATCAATGAAAAAACTAGATATGCAAGACTTTGAAGAAAAAATACAAAACATACTTCATTCTATATAAATATTTGTTTTCTGAAAATGTAAATAAAATCAGTTATCGAATATATAGAGAAAACATTTCATTTTATTACTTCAGTCTCCTCAACAAGGAAAGGAGCTCTGGGTCTATAAAAGATGCTTAGTGCAGCCAAAGAAGCTGTTGATACTAATGTCCAAAATAAATCCAGCTTTGTCTTGTTATTTAAAGTATATAAACATATCAACAACTGGGAAATTTCATCAGTGAAAATTGAACTTCAGTTATTTAATTTAAAAAACAAACTCTCTCTATCAAGGTTTAAGCAAATACTGAAGTCTACCTCTCCTGTTCTTGCTTCATTCGTATTCTCTCCTCTTCTGAAGTAAGAGCTTCCTGCACTTTTATTTTACCAGTTTTCTCACTCTTGTCATCTTTGCGATGTTTGCCAAACCTGTTAATAACACACAAAAAAAGAATCTAACTTGTGAAATGAACAAAAGTATATTTTCCTTTTCCTATGACAAAGAGAGTCCTCCAAGAAGGGCTGCTTGGAAACCAGGAAGGGAAAGTGCAAAGACCTCAGAATCTCAATTTTGATTATCTTCGGGCTGCTTTGGGTTTTGTTTTTTTTGCGTATTTTCTTAATTTTATTTTTATTTCACTTCTCTTAAAAGTTTACAGAATTCCTCACTAAAGAACAGAACAAACCAAAAAAAAATAATAGGACCACATTCCTTTTTTCTGCCAGGATTTTGAGGTCACTGTTCTTAAATACATAGTCAAACAATGTTTTAGAAATTACTCAACGCTATCACTACCAGAAAATGTAACTCAAGTTTACATTAAGTGAAGGCTTTCAAATACGAACTGCATAGATGCAGCTCTGTACGTCTGACAACAGACAACTGCCTATACCACAACACCACCCTTCACACCTGCCCCACAGAGCAGTTTCACCACACAGTGGATGCCATCCAAAAATGTAAATTTATTCTTTTTCACCACCAGGGTTTTTTTTAAACTTTATTACTCGTGACTCTTTTCTCCCAAGGGTGTTCTAGTGCAAGGAGGGTAAGTGGAGAGATGGAGCTGGCTGGGCTGTCCCAGATGGAGCGGGATGCTGCCAACCGGGTGTTTGCCTCCTTCATGTCTCCTCTTCCCCTCTACTGGCTACATTCCACTTATTTTAGGTTTCTTCCATATTTGCCCATTCCACTGTTTTCTTTGAAACTTTCAGGGAGAGCACAGGTTGGCATTTGAGATACTCAGTTATTATTAGGACAAAATTGTGTGTATTTCTCAGATATGTCAGACCTATTCTGAAAGGAATGACTTCTATAGAGGGAACCAGACACTGAAATATAGCCCTTAAATACATCTAAAGTTTAGATGACAATCTTTTATTTAAGGCAGAAGGGATAACACGTATCTATTAAACAGTGTCTTATTACAACACATACCTATTAAACGTGGTATCATTCATCATACCAAAAGCAGCAAGAATTTTACTTTTTTTTAATCAAACTCTTAGCTGAGAGCAGCCTGACACTTGTGGCACTTCGCACTCAGGTTCACATCAAAAGTGAAATGAAAGCACTGAAACATGCTAAGTCCAGCAATGGTGCGGACAGGACACTCTGAATCCTCACAAACAGTGAAATAAAACACAGAGTTCTTCTAACCCATGAATGTAAACTATTTAAAATATTTAGAGTCCACCAGGCACTTATAACATTTTCCCTTTTGTTCCTGTTGATTCTAGTACAAAGCCGTTGTGTGGGTTGAAGATGTACTACACAGCGACCCTGCAGAATGATTAATTTCTCATGGCCACTCAGTCAAGAGATATTATTGTACTGTGTAACCATGTTTATGGCTCTTAGGGCAGCTGTTTAAAAACACAACACAAAAATACAGCATAGGACCATGTACACAAACTTTTAAGTGCATGGCTGTTCTCCACAATTCCCAGATTGCTCATTTCCAAAGTAATTCAGGCATCTGAAAACTAAAACTGTTCATTAATAATCATCTGAAAAGAGAAAGACAGAGGACATGATAGGGTTAAGAAACACAAAATAGGACGTAAAGTCTCTAATTTTATAATACGTTATATGTAAAACTGACATATTTAAATTCAGTGACTAGAAACACCAGCATGTATCTTTTAAAACATCCACCTATTTATTAGAGAGTAGTCAAAACCATTATACAAAACATTTACATATATGACACAAAAGATTCAAATCAAGTTCTGGATGTCATAAGAGAACGGTTAATTTAAAATAGCCCTAAATCCTCTAGCCAAGAGAGGAGTTTTGGCAGAAAAACAGTGGAACTGAGCCATTTTACCCTGATACACAGAGCGCTGGGGGTGGCAGGGGTCTGACTGACGGAACACGCAGAGCTGCGAGGAGACATACAACATATGTAGTACTTTAGCGCAGCATCTCTGGGATGCCCGCATTTGCTTCTGTCTCCTGTCCTTCCTTGACCCATTCATAATGTCAGGCAAAGCAAAGGAACCAAATTCTGGAGTAGCCAGTTTATTTTTCAAAAATAATTAGTGGTTTAAAAAAAAAAAAAAAAGAAAAAAATAGATAAAACTGAATTAGTTAGGACCCATTAGGTTTTGGCAGCAAAACAGAATTTCTACCACCATAAATCAATTCATTGCAAGTATGAACAGAAATATATTGAAATCAATACCTTGTTTAAAAAAAAAAAAAGTACACAGGAAATTTCTAATAATCCTTGTAAGCAATCTAGTAAATGTCTGGTCAGGCTGCATGATTGTGGGGAGAGTACTTCTAACACTAACAGGTAACGCAAACCTAGTGAAATCGATGGTTTGAGTTTCCAGATCCAGCTGCCCAAGTCCAGAACGCACCATGCTTGTCCTGCGTTTCAGTAGAGGCAGAGGTAGGTTTACTGCACAGGCAGCGCTCGGAGCAGCAGGAGGGTTCAATTTGCTTTGACTCATGAGCAAGCTGTGGCAACAACCCTTCTTCTCTTTCAGGGTTTTCTTCTGATCATCGGGGAATGAATGTTCCTTCTGCCCTCGGGGACCATCCTGATAGTCTCCAGAAGACCTCTCTGGTCCTTTGCCAGGCATTTCAAAGGGTGGCCATATTGTTCCCACTCTGACCGGAGACTTTCCAGTGCCCATCTCTGACAAGCTCCGTGGTCATCCCGGCAGCGGGCAGCCTGGCAGAGTGTGAACCATGGTGGTCTTGCAAAGTTGCCTTCTCTGGACTTTGTCACCCGCAGAAGTGATATATCTGCCATAATCACCACTGCCTGTAACAAGTTCAGCAACATTAACTGCACTGTCCCTACACTTGAACCCAGAATAATCAACGCTGTCCGCCCCCCTCCCTGATTGTGGCTTCGTGTTTTTAGCACCGTCACTTGCACAGATAGCATCTCCATGATACTCGTAAGTCATGGAGCTGCAGAACAGTTTGGAAACATACTCCCCTAAATGAGTCTGGCTCCGAGCAAGTCTGCATACTTTTAGCAAGACCTCTGTACGAAAATATTTACAAGTTCAAGATTTCTCTTTTCCACTGAGATCGCAAGTCTAACAGCATCTGTGTTAAGCTTCAGCTTACAATAGTAGAAGTAATAGACAAAGGAAAAATATTTTCCAGGCTCCACCAAGCACTTGAGAAAGGTGTTTAAAAGAACTGTGATGGGGATACATATGTACACACCCCCACACCCTTTTATTTCTGTAGGAGCAGTAAATACTCCCCACTCCAAACATTATTCAAAGGTTTTGGTAAGATTACTCTTGCTAACAATAAATGTGTTTGCTATTTATTTCTATTAAAAGTGTTTGCTCCGTGAAGTACGATTTACAGTCATAATGAAACCCACAGCCCAAATCAGCATCCTCTCCACCAAATTTATAACAGACACTTATAAATTATTTAACATTCACATTCAAGCCAAGTTTAACTACAGAAGAGCAACATCCAGCAATACTAAGGCACACCATTAAAGCGAGCTGTTAACGTTCCCTCAACTGTACTGTGGTGACTACACTGTTGTCAAGCAATTCAAATTTACCAGTCCTAACTTCCTCAGGTAGATGTTTCCTACTCTGATTCATGAATATTAAGTAAAACAGGATACTTAGAAATAAAAATGAGAGTATTGAGACCACTGAAATTTAAGCAGTCTATGCAATATCCTTTCAAAACACCTAATGCACATCCCACAGCCACCCTGCACTGTCTTCACAGCCAGTGGTAAAGCCCTTCCCTGCTGCTCTCCAGTGGCCCTTGCGTAGTTGTGTGAGTCAAAAGAAGCAACGTGTGGGTCAGGTCCCCAGAATTACTCCAGGATTTAAAACATCTCAATTTGAAAGCATCAGCCCAATGACAAGATCTGGCTTACCTCTAAAGTTTCACCTTCTTAAATGTGCAAGTGGTATAGTCCTTGACTTGCCCCACGAACATTAATGTGTGTGACACCTTCCCCGCAACCCACCAGCATTTGCACCATTGTGAAGCTTCCTTTACTGCTCAGGTACTCAAAAGCAAGGCAAGATGGAATTAGGATGTATGTCTCATACATGACCCCCAGCAACTTTGGCACTTTACTGCTTCCAATACTGTTTCTTCCATAATGCATATATTGAATGTCCTGGCACACCCATGTAATAACTTCCCCCACTGAAGGGACTGCTCGTTTAATGGTAACAACCTAAGGCTGGAAACTCCCAAAGTGCAATTGTTAACAGCATCTCCCTTGTAGAATAGCAATCACCACCCATTTGTCCTGTGTCAGAGAGACTCTAGACTTTTGCAAGGACGTGGCCTTGAGGATACTGCCAAGTGATTTGATCCCAGCCCTTGCTGCTCACTTCACAGACGCAGATGCTGTTCTCAGCTGCATGCAGCTGGTTAGCAAGTGCCTGAAGCACCTGGAGATTTTCAGGCACTTGTCTGAACCTGTGATGGTCTCATTCTCATTGCTGTGAGGCTGGCTGCTGGGATACTTGTTGCAGTACTTACAAATGCAAATTAAATGACAACTTTCCTTCTGAAGCAGACATGAGAACTCCACCACACAGGATCTGTGCACAGCAATGCTCCTTGCACGAGTGCAAAGGAGGACAGTGTTTAAAAAGAAAGGTAAGAACTACTGTTGGAATTAAAAAACAAAACAGTGCAGAAAAGGAGCATCTGTGACACTGATGTTCAGGCAGTCCTGGGAATCTAATTTCAAGCTCCTGTCATTTGCTGAGTTCAGCGCCAACAATTTGACTGTGAGCTATAAAAGCCGTACCTAAATCAGTGCACAAGATAGCAATCCACAGACACGAGCTACGGCATGATGCGCAGCAAAATTGCATACATTACTGCCTCACAAAGTTACCATATTCATGACGAAAAAAGTTCTGACACTAAAGCTTGAGCTATGCCAGATACTGTGGAGCACCCACAGCCATAGCAGCACAACACTGACCTGTGGCCACCACTTCCCCCAGTCTGCATTCTTAGAAGCAGAGCACAGAATATTATTACTCATGGTGGAAAATAAAGAGCACAAGGGAAGTGCACATTTTCCTCCAAACCCCAAATAATAAGAAAAATTACTTTTCTGTTCATAAACACATTCTTCCACAGACATAGCTTAATACTTCTTTGAGGACACATACTGTATGGTTATAGAATAGTATCTTTATAATAGCAACAACATTTATAAATACAGGAACACTACCTCATGTAACAGCTAGTTTATTCAGTAGGTCTCTCATCTGAACCCTGTTATAAAAAGTATAGCTAAGAAGTAGTTTAATTTTATTTTTTAACTGCATAAGCAAAAGCTTCAAGAAAAAACTTCTTTGACTAATTGAAATACAGGTTGTAAATTAAAAATACCCTGTCTGTCCAAGAGTGTGAGAAATTGATGAAAGAGAGCAGCTGAAATCTTGTTCAGTCTAATTGCCAAGATACTCCAGGGTTCTACTTAATTTATAGCTTCTTAATTCTCCTTTTACATTCAGGGTTAGAGAAAGTTTCAAGATAAGTGTAAATGTTCAAAGTCGTATTCACAGATCCACAGACTTAATCCTCAAATTCAGCCAACAATAGCAATCACAGTAAGTGAAGAAATTTAAAAATGTAAGAGGACCATTTTTTAAAAGTATATCTACAACATAACAGCAAAGTCACATTAGAGGAAAGGAGCATCCTCAGACCCTGTGATACTCATTTGCCACATTATTATTAATAAAAAGACGAGAACACAGACCTATATGCCTGAAGCTTGACCCTCAAATAGGAAATCCCATGAACTCCAGATAATCTAATCGAACTAAAATGCATACCCAAACCTCTCTGTCAGTCCCTAGCTGGCTTACTTTAAGCTTACTTGCTTGAATGACTGTCACCAACTAGTAGGTGGCCTAATCCAAAGCCTATCGCACTCAAGAGAGAGACACTGACTAGCAAGTGCCTTCAGTGGCTTTGGGCCAATGCATCAGAGCAACTAAATGGTACGAGACTCAACAGAGAAGACAGTGACATTTAAAGAACATTTAAAGAACAAGCTCAAGCTACAAAATGATGCCATATATATAAAATAAGTGAAATGTATATAAAATACACATATAGACATGTAAATGATTTTGCATAAATAAATATATAGGCAGAACACATGAAGAAAGGAGGATGTATGAGTGGTAGTAACAGACAGTCCACATTTACAACTTATCTCAAGAATAGCTTCGGTTTAAAAGAATATATATCAGCATCCTTGATATAAAAAAAATAATACACGTATAATCTCCTAAATGGATTTTACTCTGATGTGATACTGATGAGATCCTTGTCGTCTGCCAAATCATCCACATATTTCATTAGAATAAAGAGCTATAGAAGAAACATGCATTAGTTGATTAATGAAAAAACACAAGAATTGATTGAGACAGAAGTTCAGTAGCATTATGTTCCTTAATAGAAAAAAGACCATCATTAAAAATTAACAAATAGTAAGTGTCTTGAGCTATTCTATCAGTGCTTTCTGTCTTCAAGGCACGCTCTTTTCCCCATAGTAGCAAACAGTATTCACACACACAACCTAACACTACTCAAAAGATTCTGCAATGATTTCTGTAATCTTTTCCACCCTGCTGTATCAGCAAAACCATAAGATTTATCTTACAAAATATTATTCTGACACACAAACACATTCTGTTGCTAAAAAAAAAATTTAATAAGCATAAACAAGGATTCAACATAGTGCACAAACAAAAATCACCCTGGTTAGTGATGACTCGAGGGTTTACAAGCCTTCCTTTCGAAGCAAAATTGTGCAAGTGCTATTTTTAAAAATACGCTTGTAAGTGCAAATATTTACATATTTGTAATGGATTTCTAGAAATAGCCAGTTATCAAATTAGTAGATCAAATTCTACTTGTTAGGGGGGAGTGGAATGACTGCTGGAGTGACTCAGCAGCAGCACTATCCTGAGATGACACAGAAGCACTGACATACAGGCAACAGGAGCAAGGCACCTTGATGTAGGAGCTTGTGAGCATCGTTAAAATGGACGTTTATAACTTTCCATTTTCTACGGGTTTCCTTGTCAATGTTAAACCTGATAAAGCAGCAGTTCTTCTGGTGCAACATTCAGCAGAAGACCCCTGCCAGGAGGGTTCCTGGACAACTCTGCTGTTCCAAATCAGGAAAGGCGCATTACAAAAAGACAGAGGTAACTCATGAAAATGTAGAATACCTCTGAAAAGGTACACTTGTACCTCTCCAGAGCAATGAATTTTGCCTTCAAGCAATAAAGAAACTCACATGCTCAGCCATGAACACAGATATTTACTGCAGGAGAACCAAAGAGATGACCACTCCAAATTATCAGCCCTCTCTGAAGTTGCCAGCCTGTGCATGAGTACTGCAAAGCATGGGAAGGTTGTCTATGTTATATTCACACGTCTTCTCCCAACAACCTCTGCTTCACTTTCCGAACATTAAAAAAACATTTTTCAGCACCATTCAGGTGGGGATTCTAGTACCTCTCACCAAACTAAGGCTACTCAAAAACAACAGCCAGGACGGCACATAAATCACACCACTTCATATGCAACATCACCAGTGATTCCCACAACTTCCTGGAAAGAAGTGGAAACAACATATGGGACCGGTAACCGTTTCCAGCCACTGAAGCTTAATCTGCCTGTCTTTGTGAGTCAGTATCCCAACTTCATAGAAAATGGGTATGATGCCAAACCAAGAGACATGTCATGAGGTTTCATTCAATTATTTTCATAAACAGTTTTCATAACATTTCCTGAAAGGCATGACACAACAGGCAGAATATTATTCACACCAAGTCGCTCTCTTTTCACAACTTAAGCATTTGTAATGTTTACTTCCAGCATAAAATGGTGGAACTTTTAAAAACAGATTTCTTTTATAGAAAGACCATCTGTTTGCAAATTTCTAAACAGAAGATAATCTTCTTGCATTGCTACTCATGATTGCCTAAAGCTAGTTGGAGCCATTGACAGCTCAAATAAATAAATAAATAAATAAATAAATAAATAAATAAATAAATAAGAGAAAAAAAACCCTTAGAACTAATCCAAACTACTGCAGTTTAAAAGCAGGCTGAGAAGGTCAAAGGAAGTGAGGATAATTTTACAATTATAATATTGGAAAGACAGCAGCAAGTCAGCAAACAGACAAGAGATTCTTCTGTTGTGTGTCTGAATCAAATCAGTAAGCAATACCACAACGTACTAAGTCACCATAAATAACTCATTTTCATGGTGGTCAGCCAAAACCTGTTAAACTGTGGATTGCGGCATCCCTGAAGGAATCGGGAATGAAAGAGAAAGCTTCTGCTTAGATACAACTGTGTGAGCAATCATCAATGATGGGAGCAACCACAGAAGCAGTACATGACATTTTAATGCATGTTTCATAACAGTCTAAACGTTTTAAAGTTTGCTTGTGTGGCAAAAACTCTTTAATGTTGTGTATGTATTCAAAAAAGAGAGCAGTTATTGACCACAAAGTTACTTGCCCCAAGATTAGATGTGATACACTAAGTGTGTGCTATTTGTCATTGAAGAAAGTAGCTCGTACATGTGACACAGCCAAGCTAATTCAGTCTTTTAATAGATAATATAATCTTAATGGGCAACATATCCTTTCATTACTGTCATTTAATGTACTTACAAATGCTCCTGTCTCCCCTTTCAGACAGAATTGCCCATCAAGACTGCAGTGCTCTGTTAGGTAATTCAGTACTGGACAGCAAGATGTTAAACAGTAATTGAAAAACTGTAAATACAAATTGCAAAAAAATGAAGTCTCACTTACAAAGTAAAGAGCAGGCTCCTGAAAAAGTTTGAGTGAAGGCCTGCAGTATGTCGACTCGTCTTTCACAGACTGCACACATAAAAGCAGACATACAACCCTCTACTTTGCAATACATAATACCATACATAGGGATAAAAAAATATTCCCAAATTCTAAGCATCAACAGCAGCCTACTATTAACAGGTGCCTGACTATCTGAAGTACAATGTAGTTATTCTTCTATAATAGAAGCAATTTTTCTGAATCAGGGTAAAACACTCCTTCCCCTTGCGCTGGGTGCCAAGACCAGTCGACCATCTCTTGCTCGCAGTGTACTGAGCTGGTCACAAAATCTTACCCCAGTGCTCCCCACCTGACAACTGCTGCCCTGCAACCATGCAGCAAGACGGGCACACTTCCATTGTTGCATTTGTCACACTCCACAGCTTAGTTTAAAAATTGTGGACCAATTTAGGTATTAATAATACTACATTGTATGCCTCTAACTACCAGTGTCCACTAAAAGCGCTTAGAGAAAGTGTTTAAACCATGGCTACTCTTCAACATGTTCTCTCCACAACTATACTTCTAATTCCTGCTCTGTTCATTTCAATGCATTATTGTTTCAAAATACAATGCTTCAAAATTGCAAATTACATCTGGCTCAAGGGCTGATTATGAGAAATACTAGCACTTCTGCCTCTGCGTGAATAACTCTGATAATAATGAGAGATTGATTGAGCTCCAAGAAGTCCAAATGATGAGAAGGGTCAATTTGAACATTTCTATTAGCTTCTTTTGTTAAATCTAACACTTTGCCAGGCCAGAGACAAATACTGCATCTGGTTACCATGATTTTTTCCAACCCTACAAAAGTACAATTTAGAAAATGGGTACTGGTCTAAAGGCAGACCTTATAAGAAATGCTAATGAAACATAAAAACCCACCCATTTTACTGG
>JAVKLA010000073.1:29955642-30023375 GCA_034782735.1 Sagittarius serpentarius
GCTCACCGCAGGGGGGTTGGACTTGATGACCTTTGATGGTCCCTTCCAGCCCAAGCCATTCTATGATTCTATGATACCCACTATTTTCTTACTACATTCAGAGCAATGCAGGGGCTCATGGACTATTCCCATATATTCTATGCTGGGAATCATACTGGCTTATACCCATTTTGCCATTTTCACTGAAGTGTTTTATAATTCTGTCTTTAATGACTACTATTTCTCTGCACAACAGTAGGACACGTGGAAATCCTAACAGGAGGTATCAGCCTGCTAATGCGCCGCGAATACAGTTCATTGCTCCCAGGAAGTGAAATGCAGCAGTAAGCTGGAGCTTTGCCTTTTAGAAAAGGATCAGCTGTCCTGCACCTGCCAACTTAAGTATCTCAAGTAACTATGACTTAACAGCCTATGTCATCTTCAGCTATAAAAATATAGTAAGTTGCATTAATTTTCATCAAAGACAACGTTCCTATTCCTGTTTTTAAAACAGATTTTCAAAGAAGACTCTGCTATAAAAACATAATCTACAGCATCCATAATGTATACCAATGTACAGGTGCGATCAGTAACAAATTAAATCTCCAAAGAACATTTCCAACAGGTAATGAAACAAATGTCATTAATAAAGCTTTTCATCCAACAGACCCTTCATGTCTGAAGACAGTATTTATTCACCATACTTTGTTAGGGACTAGCACACTGCCTAGTTAGTCTTCAATTATCACATCAGGTGTAGGAAAAAATCCTATTTCCACACAAGCTAAAACTGAAATTGACTTTGAATCTCTGAACTGTCAACAAATTCTTCTCTGAAAAGACTTGCTTTGCAAAGACTATAAAGTAGGTGTCATCCTTGACACTTGCGTTCTATATTCATCCGGCAGGCCTGGAAGAGAAGCACCGCAGAATGCCGGGCAGGATGGCGGAAGGCTCAGCTGTCACGCCGCCTGCCTCCCTCGCTTGCTTTGCAGGCAGAGATGGTGCTGTAGGTGTCAAAGGTTCTCTATTTAAACTCGCTGACAAGCGAAGGCAAAATACTGGGAGAATATGTTAGCAGCTACTATGAACTCGTCTCTAGTAACAGGTCATCCTGACACTTATTTCTGGATGTTAGAAACAAAAGCCCGTATTCTATTGAAATGAAAAAAAAAAACCAACCACACAACACAAAAAACCAAACATCCCATATGATATATCCCCATCAGATTTACAAGTTCAAGATTTACCATGGGAAAACCCAGTGTTAAGAATACATAGAGCAAAGCCCTGCTTTCTGTCAGAATGACAAACTAGAAAGCCACATATGATTATGTTAATCTCTCACTTCAAATCTCCCTTGCACAATCGCATACCACTGCCTTCTGTGTTTCGTTTAAAAGTCTTAAGAGTTTACTAACCACTTAATGAAGCTGCATTCCTTAAATCCCTGACAGATTATGTGAAGTTGTTTGGTTTAGAAACACAAATTTGCCATTCCACTGCCCCCGCCCCAAGGACATCTCAGTGAAAGGCCAGTGTGTTTGGGCCTGCAGGCAATGAAACACACATTTCCTCAAAGCAACTGGTTCCGCCAAGCAGCAGAAAAAAAGGCAGGCAAAAAAAAGTGCGGAGAGGAAAGAAGGAGCATGGCTTGCCTCTCCAAAAAAGAAAAGCTATTTTCAATCGAGCTTATCTCTTTTGATTCCTTATTTACTTTTAATTGGAAAGAAGGAAGTGAAGAATATGAAAATGCTTTGAAAGACATTTGTAAGAGCCTGGGTAATTGTCTGCATCAAAGATGACAATTTGCTGCACGGCTGATTTAATTTGAAAGGCTTTTCTGATTCTGTGCATCCCAGGGGCTGGCCGAAACTTTGAAAATGGATCAGGACAAAGTAGCCCAGAGAAGCGCAGGACAAGAAGGTAACATCAACAGTATCTAACTTGCAGCCAGGACGAGGACTGTGCTCCTCCTCTGAAGCTTGAAAAGGCATCGTGCTTAGACCCTGCATCTAGGATTGTAGTGGATCACACATTTTCTAGCTGTTGGCAGAAGAGGGGAAGCAGATGTGGACTTAATGATAGCTGTGCCAGCTGGCTCATAGTAGTAGCAGGCAAAAACCAGAGCACAAATGGCCCTAGATTCCATTTACCTGAGCAACGACCCAGCTCAGTGCTTCTGATGAAAGTCTCAGCACAAGCACCACAAGCTGTCAGTGACATTCTCGGATGAGCATTAGCAAACCCAGGAGCAATTCAATGTGCAAGCAACTATCTTCCAAGTTTGAAATGATACAGCCAACAGGTGTTTAAGCATTAACCTCCTCTGTGTTGTAAGGCTCAAGATTCACGGTGTTTTGTGCCATGAGCAGAGCACTAAAGAAAAAAAAATTTCTAACTTCCGAGCTCGTTCCCGTGTTTTCTCTTAAGTCCATACATCAGTAAGTGTCATTTACCAATACGAAGTCCTATTAGTTACACTTCCAAGGAAAATGCCATTACTGTTGCTTCTTAAGCTACTGAATGATGAAAATCAGACCAAAGATTTGATTTTATCGAGTTCGAGGTATTTGCCAGTCCTGATGATTAGGGTATAATTCAACAGTATTTTACACAACTCAGATACCTTTTTTGTCATGTGCCTGCTTAAAAGTCTGAAGGTTGTTATTAAATGAAAGAGAAAGAAGGTAATTACTAAATCAATGGTATAACCCTTGTGATTTGCTTTTCATCTCCTCACAGATATTATGATGAGAAAACTTAAATGAAAACCAGAATAGGCAATACAAGGAAGTCATGTAACAAGCAACAGTAATCCATGTAGATTATTCTCCCAAATGCCCAGTCAGAGGTCTCAGATGGCTAATGTGGTTGAAATGTGTAATTCAAAGCTACAAATAATATGTTTATGAATTTGGACACATCCAGTGCACCTTGGAAGCAAGTGGGGGTGTGTGGGGGGGACAACTATATCTGACTTCAGCTAAACAAGACTGCAAAGTAAATTATCTATTTCCTCTCACAGAACTGGAAGATACAACACTGCAAGGCTCCCAGTAATCATTTTAAATGTAATTAAATCTAATTAGGATTATTTGGCTACCCAGTGCATTGATTTACCCACCTGTATGCCACAATGGTTAAGAGAGGAATTAAAGATCAGTTACCATACATTACGGCTTTACATCTCCATCTACATTACAGGTCAGCTCTTGAAATACACAGCTTCCAGTACTACAACCACCTATGCACATGATTAATTTTAAGCATACTGTCTTGTTCCATGGACTTCAATACACAGTGCTTATGTTCTCCATCAAAAAGTTACGTTTATGTGGGATTGAAGGTATTAATTCCTACAGTAGAAAATGTGTTTATTTCATGTAACATACTTAGCCACAGTTGCTTCAAATTACATCTATTTCATAAGCAAACTCCAAAACCAATGCAGATATTTTCTTGCTTAAACTCAAGTTTAAGATACTATGTGCATACCCCCCATCTTTTGTTCTCCTCAGCAGTTCCCCACATAAACTCAAACATACCATTTGTATTTGCAAATCCATTTTTACCCGATCATACCAAGGTCTACGTGTTTCAGCACGTTTTTATTATCAGGCGGTGTCAGTCCCTCTAATACTTCCAGCAAGACATGACTAGATAGCTTGGCCTCCCTACTACTCCCCTTCCTCCCTTTGGAAATGCAGAGCTGCTTTTTTTCCCTCCTTATTCTCAACATCTTAGTAGTTCAGTTTCTTCTAAAGATGTTATTCCTCAGACAAATCCTTTCCTGAGACTGATCACTTGGTGGACATGTTTTTCCTATCACAAAATTAACCAATGAGAGTCATCCCATACAAACTCCCCAGTAAGAGCACAGCTGCCTACTTTCTTGCAAACAGAATTAATTCCCCAAAATTGACATAGTCACAGTGATGCCACTGTCTTACTGAACCACAGTGCAGGGATGACCACAGAGGAAAATTATATATGGCTTGAGGAAGCTGGGGAAAGATGTGGAGCTACCACTTCAGTTGCCTATTACTTCACCAGTCCAGTCACCCATTTAGAAACTATATCCAAGCTTGTACACTGGGAATAAGCATGAATGAAGTACAGGGATCATAAGTGATCAGCAGCACCACAGCAGATGTGTCATTTCATCATCATCCAAAACCTACAAGTAAGAACAATCTCAAATCTCCCTATCTTACATCCTGAGGGGATCCACTTTCATAAGTGAAAACACCCTGTATATGACAGGGACAAGAGGAGGGGAAAAGAAGGCAGCATATACAATTTTTCTCTCTCAGGAGAGAAATGTCAAAGAATTGCATGACATAGAAGTCCACCAAATTAATCTATCCCTACCAGCACCAATTACAGGTGCACTGTTTGAAACTGTGAAGCCTCTTTCTTAAGGCAGCACTACAATTACTTATTTATCAACTGATTGGTTTTGTCAGGTTGATTTTTATCAAGAAGCAAAATCTCTACTTAAAAATAAACAAAATCAGACTCAGAAATGAGTAAACATATTTTAGATTGCACTTGGAGAAGTATACAGGTTTTTATAAACTTCTGATACCAAAACATATATCCACTCAAGCCTTCTTAGTAGTGAAACAAAAAAACTAGCAGAACTTCTTATCAGCTTTCCAAAAACTATTTGCTCAGCTGTCAGTGGCCATCCAGGCACCCCTTAAATGCCAGCAATGGAGAAGAAGGAACTTCGCAGCCTCTCATTTGGTGTGTGATTACAGCCATAGGACATGGCACACAATTCTATCGAAGGGGTAAGACAGACACGAATGATGCAACTATTCAGGCAAAACAAATACATTCAGGTGTAAGCAAAGCTCTGCAGCACCTGCATCTCCTCCAACAGACCAATATTTTTGTTCAATACTCTTCTAGTTTAACTTCTGCCCTATATTCATCTGTGAAGAGAAAGAGACTTCTCAGCCAAATGACAAATTTAAATAAACTATTCTGTTCTGCCCTGAAGTGTCAATTTGAAAAAAGAAATACACACTTGCTCAGACAGATTTATTTCACAGTGAGAAGGGTGAACTTTCAGACTGTCCACAGCCCAATGTCATCAAAGGTCCTCTGGAAATAATGGAAGTTGTGTGTGTCAGAGCCACGCAGGCTGCACTCTGTGTTTTACAGTTCTCCTTCATGGTTATGTCAATCCTCTTTACCATGTTTGATACAAGCAGTAAAACAATGGAAGTGTTTAAAAGATTTATTTATGATTTTAACCTGCTATCTGAATCATCCAGGGATTTACTGGAAATGATGACTAGATGCTGAAGGATAAATGTAACCTAGGGTTGTCTAGTGGGAGCTTCCATCTCACAGTACAGTTTAATGAAGATCCCAGTAGCAAATCCTAAGATTTTAACTGAAGGCAAGGAGACTTATTTTTATACATCACATACACTTCACTTTATGAGCTGCCAGTTTGCATATAGGCAATAAAAAGCCCCTTGGCTAAGTACAGACATTAGAATAAAGTGTCAGTTAACAGTAATTTCATCCCGCAAGTATTCTTGCCCATACAGCCTAATGAAGAAACATTATTTTAAGATAAGAGCACTGAAAAGGAAGAAAAAAAGTGAAAAACTAGAAAAGAAAAAGAACTACAAAGAAATCACAGTGTTGCACAGTACCAAAACATCCAATTAGGCTTTGATCGCGGCTTGAATTTTAAATGTTACTGTCATCATTATTTTCTATTGCACAACTTCTTTCCGTGATTACTTGATATCTATGATATATGTCAGATGTACAGAGAAACAAAGCGTGTTATAGGCAGAAGTAGTAGCTTATCTTGCAGACATAATAAAGCCCATCTCTCAAACATTATTGAGAAGCCTGTCAACAAAGCAAATCAAGCACCGAGTGGAAATGAGGCATAATGCTTAATTCCCTCAATCAGCATTTTCCTGCTTGCCAGGAGCACCTCTCTTGGGTGGGCTGACAAGGTGCAAGCTAATTTACAGATCCAGGAGGAGTCAACTGCATCTGGATAGCACTGCTCCCACGTTAATTAAGAGGAGACTGAGAAGTAAAGTTCACTCAGAAACGGTAGTGAGGGAAAAAAAAACAACTCAAGGAAACATTGACTGTTATGAAGAGCAAACAACAAAGCAATCATCAGATCTTCCTATCAGTCAAATTACTGCTGTTTCCAGATTAAAGATTTCAGAAGTGTTATATCGAGCATACAGACAAGGTTACTTCCTATTTAGCTGGGAGCACCTAATTAAAAATGGTATTAATTTCCACTCTTGCACTCATTTCCATCTAGAGCATTCAAAACCAAGCAGGAACACCAGACATTAGGCTCCAAGGCTGGAGGGCAGCAAGAAGCTGACGAGCCCCGCACCAAGCCAGCTCTTTGGAACATACAGGCTCCTTTCTTTGGATGGGACCCTCTGCAAGTCAGCCCTTTGCCTGTGTACCAAAGCTTGCAAGATGAAGCAGGTACCTCACAGGTCCTCTGGGTACTGGGAATGTTACTCAGAAGGAAAATGAGGACCAAGAGCTGCCCAAGCTTTCTAGATGCTGTAAACACTTTCTGACTAAACTCACGAGATACCAGTCACGGTGTTCAATAAGGTACTTAGAGCCCGTAGAATTTATCATGTAAAATGTGCCTCAATTTCACCTGTCATTTCTGCTGTATAAAAATGGCAAAGACTGCAGAAAAGAACCAGTCAGCATTTTGTATCTCCTACCTTCCACCCTCCCCCAGCACAGGGTGCAACGCTTCGCTCCAGGCTTGAATTCAGGCAGACAAACACCCAGAAGATGAGGGCATTCTCCCTGTGGGACTTGCAGGCAACCAAGCTGAAGAGCTCTCCTCCTGTCTGATGTGTGGGACTATCTCCTATGACTCTTTTGGTGTTCTGTGGCATATGCTGTCTAACAACCTGATGTTATTTTGTGTCTTCGAAACACATTGTCTAAATAATATTTTCTAATTAACTACTTTTTTCCTAATTAACTAATATTTTCTAATTAACTAGTTTTTCCATTAACTAATTTTGTAATACAATTTACAGACACCAGAACAACTCTCAAGGACCTACGCAGTTACAACCTAGGTTCAATTAATGTTTTACAGGATAAAGAAGGTACCAGGATGAAAGTTAACTGAAGCTCCACTTACATGTTTTCAGAGCAGAATCATTGTTAATAAATCTTTACAATAATACTGGTATCTCACTCAAAAATTAAATAATGAATCACTGTATATACAAAAGAAAACAAACACTGCCTTAATACTGTTTTTTCTTGGAAATATATTTATTTACTCTAGCTAGCTAAAAGAAAGACTGGTTTTCTTGCTCTCTCACCCCTTCCCACAAGTGATCAAAGGTGTTTGTCATGTTTCACCATTTACCCAGAACAGCAGGGTGTCCCTCAGCAGTCTGCTCCTTTCAGAGCACTTACGTCTGCTGGAGAGGCGACTCCTTTCAAAAAAACTCAATGCTTGGTAAAAATCAGGTCTTTCAATGACCCTTTCTCCAGACTGTGGGTTCTGAGAGCACACAACCCCATTTAGAACCCATTTTCCTTGACAGGAGCATGCTGTTTTTCAATCTCAAACTGATTTGTCTCTTTTGCATCATGCTTTCATGATACTGAACAGTCCTAATAGTAAAGCAAAGAAAAACACTCACTTAGTAACACATAAGCTTTGGGTACAGTATTAGGAACAGCACAGTTTAAGAAAAAAACAAAATCCAAAATTCTTTGATCTGTCAAAGGATATGTGCACTACTTAGACATCACCAAAGACTCTTTCCAAGACCAACCAGTTTGTTGCTTAAAACCATTTTTCCCTTTGCAGCCCCTTTAGCCTGCCAGCCATCTCCTTCTCTTCTATTCTGAGCTGCTTCACTTTCATGACACCACTCATAGGCTCAAAAATTGAGAGATCAGCCTATATACATCATGTATATATTTGTATAGTAAAATATGGCCTCAGTAAACAGTCACAATATAAATGAATAACTAAAAGATGAAACTTCTTTTTATAACTCATTCTACATTTGATTGCAAAGCACCTACCTGAACATGTCTCCTAGGCCTTTCAACATTCCTTTCTTTGCCTTAATTTTATCCTTCTCTTTGTCCCGATCTTTCTTCTTTTCCTTTCCAGCCTTTTTCCTGTCACCTTTATCTTGGCTTCCATTCATCTGTCTCTCCAACGAGTGGGATGGCTGGTCACTTGCTGTGGACACAGATTCTCTACCAGATCTTGAGCTCTCCTCTGTGTCTTCCTCCACTGAAAGCACATATTAAGAAACATCAGTGGAATAAAAACAAACAACAAGGGCAGGCTTTTTGGTATATTGCATAACGTATTTTGAAGCACGATATATGCACAATCACAAAATACTCATATTTTTTTTCAAAATCAGTTTTTGCTCATGTGGGGGTTTCCTGGAATGTTCATTTGTACTATTAAACTCCTAAAAGCAAGGAATTCACCTTTGCAGAACACTCTGCAAAACACTATTTGTGCTTGGTGGCTACTCTGAATAATGTATGGATTATTAAAGAGGATTAGCAAAGTGACGTTAATTGGCCCATTTTGTTTCAGTATCTAAATCACTTGAGGAGAGCTTCAGAAATATCTGCAAGAAGAAACAACAGTAATGCAACATGCCCTGTCAGTAAATTCTTAGTAATACTCATAAAAATATGGAAGTCATTAAGGACCGTTAACCCTCAATACAAGCCTTAATAGACTTTTTCTGCTGCTGCAAGTAACGTAATGTTTTTGTAACACTACGTCATCTCCTGGAGCAGTTGAAAACACATCATGCACCATGTTTTTTTATTCTTGGTTTTATTCTTGGTTGAGATGGGGCAGCCTGGGAGGTTCAGATGGGGAGATTTCATCCAGCGGAACAAGTGAAACCCTTTAAGGGCAGATAACATGTTCCTTCTCTGTCTCTAATTCAAGACCAAGACTCCAAGAATCCTGAAGTATACCCAAGGTTAGATGTAACAGAGCACAACTATTTCAGAAAGTTTGAAAGAAAAATGACCAAAAGAAACAATCCATTTAAAACCTTAAAACTCCTCCAGTAGCTTAGTGAGAAAGAAATAAAACACTTCAAGCTTGTGGGTCAGAATCCTGCAACCATTTTGACTTAAAGCCAAGTCCAAAAATTACACTGCATGGCTGGTGAGGCTGTGAGCTTCCAGGAGCTCTAACATTTTCTATCATCCCATTATAAGCTGGGCTACACCATCTCCCAGTTTTCCAGCAGACAGCATGAAGGAGCAATTAGGATCACAAATGGATACTTTGCATTGTGTCCTGTAGCTCTAATTAATAACAAAGGCTCCAGACAACTTTTGGCAGTAGAAGTTGAAAAACACAGTTTTGCTTTATATATACACAGTCTATGGAAAAGAATTTTTTTTTTGTACTTCGTAAGACTTGGAAATGGCCATGGCCTATAGAAGGAAAAAAGAGTAATTTTTTTAGTCCAGCATATGTTTACTACTTATTATTATTCTTCCTGCTAATATTATTGTTTCTAGACCCCAGCGACTCTTCCACAGCCAACAGAAGTGTGCAATCCTGTAGAAGTTTCTCATACATAGACTACTATAGAATATAAACTTGCTTTTCTTAGTCATCATTCATATTTACCTTACAAGCAATCCACTGAACCTGAAAAGTCTACAAATCACTGACTGAAAGCCATTTGATATTGTTTCTTCTCTCTCTTAAGATACTTGCCTGAAAAATACTGTTTATTCATTAATATTACAATACACAGACCTGTTCAATAGACTTAGCACTTATTCACTGAATATCTCAAGTTTTCTATAAATATTCTCCAACTCTGGAAGATCACACACACATATTTCAAGAAAAACATGCCATATCAGATAAATCTCAACATTAATAACTATTTTTGAATCTCAACTAGTACTCTGAAGAACAACCACCAGGGAAAAGAAAGAAAAAAAAAAAAGACAGGACTCGGCGTTCCATGTTAACTTGTCGTCAGGACCGCTATGAGTTAAGCAGATGATACAGCTTCTCAATTGTAGTCACAGTTTTAATATTTGGGTAACTGTATTTTAGAAAATTAATAGGCCTGTCCTATACATGCCTCTGTACTAGCTGTACTTGCACTTTTTTTGGTCACAGTGATTCTTAATCAGTGTCTGGGATGATATTTAGTTATTATTAAAAGAGTACTGGAAAATCACTTTGGAATAGAGATGCTAATTTTTTGCATGTTAATTTATAGCTACAATCTGTTCCAGTTAAAACCAGCTAGACATTTAAAATATTATACTTGCAAACGAATATAATAGTAAAAAAAAAAGCATTAAATTTCTGACAAACTTTAAAGTAAAATGTTTACTTGGTACTTCACTGCTAGAATTTTAGAGATTAATCAAATCTGACCTATGGTTGTTCATATTCACATAACAATACATTAAAATAATCCTAGATGTGTATTAAGTGTACTGTGCTATGCGAGTTGCTGAACACCTTGTCATAACAATGCTTCCTCTTATTATTTATTTTGCATATTCTATGAAGATAATATTGCCTCCTTCTCACACTTGTGCTGCAACAAATATTTGTCTATTGTATACAGTTTGCTTGCAATTAACTCCATAGCCTAGACTGAGGCCTGTGAACTAGGATGCCTTTTCTCCTGGAGTAAACACTGGTGTGTCTACAGCAGTAAACAGATTTCCAGTTTTCTTTAAAGCACTCAACGTGAAGAAATTTATTTCACTTTTATGCAGCACAGCCATTCTGCAATTAAGATACACTGAATTACTAGTGTTTAGAAAAAATGCAAATGCTGCTCAATTAAAATTCAAGCCTAGGCTACAAATGAAACTTCTAATTTTTGTTAAGTTCCAGTAATGACATTAGGTTACTGCAAAAGGCAGAATGTATTTCGTTTGGTGCTGTTGTTTCCTTCCTTTCCTGCAACCTCCTGCCTCCCCATTCAGGATGCTGAAGCCAAAAAATTAAATTGGAGTATATGTTAAACATCAATTAAATCTGAAAACTAGTGTCATTTCATGAACCACATGGTACTATGGAGAACTCCACAAACAGGTATTATGAAGCTACTCTCCTAATTAGGCCATAAAATGGAAAAGATGCACATGAGGAATCAAAGCTACTTAATGTGAAGCTATTTTGCCACTAAGCTTCTAGGTCTCTTATTGTGATATTTAATACAGCCCCAGATTCTAGCAATTAAGATTCAGCAAAAGATTAGAAAGCTTTGTCGATCTCTCCCATTCCAAATGCCTTATTCTCATTCAAGACACTGAAGATAAACATTTTGCTTCCAGTCAGCTGTTCCAAGTATTAAGAAAAAAAAAAAAGCAGGGAAAATGATCTGTAAAAGCTGAACACCCACACCTTTCCACAAATCACAAATCTGACTTCTTTACAGCGATTAAAACTTCAACGCATCTTCTCAAATACTTTTTAAAATGTTAACCCAGAACTGGTCACTGCTATCTGATTTTAATCCTACATTTAGTAATTTTATAGCATGTTGTTCCAAGGACAGCAAGTACATTCAGAAGAGAGTCAGCCCCTTTGCCACATGTGCTACCTGTATTTTTATGGCTTTTGCATATGGCATGATGACGCTAAGAATTCCCCTATACAATACATTGCAGTGCTATTATTTGCTACTCCAAAGAGCGTCACTGTCTGGAAGAAAGAAGCACTCTTCACGCTGAAACACTCGGAGGAGAAAGGGGAAAAAATTCAAGTAAGACAAAGGGATCCAACCTCAAGGGCACCAGCAAATTGACCACCAACATGTTTGCCCGGGTTTTATAATGAGAGAAAGCCACTTTTTAATTTCAAACAACTATGGAATAATTAAACACAATTTTAAAAAACTTAGGCAATGTCGTTATGGCAGCAGTGAGGTATTAGTTACGTTAGGACCAGATTGTTAAATTAACCTCTACATATTTGTATGTGCCCAGGTTTTGTCCAGCTGAAGACACCATTTGGCAAATTCTCTGGAACCTAAGGCCACATCTAATTTACACAAAGTGGAACAGACTCCAGTGAGTTTTAACACAGACACGATTTCAGAAAGACAGGCAACATACGGCTGGGCCAGCTCTTAAGCTCCCATAGCGGCCACCGTGAGAAGACGACCTCGAGGACCAAATTCTGTCCAACCAACTTACTATGTTTGCTTTGCTACTTACCTGCTTCTATTAACCTGGCACTGCAAATTTCTGGATTACTTCTTAGATATTTTATTATGAGATGTGGAAGCTATTAAAACACAAGTAACTCGACAGAATGCGTAGTTCTACACGTATAGCTTGGTGATGCTTTGCTCAGCCCTTCTTTACCATACGAGATTTGAGAACAGTCTCACTCTTGCTCTCCCATGACACCGAGATGGCTCTTAGTCCACCAGTGCTAGACAGCTTCATCCATACAGAGAGCTGAGGGCAAAGACTCAGTCCATGGCATTTTGATTTCAGTCAGAAGGCTTTGTCTGGTTTCCACTACTCCCATGCAAGGGATACAAAGGCCACCAAATACTTCCTTGCTACTCCCTATGCATTGCATCAACAAGCTCAAAACCCCTTATAGTAATCTCATAAACCTATACATACCTAGAAAGCGTTTCATGACAACAGTTTTGCTATATTTTTGATCAAATTAAGTTAAACCATCTGTAACTTTTGGATAAGCCTTGGATATCTGCTGCCTCAAAACAGGATATTAATATCATTGGGCTCACACCAAACAAGGCCTTTTAGAAAAACATGGTCTTATGTCCCAAAAGACTACAGGCATGTGGTTTGGGAGAATGAGCAGGATCACTACACATTTTCTCATACCTATTCTTCTACTGGCCAGAAGTAGATTGACAGCCAGCAGTACCAGACCCAGCATTTAGCCTCACTGCTGCGTGAAATTGCTAGGTGCTGGAAAAGCGAAGCAGAATTAATTCCATCCGTAGCTACCTTTGAGAAAAGTGACTGGCAAAATGACCTCCCTTTCAGTCTCAGAACACTTTTAGAAAGAGGCAGTTTAAAAAAAAAAAAAAAGTGTTTTAAAAAAATAAAAAAGTGATTATACAAGTAGCTTATAAAAGAATATTAGGGAATGACACTTATGAAACAGACTTTCTGAAACTAAAAATTTTTAAAAAGAGCAGAGTGAAAAACCTCTTTTCAAGCCTCTTCTGTTATCATTCAGGGTAAATATTTCACTACTTCAACTTTCCCACCATCATCTTCATTCATAAATTTCTAACTAGCTGCAGGTTGATTAAAAAAAATTCTGTTGGTGTGTGACAAGTTGAAAATAATACAACATGAAGGTTAAAAATTCAATTATTTTAATACAACCCCTGATTGAGGTAATTTACCATTCATACTATTTTCATTCAATACCAGTTGTCATTTTACCAGCCCATTCTTACATAGTTCAATAATGATAAGGTTAGCTTTGAAGTGATTCTTTTATGTTAATGACATTCTCCACATGTTGGGTCATACTTCAGGTTAAAGAACTGAAAATGTAAATGAATGCCCATTAGGGTGGGTAATATCTGATCATTAACTTTATATTTTATTAGATCTGCCAGCCTCACTCACTCTAATTAAAGGACAGTGGTTTCTTTTCCCCCCAAACACTACAAATGTACTCTTTCTAAGTTTGATGCACATATTTTTGTAAAATAAATTCAGTTGGTTTTTGTCTTTCTGCAATTTTTTTTTCTAATTTACATTAGTAAATTAATTAGCTCTTACAGAAAATTTTCATAGTAATTTAAGTAAACATACTCCTAATAATCTTATTTGCTTATTTTAGAAAGGAAGGAAGCTGCAGAGTGTTGCAATCTGTTAATGCATATGAAGGGAAAAAGCCTGAAAAAAAACTGATGAAAAGAAGCTAGTTCTATTATTTTAAAATCCTAAAATTACCTTCTGCTACTCTTAATTACTTTCTAAAGGAATTAACCTATGTTGTTATCATTCTTTATGCACAGCAATAGTTTACTTACAAGTTTCCATGCCCTCGTCATCATCATCTGCTACAGGTTTATCATATGATTTGTCTATGGCAGCTCTGAAGCTTTCATTGCAGCCTCGTCCTCGGATAATTCGTGGGCGCGGGCGGTGGAAGGGAATATCACCATTCAGAGTCACCTCAGCAACGGCTGTCTGCAGACTTTCTAATGAGCTGGATTTCTTCAGACCTAATGAAGGCCCCACATCTCTGGTTGGGGAACCTTAGTGATTTAAGGGTGGGGGGGGAAAGTAATTAGAATTAGTATTGAGAACTGCATGCTTGATTATGCATATCCATCCTGAAAGTCTTTGGGGACACACTTAACATTATTCACATCATCTCTCAATAATCTGTAGGGAATTCTCCGCAGATTTGTTGGTCTCAGAAGCGAATGAGTATGTCAAGTCATAGTCAACGAAACCGACAATGTTAGCAATGTCTGGCTTTTCAAATCAGTGAAGAGAGACCAACATCCGTTACTATTATTTTAAACAATTCGAATGATAAAGTAATCATGGGGCTTAAAAAACACAGCTCATAAAAACAGCAGAGATACATATTTAGCGGCATCAACCAAAACTATTAATTATTTTTGAGCAGAAAATTTCATCTGTACTAGCAACTGATAATAGAGAGCAGATTATGGGCATGAATCCTATTGCGTTTAGAGTAACAGTCTTGCAAAGTAGCCTGACTTCTGGCTTCAAGAAACATGCTGTTTGCTTTTAATCGAGTTTTAAAGGCTTGCATCAAATTGCTAACAATTTCATAATGAAATGCTTCTGAGAAATATCAGTTGACTTGCTGGGATTTTGTGAAGTTGCTTAAAAAAAATCTCTGGAAAGGACACAATTAGCCAGGCAATACCGTTAACCAGCTGGAAAAGAAACACATTCCTGGCAGTCAGCAGGTTGATGTTTGGGCAGCACTAGAGCTGGGGCTGAGGGCAGCTTTTATCGCTGCAGCATGTCCGGAGGTGTGCCAAGAAAGCCCCAGACAGTATTCTGCAAAAGCTTTTCCCCCATCTGGACTTTTCTTGTCAGGTTTCTGGACTAAATGTCTAGCCTTTGTTTTTAGATGCACACACTCACAGTGCAAATCAGCCAACAACCGCACAATTAATTAGATCTCATATTACAGTTAAACTGGGAGAAATCTTTCAGTGGAAAAAAGATCACTGTGTTTATTTGAAGTTATTTTATTCAAAAGTACAGTACAGCCTTGGCCACATTTTCCATAGGATTTGGGGCTGGAAAGCAAGATGAGGTGGGACATCATCATCATCATCCACATTTCCTGAAGTTACGAGACCAGAGCCCTCACCTACAATATGGAAACCTCACTTTTTCTCTACCCAGAGGGAGCAGAACAGACCACAGCAGTGCCAGGTTGTGGGTTGTTACTGCGCTGATAACAGTATCCTCATCTGACAGAGGCACAGAAAGATAAACTTCAAAGCCAGCCAGCACGGAGAGACAGAGCCAAGAACTGAACTCTCAGGAATACCAAACCAATGAACAAGAAGTTTGCCAGCATGGTCTGGTGTGAATAATACACTAAAGGCAAATTATCTTTTTAAAGTATTTATGTCAGAATAAGGTAAAGCTCTGGAGTTGATCACTGTTCTGGTAGATACTAGGAGGGAGAAGAGAGACAGTATCTGTCACTGTTCTTTAACAAAGGTACGTGAAGTTACCTTAAATCAAGGAAAAATGCTCCTACACTACTAAAACCAGCTTCTTCCACTATTCAGTATTGGGTGGGGAGGAAGGGAGTTGCTGAACCTACAGAAGGGATGCAGAATAGCAGCATGGCAAGTCTCCTCCATGTCGTTTGTTAACTTGGTACGAGATGGAGCAAGGCAGTAAACACTTTCATTTTCTATTCAGCTATTAGAAGTCTGAACAATTACATTAAACTGAAATCCCTCAGATCAAATAAATTAAAAGAGCAGCTGTCAAAGTATTCCCCTTCAGCTGCCCTACTGATAAGACAAACTTGTAAACAGAAACAACACAAAAATCCTCTTTCACAGGTCTACAGAACTCCTGCAGTTTGGTTCCCCCAGCGGTGTGGACTCCTGCTGCTTGGACCCTCGGCCAGAAATAAACACCCCCCAACAAATGAGAAATTTTATCTTGATGAACTCACATCTCTTAGAAGAAGCCACCCTCACTCACAGCCCATACTTGTTGGAGGGCAAGGGTCATGAGGATGGTCGGGGGCAGAGTACAGCTGCTGGGGGGGAACAAGAGCAGCCGGCTGGGACAAGGGAGATTTGATGGCTTCCCAGCTGTGCAAACAAGCTGCAGTCCAGGTTCACCAAATTTCTGAACAGGGGCTGAAGTCTAAGGCAAGTATTTTTACATCACATTCTCTTTACCAAACAAAAGAGCTCAAATTTAGACAGCGCCTTGTAAAACTGTCCGCTTTGTAGCATATGCCCAAATCTGCTATACCTCCACTAGTGCCTGCAGTACACAAGAAATGAGATTTTATTTTGGTTTTTTACATTTCAAGATTGTATTTTGTTAAAAACAGTCCATGAGACAGGAACAATGAATGCAACATTTTGAAGGAAAAAAAAGATGAAACGGGACAATCATATATAAACCAGCTGTTTGACAGATTCAATTTCATATACAAAGGGAAAGGATATCTTCTTACATGGCAACTTACTGTAAACTTCCTTATTCCAGATTCTGCTTTGCAGCCTTGTAAATGAAATGCTCATGTATCTTTTCCTAATTACTGAGTGGCTCTTTTTGTAAGCAGTAGTTATAAAGAAGGCATTTATGTGCCCATTTATGTTCATAAAGGACATTAAAAAAAATTCCATTTCCTGCCACCCAATACAGATCTTTGTAAGAACTGTATCTATCTAAGTTGTGCTTTCCCAAAGGAAAAGCTAGATGGGATATGATCTAATGTTCCTTGAGTACCGTAAAACTAATAATGTATTACAGAAATGATAGGAATATTTATTGAACTTGGGTGGCCATGAACACAAGTGTGAACAGGCTACAGAATTTGAAAGAGGGAAACGTCCTTTCACAAGCAATTTAAGCACTGTGATCATAATGTTATGTATATTTTAATACCTTCACCATCTTCTATGGCCACTTTGTAGCAAGTCTACTATTTTCAAAATATATAGTTAAGCCGCCCTGTAAACTGACTGAGTTCAGAATTTATTAGCAGAATTCACCAGCCAGAAAGTGAGTTGTTTACCCATAATCCGCTGAGAAACAGCAAACTTCCTTTAAAATTGATTCTGTTTAAAATTTATGAGTCACATCAAAACCTTGTTTTCTAAATACAAAAATGTCAGCATTTTCTTCCAGCCTTTACAGCGCTGGTGGTAATCATCAGAAATGTTATCTGCTCAGAACGAGTTCTACTTCTATTTTGACACCAGAATTTAAAGCAGAAAAAAAAGAAGAGAAAAAGACACATCTACCTAAAGCATCTTTATACAACTGAGGGATAAAAGGGATTCTTTTATCGTTTTTAAATGTTGAAGTTGACCAAAATTTTCCTTTCCAACACTTTTCTTAACAAATATCCTATGAGGTAAATTCATCCCTCCGTACCGCCGCAGTCCTCCTCCCGTGACTGCCACCCGGCGCGCGCAGCCTCCTCCCACGCTCCGCTTACACGCTCAGCCATAGGGCCCCACCCTCCGTGCCACCCCCCCCCCCCCCACCTCTGGAGGGCTCTGTAACAGGCTCGCACCACCCTGCCAAGCGCAGCCCCTGCTCACCACAGGGGCATCACCACTCCCTATGTCCCCAGCTGGCCGGCCCTTGGGGACAACGGCCAAGCCTCGGCCTCCAGGCCACGCAACCCCCCTCTGCTCACGCGTGACTCTGCTGGCGGCGCGTGCACCTGCTCCCACACGGCACAGACAGCCCCCGCCACGTAACTTCCCAGCGCACGCGGACCCACCGAGACATGTCATACACGTAGATCACGTGAAGCCTACGTGTTGCGCCCTGCTCCAAGCCCTTTGTTCTTCCCTTGCGCTGACGCTTTTTAGCAACTCATGGTGCTTCCACTTCTCTCATCTTATGTGAAGTATTTATATAGTGCTACAAATCCGCCTGGGCGATTTGCAAAGGCAAAAAGCACGGTGTCAATGGACATGGGATGTTTCCTTCAGTGACTAATTTTAAAGGCTATAAAGTAAATCTTTCATCAGCACTTTCTTTTAAATGATTTAAAATAACAATTTAGTTTCTTTCTGAAACATTATTTTTATTAACACTCAGGTTAAATGCACCGGCAACTGATGCCAAAAACCTCCCTCAATTTGATTGAACCAGTTTTGCGAAGGTACAAAGTCTACTTTCTAAACACTTTCTTAAAGGACGTTAGCAATGAGTCTATTTTTTTACTAACATCTGCTCTATTAGATAATTTCTTCTATTTCTAGTTCAAATCATACACTAAAAGAGTAACATTTTGGCTGGAGAGAGCAGGGGAGGAATAGAGCAAGCAACTGCATCATTAAATTCCATTTAATAAAAGTTTATTTAAAAAGCACTGTGTAAAAAATAAATAAATAAACAATTTTAATAAATGTTCTTTGATTTTTTTTTTTCTTTCTTTTTAATTTTCACAATGCGTACCTGGAAAAGTAACGACCTAGAACTACAGTATGCCTGGGACTCAACAAATGAGCCATGCTCAATTGCTACCGAATATACTTCTAACCTCTAGGATGAACTGTAAACACCGCAAGGATTAGGCACTTCAAGTGAACTATAGAAAGAAAAATAATTAAAAATCTATTATAGTAACTAGGACTGGTGAGTTCTACACTTTCCTTTTCAGCCAATACTACTAAGTCCAACTTTGACTGTAAGAGATTGTTGTTATTTTTTCTAAAGTAAATATATGCTGAAGCTTTCTGGCTTCTAGAGTTCATTAAAACATAGTTCACCACACATTTGAAGCATTTTTTTTCTTAGAACCAGATGATTTTTAAGACAAACTACAGTAAGTGGTTTGTTTAACAACCACATCCATCTTCAGTAATGGGAGAAATCCAGTGTTTATATACAAAACCTGGTTAAAAGCACATAAGACAAATAAAATCAAAGTACAGTAAAAGGTGCTTTTCCTTTTTTCCAGCCACTGAGCTTGCTGCGCACAAAATATGTAACTGTTTAGTCCAGATGGTTACGGTCATGCTCTTTCACCCAAGTTGTCTTATCTCTTTTTCAGAATTTAATCCAGGTGTTACACATACAGAAAAACTATACTCGATTAATTCCACCCTCTATTGATACCACCAAAACCACTACACACCTTGAAAACCTAGCATCGTATTTTACTAAAACACAGAGGTTTTATACCATTCTAATCACATCCCATTCAAATAGGCAGAAAAAGAAAAATAACTTACAATAATTTTGAGTTTGATGTGTAACTCCTTTTTATGTGAATAATGCTCAGAGGTGAAGGCAGTTCCTAAGCACTGATTATTACCACAACCATTAAGACAATTCATGCATTCACACTCTGATGGCTTTAATCCTTCAAAACATTCATACATTTTAATTTTGTGTACTCATTCTCAATTTGCAAAGCTGCAAGTCTGTGGCCATATTCTGCAACATTTTAAGAGCTAGAAGTTTTAGCTGTTTGAATAAATATTATAACTTTATCACTTGATTACTTACAGCTTTTCAATATGCCTACTCATGTTGTAAAGTGTGGTTAAACAGAGATGCAATTGTGAATTACTAATTATAACATCTGTATGGAACACCCTACTCCCCAAATCATGCTAAAATAAATAATATTTTCAGGTTAAAAAGGTGAATTGTTCCTAATTAGAGTTAAGTAATGTTATGCTGTCCTCTGGATCGAGCCTAATTAAAATAGCATTTCAAAGGTCAAAAGCTAACTTATATTAATAAATCATAAAGGTTCATAATTGCAGTTGGTGCATTATTTTAATTACTAATAAAAAATATGGTTTGAAAGCTATTTCTCATTATCATTGTGTGAAATGTTACAATCAATGGTATGTGAAAAAGATTCTATTTACATATTCTTTTGTTCTGTTACGATGCTCAGGTTTCAGCTCCAAAGGCAAATCAACTTGCACAAATAATCTTCAGCCCAACTCACAACATGTATCTGATGACCACTTAGAAAACTGCTAGCTTTGCCTTAATTAAAATAATTATTTCCAAGCACTGTGTTAGCACTGTAATAGCCAAACATTCGACTCTTCTACATCATCTCTCTGTACATTAGACATTGAAGCTAGGAGATTTACCAAGATTTTTTTGAAAGGACAAAAAATCCAAACAACTGTGAATATTGATGAGTTCAAAGAGTAGAAACAGGTGTCTTACCTACAGTCACATGTATGACCTGGTTGAATATACTACCCTAGATACTTATCTCTATAGAGAATTTTCTTTTTCTGTGGGACTTGATTATTCACAACAATAGAAAGCAGCCATGCAAGTACTGGAATATTCATGTTTTCATGCAATTTGACTGGCAGTTCTGTAATTGTGGTAAGCTGCTTTGACCAAGGTTTCTATAGCAACAGCCTTACTGTCAATTCTTACCTGTTTTCTGGTCATCCATTGTACTGAGCTTAGTCTCGTCAGCTACTGTTAAAAGGTAAATGTATAATGGTTAGCCCAGTTAGTGCCCATGCCCCACATGCATCCAACATTCCTTCTGTTTTGCATATTTTTTTTCAAGTTAGGGGACCTTAGCAATGTCATACTTCATGCAAATAAACTGCAGCAGTAAGCAAACATTCTGGGTAGAAACGGCAGCAAACTAGTAACCTTCATGCAATGTCAGTCATGTTCACATCACAGGCAGGTACAATATGTTATTGACACGTTAGCACATCTCAACTAGTCAAGGCAAGTCAATACCACCAACCTTACTGTCCCCTGAGGAAGTTGGTGAACTAGGGATTGTAGTTAAGATATTCACAATCATTGTAAAGGAGCAAATTGCATTATATTTTATTATTCTGAGCAGGGAATTGTGTGTTTAAACAATCAGAATTCACTGTTTAACATTACCAGAGTCCGCACTTCAGAATCTAAATTCTATGGCAGAAAAATATATGGGCTTGTTAGCGATTACTTATTCTCAGTTGTTTTATCAGTTAAAATTATTATAGTCAATTGCCTGTCTTAGCCACTGCTACTTTGTAGGGCTTCCGATATAAATATTAAAATTTGGGTCTCAAACAGATGTCGGACCAGCCCCATTTTCTCATTCTGAATGAACCCTTCAAAAAAAATACTCGCATCTTTAATATCTTAATCAAAAAACATCTACAAAATGAGAAACTATGAAGGATCTTTAAGACTAATTGCATTATAATCATGAACTGAGAATAATACTGTCTACCTGGAACCACAGCATGGTACAGTTTTACGCAGTTATTCTATAAGAATTTGTAAATGTACTTTTCACCTACATTTTAATAAATACTTTTAATGTTTATGTATAACCATATATCCAGAAGGCTACGATATTTAAATGCATGGACATATATAAGTGCTATAAACAATACACAGGCCACTTGGCCATTCATGTTAAGAATACTTTACTTCCCACCAGTAGACATTACGTGCAGTAGTACTGCACATAAACAATGTGTTTGGAATTACGAAATCTCTATACTTACAACATGAAAATCAGGTTCAAATAAAACAATTGAAAAAATATCACTCACTACCTAGATCCATGCTTTTGGATTTTCGTGTTTTAACAAACTCCAACTGACTGGCATCTGAAAATTGCTTTGTACGCTTTTCTGACATGCTCTGGCGTCCAAAACCCTCTCGCTGGAAGGCAAGCACTGGATCAACATCTGGACTAAGAGTGCTGTAGGAAGGGAAAAAAAATCATGCGAACATTTATCAAGATCACGCAACCTTTCACTCTGCAGAGAAAAGCATTTACTTAGCACGTGACTTCTACCAATGATAAAGTGCACATTTTTAAATAAACCACTGCAAGTAGTCAGTTACACACATGACGGATTTGCTTTACTGCATTGAGCAATTCTAGTTAAAAAGTATCAAGAATTTCACCTATGAGCTTTAATGAAAGATTTACATATCTGGTGCACTATACATACACTATTAGAATATACAGCCCCAACACAGGCATAATTTGAGGGAGAATAAAACAGTTCCTTTTTCTTCATGAGAAACAAATATATTCTGTTGACAGCAAATTAACAGATTTTTCTTCATCACAAAACGTTTTTAAATAGAAACTGTCCTGCCTGAAGCCCACAGAGCTTTAAACTTCTTCATTTAAAGAATTTGCATTAAAATTTCTCTCCATATGTCAAATTGCTTGTAAATTTTTCACAGCATCTCTTGGGTTTTAACCTGTCTATGACAAACATACTTTCACTCATTACTTCTCTACAGAGCAAGTATTCACCAAAATGGTTCCACCACTAGATCAGAAATGGGGGTAACTGGACTGAGTTTCAGTCTCTTCTGCAGGTTTCTTGCATGACCTCGGCTGAGTAAGTGAGGTCTTCAGCGAGCAGTGATCGGTGTTTCACCATGCTTCATTGGAAGCATGCTGAAGATAGATTTATTAATGTTGGTCACATGTTGCCAGAATCATGAATGCAAGAATGCAGGCAAAATTTGGTGTGCAAGCTAAACCCTAGGCTTGCAATATGTCACCATGGCCACAATGCATGTTAAAAAAGATTAAAAAAATTAAAATTGCAAGATTGCTTATTGCTAATAATACGAAAGGAAAACCGTGCAACATCTTCTGACTCTTGGAAAAGGAGAGAGTATTAAAAGAGCCTGAAGGCAAGCCTGAAGAATTTAGATTTCTACTTCAGCTGGCACAAAAAGAAATCTAAAGCATAAAATACTGAAAAAATGAGCATTCTGCACCATTGTTATCTATCCTATGGGAAAAAGATCCCTCAAAATCACCCCTTTGCTTGTTGTTGTACTTCAAGATAAAAAAAGCTAAATATTTTGTCACTGAGATCTCTAAACGGACTAAGTGCCATTCAAAATATTGTATACATACATGTTACTGAACAGTAACATGTTTCAAAAGAAATATTTTCTACTTTAAGGTCTAAGTGTAATACACATATCTAGTAAGAAACAGGCAAATAGTTGATTTCTGCAGAACGCAACTTACACTTTTAAACTCTGTAGCATGCACATGTTTATGTATGCCACATACTATAATTTATAGAAGCATCTTTGATCAAGAAACACCTGGGTATTAGGCACAACAGCGAAGAGATGTAAGGAAAAGTGTCCAAAGGCATCAAGTACTATAAAGGATGACAATATGACTACCTGCATTACCAGGCAGCCTAGAAAAAAATTCAGTCCAGTAGTGGCAGATTTACAAATAATAAGGTATGTGCATATGATAAGTATATAATACTTAAGTGAGAGCAGAATCAGAGCTTATATGAATAAAGTCAATGTCAAGTGCCTTTTGACTTTAATGTTTCTGGCTCAGGCTCATAATGTTTTACATTTAATTACTGCAACTATTTCAGAGATGTCTGCACAATTTAGCAATGTTTTGAAGCATATGCTTAAAAGCTCTGATGAATCAGAGCCCGAACTCAAAAATAACTGTTTAGTCCTCACATTCACTCCCACAAAACACGGAAAAAATTATCTCCACATGATAGAAAGAGAAAACAGACAAGGCCAATATACCCTTCTAGCATTTGCAGCAGTGCAACACGTAGCTGAATAAGAACCATCTAAGCCTGAAAACGTCCTCTGAGTGACTCAACTGAACTTACAGGGTTTCAACACCTTTCATAATCAGATCATAAATGACTTTCCCAAGGCCACACAGGAGTTTCTGGCTCACTGCTAGTCAGCCCTGCCTCTGAAGGCCACAAAAATGTGGTTTTACTAAGTGAGAATTTTCTCTAGCAACATCTGTTAACACAGCTCACGTTAGTTAAAGATGACCGGCTTCATCTTGCGGAACAAAATGTATCCTGTGACACTTTCTTCAAAAAGGGTGAATTTCTAAAACTATTTCTTTTGGCTGTATGCTCCTTTTTCTGTACGAGCTTGCTTTGATCCATCTATATAAAGCTTCTAATAAAGCTGAATATCATTTTCATGTAAATACAGGATGCACATATATATTCAACTTGAAGTCCTAAACTAAAGACTAAAACTTGGAAGTTAAGTAACACTCAGAAAGGGCACCACAGGTCCTGGAGAGAGCAGTGGGGTCTGGACACGGTGTCAGCAACCAGAAATTCTGGAGACTGGATCCCAGCATTTCCACTGACACTGCCTTTAGGGGCTTTCTCTCTGCTTCCCTTATCTGCCCTTATCACACCTACCCTCCACACACACTTATTAGGGGGATTATTACCCCGTGTTTGCATAGTATCCTGCATACTAAAGGCACTACTTAGCACCAAAAAATTACTTGCTCTCTGACATCGTGACATCTCGTACCTTTTTACAGTACAAATATCTGAGCCCTATGCAGAGTCATCAGTTTTCATGTCCTGGTTTATTTCTATTATTAATGACCCATGAGTGTGTTTTAGTAATTAAGGAAGGAGCAAAGCCCAGGAGTTTGAATGCAGGTACATTGCCTAAAAGTATTCAAAAGCCCCTGTGAAGACCCACAACTGGAAAAGCCAGTGAGCACAGAGGAGGAACTAATGCCCCTAAAAATGCCTCATTTTAATATTTTTCAACTACATTAATAAAAGACAGAAGGTGAATTTAGTGCAAGTCATTAAGCAATGCCAAATGCAATTTACTATATTCTAGCATACTTAACAAATAAGATTTCTGGAATGACAGCTGATCCTTAAAAGAATGTAACCGTCTTCTGACCCTCAATGTTATTAAAATTCCACTTATTAATCCTGTCTTATTGCCCCTTTGTTTTCATAACATTTTCATCAAGGATTAGGGAGATATTGTGAGGCTGGAAAAGCTTACATTTTCTTCTGTGATTCAGAACAGCTGCCATTCTTGTTTGGATAACCCTTCATCCATATTCTTCGTTTTACCCTTTGTGCCTTCCAGCGAAATCATACAATGCACCTTCATTTTACAAGTCTTCCTTCATCCATTAGCAGCAGGAAATTAATGCAACAATCTAATTCTACTGCTATTTACTTTTTTACAAGTAGAATACTAAGGTGTTGCACTGATCTACGCTTTTAAGTGCAGTTGTATCTGAAGACCTTCACAATTTCTCATACACACATTTAAAATTTTGAGCATGATCAATTCCACAATATCTAAACCCTATTTTCTTTACTGTTACTTTCATTTTCAAAGAAGTATATGAATAGCAAGATACGCTGCACAAGTAAATGTAAAATCATCTGCAGGTTTCAAATAGGCTTTTACTTCATGCTGTAGGTTTTTGCTCATATTCGCCTAAAAAAAAATCCCTCAGCAATAAGCTATTATGTGCAGTCTTGAGTACTATTCTATTTAAACGTCTCAGATTCTCAGCTCTAAAAGCTTTTACAAAAGACAGATGGACTTTTCAAGGGCCCAAATTACAGGTATGACTTGTCCAAGAGTTGAGTTGCAACATTAAAACAAAATGCAAATGAGGATGAAAAAATTACCTTTTTATACAATCATTAAAACAGTGCTTAAAATACAGAACTCAATTCCTGGACATAAGATGAAATAAACTAATATAAAGCAAAGAAGAAGCTGACAGGTGCCTATCAGCTGGCAGGTGCTATTGCTGTTTTATTAAGATATTGCTGACACATAACAGGCTCAAGAGACAAGAAAAATAAGAAAATTCATATACTTCACACCATTTGTGGTAATTATCTAGCTTCAAGAAGTGGCAGCGTACAGGGGTGGGCTTTTATTTTGCTATTACTATAGATAATTACAGGACTTGCAAATTAAATCTTAGATCTGTATTAATTGTACTAACTAAGCAATAAACAGTATTTCTTTGCCAGGAACCTAAGCAAGTCAATAATGGAGCTCAATGCATTTCTCATTAAGACTCTTATATTAAAATGTATAAATGTAATTAGAAAGTCAGCCTAAAATTCACAGAAATTATTTTTACTCTAGATTAAACATACAAAGTTACTTTCCATAGTTTTAAATGTGGAACTATTACTTTCCGTATTTTTAAATGAAGAGCTATTACAGTATACTGCCTTTGCATGATAGTTACAAATCATATAATGATATGAAAGGTATTTTGTCATGCAAAATAACGAAATCTTAACTAGTTCTTGTTGCATAAGCATTAACACTAAGGCAAAACAAAGAGCTGCCTTGACCTCTAAGCAGATTCTAAAATTACTGTACATTATTAGAAAAATCAAGAAAATATGCAGAAGTATTGAAAGGCTCTTGGATGTATACTGGAATATAAAAATAAAATCTTTGCTTTATAGACTTAGAAATATTTACAGTGAGGTTTATAAATTAAAATTTCCAATTGGAATTATTCTTTCATAAACTCAAGTGTTTAAATTTTGCAAAGGCTTTTTTTTACAAAGGCTAGCTCAGTTGGCAACTAAATTAATATTAAATCATCAAATTAACACAGCTATATACTGATTTGGTCTTAATAACAATTAGTAACATTTCCACAAATGTGCTCTGACAGAGCACAAAACTGCAACCAGAAGTAGAAAGTCTAACAAGGTATCTGTATAGATTTCCTTTCTGAAACAGGGACAACCAGCAGTTTGAAAACAGTGAAATCTAAATGTGATATTAAAAAAAAAGATTAATATTAGCACTAGACAAAAATTAAACTAAAGGAAAAGACATAACTGCAGTCATCTCTTTTTTCCTTCCACTAAACCATGCTCTTACCAGTCTGTTGACTCATTAATTGCAGCTTTAGCCCATCCACCAGCATCAACAGTGCCAAACCCAACATCATCGTGGGAACTGGATGACGACTGGTCAGACAGATGAGGAGGGAGGACCGAAAGCCTATCATCTTCAATAATGACAGTGTCATCTTGGGGCATGTTCACCGTTGGAGACAGCTGATATTTACCTGAACAATAAAAGGGAGAAAAACCCCAAAAACTAAATAATGGCAGAGAGTGCCTTGAATAATATATAACCACAGCTGATAAAATGTCATGTCAAACTGCAATGCTACTGATAAGAGTGACACAACACAGATAATAAAATTAACTATGTCTCACTTTATAAGCATCTCCTTATGCAGAGGTATGAAAAGTAATATACACCAGTGGTATCTGCAGCCTCCTGCACGAAGACCACAGAATCCCAGAAGGGTTGAGGTTGGAAGGGACCGCTCATCTGGTCGAACCGCCCCCGCTCAAGCAGGGGCACCCACAGCCAGTTGCCCAGGACCCTGACCAAATGGCTTTTGAATATTTCTGCTCCACCACATGGGCAACCTGTGCCAGTGCTCAGTTACCCTCACAGGGAAAAAGCGTTTCCTGATGTTCAGAGGGAACCTCCTGTGTTTCCATCTGCGCCCGTCATCTCAGGTCCTGTCACTAGGAAGCACTGAAAAGCACCTGTCCCAGAAGGTAGTATCTTCTCTTGCATCACATCGTTTGGTAGAAATGAAGAATGAGTTCAATGGGGACTAACAGAGCTCATCACTTCTCCTGATCAATCTTGCCCTCATGAAATTTGAAACCTGTTTCGACTGTTCTGGGGAACTTGGAAGCCTTTAATAATGCCTCCACAATGGTAAGAATTGTGAAAGGTGATGAGAACTCACAGCTAAAGCTAAATGACTCCAAATTTTCATTCTCTCCTTTAAAAAACATATCTGGAGGCACACATGCAAAATTTGGGGAAAAAAATTACCTAATTCTATTACCACCAAATTCAAGTAAGTTTTAACAATGTTGTTAAAATGCTTAAACTAGAGCCATCACATACATGAAAGAGACATAATAAAGACTCAGCGTTATTCTTTGTTCAGTAGCAGACTTCACTGGGTTAATTTCTGAGAGCGGCAATTAAAAGATAATATTTAGAGGATTCTTACAAACTAGTCAAACACTGTTTCCAAATAAAAAAAACAGTTTTAATGTCCACATAAATATTGTAAACCCACTACCACTGCTGCTTTTATAGGGATAAATATACACATATTTTCCAGTAATCATTTCAATGCATAAGATTGTATAACAATTTTCAAACTACTGTATAAAAAGCAGAAGCAACTTTTAAACCTATAGAAAATTTTATGCCACCAAAATAGACTAAAAAGCTATAAAGAATATCAGAAGGAATATTTTCATTGCAATGCTCTGTAACATAACTACAGTTTAAACTGAATAAATCTGTTTTTCAGGATACATGCATGAGATACAGGGTTGGGAGGATGGGGGATTATATAATATTATCTGGACAACAGTGGAAATATAGAATCATCACCATTTAAAATTTTAAATTGGAATAAACAGAGGTTATTTCAGTATCTAGAAACACTAAGTTAAAACTTGCTCTAAGGAAAATAAAGATTTGCAAATCAGGATGAAAATTATTTAATTATCTGAGGCAATGGCTAATTATATATTAACTGTGATTCCTTCATATTACCTGCATATATTTTTTTCTGTGATAGAATATCTTTTAAAATATTTTTTCTTCCTGGACACTGATGCTTGACTTAAAAAGATCTGTCATTTAAAATGTTTGGTCTTAACACTCAGTACACACAACATTATTTCTAATGAATGATTATGCTATTACATGAATTTTATTCCTGGAAATGTATTATCTTACTAAAACAATTAGTAAAATTGCCACATCTCGTGAGAAGAAAAGCACTAGCTTAATCAACCGTTAATCTGACAACAAACTGTAAATTATTCTAAAACGATGATGCACCGCAGTAATAATATATAGCAAAACTTCTGTCTCCATAACATAAACTGCTTCTATGGACACAACAAATATTTTCATGCATTATTTTTCCTACAGATACGGAAAAATTGAGTTGAATTAGGGGAAGAGAATTTTTTCCTTTTTCTGGAAAGGTTTCCATTACCATCACTACTGTTGCATGCAATTATTAAAAAACAAACAAACAAATAAACCCTTATGCATAAAGAGCTAGCGAAAATCATTGCTGTACTAGATAATACATTTTGTATAGCCTTCCAAAGAGGAGAAAACTGGCTTCAAAAGAGATCACTGAAGAAAGCTGAAGAAGCGGCTGGAAGAAAAGGTATTGCATGGTGAACAACTCATCACTGTCAAACTGAAATAAATGTGTTCATTTTGCATAACAGCTGATTCTCTGCCCAGCAATAGCTTTTTTGATGGACAGGTTAATGTTTAGCCTGGTAATGTACTTCTTTCCAAACATAATGCCTACAAGACTGTTAACTCTGTAGTTAATAACGTCTCCAAAGAATTGATTGTGAAAAGGTATAACCTTATGGCATTCGGCAGCTTGAACTTCCCATTTGAGAGGCTGCAGTAATTCAGTAACATTTTTAACTTTTCACTACCCTTCTTTATATCTGACAAGGGTGAAGACTGACATTTTAATAGTTGCTTTGGAATTAAGAGGAAAACCCATCTGACATGCCTATGCTTTTCACTGCAGATGAAGCTAAAAACAGGTGAAAGGCTTCACCTCCAGCAGATGGTTAGACAGACCTCAGCAATCGACTCAATACATCCTTTGTAGAGAGCTCAGCTGAAGTGGACAGAAAATAGCCTTGGAGAAAGCAACTCTGCAAGTGTTGTGAGAAACATTACAAGTAAACATCAAAGAAACTTCAAACCTAGTAATCATCAGTATATTTGACTGATCTACAAATCTAAGACATTGCTTGAGCTGTCTACAAACCTCTCCAAGACACTAATTGTCCCTTGGGCTAGAAAAGTGCTATAAAATTTAGACGCTGAATACACTTCAAGTCCAGTTTTGCATATATTAATTCAACTTCAGTGAGGTAATCTGTAATAATATATAAAGTATTTTGGACAGTGCAATAAGGAAGGGAAAACATTATCCCTTTCAAGCGTGTCTCATCTCAGGACGAGGCTCAAATTTCTTGAACAAGTCACCAATCTAAACAAGTGCAGCCTGAGGACCATACCAAGCTATGGGGTAAGAAGAGTTCCCATCTGTCTGTGCAGAAAAAGAAGTCTCAGAGCTCCAGTACCAAATGGCTGGTCTCCAGGTCTATGAGGCCTTTCAGCTTAGAAGGAAAAATATGCCAAACAGCGTACCTATAAAACCTATAATAGTATAGACCTGTAATAGACCAGAAAATGTTTGCAACCTGAATTAAACCAACAACATAAAGCGCTCCAAAAAAACCCTGAGAATACAAAGTACATAAAATGAACAACAGGCTTACTTATGAAGAACCTAACTACTCCAGGTCCTTTCAAATCTTGAAAATCCCTCCATTTTGGTTAATCTGCTGTAATAATTTGGCTCCCATACTACACTGCATTGTCATGGTACTGTATCTGGCTTGGTTCCTGTGCTTTTGCTATTGCTTTCTCTTTAAAGGAAGGTCTAAGAAATCTGTTAGAACACCCTTACGTTACGTTCAAAATCAAGTATTCCTTTATGAGTGACTCTCATGAGCATTTTGATGTCAGGGGATTCAGACCGATGGTACACTTCAAGCCTCTTCCACAAGTAGAGGGTCTTTCTTGCTCTGACGTGGCAAGTGATTCCTAACCTGCCCGACCAAGAAATCAGCAAGAGCTATTCTGTGATAAGAATGAAGTATTAACCAAAGTAATAGAGTAATAAATAATAGAAATAAAAATAAAAGGAAATAGTGATGATAATAATAGTGATGAGACTTGCTACAGGAGGGATACAGTGAATTATGCAATGAGAAATCAGAACTTCTCCAGATCTTGATTTTTTTATTTTGCACTAACAGCATATTTGTCCCCAACAATATACCGCGTTTTGGCAAAATTTCCCATAGATACTCATCTCAGCTAATTTCCCAAGCTAAATAGAGGTAGGATTGGCAATAAATATCTGGTGAACGTCTAAGGAGAAAAATGTTTCCACTATATCCAGGCTTTGGATTTCAAGAGAGTGCTCAGTGTCAAGACTACTGTAGCAGACCACCGCATTCTGATGAGATTCCTGGCTGGGGAACTGCATTCTGCTTGTAAAGGGTTATTTTCATTTCATTGACACACACACACTCTACATCTGTAGCTAATTTTTTTTCAGTAGTGCTTCCTCCTAATTCTACTCTTAAGATAGCAATTTTTCGTGTAGAGAACAAAGTATTTCCTGTTGTGTAGGAACTATCACATTTTACAAAGTTCGGGGGGATCCTTCAGGATGAAAAGAAGATTCAGTGCAAGCTATTCTTATCCTGTGTACCCCCTGATACATAACTTCTGTTTAGTCACCGTTTAGCAACAAAACCCACCATGTTTATAAAAAAAATATCAGCAACTAGAAGAAAGATGAAAGAGGACTTTGTACTAAACTGTTTGTTGTATAAGAATAATTTATATAGACAGCAGCTATGTATTTGCGTATTGCAAAGCTAAGGAGCATAATGGATGATATACAAGAACGGTGTATCAGAAGAAGAGACTTGAATTTTTAATCATAGAGCCAAGCAAACCAGCATACAGTTGTTATTTTGAATGTACTAACAACATGCAACCTGAAAATATTAAAAATAAATAAATAAACATAAGGTTTGATTATAGCCATCTAATTCTCCTCTCCATCAGAAATTTTCAGTGAAATATTATCAAGTGAAAAAGTGTGAGAAATCTATAATAGCAATATTCATCTAGAAAAGCAGATCAACACAAGAATCGTCAGAAACATTAAAAGATTCATGTAGCCTTTCTGCAGTAAGCAAACATTATTTTACATAATTTACATCACGTTCCAAAATTGGTATTTTATTCCCACTCTCACAGCAAGGCTCTGACAAAGAGTTCTTGCTGTCAGTTATAGATTGAAAGAGTAAGGAAATTGTCTTAAATACCTTTCCTGAAAATTACACTAGATGTATTTAAAAGAAACAAAACTCTCTTCAAAGTTCTGTTTCAACTTTAAGCAATGACTAAAAAGAGCAGGCATTTTCTAGACCTTGAGATTATCACTTTTGAATAGTCTAACTCAGGAAGGAAGAAAACTCAAAATCCGTCAATTTTATCCAATAGCAAAAGAAGCAGGAAGACCTATTCCTTCACACATGAAATCAAACTGCGACCTCCTCACCACAGGGTATGGACAGTACTGACAGTTTACACAGTTAAATCCATTGAGGGCTAAACAAAAAGACATCAGGTGATTCAGAGGGCCTGTAAATCAGAGGGCTCCTCGATATGGGGAGAGCACTCCAGGGAATCAGCACTGCATAAAAGCATTCCTTTTGGCTTGTTTTCACTGTCAGGACTGGCATGGGAAGGTACAGCCCTCCAATCTTCCTCAGCCAGATTATTCTTAGGACTAATCCTTGCTTTTAGGTCAATTTTCAAGAGAGGAGGAAAACTCTGGAAGAGTCATGTAACACCACATACACATTCTCAAGAAAATAAAACAAGTTCTGTGTTTCTTCTCATTATCAATGCTAATAGGACAGGAATTCCACTGCATAACAAATGATTGAGTCTTACAAATGTTAGCTACTCTGAAACAAGCAACTGTATCTGTCTCTCCCAACAGGTAATAATACCTCTCTGTCATATGGTACTGCAAGAAAACATTCATGCAATACTGCAGTTCTAACTTAGCGGTACGGATTAACTGAGAAAAATTAGCTTATTAGAAAACTGACTGCTACCTAAAAACTGGGTTTAAACATGACAGCTCTGTGACGCTGTCGTGACTGCAGAAGGGAATGACCCAGTCCCGGCAAGACCAGTTTCCAGTTATGCTGGTCTAGATCACATTTACTGTGAGGTTCAGGCACAGCTTGATTTACCATGTGCTTCCAACTAAAGCATCAATGGATTTAAGTCACAACCAACCAATTTTCTACATAGTTCCTGGTTTCTGAAAAGAATGCAAAAAAACCACAGGAAATCAAAACATCAACTTCAGGTTATAAAACACTTACAAAACGCAGGACGGATTTTTTTCCCTACGTCTACGTTGCAGAAGTATCCAAAAGCATCAGGTTTTAAGAGCTTTGGAAAGGATTTTTTTTCTTTTGTTGAAACATCAGCTACTCACTACTGCTAAAGGGATGATACCAGACTGACGAACCACTAGTTCGATTTGGCGTGGCAAGTCCTGTGTTCCTTTGATGTGGAAGTAAACTGCATTGCTGACACACATGCACACAGACTCTCTCAGGGTTTCTTCTCCCATCACTGGACAAGGTGTTTAAGCGATTAAGTTAAACTCGTTAACTCTTATATAAGCTCTACGTGTAAATAGTCTGCAACACTGATGGAAAAAGCAGAAGGTAGTGCTTCACAAATGTTTTATCTAAAGCCTTGACTAGTCCCTTCTATGGGAGAGTAGTGCTAAAAACTTCAAATTATTTTATCATTCCTTAAATTTGTCAACAAATAAATATTTTTTTTTAAATTGTTCTCTTCAAGAGCATATGACTTCGGGTGAAAAGCTTTCATGCTCTCTTGATTCTCAGGTATACAATTTTTCTTCCGAGACGCACAAAATATAATGTAATAGAAGAGAATACAATTTATTTCTAATTACTGTTGCCCAAATGAAAAAAAAAAAAAAAAAAAAAAAAAGAAAGAAGACTTAACCAAAGAAATACCTTAAATAGCAAATCTGTGGATTTTCAGAGAGTTTAACAGTGTTATTCTGCTACCACAAAGAAAAAGCCAACCCCAAAATACAAACATTTTTTAAAAAGCCCAAACAACCCCCAAAACAGGGTGAAATATATGTACAAACTGTTGACTGGAAAAAGCCTAAGTGGTGGACTTTCATTTTCTAAGGCTGAAAATCAATCTGAAGCAATTAAAAACTAAGTTCAGCCCTGTTTCATATCAAGTTTGTAGCAGCATCTTCTAATATATTCTGTGTGTGTCAAGCACACTAAAAAAAAGTCCCAGATTTAATGGCCACATCTTATGTTTAAAACTTGCAACTCAAGCAAGCAATCGTCACGTCTTCTGTCAGGTGCTATTTTCATCAAGCTGCTTTTTGTGTTTAAATTTGAAAATCCTTTCAAACTAATCCCATCCTAGTCAGTAAATCCGACCACTCCTGTGGCAAGGCAAGTCTTTATTACCTAGCTCTGTACATCGGAAGCTGAATTGCTGCAGAGCAACCGTTAATAACCTCATTATCCACTGGGGCCATGCAGATGGTATGGCACAGAATCTACACAAGGGATGCTTAAAATTAGTTATGAGGTTTTAAAATTGGTGTCCCGCAAAGCAAAATTCAAACAAATTAATGAAATGCCCTAATAAGCATAAACGGATACAAGTTTGCCTTATTTATTTTTGTACTTCAGTATGACTGAAACAGAGGAGAAGAAATGCTGAAATTAATTATAAATTACCACGAGTCACTGACTTCCATGTGAATGAAGACAACATGGAGACTAGACCAACCAATAATTTATTGTCCCAGATCAGACACTGAAAAACCACGTTAAATGCTCCTTTTATTTGTTCTACTACCTGCCAAGGGATACAAAATTCACTTTATTATTCCATTTGACTTTCTTTCACATGTTAACTCCAGAAGGCTTGCGTGGAAAAACTTTAAGGCACATTTTAAGTTGGTTGGTGCAATCTCCATGTTCTCTGATTCCCACATAATACATTAATCGCCCTTCGATGAATCACGGAGAGGAATAAAAACACGCCCTGATTAGCAGAACAGATTTGACTCACCCATTATCCTACTCAGCGCCGCGTTCCTCGTGGGCGACTCGCTGAGACCCTCGATCCCACCATAGAGGGAGTGGGAAATCCTCCGTTCCCGGTCGTCCAGCAGCGTCTCTATGGGCAGCTCTGGCCCAGAGGGGCTCCCCGGTGACTCCAACTGCACGGAGAGAGGAAAATTAGCACCCAGGGTCCATTCAGCAGCAACGGGGAACTGTAACAACTTGCCTAAGGCCTAGACCTGTCTGGGCACCAAATGAGCTAGAACTTCTCACCCTGGACAAATATAATTTGCAATGACAGCTCTGCTTAATGATCAACTTTCTAAGCCACTTTACACTGCACCTCCCACGGTGCCTTGTCAAATTTCAAATCCTTCAGCAGAAAATTGGTGAAAAAGCCCATTGCATTTTGGTGTCTCTCTGTTGGATATTTTCTTAAACAGCAAGTTTTGGCTTTTTTCAATACTATCGGGCAGACAGCTAGGCCATCTTTCCCACACCGACAGCCTGTCAGAACAAGGCCTGTCAGGAGCGCAGAGCAGGAACTCCATTTGGAATTGGGCTGCTGGTGCTTTTTGAAGTGGTACAATTTGCTTTCAAATGTAATCAGCATGGAAACCCCTAGGAAACCCCACCACACGTTATTAGTAACCAATATGCAACATTCAACCCTTCTGTAGTTAGGAGAGAAAGAAGAAAAAAAGAAGTCAGCCTTCACAGTAACTTTTTTTTTTTTTCTTTTCCTATTTATGACGAGTTCTTTGCTCTGCCTTTCCTGGCTGCAGGGTAGAGAGACCTTGCATGCTTCGTTCAGTCTGGAAGCTTCCCCAGTCCCTGGCACTCCTGCAGCATCCAGGCTGAGCCACAAAAACCCGAACTGCCATGACCTGAGGTGCCCCCACCCAGGCCTCAACCCCCAGAGCCGCCGGGTCCCTGCCACCAGGACCGCAGGTAGAGCTCCCCGGGGCATTACAAGACAGATGAAGTAGGTGGTGGAAGAAGCGATGGAGACGGCCTGCTAGGCCAGATGCACAGGGGAGAAGACTGCACGTACGGCCGCCTCCCCACCCCAGCTGCTCTCTGTCAGAAGGCTCCCCTCAGCAACTTCCCAGCTTAACCTTTGTTAGCAGAAGCTGGTCTTCCCTTGTTTTCCTGCGTATGCCTCTCAGATTTTTTAAAAAGTCAAGTTTTCCCCAGCGAGCCCCAGAGAATCAGGAGTTCAGCAGAAAGCAGCACCCATGCGAGGCAAAGAAAGAAAACAATTTGATATCGTCTAGCTGGGTTTAGCCACCCCATTAGCCATGAGCAGCTCTGCTGCCAACGCAGCCCCTGGGAGCGAGGAGAACGAGCACCCATGCGCGCACCGGTCAGTTTGGGTGCCCAGTTTGCCAGTGCCCTGTCGCTCACTGCAGGGACAAGAGACTCCCCGCACCTTCACCCAGCCCTCACACCATCCAGCCTTCCTGCCCCTAAAGCTCTCGGTTCACCAGAGCTCTAGCACCCTGCGGCTACTTGGTAATGCTACCGAAGGAGCTTTGCCAGCACCATTAAACCAATCCACCTAAATAGCGTGAACCGAAATCAGCTCTATTAAAAAAAAATAATTATTTAAAAATAGATGCATTTTTCAGGGTAATCATGTGAACTCACACATCAAAGCGTTAGCTGTTCTCACCAACAGGCCTCTTCATATTGAAGTGTACAGTTAAATCTCAAGAACAATGTCCCTACACAAATCCCACGACATATATTTTATAAGTATGGAAATACAGCGGGGACCAGATCCTGCAAGATACTGAGCACGCTGGAAACTCTTTGAAGCCACTGGGAACTGGTCTCTGAATGAGCATGAGAAGAGTAGTTCATAGTTTCAGGAGCTACAATAACAAGCAACATGTTTGTTGGTTGTTTCTTCTTCTTTAAACAGCTGCCCATTATTAACCACTCTACCTGCAATCCCCAGATGACTAAGACATGTACGGTATGAAAGATTTTAAAAAATCTGCTTCAAGGGCTACAAATCACTTGGCTACGGTCTCCACAGCAGAGGCTTTGAAGCTAGCCTGATGGACTAACGACTTCTGACATTCGGGCACTGGCGTAACGCCTGGTACGCGGAGGGGTGGAGGTTTGCAAAACACCACGTTACAAAGTCGAGGAGACCATGATCGGGAGGTCGCAGAGTCTGTAAAAACTATTATTTCTGTTCAAAGCCATCATCTGTTTAATATAAATGAGATATTTAATGAAGTTCCAAATTGTAGACTTATCTCTCCCAGTTTGATAAGCACTGGGGAAATTTACTGCATCGGAGGGTCAACACAATTACAATTGGAGGCACGTCAAGCTGCAGGAGAATAATAAACTTGCAGTGCAAGTGAATTAGACTCAATAAGGTTTAAATTGTGAAATGAGGATTTGTTTTATTAGTTTTTTTAAATTGCAGATTAAAACTGACAGCTTTACTGAAAAGTAAATTAAACAATATTTGTAGCCTCTGTTAGAAAGGAATCTAAGGCAAATTCAAAAAGAAGAGAAATTCTGAAACACCGTAAGAAAAAAAGCACAGCAACATTTAGACTGCTTGAGAGCTTAAACTTGCATGATAAAGGCATTAAATGATGAACAAACCCTTATTTCACTGCCTTTAAATAAGGTGTGAAAATATCAAAGTGCTTTGGGATTTATTCTCCCAGTGCTATATTAATGACTTTATGTAACAAGTGTCCAGCTTTTAGTGAGCCACATCACACACTGCTGCTTCATGTGACAACCCATCAACTTTCAAACTCATTTGTAGGAAGGTCTCAAGAGATTTTCAGAAAGATACTGACAAGAAGAAAGCTCTGCATCAGAGAAATACATACAAATTCTCTCCAGGTAATGCAGTAAAGTACAGCGTAAATAAAAGAAACAGCAGGAGCATTGTGTTTAGATGGCCGCATTTTTTAAAGTGAATCACGTATTTTATCATTTTCATGGGGAAAACTTTTTCCATATCTAATTAGCATCTCAAAAGATGGGTTTAAACAAAGGCATTGACAGCCAACTACACAAATATTTTGCAGAAGATACAATGCCTTCTATAAAATAGCAAAAATTAGACAGGAATTACACAACTGGCTTTCACAAAAAAAGAATTCTTTTCCTTACATTGTTAGCAGAAAGTTTGTGTAAGAAAAAATACATTGAATTTGGAAACTGTGCTGTGGGCAAGACAAAGAGACCAACAGTCCAAAGCAATACTGCAGTTCAAATAAAGGCTTTTTCTTCCTGATGCATTTCTAATAAAGAGCTCAAATTACACATTCCAGTTTTTCCCTTAGCCAATATTAGTGCTATCCTGTATAGTTTAATTTGATTAACTGATAAAGAGTAGGCAATATAAACAAAGATGTACAAATTCCTGACCTTCATTAATGGCCTGGCAAGGAAAGCAAGCTAGGCAGCAACTGACCCCCACACATCCTATCGATAGCTGCTCCTAGCAGGAGCAGTTCTTGGTGTGACAGTTCAGAGTCACAGACCAGTTGAGGTTGGACAGAACCACTGGAGATTATCTAGTCCAACTTCTTGTTCAAAGCAAGGTAAGCAAGAGCAGGTTGCCCAGTGCCTTGTCCAGTTGGGTTCTGAATACCTCCAAGGACAGAGACTCCACAACCTCTCTGGGCAACCTGTGCCAGTGGATGACCACCCTCTCAGGTGAAGATTTTTTTCTTATGTTTAATGAAATTTCTTGTATTTCAGTTTGTGCCTGTTGCTTCTTGTCCTGGCACTAGGCAGCCCTGAGAAGAGTCTGGATCTGTCTTCTTCATTCCCCCCATCAGGTATTTACAGACACTGGTAAGATCCCCCTGAACCTTCTCCTCTCCAGGCTGAAAAGAGAGAGTTCCCTTTCTGGGTCCTAGCACTGATCTATAATAAATGATCATACTCATAAAAATGAAATAAAACGTCACATGCTACAGATTGCCTGTAGCTCCTTTTCTCTCCATTCTCTTAAAATAAAAATAGAAACAAGATCTTTCTTTTTTAAATAAAAAAGGTCTCTACCCTGGCTCTTTGTCATTCAGATAAGAACCAGCTGTTTGCTAAAGCACTGTCTGTACTAACTAGGCCAGCTGCTGCTTATCTAGATGATAAAAGAACAATTAATGTGGTCCTTTTTACTTAAACACCACCATCCATCCTATCTGATGTTATGCACATAAATATGCAAAAAGTTTATGCACAAGAATATTGCCAAAATATTCAAAGCATAAACAATTTTTTTTTAAAAGAAACAATAATCAGACTCCCTTTTTCCTTCAGAAAGTAAATTATCCAAATACTGGCATGCAAGCATTATGGATTTTAAAGAAGCCAGTACAAAAATTTGCTTTATATTACACAGCATCCAGGGTGGGTACTGAAGCTCCTTCTGTCACACAGAATTATTCTCCAAGCTTTCTTTTTCCTTTCTTATCTGTGTACTGTGGCTAAGATGTCCACGATGCTTCAGCTTCCTTTTTCAACAGAGATACTTTTACAGTACTACTACTAATATGAAATATGGTTTTCTTTGTTACCACCCAAGTTGGGATCCTGCTTTAGGGACAGATTTTGTAAGACGTGAAAATGTAGGTAAATAGCAAGTAAAAGGGTCAGGTTTGACTTACATACACAATTACGCACTAGTAACTCTAAAATTAGTACAGTGTTTCTAAGAAATACTGCATTCTTGTTCTGACAATGTTGAAAGGCAAGGAGAAGACAAAAAATGCTTTTAGAATGGTGGGAGGGAACCCACACAACTTTGCAGAATGTAGTTAGATGGTAGGTTATGGGCAATGGGGAGGAACATGCGCCAACATGGAGCTTATAAGTTGATACCAAGGACAGAAAACAGATAAAGGAGAAAAATGTAAGTGAAAATAAATGGGGACAGGTAGAAGGGCAGAAGAGAAGACACAAGATACTATGTAACAGAAAACCATGTACATACTTTCCCAACAACTAACTTTTAAAAATGTTTCTTGGGATGTTTACTACTAGAAGTTTACCTAAGTACGCTGAAAATCATGCACCAAAAAGACCACCAGAAGCCTAAAAGGAGACCATTAACAAGTCCTGTATCAGAAGCTCAGGGAAAATGTGCCACAAGTGAAAAAAAAAAAAACAAACACCAATACGGCCCAAGAAATTGAGAGGAAGAAGGAAGAATTTAAGCAGCACCCTTCGGAGGATGCTCAGACTGAAGGTAGAAAGTTCACCAAAGACATAAGACGGTACACACGGAATCAGTTGGACCACTTGATGGCAAGAGTGAAAGGGGCACTGAGGGACAAGTCTGAAGTAGGGAAGCTCAATGATTTCTTTGCCTCAGTCTTTACTGCTGAAGATATTGGGGAGATTTCTACACCTGACCCCATTCTTTGTAGCAAATCAGGAGAGTGAGATCAGCCAGAAGAAAATACATAGGAGTATTAGGTCAAATGGGTAGGTGAGAAGTTAACATGTCACCCCGGCTGGATGGCATTCTCCCAAAAGTGCTGAAGAAACTCCAGCGTGAAACTGCAAAACTGATGGCCAAAATGTTCAGCGTACTGTTACGAATGGCCATGGTGCCAGAGGACTGGTGGTTGCCCGCATACCTCGAGCGGATCTTGGGAACTACAGACCAGGCGTCTGATCTCCTTCCAGATAAAATGGTGGCATCTATAATAAAGAGTAAGATCACGGAGCATGACAGACATGGGTCCATGGGGAAGGCAGACGTCTACAGGGAAATCCTGCCTCACTGGGATGCTGGAGCTGCACAAAGGTGCCAGTGAGCTCTCTGGCAATGAAACGGACGTGACATATTTGCATTTTCAAAAAGCCTCTGCCAAGGCTTCATATCAAAGGCATTAAAGAAACTCAGTTTTCATGGGACTGGACTAAGTTTCCATTTTCTGGGTTGAAATCCAGCTAAAGGATTGGGCACAAAGATCAATCCTCAGGATGAAGAAGAGCCAGCTGTAGGTTCCCCCAGGGATCAGAGCTGGGAACAGCTAAGGCTGATGAGCAGCGTTATCAGTGACTTGGAGAAGGGAGTGAACAGTGAAATCATTGTGTTGGGAGAAGACCCTAAAGCCTTTCTGATAGTTAAATGAACTCCAGAAGGTCATCACAAAAGTAATCTAGCAAGAAAAGAAAAAAAGAAACCTGTCATATCAATTTCAAAACAGGTAACTAGGTAATGCATGCAGGGAAAAATGACGCTGAATGTTTTATACTTCCACACAAAATAGAAAAAAAAAAGGTGTTTGCTTGTTTTCTTTCTTTTATAACGAAACCACTCATTTGCAAAGTCTCTCTCACTGATCTGTCTACCAGTCAATTTATTTAAACAGTTGATGAGGCCCCTTATATGGTCTGAATTCATGACTGTTTCTCTGCTTCATGGTTTGCTCCTTTTTCAACTCAGCAACTGGAGCAAAGATGAACAGGCATGCAGAAAGAAATTTAGTGATCTGCAAATCATTTGCAAACCTTCATCTCAGGCAGGTTTGGCAAGACATTAATTCTGTCAAAAAAGGGAGACAAGAAAAACCCTTGAAATCTCTCATTTTGAGGAAAATGGTGATGCTCTCTCGCTTAATGGCAGACAAGTGCTGCCTGCATGTGACATGAACAGAGTGCAGACGAGCAATCTGTGCCTCTAAGCTGTCCAGGTTGCAGGACTGAAAAGAGCAGGATTCCAAAAGTAACAATTACCTTTATTGTCTTGAATCAGCACATACTGCCGCCAGCTGCACAGATCTGCCCGACAGTCGTGCCTGAGTGCTATGCATGCATTATGGCCGTACAGCCAGCAGCTCTTTGCCCATACAGGCTAATCATATCACTAATAAACAGAACACAGCGCAAGGAGCCCCAGTGTTTCTCCTTAAATCTTAGTAATTTAAAAAATGTCAAGGTTGAGGTAAAGATCTAAAAAGCTGATGGCCAAGTCTTCCAAAAACTGAGGTGTTAAATACTGGCTATATATGAATATCAAGTCAATACTATTGTTATTCCCATTTTTGCCACTGTCTGCACAACTTTGGAAATGTACCTTAAAGTTTCTCTGTGCTTATATAGGAAAGTTGAAGAGGCAACACACAATGTTGATCACAGAGGGCAAGGCTGAAAGTTGAAAACATAGATTAGAATAGCATATTTAACTTTTTTGAAAGGGGTGGGGGGAGCCTTAGATATATCCAAATCCCAAACTAAGTGTTCTTGTTACACTCATGTAACAGCATCCATCAAATATTCACTGTGTGATTTTGTGTGGAGCGGCTAAGGTATGAAACAAAGCTTTGCAAGGTTTGTAGTAGTGCAGCTTACAGAATTCACTATATTACTGTGCTCTGTGTAGACGTAATGCAAACAGGAGAAAAACTCAGATACATAGTTCTGGCTTGGAGTTCATTCACGACGACTACTCACTCCATGCTTATATCAATATCTACTACAAGGTAATTCACTCAAAAACCTGGATAGATTATACTCTATCTCCTGGTGAGTCAACGAAAATTCTTTCTACAGGCAAATCTTCAGTTCAGGAAAACCACAACAGCATAAAAATGCTTTTTACCTTCTGGGAAGTTTGTGGTCTCTTTTGAGTTTACAGTTATGCAAGTGCTGATGATGTAAATGATCTCCTCACTACCTCTCTGAAGACAAGATAATACTCTTATGGTGTTTATGTACATTGTTATTTTTACTCTAATTGCTTTGGAGGCTTAGTCTACAACATGAGAACTGGTGAAGCTAAATGAAAATAATGCTGGCATGAAAAAGGAGTATCAGAGATCACTTCACAAAGTTTTTAAACAGTTTCATGCTCAAGTTAAGTAGACTGACTTTTGAAGCTTTCTGACAAAGAAACAGCAGCTCTGCAGCAGATCGGAGGCAACTGTCCCTGCCTCTCTAAACCCAGGACAACAGGGCTTGAGCCATCCTCTCTTCTAGACAGTAACCCAAATACAGAAAGCACATGAAAATTCACGTCTGAATTGAAACACAGAGAAATGGCACTCTGCAGAACCGTGCTGTCAAATGAATTCTCCCCACCCTGCAAGTCTTAGGACTGATTAGGAAAATGAGTATTAAAACTGAAAGAACAGTATTCATACTAACTTTCTTAAGATCCAATTCAAACTCAGTTTTACTGAAGAAAAAAGCAGACTAGGTTGCCTATCTCTCTCAAAAGAACTCAGCTTGATTTTGCAAATGCAAAACAACTACTGGACTTGAAGCCAGGTAAAAAAAAAAACCAGGCTTGGTTTTTTTGCTCTTTTTCCTGTTGGTTTTTTAACAGACAGATAGCCAATGCTTTTGTCATCCAGATGTTGAGCATTGGCATTATCACCCCTTGTACAGATTCCCCATCCAAGACACTTGCGGCTGCTCTGTGACATGGCGGGGAATCCCAGGGCACTGAGTCCTGATCTTGCATCGCGGTGCAGGACTGGCAGTGCCACTGGAGCAGAGCGGAATGAACACTGCTGGTGGCGATGCACAAAGGGAATATAATCAAGCTCACTCCACTTACCTGTGGTTCTGCAAGACTAACAAGAGTGTAAGCTGTATTTTTGTCCATAAAGGGAGCACATACAATGCAGAATCAACACAGGAAAGAAATCAGTTGGACAGGACCTTTTTTGTTGCTGTTGTTTTTATGGTGACTCCTTTGGAGAACCAAAAGAGAGAGAAAAGCATAGAAAACACCAGGGAAATACCTTCTCAAAAGATAAACATTTCTTTTTGTCTTTAAGAAAAAACAGTAAAACCTCATTTCTGAGGAACTGGGGTTGTTTAGCCTGGAGAAAAGGAGGCTGAGGGGAGACCTCACCTGTAGTGAGGTGGGGGTCGGTCTCTTCTCCCAAGTAACAAGTCATTCCTCTCATCAGAGGAAATGGCCTCAAGTTGCACCAGGGGAGATTTACATTGGATATTAGGAAAAATTTCTTCATGGAAAGGGTTATCAAGCATTGAACAGGCTGCCCAGGGAAGTGGTGGAGTGACCATCCCTGGAGGTTTTTAAAAGACATGTAGATACAGCATTTAGGGACACGGTTTAGTGGTGGACTTGGCAGTGCTGTGTTAATGGTTGGACTTGATGATCCTAAAGGTCTTTTCCAATCTAAATGACTCCATGACTCTCAAATTCTGTACTGGTAAAAGGCACGATTTATCAAGATAGGGTCTGCCCTTCTGATGCCTTTACTTCTAATCTGCAAGCTCCTGAATTTGCCACCAGTCAGATGTAATTTATTTTTTGCTCTAATACTGAAAATCTTTGCTGAGTCTGTATACTAGGCTGCTGGAGCTACAGGAATATTTGAAGGGAAGAACTTGTGTAGCAGCTAAGTAATAATCTACATTGCTGAATTAAGCATAATATAGGTGAGGCTGCCAATATCTGATGCTCCATGGGAAAGTGAGTATCACTGCAATGCTCAGTTGCACAATGCTGCTCTCCAGCTGGGTCTCAGTTCATGCATCCATTACTTAGGGACTAAGCTGACTGAATACCAGATTCATATATGGTATTCATGCAAGACACATAAACAATATTATCATATCTTATCAGTATTTTATCAGATTAATAATATCTACAGTTTAAATCCATCCAATTCTTCAGCAAGGAACTAGAGTTTAATTACAAAGTGCGAAGAAAAAAAAAATTCTTTCTCTACTTTTCATTTCATTGAAGTCTGGGAATTGCAAGACTTTCACAGAAAACCAGTTTCTTGAATACTGCCAGCTCAGCAGGTAAAGAGCTTTACGTCCATGCAAGTTGTGCTTTCATCATATTAAAATATGTAAACAGTATTGACATTGTATTTCCTTTGGATGAATGTCATGAAAGCAATAATTCCTAAGAAAAAACAGTTACAAAAATTATTTTGTAAAGATGATCGCTACACCGATAATTGCATATCATCACTTTCCCCAATCATTACGGCTCATCTCACTAGCTTATTAAGGAGTAGGGAAAATGCACAAAGAACGGTATAGTAGGCCCAGACAGACACAGCTCCCCATCCTGCTCCCTCTACAGATACATTTCAGTGTATTAAAATCTGGTTCTAACATCAGTTCTTTCGTCTTGGAGCACATACTCTGTAGACTGAGCTGTGCCATTTTTGCCATGTGATTTCCGCAAAATAAATCACAGTAAATGTCAAGCAGATGTAGGGCACCAAACTATTCTTAACTTGCACGAGCAAAAATTCTACTGGATTTAAGGAGCAATGTCTTTGGTTCATCATTGCTGGGTTTGCTCCATCATGTTTACAAGCACTGTCTTGATACATTTGATCTAGAAGACTTTCACTAAGAGTAAACATCTTCTACATCCTTTTTGAAAAAAATTATACTAAACACAGAAATAGTCTAAAATATTTCACCCTTTTTATGTAGTAACATATAAAATGCATTTGAAAATGCATAGGAATAAGGAACAGTCTCCAAAGGACAGACTGGAGTCCAAGTCCAGAATTCAGGCTAGACCAGGACATTACCAAATATGAAAAGGTCAGAATTCCTTCAACACCAAGTGAGAAACCATGTGCATCGAAGCTGGCTTTCCAGCAGCTTATAAACATGTGTGTATGTGTATTAAAGCTGTGTATAAGCAGTGAATCAAGAGGAACTTCATACTTTTAGAGAGGCTAGTGTCTTTTTCAAACATGATTTTATAATTCACTATGGATTGGAATTTTTTAAAGAACAATTTAATGCATTAAAAAATAAACCATTCCTTTTCCCCCTAGGCAGGATCAGCAGTAAGAAACCAATTTGTGCACATCATCTTTGAAGCATGATGCTCAAGAAATAACATTCCCAATAAGACCTTACCGGTGTCAACAAGAACAAAAGAATGACTTTTAGATGTCTTAAGAACAGATGCTTTCCTGACCCGCCATTCACCTGCACCCTATTTAACACAGTGCATTTCTCCAATGTGTCAAAATCATTTTGAAGTCTAATTCAGTCCTCCACAGCATCTGTAGTCCTTCTCAGTATCATATGCCCACAATATTCCTACTATATAACGTATTTGACATTAATCTAGAAAAACTATTAGAAATCATGAATATGTTTCAAAACATCAACACATTAATATTGCACTGGAGGAGGCCGAAGCTGCAAATATCAGAAAAAGAATCACCACTTCACCCTGAATTCAGTATTTCATACTTCTTTGCAATGAAGGCCAAGACACAACATATTTAAAATCCAAAATATCAGAATTATTTGTATCAAGTTTTGCAGAATCTTTATTTGGAACTTTAAATTGCTTAGATAAAATATAATAATGAAATGTAAGAGCTCTACTCTTAATTAAAAAAACTGAAAGTGACAAAGAAACAAGTCAGTTAACACTAAGTCTATAAAAGAAACATTCAATAGACCTACATAAAAAACTCCAAAGAACAAAAATCACATAAACAGTGGGATCCAATTACAAAATCAATATAGTTTTATTCAGTGTTTCCTGTTTTTCATTGATGAAAATACTCAAAAGAAAAACTTTATTGATCGGTAATAAGGTTAGCATGTCTAACACTGAAATTCAGATCATTTTGTAATTCTCTCTTCCTTTAGCTTCTCAAATATTACTTTCCAGGTCTCGGAGGAAACATGACATCTCCTATAAACACAAATACCTTAGAAGTAAAAACTCCCAGTCCCGATATCAAAAGCGTATTACCTCATTGCATTTACTTATTCGTCTCGCCACAATAAGCTGAATCATTCCCCGTTTGTTTCCTTCAGTGGACATGGACCTCCTTAAGGTTTCCATAGCATCTTGATTTGTTTTGCCCAATAATGATTCTCCATTTACCGCTATTAGTTGATCGTTCACTCGAAGCCTGCCATCCTGGAAAAGGAAAGATTATAGCTAGTCACATAAAACGTGCACAAAAGCAGCTTAGTCTGCTGGAGAGAAGAAAAAAAAAAAAAAAAAGAAAAATAATCAAACAACTATGCTTAGCCCTAGTAGTTTATGTCCAAATGAACACTGCTTTAATAGCTTCCATTGCAGCCATTGTAGGAAATACCTGTTCCAATTAGATTTGCACTGCAAACTATTATCACAACCTGTTTGCACAAAAAGCATACTAATTGATCTGTACCATAGACGGCTCGTATCCTTCCCAAGACTCTGTAAGGGCTGTTTAAATCCTGGGATGCACAAACATGTGAATCTGAGTAGAAATCTGAATGTTATCTCTAATGGTGTAATAGGAAAAAGCTAGTTACAGAGCAATCTTTCTTCTTGAATCTGCGGTTATTTTCAAAACAGCCTTATTATGGAAAACCGAGGAAGACCAAAGTACACAGGTGTTCCCTCTTACCTTGGATGCTGCTCCACCGTTAATAATGGACTTGACGAAGATTCCTAAATCGGCATGGTTTTCTTTTGACCGGTTACCTTTGACGCTCACGCCAAGTCCAGCTGATCCAGAGTCATTCAGTGGAACTTCAAATGTCAGGAATTCCCTGGTGCCATCAGGTGTGAGCACAAGCTCCTCCTCTTCTGCTTTCTGTTGGGAAGATTAGCATGGGATTATAGAAGAGCATTTCTCCTTGGGAATTCTCTTCCCTCTACAGCTATTAGCATTAAACTCCCCCTGCTTTTAACTACAATGCCACAATATTTTCCACAGTAATTGTTTGAAGAAACATGCACAAATAGCATATTTTCAATCACCCCCAGCTGACGCCTAGATTCAGAAATATGTTACATTTGTGTCTAAGTGCTTCTCTGTCTAGGAAAATAACTGAATCGCGTGTCATTACTGCACGTGCCATTAATACCATCTCACATGTAAGCTGCTATTTCATTAGCCAAAAGAAAGCTGTATCAGAAATATTGTCTTATGTGCAAACCTACAGAATTTTTAAAATATCATCATCATCAACGGTACCTTTGCAGTCATGGGGAGAAACCAAGTGCAAGAAAATTAAATTCAAAAATTATTCATTCACCTCATTTCGTTTAAAACTAACTGCGTTAGGAAAAACAGAAAATGAACACAGCTGAGATCTGCAACAGCACATCTCTCTGCTATTGCCAGGCTTAACATCAAAACCAGCTCTGCGTGCCAATTTTCCTGTCTTTCCCAGCTCTGCCCTTCACCTCTGTCCTCTTACCCACATCTTTGGTTCTTCGCTGCCCTCCACACCCAGTTTTAGCCTGACCGGGAAAATCCCAGGTTTTGAACACCTGGAATTACAGCCCCAGGCCTGCCAGGGTCCCCAGCAAGGAGCTGCTCAGCAACACCTTTCCATGCACCCAAAAGCCGCCCAAGTGCAGGTGACTGGCCTCTCGCTTCGCCTCCCGCCGAGCTCAGGGTGGCGGCGGGCTGGGAGCAGGGCGGGGGGGGTGGGGGGTGGGCAGGCTGTGGTGTCTGTCCTCACAGAGCGGTGGCACTTTTGGGGGCAGCAGGCATGGGCACAGCACCCAGGAAAGAAAAGGGTCAGGCCCTAAGAAGCCGCGCTCATGCACAAGAGGCTGCTGCCAAAAGCAGGAATGGGAGGGATGGGCGGTTCGCCAGTGTCCCTTGCGGCAGACACTGTCCGCTTTCCTCTGACCATCTTTCAGTTATAACAAAGCAGTTATAACCACTTTTGGTTATAGCTTCATCAATTAAAGAAAAACGTCATGCCCTTAAAGGCAATTCTCTGCCATGGTCCCATTGTCTGGCCTCCAGAAAGATGCTCGTGAGCCCAACTGTGCTGGTTTTTTTCTCACCTACATGAAGAGTAAGAGAACGTCCATCAGAAGGTGCACGCTAACGTCCAACAGTCGGCAGTTCTTCTCTGGAAGAATTAATCTGGCCAATTTTTTCAAAATCTTAGACAAGACATCACCTCCCTTACTGACAATGATTTTATACTGATGTTTCCCACATCACACTCATCTATTTCCAAAGCTTGCTCCTATTTTTCCCCTACTCCCAGATGCTTGGAGCAGGACAAGACACATGAGAAGTTAACGCGCGCCTGCTGAGCCTTCCCTCTTTCTTAAGACCTGAGGAAATGGAAAGCTGACAGGCTTTTCTGAAATTCAAACACACACTATGGCAAAGATGGATGTGAAAGCCATGTGGAGTACAGCAGACTGAGATGATCAATTTGGGCACAAGCATGCTACTTGTGTCACCAATGACCTAGAAATGCAATGTGAAAATGTCACATGGGAAGGCAGTCAGACTGCTGAGAGAACCAGAACTGCCAAGGGATTCAAAACAAGAGCTCTATCTTCTCCCACTTGGTTAAAAGCACGAACCTTAATGTGTTCACCATCCCCTTCCCTTGCACTAGATACTTCTTGCTCATCTCTAACCATCTTCTGTTTATAACAAAGCATAACGCTTCATTCATTAAATAAAAAAAAAAATAACACCTGCTATCCAAGTGCCACAGCTAGGCTGGCTTGCTTTGGAATCCCATTATCCAAATACATCTCTTGGCCACGCAAAACAGCATGATCTGTGCTAGCTGTCAGGAATGAAAAAGTACACTGTATCCATGGAAAAATACTGGATCTAAAAAATATTTCCCAACTTTGGGGAAAATTACAACTCCATTTTTCCTGCTTGGGTCACAGAAGCATTAGTTACAGCATACGTTTGAATGCATCTTTTGTCAGGTGGCTGCAGAATAAAACAATCTGAGATGCACATTACTTTTTAGTTTCTGTGACACCGATCACTTTCATATTCCTGAATAAACAGTAGGTGAAATAGAAGCTTGTGAGCCAAAAGGGAGATAAAGCCAAGGCAGGATGTAAAGGTAATCCAAGGAATTTTTCTTTACTACTGTTATCATAAATTTACAGTCAATTCCGCCCCCCCCCCCTTAATATTTTCTAATCTTCTAAAAAATCTGCCAGAACTTCAGCCACAGCAATCTCCCTTCCAGGACAGAGAACTAAACTGCTTCCCTGCACAGCCTGTCCCCGTCGGGTGCACTTCTATATGCCAAAGGGTCAATTGGAGAGAGCGTCTCAGTAAGCATTCCCAAGGACGTGGTTAATGGCCTCTACGCTGCTTCTCTTCAGTGAGACCAAAGAGCTGCATTATCAGCTCCGCACTATTTTTAATGTCAGGCTTCTGCTTGCTTGTTTTCTACAGTCTTGAATAAGGAAGTAAGTTAGTATCAGGCTACAGCTACCTGAGTATGCAGGTGAGACTTAAGGCCTAAACCTGGAGCAAACTACTCCTTGGCAGCTGCACATGAGTTAGCAGATCGTGTTCATGAGGAAAAAAAAAAAAAGAGAAACAGAAGCCTCAGCACTGGAACAGAACTATCAAAGCCATGAGAAAACTGCTCGAGTCATCCAAAGGAAAAAAAAATACCATTACTGGGCTAAGGCTAAATTGCTTTCAGCACCTCATTGAGTATCCACAGCTTTTTTCAACTAAGCCAGCTTGTTTTACCACCATACCTGTGTCTGCAGTTTTAGGGACTTGAGAAGCCTTTTGCCCTATAGAATCTGTGTGTCACCTGTCAGCACCATATGCTTGAATGTAGATTTTAAAAAGAGAAAGCAATAGAGAGAACAAATATTTCTTTTTGATATCCCACGATTTTTTCTAAGCATACTTAGGAGAAAAATGTGGCTTTCAAGAATAACTGAACCATTAAGATTTAAGGACTATGGATATGAAAGTACCAACACTTTGTGCCACACCATGGTACCAAAGAAGGTCTTACTAGGTATGATATACTGAATACAACTTCATACATACAAACCTTGGATCAGAACTATATAGTGATCAGGAACCTCCAAGCATGTCATAAAGGAGCCATTCTCAGAGAAATAAGGAGGAACATTTTAGCCTGATACCATACTATTTTGAACCAAAGTTGTAAAAACAAAACCAACCAACCAAACAAACCAACAAAACCTCAGACTGGCAGAATCCTTTGTTCCTCAAAGCCCTTTAGAGTACAGAAACATTACACGCACAGCAAGTCTCCACAATCAATTAAATATCAGCTATTATAAAAAAGTAAAATTTGCGCTGAAATTTTGTTGAACATTAGGTATCTAAATGTAACAAACCACGGAAATTCCCTAATATATCCAATGAGGTAGCATAAAAATGCACAAAAATCTAAAATGCAGCATTTAAAAATTTAAACTGAGAACACAATCACTTCCTAATTGCAATAACTTCCATTTGATCTTGATACACTCTAAATTAACAGCTTCACTATGTCAATCAAACACCTCAACAGTATTTTCATGATTAGTTGATCTGTGGAAGAAATTTATTCCTGCATATACTTTGACAGGCCAGCAGTAAACACACAAGCAAAATTATGTACTGTGAACCCTGAACAACAGAATTCAACTCCCTTAAGATTTTTCACACACTATGTCCAAAACAATTAACAGCAGAACAATATTCCGTTCAGACAGAGTCTGCTGAGGAAAAGGTCATCTGAAATGACTTCGGCTGGATGAATGAAGCTGCTCAAGTATGTAATTTGTAATAAAAATTCGATTGGTGATAAAATATGTAGGTGACTTTTTTTTTGCTTCAAATTCATACTTAGCATCAATATATGCTAAATGACATTTGAGATAAGTTTTTAACTTTTTAAATACATTATAAATATATTGTAAATTTAAAGATAAACTTCCCAACTAGAGCAAACTTATGGCAGTGCTTCAATATATACAGAGATTTTTTAAAAGCCGTTAAGATAAACAAGGGGGAAATTATTTTTCTCTTCTGCATAAATTTGGTTTCTGATCTCATCATCCAACTTGATCTAATTTTATAAACATTAAAATGGACCTTGGCACTAAGACTGCAATAAGTTTATCTCATCATATTAGTTACAGCATCTCTTCTTTACCCTTTTATGTTTTAAATACTATGAAGAAATTTCTTGCTTGGGACTTCCTCCCTTTATAAAATCTCATCAGGGTTCAGCTGGTGAGTAAGCAGCATGAGATGGACGAAAAAAGAGACCTAACAGCAAAGAAAAACCTCCTCCCACCTAACAGGGAAAGCAATTTTCAATCAAGCTGGGACACGTTTCCGTAGTGGTTCGCTGCAGCTACAAATCCAGCTGCATTCTCTCCAGCGAAGTTTATCCTCTTGCAAGCTTAAACACGCTGTCTTCTCAGCAGCTATTAAGTCACTGAAACTTGTCTGCAAGTTACTTTGTGATTATGTATAGAGAAAAGAAATAAGTTAATCATGGGACTCTCAGCAAAAATCCAGTGCACTCCTGTTTCCTTTCATAGAAGCAATTGATGAAGCTCTGCATCCCCATTCTTAAAGGGTGAACTATATTTCCAGGTTATATATATGAAAACACGTACATGAAAATGTTTACAGGGCTCTTGTATACACACATATATGCATGTACATATACAAACACACCCTTATATATACCACAATGGTGAAATTCATGTGACAAATTATGTAACTGTAGCACAAAACCTACCTAACACCTCCAATGACCCCATCTACACTATTCACTTTACCTGCCCCCAAATCCTGTTGTGTCCAGCCTTCCAACATCACAGCCCTAATCCTGTTAGCCTCTGTTTTATTATTATTTTGTTAACCTATCAACCTTTCGCCTCACAAATGTGTCTTCTTTCTTTTGAATTCATCCAGACGGAAAACCTCACGTTCTTGAAAGATGAGTTTGAAGTCCCATGGATGTAAGAGCTCACCAGGTCTAGGAAGTGCAGGCTGTAAAAGTAAAAGGACTGGAAACTGCAAAATCCCGTGTGTAGTCATTTGGTTCCAATAATGAGGAATTCCAGCCTAACATCACAGCCTTTTCCAGGATATTTTCAATCCTTAGAAGATTTTAATGCAGCATTCACTATTTCCTTCTTTCTCACAAGGTACCTGCGATACTAAGAAATCGTAACTCCTACACATTGGGAAACCAATAAAATTTGTCTCAGTATTATTATGACAAGATGGAATTCTTATTTTAAAACACACACAATATAGGCAAGAGAGAGGAGATTTCACTTAGCTATTGTGCAAAGACATTCTTGACATCAGAGATGAGTCAAATTGTTTTGTCCTTCAAGTTAGGTGGGTGACGTAGCTGTCATATCAGGCCATCTTCTAAACTCAGATACACCAAAAGATGATGACTCACTTTCATCATATGCCATCACATACACAAATGTAGAACATGTAAATCAAACAGCTCTAAGGAAACAAAACAGCTTCCTTGGTCAACAACTGTTTCACGGGGGATAAGGTTTAGTTCTTATAAAACTGTAGATGTATTACTGCTGGAGGTACTAAAAACAGAGCAATGTAGGTGGCCTGTAACACACCTCTCTAACTTCAGTTGACGCCTCTCCTCAGGAGGAATAACTGAGAGCTGAGGCATCCTGCCGTGGATAGGCATTAAAGATAAATATAACTACAGCAGCTCAATCAGATTTAAAACTGGACCTCCGGCAGAGAAATGCCTGCCTACCAATCCAGCAGCGACACGCACACTCCAGCCCAGTTTCCTCCTGAAATACAAGGCCTTTTATCTTTTTTTTTTTTTAAAAATCAAACAATCATGTTGCATTACAGGTTATGAGGGCCTGAAGTGTCTGCTTACCTAATTATAAAATGATACAGGGTTTAAGCCAACTAAACAACTAAAATTCTTATGCTTGCTTTCTTTTTCTAACTCTCCCTAGGTTAAGTATTTTAATCTCCCATATGTTACATACACACTAATGAATCTTATTTGCATGTATGCACCGAGACTCATTATTCATATTAGCTAAGTTAATATGTCACATCTGGCAAAGACTGCACTCTTGTTCAAATCAAACAGCAGCTGCTAAATATCAAAACCTACATCTGAATTCTGAGATTTTATGGGAAATGTGGTCTGCTTTAATTTTAATCCCATCAAGGAAAAGTTTTTTGCATATTATATGTGGATTAACTTTGGTACTTATTAATACACAGAAATGCTAGCTCACAAAAATACTGCAAAACAGGCCTGCTACATTTCCAGTTATGTCCACTTTAAGGATTTAATTTAATATCAAAAAACTTGTTCCACATTCAAAAATGTCTTCAGTTTAATGCTTTTCATGGATTAAAAAAATGGTTTAGGAAAAAACTAAATGTTTTCCAAAGCACAAAAATTCTAACATGTGATTTTCATTTAGTATTAAAATCAAAGTTTTACAAAAGCCCATGTTTAAGTACATCCACGTGTTTGTTATTTATCTCCATAAGGCGGCCATTGCTTGCCTATGCTAACATTATTCTCCCTAATGCTAACAATTCTGATTTGGGCTGTCGTAGAAACTCGTTTAAGCAGTTGAGATTCTATGTTTCAAATCAACCGTTCAGACTGCTAAAAATATTTTGTTGATTATGCATCTCAGAATTTCACACAGGGACAAGTCTGTTGCTGTTACCATAATGGCTGTACTTTATTCAGACCAACATACCCTGTTCCAAACTGTTGTTCCTACTCAGACTTTGTGCTCCTACTGTATGTTCTGAAACAAATACACAATTGTAATGCTAACCCCATTCCTTTACAAGATGCTTATCCTAGAGAAGTGAAAACCAAGGGATTAGATACACAGCAGGTGTCTGCTCTGCCAAAGAAGCCTATAAAGCTACAGCTCTCTGCACTATCCCTTGTTCAAGAAAAAGTTCAATGCGCAACACACTAATAACACAGCTCCCTAAAAATCTTTATACTTCTCTCACTGGCCTATTGGATGTACAAGACCTGAAAGACTAAGAAACTGATAGAGAGTGTCTGGGAAAGCCAGACAGAAAAACAAAGTTGAAAGGGAAATAATGCCTTTGTAGAAGTCCATGGCAAGAAACACGTTCCACATGAGGCAATGGGGGCCACGGGGCACTGGGACTGACCTGTCTCTTACTCCTACTTCTGCTGCAGACTTTCAGGCAACAGTGGCAAACCACTTTGTCTCACTATTTTCCCTGGATTTAATAGCAAGGAAGAATCAACACCAAGAGTCTAAAGCCAACAGTGCAGTAAAACAAGCTTTCTGCACAACCAACAAGTTTTCAGAGGTTTAAAGAGGAATTTTAAGCGACAATGTGAACTTTGCACTCACTCGAATTAGGACAAGTCCTTGAAAGAACCTGAGGACCCTACTGCCTGTGCTAGCAGATGGCCAACTAAAGGACCTGGCGGCCCCTTGCCATCTCACACCCTGTATCCATTGTTTGAATTGTAAATGCCTTACACAGTCAACTCTTATTATCCAAAATAACATAAGGTCACTACGCAGGAGATAGTATAATAATGGTGAATAATGATGTGCACACCAGTGTGGCTTTGGGACGAGTCTGCAACGGTGGCACTGAGGCAACCCTGTTACAAAACCTCAGTGGAGGGACATGCACATTGCCTTCCATGAAACTGGCAACTGGCCAGCAAGCGTTATCAACGCAAGCTTTGAGAAAACAGCTAAAGCTGCCCCGCGGTGCTACACGGAGCCAGTGTGGGTGTGCCACACCGCAGCCCAGCTAAATCGCCTGCAGATGAGGGAGTCAAAACTATGAGCCTGAGGGTCAGTCCCAAGCACAGTGCTACGCAGAAGTTTGTGTGGGTTATCGCTGAACGTTCCAGGAAATTCAGACTACTCAAAGAGTATTCATAAACACAGTCACTCAACTGTTGTATTAATTATTCACTAGGAATTAATGTCTCAGCTTGCTCATTAACTCCCCAGAACATGCTATTCAATACTCGAGTACCTCCTATTGTAAAACAATAAACAGAACAGTATCCTGCAGATCACACATTCACTACCTCTTTCTTTCATATGGCCAGTGATCTGTTTCTTATGTCATAACTTTATTAAAAATATAATCTGAAACTACTCAAAATAGCACTAAAAAAGGTTTTTAAAACACTGTAATCACCCTTATGCCTCACACCATTAGAAGATAAAAAGATAAGAAGAATCAGCACCAGTTATTTGCCGTATTCCTAAACACCATGGAGGAAATAACAGCATCAGCTTGATCATCAGTCAAACCTCTCCTCTTTTGATAAAATCATTCTTTATCTAATGATACCAGCACTGCTGGTGGTGTAGGCTGATATTAGTCAATGTATGATCTTGGCTCAGTTTTTAGACATTTGGATCACCTATTACAGCAATGGAAATTCATGAAGCTCTAAACTGTTCTCCAAAGAAGGTTCTGTGTGAAGGAAGAGTTGCACAACTGAATGATACAAAGCTGCTATAAAAACTGAAGTTCTATTAAGTGCTAAATATGAAGTGATGGGAACATAACTTACAGCATTTCAAAAATAGCTATGGATACATACGCAGTGACTAGGTATCTTGAAGTAATACAAACAGCTTTTCACCAAAAGTTAAAAACAAACACACACACACTCAGAACAGCACCATCTTAAAGCTCAACACTGATAGTGCTTTGTTCCCCAAGATTAAGCTCCAAGAATTTTTCCATCCATTAATCAATATGAATTATGTCTTTCCAGGCATTTGCTAGTATCTCTCTCATATTCGTAACACAAAAAGTTGCAAATTACAAGTGTACAAAAGTAATTACGTATTAGTTCTTACAAAAAGCCTCTGACCATGGTGGCATCATTCCCTCCCTATAGGTGATGAATTCTTGCATAAAAAGCTAGCTAATTTACTCAGGATCACACAGAAAAGTCTATGGCAAGAACAGTGATTGAACCCAAAAATGCTTATAGGTTTAGCCATGACGTTATCCTTGGATTCTGAAAAAACACGGTGATCAAAGTTAAATTTAGGTAACAGGAGTATCAGATGTTCAAGTTCAGGTGAAAATAAAAAGCAATCCCATTTGCAATTTCTATCAGGGCTGCCAAACATTTATATATTGTTCCAACACACCAACCGTTCTTGTTATGTCACTGTTACGAATCCTGCACTTGCTAAAATTCGTAACGTGCTGCTCACTTACAGCAATTTGACAGAAAAACAAATGAGAACAGAAAACTGAAGCTTTCCTATGCTGCTGAGTGCAACAATCATGAAAAGAAATCCTGAATCCTAACTTTGAATCTCTTTTTACCAATAGACAATTACCAACAGAACAGAAAATACTTACTTATATGATAATTATTATTTTTCTAGCATTATGCTTACATGAAAGTTAACTTGCTGGTTCTGAATTCGGAAAACAGTGAATGACAATTGTAAAAGCAAAATATTACTGAAACACACTATTGACTTTCAAAGAGTATGAGGAAAAATTAATTGGCAGATGTTTTACATAGCATAATTAACAGTTCATTTCAATGCTCTGTAACAAGATTAAGATAATTATCCTTAGAAACAGAAATGTAATAATGATAAATTACTAGTTTTCATATTATGGTCAATCTCCTACAGTCTGAATAATCATCGTGTTTAGAAATAGGTGCATCTGTTCCATGTTGTCATCAGCTATACAAATGGCACAAAGTCGTGGCTGGGTGAAACAATCTTTCAACCAAGATACAGGAGATTTCCTTGCTTCAGGAGTAAACGGAGCGCCTGTTCCGTTCATCAGCAAACCAGAAGGTAAAAACAGCAGTACTGTTTTCACCAGGGTACAGTTACTGCATAGAAGCTGAAGTTGCATTACTAATTTGCATTTCTTATGGATAACTGGAGAGCAAAGTTTAAATTCTATGAGCTTAGCAAGTTGCAAAAACTCCTCATATAGAAGTTCAAGAATGAGAATATTAGAGTCTGTATTTTGTGACGGTGTGCAAAATATGAAGTCATATGCTTTCCTATATGGGTAGTAAGAAATAACTTTCTCAAGGATTTCAGGTCACAAATAAATTAAGAAAAAACTAATTTTCAAGTTTTCCTTCTACTGCATCTATGAAGATTAACTACTGCACCCAAGTGCCACAATATTACTGTAAACCATTTCAAAGTAACAATTACATGAGTGTAACCCCTGAGTGTGAATAATGCGTTGATAAATTAGGCTTTTTATTTTGGCGTCTACATAAAAATTTTAGTTCAGGCCTTCATTTTTCAAGTTTTTTTTCCTTTTTTGATTTCAAAGGCGCATTTTTCTCCTATTTCCCCACAAAGACATCACAACAAAAAAAACCTCACATCATTTTGCCTTTAAATTAAAAACAGACTTGTATTTCACCTCTCTCATTTCTATAGCTTCCCTGCTTTCATCATGCTTTGTTTTGTTTTGTTTGTTTTTTTTTTTTGCTTTGCCTTCTACTATCAAGTCCTTGACACTTGGAGACTAAAATCTCACAACTAACAGCACAAAGATCAGAGCAGGCACAGAAACAGAAATTGCAAGATTAGAAATCTCAAAGACCTGAAAAGTAGAGAGAGGAGGAATAAATAGGGACTAAGGCAGAACCAAGGAGAATAAAGGAAAGCAATGAAAAATACTTTCAAAAAGAATAAAAAAAGTATGTGACCATTATTAACGTGCAGCTAAGGAAAATTAGTTCTGTACATCTGGAGTATCACACTTACCCAAAGCAAAGTAGACTGGAAGAAGGGAGGTAAGTACAAAAGCACTGTGCATTATAAATACCCACTGACATCTTTCACATTTAGTCCATCTTTTATTCCTACCCAGGAGTAGGCAAATTTAAAGAGACCTATTGTTCCTACTATCAATCACTGTTGCTCTGAGCCTTCAAATAAGTAACAAAAAAATCCCACCCCATAATGAATGAAAACCCCAAGACATTATGCAAAAAAACATTTTTGTATTGACCAGCTTTCTATGTTCATTCCCTCACTAACCAAGTATGTCTCCACATGTTTCCCAATTCACTTCTTTATTTCCAAGGCTTGCTAGGGCTTTCTGAGCGGTTTCTCAGAAATCTCTAGCTACTCATATGCTCCCTGTCCCTTTTGCATAATCCCCAGGTTAACAAGCAATTTTTAGCTCACATCTATGGAGAACAAATGAGAGATACTTGTTTTCTTTTGGTCTTTCCTTAGATGAAGTCAGGGTGTTGGGCCCAAAAACAGCAAAGAAAGGATTTCACCATGGAATTTGCACAAAACATTAACTTTGCAACAGATAACCAACTGATACATATAAACACCTTGTAGGCAATCTGCTTAATCTTAATGAGGTTTGAGGGCAGAATTTCAACTCCTAAAACCAGGACACTTTCACAAGGCTGCACCCACAAATTATTCTCAATTGTATTCAATTTCAGCCAGAAATACTGTCCTGGGCTTTGATCTTTGATCTCACATATCAGCAGTACGTGGTAAGAAACTATGAAGATAAAAACATACATACTCTAGCGAGATGTACTAAACAGATACCGTGAGGCATGTCTGAAACAATGATACACCCACGATTTTGCAGAGACCTTATGTAGATGACTTTCAGACTAGAAGGACATAAAAAGCCAGAGGGATAAAAGTGAATATTGCTACATTCAACTCAAACACCGATTTTAGCAGTTACATTCCATTGGCCTAATATATTAATAGTATCAACCAGCGTACCCTTGCCTATCTCACTAAGATGGCTCTTACATCTCTCTACCTCTTCTTGACTTTCTTTTTATCCCAGATGCCATCTCACCATTGCTGGTAAGGCATTCTAAATCATCTAGACAAGCTTTTTCTGTTTTTCAGCAGCCTAACTAATTTCAAATCCCAGCACGAATCTTCTTAATTTCTCCATAATCTAATTTACTATTTAATTTTGAAATAGGTACCTAATTGAATGGAGCTTCCTGAAGTATGTTTTTAGCTAAGATACAGTATACCTTTAAGGTAATATATTATTGTTATATACTCTGTTAATATTTCATAAAATAAACCTTTTATTTTAGAAAAACTTTTTACATATATTAGTATAATGTCTATTAAGACTCATCTTCTTCCAGTGACTAAAATGACATATATAAACAGTATACAACCTCAATATACAGCCTCTCTGACACATCACATACAAACCTGTTACAGCCTGCAAAGGGTTAAACTTGATACTACTTCCCTATAGTTTCTTAAAAATAACTAACAAACAGTGGTTTGCTATGAGGATACAATTGAGACTGAAATCCAAACTAATTTCTGTGTTTGTATCTCAGGTTTCTGTCATATAATCACGATTTAAACAATTACTTTCAACAAGTAAGCCAAGCTAACAGTCTACTCTTATCCTTCCAACTTTAGGCCTTTGGCTGTGTATAAAAGATGTAATTTCAAATAGCACTTGAACATACATAATAACTGAATTGTATATAATATTCAAACAGTATTTGAAATTACATTTAAAAATGCATTTAAAATGTAAAGCTAGAGAGAGCCATCTACAGTATATAAGGTGAAAGGAGGATCTGTGAAACTTTGATGGAAAAGTGCCATATCAATTTAGAAACATTTGGGAGTCTTCCAGTATGGAAAAGACAAAGCTCTTACCGTTTCCTTTGGAATTTGTGACTGGCTTTGTTCTGCACTCTAAAGGAAGTAAAAAAAATAAATAAGAACACGACTACATACGACATACACTATCTATCAGCAGGGGGATAAACAAAGAGCTCTAATTCTGATGTGATGGGCTAATGGATAAATGAAGGGTGCTCATCACACCCCTGATTTAAATTTGTCTAAACAAGCACTAAATGAGAGGTGAACAAAAATAACCTCCAGCAATCCTAGGCCAGTGCACCTGACTTTATCTGGCTACGAGGGAGGTGGCTATCTGGCCAAGGAAGAATCACAGCTGCTTGCACCATTTTCTGGCTGGTGGAACCGCCTCGGTCAGGGAAGTTCTCCCCTGGCCTTTCCCTTCTGCTTTGAAGTTTTCAAAGAACGACCTCAGAAGTCCAGATGAACCCTTCCAATCTTTAAACAAGGACCTATTTTTTAAAACATCCGTTCTCATTTTAACATGGATTTCCCTTTTGAGTGTGTTTGGATGAACCAGAACTACAGCACTGGGGACCCCAGGACAGAAGGGTGCTTTCAGTCCACCACAGATGGGACCCTCCTGTACCCTGCATTCCTCACCTGTGTCTCAGGGCACATAAGGCAAACATACATCACTCAAAAACCTTTCTGCATCCCGCAATCAATTCTGGAAACACTTGTAAGGAACTATTACTCTTGCAAGCCCACATCCACCCATATTAAAACCCCTCTGAGCACCCAGGAGCTACCTTGCTGCTGGCTGGATGATCACTTTTGGGCTAACCAGCGATTTCTTTCCATTCAGCTGGGCCAAAATGAAATGCTAGGGTTTACTGGACTTTTTTGCTTTGAACTGTTCTGCAGGAGATTCAAATGATTAAGCAGAAAAATGTAGTGGCAAAGTAGTAACACAAACATCCAGTTAACTTTAACCTGCAACCAGTAAGAACAAAATGATGAAGGACCCAACTACCAGGAACATGTAAAGGACCCACATGTGCCAATGGGCGTATTAACTTGTAGGGTACTGGAGACTAACTCTGCCAGCCAGCTCTGCTGATACTGAGAATCAGCTCAAAAGCTAAATAACCCAAGTCATTCTTTCAGTGGATTCACACAGCCAGTAGCAGGAGCTAAGAAAACCCTTCACAGCAAGTTATGCTTGGTTATGTCAAGTAACCACAGTATAAAAGGAGGTCTACTTAACCAGAGTGATCCTTACCCCTTTCATAAAGGAAGGGGGCAGGGAGGGAAGATTTTTAAGCGACAATCAGCCTTTCATACTGATGCGGGCAAGCCCTAATATATTACCTATCTGGCATTAGGTAACTCTGGAAACAATAATCCTTCTTCCAGATCTCGCTGGTTAGAAAAGTTAACTCTGCCAATTTTATTTTATTCCCTACTTCCACATTTTATTCACTTTTACCATTATCTGCTGCGCTGGATGATGGCTCTCCATCACAAACACCCCCTAATCTGACCACACAAGCTACAAAGATCCCATACTAACCTAAATGGGCTCAGCTTAACATTCCTGTAAGTTTTCGATACAGCTACAGATTTTCATAGGTCCCTTTCAAGACAGTAACAGCAACATGCATCAAAGACATTAAACTCCACAACACTCCTGAAAGTTTATTATCTTCATTTTACTTATAAAGAAACCCAAGGATAAGTAACTTTTCCAAAGACACTCAACAAGCCATAACCCAAAACATAAAATCTAAACACCTCTTTTATTGGGATGACTATCTGTACAAATGTTGGCAAATAAAAAATTATTTTAATACTGAGTACTCCTCAGCAAGCAACAGCAAGTCCTGCCCTTTATGAGATGGATAATATCGAATAACATGATTTTATGCACATGGTTTCTGAGACACATCTCATTCAGTTAATATTTAAAGCATACAAATGTAGAAAATATGACAGGAATAGGGGAAGGATGCAAAGACAAATTGTTCCTAAGTGGCCAAAGAAGGTTTACGTGCGAAAAAGATGAACTGACATGATTTCAGATCATTGCCCTCCCTCCTTCAATATTAATTTTTTTTTTTTTTTTTTTTTTTTTTTTAACATAAAGCTAGTAAAAGACAGTGAGAGGAGCTGGTCAAACAGAATTTTTTTTCTTTGAAGATTATTTCCTACCAGAGAAGAAAGAACAGCCTTTATGATGTGTTTGAGTTCAACACCTTCCCCAGCAATTCTGCTCCTGCTCTTTGACAGCTGTCAGCAGACCTCACCTAACATTTCTTCACGTCAAAATGCAAGCAAACAAATCCTCATGCAACAGAGGATCATCACACACATGTACTGTCAGATCCTCACAATATCATTTGTTCAACTGGAGCTACAGAAACGTACACCAATTCAGATCTGATCTCTGACCACACAGCGCAGAGCCCACCTACTACCTGACACAGCCACGACGAGATCTGGCTTCCCTATGCTGGTGTTTGCCAAAATATCTGAGAGTATCACCTGAGCAGCAGCAGGGAGGCTACTGAGGTTGAACTCCTTTAAAGGGGCTGATTTGTTGCTATTTTTAAAACTACATCAAGTATTACTATTAAATCTCTGCATAACTCATACCATATCTTTGTTTACAATTATTTAAACAAAATGTCATGTTAAATTACACATCATAACTTCCTCATTTTACTATAGAAATAATATACACAAAATTAAGACATTTTCTTACTTCTAAGTTTATTTAGAAAACTTAAAAAGCATTTTCATTCACTTTTATGTAAGATAGCAATACTGTGAAAATTACATCATAGGAACTTATAAACAGATTGCTTTCACAGTTCCAGTAATAAGGAAGGGCATAATATGATTTCAAATTGTTAATTTATCTTCATTTTATGACATCTGTCACTTCACCATCTGAAGTCATGTTCCAAGAATATTAAGGTAAAAGTGTGGTTCATTTGCAACCTTCCCTGCCACTTTGGCCTCCTAGGTTTAATTGTAGTTTTGAAAAGTAAAAAGTTAATGTTCAATGTCTTGAAATGGCCAAACAAAAATTCAGTCTATTTGCATTCAAAATAACACATACCTAATAGAAAAATGAAGCAATCTATTCATTATACTTATATTTATCACTTATATTTTTCTCTTTTCATGATAACGCAGCCAAATAAATTATTTTTAGAGCTATATATAGCTACGATAATACAAATAATAAATAACTTCAGCAGTTTATTTGAATACAGAACAAAGTAAGACTGCTACATTCACAGTCTACCTTTCATAACAGAAATTATCTTGAATAATTATCAGACAAATATCTGTATACACTATGCAAGTGGAACAGGTACAGTATGAAACATTATTTTATTTCCATTTCATGTAAATTCCTCAGAAACATTTTCTGAATTACCCTGCTAAATTAATAACTGCAGGGTTTCCATTCCACAGAGATTGCATTTATATTCAAAAAAAGGCTACTACTTCTTATATACTCTGTTTTTTGATAGAAAGGTATTTACATATGCTGTTTTGGCATAGTATTATATACTCTGAAGTATTTTAGTGAGCAGGTAGTGGGACAAATGGCAGGCTTTCAAAACATAGATTTGTCCACATGAAAGATATGAAATAATCTACTTGTCTGCATGCACCCAAATAAAGTCCATCCAATAGCTTCTTCTATAATAAACATTTTCAGACAAAATAAAACTCTTACTTGTACATTATTAACAAATATTTAATTCCAATAGCAGATCTCGAAGAGAATAAAAAACATTCATGTAAAGTGTTCTAAATAAAGCAAAATAGCTGTGGGTTTATTTTTTTTTTTTCTTATATTCAGTGTTGGCCATACATGTTTACTAGCGGGTGACAAGATCAAATCATTTGCTCATACTCATCTAAATCTCTTAGCTGCTCTCTATTTTACGCACCAGTTCCCTTGGATGGAATGTTTCTTCCTGTCGAAAAATCAGAAGGCCGACGGTCCCTCCCATCTTGGTGCTTCGCAGCAAGGACACAACTTCTTCTTGAGTTTTGCCTGTTAAATCAACTCCATTTACCTGTGACATATTAGAAATTGGTAAGACTCCAAAAAAGGAGAATCAGTAGAAATGCATACCAAAAAGACATGTGAATCATATGGGACAGTATTAAAAAAAACTCACTGAAGCAATCTGTTTATTGGCTCAGTATAGCTTCCATTTAATATAATTAAACATGCATTCTTTAGATACGAATACAAATAAGAAGGAAGACAGCTATATTTCCCTCCTCTTTAGCAGCAACTGTATACTCCAGTATACTCTAAAGCCAACTAATTCCATCTACGAATATTTTTTACAAGAATTTCTGCATAAAAATCCTTTGGCAAATTGATATGTGATCCAAAACTGGTCCTGTTTCCACATGCCTTGGAAAAGATACCTTGCACAACAAATTGTGTCAAAAGTAGAAGATAATCTCTTTTTCCCCAAATAGCTTTGGAGAAGTTTGTTGAGTTGTCCAACCCCTTGGCCTCCACATACCACTTACCAGTACAGACAGGTATGGAATACATACAGGTAAATTTCCCACTCTATGAGCTAACTTGAGCAAGGGAGAAGCGGAAGAAAGACAGGGTGTTCTCAGGCTTGCCTCCTCAGAAACATTTTGGAAATGTGAGGCCGATCAGCTAATGGTGTTAAGCAAGTGAGCATGGTGCTCAGAAGAAGTCAGCAAACCATCTTTTTCCTTCCCCTCATAAGATCACAGCTCACAAAGTTGAGATGCTGTAACTGTTGTCTTAAATGCTTCTCAGTCCCCTTCTACCCAAGACATCTGGGTTACCCTGAATTACAGTAATTACAGAGGGCTATCCTCCAGCAGCAATTCAAGCTGACTTCGCCAATTTTGCAGTAAAGTGAAGTTAGGGCTCTGCGAGGCAGTTACAGTCTCAGCTCTACCTCCAGTGTTGTTTGGCTGAGGGACGGTAATGAAGAGCTGTGGTTAGTAACATCCTGTATCACTCCAGCTAGATTTGCAGGAAGATCTCTGCTGTGCGCCTATCTAAGAGAAATTTAATTCCCTTGAGGACATCCTCCCTTCAGGAGGGAAGTGGCCTTGATTCTCTGTAGTGCTACCCTCCTCTTATATTGCCTCTTTCAGTTAATTCCCTAAACCTTTTCAGGGTATTGTCTTCCATACTTGGCGACACATTCAATAATTTCTGGTCTGTCATTCCATGCTGATTTAATGCCACTTATTGGGTAAGAATCACTTTGCTTCAACTTATTCCTAAACAGCAATGCAAGACTATGACATTATACTCACATAAGGACATGTAAACTCATGTTTACACAGCATGTCTGGGTCCAGCTCTTAAACTAGTCATGTACTGAAAATGCACAGACCTTAATCTGTTACCTAAAAACCACAAAGCCAAAAAAAAAAACAAAACCCAAAGCCAAAAAAAGGAAAAAAAAAAAAGAGGAAAACATTTTCCTATAACATAAACTACTAAGAGCCTTTGGAAGTGAACTAGTGCGTGGGCTCATGCCAAACCAGACAAACAACATGTAACACTTCATCACCTCAATTAATCGATCTCCAGCTTTTAGTCTCCCGTCTTGAATAGCTGCACCTCTTGGAAGGATGTTTTTCACATAAATTGGAGCAGAGCCACCAATTGGGACATCTCTTGACGTAATGCTAAATCCCAAGCCTTCTGTACCTGCATAAAGAATGCAGAATATTACTTGTTAAAATGCACATTTTATATTACATATTATTTTTATCCAGCAGAATGTATGTATACCTCACTGATACATCTTATATGCATTTTCATGGATTGTAAGAATTACTGCATGGCAAAAAAAAAAAAAAAAGGCATATATAGGAATGCTAAAACTGAAGCACTGAGTCTTGGCACAGGTGGCTCAGCAGGCCCTCCTTGCAACTTGCTGTTCTGACGATTTCCAAGTCATTGCCTTATTTCCAGCTTTCTATTTCAGATGAGCTGAGTGACAAGGAATCAGAACAAAGCATATCTGATATCCTATCACTGTCTTCCCCCTTGTCAATCTGGATCTTGTCAATGATCCTTTCTTTCTCTTTTGCAACTCTTTCAGCAGTGTCAGTTGGCCGACGCTGCTGGCCATGGGGCTTTGTCAGCTCACTTATGGACACCAGCAGGTGACAGACAGAACTGGAGCTCAGTGGTCTCATTTCTTCTGCTCCAAGGGACCTTGGGCTGTTCTATGTCAACAGCTCCTCTGCCCCGGAGCTTCACCCTGGCTCTTGCTGGGTTCCACCCCACCTTCTGCCACACAGGCAGGGAGCAGAGCCAGGTTGCCACTTCTGAGGTCCTGCTGTGCATCCAGGTGACTGACTACACTTGGCTATGACTGACTGAAGCAAAACAGAGACATTTAAGATGACCTGGAGAAATCCAGAGAGGGGGTTCACTCAATATGGCAAATGAGACTTGCTTATATTTCAGAGAAATTATGCCCACGACTGGTTATTGAAGTGTACCTTAGGACCTCACCAGCTCTGGGATTCACAAGCCAAGAGCACAAATGGAGCCTTTCCTACTATGCAGAAAGCTCATTTGCGATCCTATCTAATGCAATCTGTCCGGTGTTACCAAAAACCTTTGGAACTCGACCTGCCCCCTCCCCGCCCACTGCACATCAGGTCTACTCAGGACACTTAATCTAGCATGAAACCAGATAGCCATTCAGCAGAGAGCATCCCTGACAGTGTCAGCGTCTACAACTTACGTTTGAAACATCTCAGAGGTTGTCAAGGTGTACCTACAGTTCATGTTCACTAGCTAGGCACACACATACCAACCTACATTTCATCTGACTCACTAAGGCAACCTGCAGTGAGGACTCAGCAATATCACGTATGGTCCCTAAAAGCTGCACAACATACCCCTTTGTATAAAATCACAGGGACAAACAGAAGCCGAACTTTTACGCAACAGTCTTCAGCTATGAGCCCTGGGAAGCTGAACACAACCTATGTGAAAGACACACAAATATAGAACCATTTGAGTTTTGGATTCTGTTTGCACGGCAAGGTTTTGGTAGCAGTGGAGCTACAGGGGTGGCTTCTGTGAGAAGCTGCTAGAAGCTTCCCCTGTGTCTGACTGAGACAATGCCAGCCGGCTCCAAGTCAGACCCGCTGCCGGCCAAAGCCGAGCCCATCAGCAGTGGTGGTAGTGCTCGTGGGATAACAGAGTTAAGAGGGGAAAAAAAGTTGCTGTGCAACAGCAATTGCAGCCGGAGAGGAGTGAGAACATGTGAGAGAACCAACTCCGCAGACCCCCAGGTCGGTGAAGAAGGAGGGCAGGAGGTGCTCCAGGCGCCGGAGCAGAGATTCCCCTGCGGCCCGTGGGGAAGACCCCGGTGAGGCAGGCTGTG
>JAVKLA010000073.1:30023739-30107138 GCA_034782735.1 Sagittarius serpentarius
GGGGGGGGGGGGGGGGGGGGAGGTGTTTTAAGATTTGGTTTTATTTCTCATTACCCTACTCTGATTTGATTGGCAATAAATTAAGGTAATTTCCCTGAGTCGAGTCTGTTTTGCCCATGATGGTAACTCGTGAGTGAGCTCCCTGTCCTTATCTCAACCCATGAGCTTTTCATTATATTTTCTCTCCCCTGTCCAGCTGAGAAGGGTGAGTGATAAGAGTGGTTTGGTGGGCCCATGGTGTCCAGCCAAGGTCAGCCCACCACAAGGTTAAAGCCTGAATTAATTTCTGTCTTACTGTTTCCCCATGCTCATTTGCTAAGTCTACTTTTTTACTGAGCAGGTTAATATTCACATGTGAAAAGGAAGCAGGAGTCCAATATAGTCAACAGTAGCCTACATACAGATTTCCGAAATCTGCACAATTACATTTGATTAAAATTTAGTATAATACATTTATTATCAAGATTGTAATCATGTTAAGAAGTAAATTGACACAGGTCACAGGGCTGGGGGTGACATAACCTTTTCAAAAATTCATCTTGAACATATGTAAGTCCTCACATATACACAACAAGTGCATGCAGCTCGTACTGTTCAGGAAATTTGGATCAATTCCTCTAGGCTAACTAGCATAAGACAACCTCCTTTCCTTCTGCAGCATTCAAGATAGCTGAAAAACTGACATTTGAATTTGAAAGTCTTCATCCACTTTCAGGCCGATATAAAATTTATCAGTGCTATTACACAGAGATGAAAAAAATATTAGATCTCATAACATCCATATTTTACCTTGGAGACCTCACAATTTTAATGATGCTTCAAACATTCATAGAGCTCTTTAACTCCTTGCAACATGTGAAGATGATCTGTATAAGTCTAAGGTTTTTTAAGTCACATCTCAGCTTTCTATGGCATTTATCTTTTTGTTATTTTAAGGAATTGTGTTGAATACCGTTGCTTGAGTACAGGCTTTGTCTGCTAAAATGTCTAAAGTAATATCAGAACATGACTGCACACCCAGGACAATATTTCATTATTAATAAGCTTAATCCCCGTAGCCTGATTATGGCGTCATTACAGATGTCTGGTTCACACACTCCACTTTAAACTCCCATAGAAAAAACAGAAGTTGAAGTTTTCACATTACAAATGCACATAGGATATAAATTTGGACTGTGGCATTTTCTGCTGTCAAATCTCCAGAAAGCCTTTACCAAAGCCAGCAGAATGCCACAAATCCACATTGAGCCCAGATATTAGCAGAAGAAAATTTTAATTACTTGTTTCTGTGGAAAGAAGGGGCCTCAACTGGGCTATGTGTTGCTATGCTGCTCTGTACAGTTTTGCATAAGGCAGCTTTTGGATGTCATCTTCCTTTTACCTTTTCTCTGCTTCATTTTACTCTTCATGCACTATAGCTGCCCTTAGCTGTATAATACAGCTTCATAAACTCCTACGCTTATTACATATAAATTAGAAGTTCACAAGACTGGGAAATAAATGGATACATTCAACCGAGGCCAAAAATAAATACGACTTCTGTGACTGGATTGATTTTAATTTTTTTTTCTTTTTATACACATAACTGATTTAATTATCTCTACTCCATGCATTTCAGTTCTCCTGTTGATAGAAATGAATATAAGATCTTAATATCTTCCTGCTGCTAAAATGTTTTCAGTTCTTAGGGTGTAAAACTGCATTATAATATTGAGGGAACTGTGCAAACAACTGCAGGCTCCTCTGGTATCTCTGATTTATACTAATAATATGGGGGAAACTGGACATACATACAGGCAGAACCAGAACATGAGTGGAAAATAGAAGGAATTTCCATCTTTTTGAAAACATGGGAGTCATTCTCCTCAAAGATAGGAGCTTTACTTTGCAAGGTCTAGATTATTTGAGCTATGTTCAACTTAATCTCTTACAGATTTTAGAGAGAGGGTAGAAAATGTCTTCCTCCATCTACAGCTGTCATCTCTGACAATGATCAAATTACACCAAGTGATAATAACATTTAAGAATTACCCACTAATTTGTGTAATTCAAATTCTTAGGCTTCTTTGATAAATCAGCAGCTCTCTCGACAAGTTTGAGCTCCCTTTTTTTCTTGAATGTGATGCTGAACACGCCTTCTAAGGTCACATTACCCTCAAGAGCTCAGGCAGCTCTGAGCTGAAGACAAAGTAGTTTTAGGTGAATAGAAAGGGCAGTTCCAGTAGTAAAAGAACTATGTTGTATAAACAGAAGAGGGACAGATTTAATGCTTCAGTTGCTGTTTTGGAGGAAAAAAGTTCTAGTAGCATTAAGGCGGGGGGGACAGCTGGGACACAACTTTCGTGTAATTTAATTAGATATATGTTCAAAATGAACATCATCATCATCTTATTTGGAATCAGCCCGATCATAAACAGACAGGATGTTAAAAAAATTATTAAATCTTACTAGAGTTGGCTAGACTTTCTGTTATCTTCCAGTGAAGAAGTGTTTAATTTTAATGCTAGGATTATCTCCTTGATTGTAGAAAGAGTGTGTCTGGCATAATGTTTCTGTCTTTCTAAGGCTCTTCTGCATGAAAAATAGTGCGTTCCTCATCCAGCACCAACTGCAGGTCTAAATTCTCAGCAGCAAAATGTGCTGCTGGGTAGAAACACTACCAGAACACGAGACAAAAAGCGAGCATCACCTCTGCACTGCTTCCAGTACTTTCAGATCCCTTCAAAAGGACAGTAGTTCAGAGACCCAATAAGGAACATCTGAGGGACCTACACTGTCAAATGTCTTGTGATACTCTCTTACAGTTATCTACCCTTTCAGGACTGCAAGCAGAGCTAGAAGTAAATCATGCTCTTCCTTCTCCTCTAATTTAAGAAAATACAGATGAGTTCTCAGGTACTTCAGTACAGATCTCCCTAAATTTAAAAAAAAAAAAAAAAAACACACCCCCCCCCCAAAAAAACCCCTCACAGCTAAAACAATGGAAAACGTTTGCTAACCAGACAATTGGGCACCACATTTGTTAGTACATATGCAAGAGAAGCAAAAAATATTTCAGAACAACCTAAACATGGAAAATCCATGTGGGTGAACAGTCCTCAGATGGAACAAAAGATTGTTAAGGAAAAGTGTAGATTCTTCATGAAAGTCAAAGAACACACTCTCCCTTTCCTAAAACAATAAGGGAGGCTGGCTACACATATAAACAGTTTGTGGCACAAAATCACAAAAATTACAAAATAAAGCATCCCTGCTTAATGAAAGTATTAGATTATAAAATGATCCAGAATAAGGAGATGACATTACAATAAAACTAAGCAGAAGGGCCAAAAGCTCTTTGACAATAATTAGAGCAGACACTCTCCTTCCAAGCATTTCAAAGTTCCTGCTTTTTCACAATAGACTCTTTCTTGAGATCCATGTACGGATGGGTGATTGCTGAAATAATTATCCTACTGTTTTATGCAAGAAAGCAGTTTTTATTAAGGACTGGACCTCATGCAACAGCTGAACAGCAAATACGTTCCCCCTTATTTTCATGGACTTCACTAAACTAAACAAGGCCGTTCTAGATACTTCCTGAAAAAATATTTTACTGCTCCTAGTTTAAGCCCTGTATTTTCACGATTTGTGTATGTGTAGTCAGGGTAACTGTACATGCAAATGACTGCTTAGAAGGCTGACTGCTCAGCTCTCTATAAAATTTCTGCAGCCACATGCACAATCAAGACTAATTGCATGCCCATTTTTATGTAGTCAACTGATCTGGAACAACTTTTTTGACTCCAAGCAAAGCTCAGACCTCTCAAGAAGATCTTTGATCAACCTATAGAAACATTCTTCCCTTTTTGCTACAGCCTGCTAATAAATAGTGATCAGAAGTGTTTTTAAAAAAATGGAAATATGAAACTTGATGCAGTTCATGTTTCTTCAGTGGCTAATAATGCCCAAAATGATTTGCTTCATTTCTGAATCTCATTTCTCAAGGTCACTTAAGTCATTTAGGAATCTGCATGCTTCATTTCAAAAGTTACAAACAACCCTACTGCATCCAAACAGGAATCCTAAAATCTGCCTGAGAGAACGTATCACTTCAAAAGAAATTTTAAATAAAAATTTAGAATGTCAGTTCAAAGTCTGGCTCAAGAAACTGTGTGGGAAAACAGCAGAGTATGATGAAAAATGCATGTAAATCTGTACAGTTCAGATACATGACGCAGGATATCTTACAGACAAGTTCAGTGTCCTGTCTTGTACGTTCTGCTATCTAAATCCAAGAAAAACAAGTAATCGTCCAAATATGTGCTTTACTCCATAGCATATATGATGCCATTTTAAATTAGCGTACTCCCAAACTATCCCTGGCATCTTATTTGTGTCTCTAACAACTTCTTGCAGAAAGGAACTTGGGTGCAGCAGGTCTGAGTGTCACCACGCCATAACACTGAATGCCCAGTCACCTGGTGGGACTTGCAGTGTTTAAGCTTGGCTCTGTATGTAAGATGGAACATCATTAACCACAGAAGGGCCAGCAAGCCAAACAGGAAGCCAACAAGAAACCCTGAAGAGCAACGAGTCTCGTAATCCTCCTCACATCTACAATTTACGCATTTTTCTCTGTTGCACTGCACAAAGGTGCCTCCTTCCTCTCGGGACTCACCATCTCCTAGGACACAGCTGCTACGCCCTTTCTGTGATGGACTTGGTGATTCATTCCTACAGCTTTCCTGCTGTAAGGTATCCTGCAGTTGTGTCACTCATTTCTTTCTCTTGAAGCTATACTATTTTGCAAGAGACAAAATTTCTTTGGGCGAAAAAGGAAGAGATGATCACAACTCCCATGGCCAGTAGTTAAGTCGCTCTCTGGAAGTGGGGAGATGTGGACTGAAGTCCGGATGCACTGAATACTTCAGACAAAAAAATAGCAAAATATTTGGTGGAACTAGAACCAACTTAGGAAACAAGAGCTCAGTTTTGACATTTTACCTCAAGAATTATATATCTAATTTAGCTAGACAAATATGTAGTTATGGATAGAAATGATACGATGCAATAAGCACTATACTTAAGGGCAATCAAATAAAATGAAGCTAATTTAAAGACTAAGTACTTCAGGCTTGTCTTAGTACAGTGGTGTCAAAACCGGTATATGTGAAATCTGAGTAATACAATGTCCAACTGAAAAGCAGTTTTTTGAATGCTTTAGTACAGGGCTAAATGCTGTAAGTTACTCAGTGCTCAAGGACTAAGCCTTAGAATCATTTGTTGCATAATTGGTTATTTATTATTTATAAGTGCTGTAGTAAATTTCTCTCAATTACATTGGCTTGAACAATTGCAGTCGAAGAAAAAACACTCTGGAATTGTCCTGGTGTATATGAGGTCAAAATTTGTCCCAAGATTCTGGGTGTTGTATCAGTGGTCTTATTTTCTCTACACATTAGCCGTGAAGAAATATTTTTATTTATTTATACTTACTGCGTATCAGCTTACGCCAAAAAATATATAAACACAGGCTCACTGTTGTATCTTGCACTATCTTAATTTGTGTGAGCTATTAAGCTAGACTGTTATACAGCCTTAATGGCATTAGAATATCAGCAATAACCCCTACATCTATATGCTAAAAGTTCAGGCCCTGACCTTTAAGGAAAGATAAACAGATATCCATTTTCATTTAGAAAAGCCAACAAAACATTCTGCATTGACTGAAACATATGACTGACCTTCTCTTCTGACTTTATTAAACAGCTAAATCCTGTGAAAGTTCAGGTTATTTTAAAATGCCAAAACAGCAATAAATATTAAGAAATCATAATTACAGAAGCACATACTATAGGGTTATCTTACCATGTCATTTTATATAATAAAGCTCATGCAATATATAGAAACACAGCAGTAATAAAGAAGGTCTGTCTGTATTGAAGAAGAGTCAATTCTCATATACTACATCATTAACCAGAATGCACAGGTTAAATCGAAAGTGAATTTCAAGATGAAGCTTGACATGTTTGTATGCCTTAATGCACCCCACAAGGAGTTTTTAATCTAATGATGGTAATTGGTGAAATAACTGCTGTCTGTTAGCTACAAAGAAAGCACATTTGTTAAATATCTATAAAGCCTGTATTATTACAACATCCTTCATTAGAAATAATCAAAGACAATCAACATCCCTGTTGCACTCGTATTTATAACAAACTACTTGGGGGCATCCTTAAGTGTTCTGCTTCATTTGTTGCTCCACATGTATGTTCTCAAAGTGATCAAATGAAAGACAAAATGGGAGGACATGCCCCTTTCTACAGCGGATATTAATAAATGAAAGACAGCAATGATAAGAAGATATACTTCCTTATGCACAATTTTAAAAAAAAATATCACCATGCATAAAATACAGTACACCAAGTAGTTTCTGTCTGTCTGTCTATAATCTGAGCTAGGTGTCATTTCTTCATAAGTAGTATTCTCACATAAGCAAACTGTTACGAACAAATATCCTCTCTAAACTTCTGAAATATATTCTAGATATGGATTTCAAAGCTTTTACTAGGATAAGAGCCATCAAATTGCTCTGGTGTGAACTAGATGTTAAAGTATCTTATAGATCACTTTCGATCCAACAGGTAGCACGCATCGCCTTCACTCCAAAACCATCTATTATATGGGTGTCAGCAACGCTAAATTACATAGAAGTAGGGAGAATATTTCTGAAACAGTACCCAGTGCAAGATGACCAAAATGTAATCTCACATCACAGTCAAAGAATCCTTAACACATCAAAATTATATTCTTGTGTCTTATAAGTAGCTATAATGCTACATTTATTTTGTTAAAAAATATTGTGTTCCCATATTCTATATTCCTTTGTTGGTGGTTTAAATTATATGAAATGTGTATTTACACTCCTGGCTAAGAATTTTTTTTATGTAATGTCCGAGTGGTATTTCTACAGGCTTCTGTAGACACAAAAAAATAGGTAAAAATCACTGTAGTGACTAAGAACATATTTGTAAGCACAGTGATTCCTTACTCAGCCAATAACAATCAGTTTTTCCAAGGAGGCTCATCTGAGCTGATGGCCTAAAGAATTTCTTGAAGGAGCATCAACAACAGAAGCAAACTGTCAACTCAACCTTATGTCATCCAAGTTTGTAGAGCTTAAAATTCAGCAACCAGAAAGAAGCAATCTGGTGGTTCATGTGAAGTTCATAGAAAGGAAAGTGTAATGATAATGTGACAAGTAGCCTGGTACCTGCGAAACTGTAAAATCTCTACCATTCAAAGCATTGTCTTCGATACCTTTTGATAAAAAGATTAATTAATAAAAATTATTAACACTAAGCACATACGACATCCTAAGGGGAATGTACTTTGAGTTCATGAAGAACTTTTTGCTGTGTAATGCAAACCCTATTCATGCTGCTAGAGACCAAATTATATCTAACCTTAAACATGCTCATTTTAATGCCATAAAGCTTACAGCATGTATAATCCTTTAAAAAAAAGTAATTTCCCAAGAGCTAAGAAATATTTGCATCTAAATGTCATTTTATTATACTTCAAACTATCTTAAAAGCATCTAGATGGTAACTACACAAAATACGAAATTTTCTCACTTAGGACATTTAAGACATCATAAAAATTCCACGGATGTACCAATGCATCTACACGTGCACATGTAACACAGATGTTGAGACAAGCACACACTGCTTTCTCCTCTGCCCTTAAATAGTCTCTCACCCCCATTCAAATTACATTAGCATAAGGGGCAAGATAGGAAATATCACATTACATTTCAACCCTTTAAACAAAGACTTTCACATCCCAGTGGAATAAAGAAAAGCTTGAGCTGGAAATTAGAAAGTCCAATTTACCAACTTAGCCAACACACTCTTAAAATCCAATGGCAAAACCACAGTTACTCAATCTGAAAAGTCATGATAACTGTGAAGTACAGAATATGGGCCATTTTAGCTTATTTATTTACATTAAATAGTTCACCATACCCTGGTCTTGGCCAACAGAATTTGTAGCACTCACTGCACTTCTCTATTAGTTGAGAGACACAAAACCATGTTAAAGCACTCTTCAAAATGGCCTTCTGCAAACACCGAACGCACAGATGGACTCCTGGGCATGCTATCAGGGATCACTCAGGCCCTTGGCTTCAGAAACTAACCCGTCACATCCCCCATGCTACTGCAAGCTGTCCTGCCCAATACAGTGGCACTGGACATACATACACTACGCATGCCTACCTTATGCTATATGAGGAGCGCACTAGTGCCTTACCTTTTCTCAGCTGTATACTGAGTCTCTTCCCTATCTTTTTGGTGTTATACCCACTGTTTGCAGTGGAGGTGAGAACTTTCTGAGGTGATGGTACCAGGCCCGAGGGTGGTTTCCCTGATGAATTCACACTATGAGGTAGCTGCGAGTAGGAGTCTGTCTGATCGGACTGGTTACCCGCTCGAGACATTCTTTGTAACGTGTGAAGTCCAGAATTGTTAATACTTTTGCTGTCAGCATACTGGGAATCAGGGCTGAACCGGCTGGAGTAGTACGTGTTCTTCTCGCTTTGGGACAACTGTTCATACTGCTCTTTATTTGCCGCAGGGACCACGTGGAACCAAATGAATGGCGTGCGCATGGCTTGGCGAAACATATGCTGTGCTCTAGGTTTCAAAATGAACAGAAAATTAGCAAATTAGGACCGGCAGACTACAAGAGATTATAAGCATAATTACTAATGTTAATTAAGCAACATGAGCTGACAGACACATTGCTCTCAAGCATAAACCATAAAACTTGAATCTGTTCACTAGTCTACTCGGTCTGCTTTTTGCTAAGGTTTATTGCCTTAGGGCAACACAATGGTTAAATATGCTTAACAACTAACGTACCATGTACTGGATTCAGAAAGGCAAAAATTTTAACCACTGTCTTGAAATGCAGACAGTTTTATGGCAGGACTGCAGTGTCCCTTTTGTTTTGAACCTTGATAATTGCGATAATTGTGGTAACAGTAATCACAGTGCAACAGAATTACTAGAATGAAAATTACACTTTATACAGAGACTATCTATTTCCATAACTTGCTGAGAATATATGCAGTCTTGCAAAAAGTCTAGTTTACACTTAACCTTTCTCTAAGTTAGTAGTCTTTCAGAATACATTAAGAAACAGGAAAAAAATGCTTAACCCTGCACAGTCAGACATTGGGCTGTAGGTCACGATCCAAAGTACACAAAGTCAACAAGTCTCTTCACAGACTTAAATTGTGATTCAGAACCACAGAACAAGCACAGACAAGCTGCTTTCAACCATATGGTACAGGGTCCTGTTCCAATCCAGGTTAGAGGCAAAGAAACAAAAAACACATTTCAGATGTATATTAAGTATAGGACAATCAGAATAAATGATGTTCCTTTGGTCCTCAACATGTTAGGGTTTTCAGAACAATATTATCATCTTTGAAATCGCTCATTTTCTGCATACCTCTTTTCTGCTTTCTCTTTCAATTATCTGTACGTGAACTACAACCTGATTTCACTTTTAGAAGTCTTTCTGATTCACCATTTCAAGATTCTACCAAGTCTAGGCGTCCACTGAGCAAATATTAATGATCTCTCAAACTTCTCTAGGAAGTTTCTGCATATAGTAGCTTTAGTTCTAACACATACAAAACCACAAATATTTTTAAAATGTTAAAAATAAAGTCTCCATGCTGTCAACTTATATTGAACATGATGCATTGCAAGTATAAGAGTAAAAGTCATATGGGAATTTCAGGATAAACAGTTTACCAATGCAAGAAGAAAAAATCTGCAGTGTGCAAAAAAGAATCAAATGAGAAGTGCATATACTCTAATTACAATAATTATCCTGAATTTTTTGTAGTTTGGCTAATTAAAAACCACTAATGTCCCTGAGTCTATCTTTTCTTTATTAGAAAAGCAAGCTTAGACAATTTTTTCTTACTTTCCTCAAATTACTGCAAGGTGCAGTGTTAAAAATTAAATAATGCAACGTAATGTGCAGTAAGTAACACTTACTGTTCAAATCTCCTATTCCGAAGGTCTCCATCATTAATCCTGACAATACAATCATTCTCACGAAAAAGGTTTTCTTGTTCAGCTTTTCCACCCTTCTCCAGTCGCTTTACGAGCAGCCCCAGGGTTCTGGAACATTAAGATTACAAATGATTACTGTTCGAACAATTTGCAGCACAGAAAATCCTACTGATTTAATATTTTATCATAATCACTACAGAAACTAAATTTTAAACCACCTTTACCTTGAGGTAAGATACTATAGTTTCAAATAATTTATAAGCATTACCTGAGTTATTATCCCTTATCCATGAAACAAAAAGCCTAGGTGAATCAAGCATGTCATTTAAAGTAAGAACGAACAGGCAGTGTGATGGTAGCACGTCCAGTCTTGCAAAAGGCCTAGATTTCTGAGCAGTAAAAGATCCAAGGAGGACCAAACATCTGAGAGCCAGCATCTTTTCTGCTATTTAATGCAAGTTGAACAGGTTCAACTTAAAATTTGAATTTCTGAATTAGCAGAGGATAACACAGCCATCACTACTGCTTCTGTGCTAGTGAAACATGGGGTCATCTCACATAATAAGCAGCCTGTAATGAAGGGATGGATAGAGGATTCAGGAACTTCACACGAACCAATGCTTTTATTTTTAAACCTTAACTTGTCTTACTAAACAGCAAAGAGGAAATTAAAAACTTAAATGCCATTTTAAATTCAGCATATTATCTTAAATTAATTGGTTCAGTAATGACTGAGGACAATTACCATTTGATAGCCTCTGTGCAATGAGTTGGTCACCTCTGTCTAGTGCTTACCCACAGTGTCATCTTAAGGACATTCTTAGACAGAAAAGGTAAACAAATATTCCACCTGAAATTATGAAACAGATCCTGAAAAGTGGATTTCGGAGGTACTGGAAGGATAGTGTGAAAAGTCAATGCTGTTTCTATACCTGAACTCTAGGTTTGAAGAGGGATTCAATCTTCAGGATTATTCTTGCAGACACTGCATTTGATTTTTTTAAAGAGCAGTTTTACACTGAAATCCCACAGAATGCATCAGTGGGTCAAATTCACATCATCCAAGTCAACTGTTACTTTTTCAGAAGTCATTTCAAGGCATGGCGTGAAAAATACTTGGTTGCGCGGCAGGAATTGCACGACCACATATGTCTTTTAGCACAAAACTTTCAGGGATCGTAGCACTTCAGTTCACACATACCTCAGAGTAAATGAGCAGTCAATGATGCTTAAAAGGACTCCTCATGTGCTGAAAAGTTATATATGCACTTGAGCACTTCATCAAATGCGTCAGAAAAGCAAAATTAACTTTAACTTATTTCTTCCACTTCAAATTCTTCATTTACCAGTTTATCATCAACATATGCAAATAAGACATTTATTTTACAGAACAGTCATACGTTTTCTCCTACAAGGCAGATGAAGGAGTAAGAGAAACGATCCTAGTAGTATTTCCATTTTGGAATCACCTAGAGACATTAAGATACAATGTTGAAAGGATCTATACATGTAAACAGACTGTGAGGAGAAAAACAACATATAGCATTTTGACAACACAAATCATCAAATGAAGTTTGAGTCAGACATTAACATTTAAGCGATACTATTCTGTTTCCAAGTGATACAGAGTATTTTGCAAACACCTAACATACTGCACCTTTGACCTGTCCCGGGTTCCCATCAGAGGCAAACCTTTTCCACCCTCATTTGGTTCCCAATGGACCGCTTGGGTGCAGTCACTGATGCTAACTGTGGCTGGGCTTCACTTTAGCTCAGCTGCTGACTGGTGTTATTGCAAAGAAGCAGATTGCTAATTGCAGCAGCTGAGCTAAAGTATCATTTCTATAGAATACATGCATTTCACAAAAAAAAAAAAAAAGAAATCTTGACAAACAAAACCGGTACTAATGTGTATCTAGTCCTATCCCTCCCCATCCCAGGTTGATATTCTTTGGGTTTGGAAAGTTCCACCTTTTGGAGATTCCTTCCAGCAACCCAACATTTCCCATTAAAAAGGAAAATTAAAAAAAAAAAAACAAAAAAAAACACAAAACCAATTTTCCCAAATTTCCCAAAGCAAAAACAATTCTTCCACAGTATTTTTTTTGATCACCAAGGTAGTGAAATACCTTGTATTATCTAGGTATTTTAGGTGGTTTTCTGTTTGCCTTTCCCACAATCCTCTAATAGTTTGCATGACAAAAAATTCTGAAAGTCCACAACAGTCATACGCTAACTTAATGACCGCGTTGTGCTCCATTTATTGCATTAAAATTTGCTGATAATTATGAAGGTATGCTGTTACAGGAAGTAAAACAAAACAAGTTTTAAAAATATTGATTCAATCCTTTTTTCCTTCTGTTGGCTAAAATAAGCTTTGAACACAGACTCAGATTTTTGAAACTAATGAATAATTATAAAAAAATAAAATTTTATAGATTGTTAGTTGCAAGAAAGCACTAAAATAAGTTATGAATGTTAATGACAAAAAGGAAAAATACTTGTATGCCTTCACCACATTATTTTTATCAGAATTATAGTTTTGATACACATAAAACTGATGGTAAGAAAACAAGTTTGTGACTTTTTCACTTGTGAGTTGCTAAATTTCTCTGGGGAGACAATGTCTTTGAGCCGCAAAGTGAAGTTACTGAAGAGGGTATCTCTAAATGGCGAAGAGATAAGAGAGCAAATATAAAATTGGGAATGCTACATTTAAGAGAAAACCACCAAAATACTTGAGGGGGAGAGGAAAGAATTGTGTCTACTCTTCCTTTTCTTTCACTTCATGCCGAACAGCACTTTGTTGCAGGTGTGCTCCTCTGTAATGCCCAAAGCCAATTCAGAATTTGGATGTGCATGCAATGCTTGCAGGAGAACATACATAGTAAGTGCAACAGGTGTTTTGTTTATACGGTTAAATATAAAAAATATCAAAATAACAATATGCTAAATATCAAAACATATTCTACACAAACTACAACACCCCAAGTTAATACTATGGTAATACACTATATCAAATAATATGATTACTTCACCTCAATGTCTCCACGTACTTTTGATTACAAAGTAATTGGTCTATCAATGGTTTTTGCATAGCATTTTTCTTGAAGCGCTGCTTTCTACTGTTTCGCATTCTGGAGTTATATTAAATTATTAATGCAAGATGCATCTTTATGCATGGTTTGTCATTCTTAAATTTACTTCATCTAAGCTCTCAAATCTAGTAAAAATATTACTAACCCTCGCCAATGGTAAAATAATATAACACATAAATAAACTACCAGTCAAAATTGCAAATAATCTCATTAAACAAAGGCTATAAGATCTACTAATGCAAGATTGCTCATCTCAGACATAACATATGGTGCTCATGAGGATTTTGCTTTTTAACAAATGTTACAGCTAGGTTAACCAAGGCATATAAAGCTAATGTCACTGAGAACAGATTCAAGGCTGGATGAACAGTCTGAGTTGAATGTGAAACCAGGATCCTCACAGTGCCTTTTAATTTCTTTAATTTTTTTATATAAATACATGGGGCAAAAGATCCCTTTAGACACAGTTCCAGAAACAACTTCCTGAACGTGGTTCTGCATAGCAGAGTAAACTCTCCCAGGACTTCCAGAAAATGTACGTTCCTCAAAATTTTTGTAACAAAAGCCTATCAATTTCCTGCGGTATTTCTTCAGCATATTATGGTTAGATGTAAGAATATGACTCTAAAAAAGGCATTATGGGAATTCATGTTTGTTGTTGCAGTAACTGAAGATAAACAGAGTAGACCTGATACTGCAAATATGCAATAACCTAAAAACTAATTGGATTTTTTTTTTCCCCTGCCGTATGCCACCACCATTAATCCTGATAAGTGGAGATGTAGCTCTACTACAGTTTCAATATCACATTTCCTACATTAGGAAAACATAAATTTTGAAAGCCTGTAAACTAATCCAGTATAAAATACACAAGTTAGTATATGTATTTGTTTAAATGCAACCATGTAGCATACAAATATATGGGTGCATTTGAATTTGCTTAATCTCGTCCGGTTAAAGTAAGCCAACACGTTTTCTAACATAAATCCTTCCATTATAAACGTTTTAAACTATACTTTAAGAATGAGATTAAAAATGTGTGAACCTCTGCAAAACCCTCTGCAAGTCCACAACCCTGTTGAAACAGTAATTGTAAATGGAAATTTGGTACCTGCACTGTTTTAGACTAACCTTAGCTGACATGGGGACAGAAGGCAAACAGTATCAAAGCACAAAGCTCAATCTTTGCGTTTGTTTTAAATACCTAACTGGGAACATAAACAGCTTAGATGACACTAGCATTTGCACCACTGCATTTCCACAAGGTTCATTACTCTAATTATACAATTAAAATAAACTCAGCTACATGTGTTAACATTTCAGTTCTCAGTATAAATTACAACCAATGATAAAAGTAGAAATAAGCAGTGAATGTTTTATTGACATCTAAATTGCCTGAGTTAGCCTGGGTAGTTCTTTAAAATTGTGAACTCCCCACATGCCATCCAGCTGTACGGAAATGATGATATAACATCTTAATAAAAACTGACACTGTAAATACTATAAGACTAATAAAAATATTACACTGAGCATCTAGAATATGATTCGGCCATCACCGCCCATTGTACATACACACTGAAGTTATTTACCTATTACCTGCAAGCTAACTGTAATATAATCAAATCAGACAGAACAGAAAATAACCAATTTAGATGTTTATGTAAAGTCACTAACATGAAAAGGCAAAAACTAGATTAAGGGGCAAAAATAAGGACTGATTGAAAAGCCAATGTGTAGCGGTTTCATGCAATGAAAGATCTCTGAGAAGTTCTACAGGAACATAAACACGACATAATTTTCCTGAGATTTGGAGGTCAGAGTAGGCAAATTAGCTTATTTGTTCAAGTTAAATTATCATGGCTGATCAACGCTAAATTGGACATAAACTCCTTTGCACAACATTGACGTCACTGCGCTACTGCAGAGGCATTAAAATAACTTTATCAGCTTTCACGCCTGAAGTCCGGAACCAATTTCCAATCTTTGGTAACTACTCCTCAGCTTTTTAGCTTGAATAATACTTCAAATTAAGCTTATATACCTTTTTAAAGGCTGAGATCAGACAAAAAAAGTCTTGATTTCAGCTAAAAGAGTGAGGGAATGGTATACTCACACCACAGGGAATCTTTTCCCAATGCGTATGTTTTTGAAAATCATGGCTACCTTTGAGGCTTGAAAGGTTGGAAATGCAGGAGAGGAATAAATGGAGATGCAGGTAACACGTACCTCTTAGATGACCAAACAGAATATGATCATTAGAGAGGCACCTTGAAGGCGGTATTAAGGACTCTCAGCATAGACAATGGCCATTAGATGATACTTTAGCTTTCTTCTTATCTTGAGTAAAAGACTAAAACTTCTACAGTGAAATATGAGGTGATTTATAAACTCTAGAAAATTAAGGGCGCTTCCACTTACAGCAAAAAGAATGGAAGAACTGAAGAAGAAAAAAACATATAAACAAATTTCTAGTATGGGGATTGTGTATACATCAATGCCTAGCTTCATTTGAGGTTTTTCATTTTTTAGTAAAATCTGTTAAATTTGTCGTTTAAACTGACAAAAAGCAATGAAATTCAGTCTCTTGTTTTTCCAATTCTTCTGAGACTTCTTTAATATTTTTAAGACATTTAGGATATATAACATAAAACCACAGATTAAATCTTTTTAGCTGCCAGGTTTTAGCTGTACAGCTTATCATGGATTTTGTGGCATGCTTCAATAGGAAGAACAGCTGGCAGAGCCCTACATACTGCTCTGCATCAAATGGGGTTTTCAGATGAATATCCAAATCCTTTTCTCTTCTGTTTTACTACGCAGATTTCACAGTAGTCTTGGGACTATGGGACTATAACTTCCATATTCACTTCATTATTCACAGAGATTGCTGATGTTATCTCATATATTCCTTGTGTCAGTTGAATCTCCTTCCAAAGACAGGCATGGCAAGACTTCAGAAGAGCAGCTAAGGTATAGAGCTTAAGAAGATTTCAAAGACTCTTAAAAGTAGAAGTGGGCATATAACGGTAAGTTATGCCATAATTACTATTAAGCTTCTAGAGGAGAACTAGATGCAACCCCATTTATGTATCAACAAAACAGCCCTCATTAGCCAGGACTGCTCAAATGCTATTCTTAAGGGACTGAGTGCTTGCTCTCCTTTCTGAGCACCTAGTAAGAAGGAAGGATTGGTGCTAAAGGCAATTTTGCACAGATTTAGAATTTTCTTTCCTTTTATGTGCTCCTCTCATTCATTTCCTCAGTCTCTACTCTTATTAAACACTTCACTCTTCACTTTCTATTCTGTCCTTCTTTCTGCTTTCCTTTTTCATGCCTCCTATTCTGCCTAGCACTGCACCTATGCCATTGCAAAGATGTCCAAGCAGGTTTTGCAAACAAAGCTTTTATCTTGAAAAACTTCACAACCATAAGCTGATGAGTATGTATAACCCTCCTCCCTTTTGATAAGGTGAACAAACTGTTGTCCAAAGCATATGCTCAAAAAGGCCAATATAGGAGTGATAAATTTCTAGAGGTAAAAACAGAAGGATAACAAGGAAGCACATCCCTAGAAGAAAGTTTGACCGTGTACATACAAATCAATAGTACTTTTCCTAGAGAATTAGGGAGAGAAGCTTTTTCCCCGTTAAAAAAAAAAAGTCTCTGTTTTACTAGGAACAGAAACAATTAGCAGCATCTATATAGATGAGGCAAAGATCTTCACAGATTTTGTTCAAGATCAAAAGCCAATATTGAAGACAGATTCTTACTCCAAACCAAATCCTCAAAAGATGGTGAAAAAGTCAAATATTTCCTCAACATAAATAACAGACATAGTTATAGCATATAATTTTTAGAGGTTTGGGGTGTTTGCTTTGGGGAAGGGGGGATTTTTTGGTGGGAGAAGGCCCCTGCTTATTGCATAGGGGAAAAAAGGAAGAATTGCATTAGTAAGTTTTTACACTTTTTCACTTTTTAAAATTATTGATTTAATAACCATTGCCTATTAAGTAACATTTTCAAAAGCAAAAGAAAGGAACTGGAAGAAAAATAAATGAAAACACAGCATAACTGGAATTGGACACCAAGGAAATATAAAATAACAGTGGGCCTATGGACTAAGCTACACAATACATGAGACTTTCTGGACATCCCTCAAAGTCTTTACTGAGTCCTGTGTTTCATTGTGGATATTTAGGTTTCTACTAAGCAGATCCCCTGCTCAAGTAAGGTAGTTCACTGCAGCACAGAGCATTATGCTTTGCAGCCAGAGGAGGAACAAAGAGCAGCCATGTGCTAGACTGAGAAACAAGCAGGCAGAAGAGGATCCCTGCCAAGCGCCTGCTCTCCCTCTGACTCTAGCAAAAGGAGAACCAAGTGTATCTTATCTGCTCAAAAAAGCTGGGGGACTGGGGTGGAGAGAAACCCCAACCCCCCACCAAGTGCTCCAGAACTGAAGTTGGGTGCATTTCTTTCCCTGCCCACACTGCAGGCCACAGGCTGCTGGAGAAAATGTCTTTGTTCTCACTGAAAGCATGTAGAGGTGCGGGCACAGCTGACAGTAAATCAGCAGTACAACACAAGTGCTCATAATCAATACCGAGCAATGAACTCTACTTTTCTTCCACTACAACACAGAGAGCATGGGAGAAATGCTTTGGAAATATCCAAGGTCCTCTCCAATTCTGCTCCTCCACACTTTCAAGACATGGACCCAAGTATCTCCGCTCTCCAGCAGATTATTTTGCAGGAGCAGGGGGGCGGGGGGGTGGTGTTCAAAAAAACCTCGGAGAGCAATTGCACATGCCATCCATTTTTCAATGAGGGGAGTTCTAGTATTATGAAGAAAAAGTAGGCAAATTGTAATATAAAAATTATTTCCCTTGTAACAAAATTTGATTTTCAAGTATGTCCTGATTCTAAACATCTGTATGTAAAATCGGCTCTCCTGTAATAAAACTTTATCATATAATCCCAAACTCAGGACAAAAAAAGAGTTTGAAGTCCTTCACAGCTCTTGATGTAGCTAGCATCCTTAAAATAGTGAGATATTTTATTTCTCTGTTTACAGCTTTTTCATTTCATGTGCTCTCATTATGTATAAACAGTTTAAGCTTTGCCTCAGATTTGACAACCACATTAACATCCTGGAATTGAATTTTACTTGACATAAAATTATTATTTAAAATGTCAAAATACACATTTCTAATATCAATTTTATTAAACAAGTACTTAGTAGGCAGGCAACATTCTGAAACCAGTCTTTTTCTTGGCCTTCACACTGTCTAAATCCCAGATAACTGTGTGAACATTACAACCATTTCCTACTTTATGGGATTTACTTCTGAGCTTATGTTTGAAGTACCATTCACTCATGCCCTTTCCATCCCCACACTGAATTTACTAAATTTCAGATTGTGAAGAGAAGAATTTACCACTTTATGGAAGTTTGTTCTTAATACCTGTATAGTCCTCAGAAAAAGTAGCCTTAAATTTAAAAAAATTACACTTTCTCATAATACGTCAGTATGGCTATGAAAGCATTGGGTGTAAAGTAACAACTGCAAATAAAGCTCTTATACTGTGTTTAAAATCCTGTGAAGGTATTTGGTATAGAAGGAAAAATACATTTATCATTTCTGAAAAGAGGGTATTAATATCTGAGACATATATATGCATAGCAAGTCAGTTTTGCTCTTAATCACTAAACTGAAATTGCTGCTGGGTCGACAGGCGTGAGAACGTAACACCCCTTCATGTGTAATCAAAGATTATTTTTTAAAATATGTATTTGTTCCCCTTTTTCTTAAAGAGGGAAAATACAGTGTATACTTAGAATATGCATCAGCAAAATAAAATCTCGATATATTCCCGAAGAACTATCATTTTTCAACGTACTTAAAAGCTTTAAATCCACCACTAATTACTACAAAAGTTAAGCTATTTTTCTCAGGCAATGTTAATGACCCTAAATGCTCAAGTTCTACTTTAGCAAAGTAAGCATTAGAGATAATGCATTGTCTTTACAAATATAATCCCCCACATTATTTTTTCAAGTAAAGGACTTTCTTTACACTTTTTTGGTAAACAATCCAACTTCAGGAGTTCCAGCCTGTCATATAATAAAACAGGTTAATCTTCCCCAAAACCAGAGTGTTTCAACTGGTTTTGCTACTTCATTTTAACCCCAACAGATGGGACAACACTAAATATCGAAAGTGTGATGATTGTTTTCTCTTCCACTCTTACCAAGCACAGGCATAGGATGCCTCTGGTTTAGACTCCTGCTGTTATTTGGGAACTTGTGGCTCTAAACAGTCATCAAGAAAACGCTGCATAATTGTCTACCCGAATTAAACCAGCAGATTATATTTTTTTAAGAGTCCAAAAGGAAACGTCTTTATACTGCAATTACAAGAGAGCCTCTATTAAACCCCCAGAGTTCTAACTCCTCTTAAGCAGAGCCTTTCCATTATAGAGTCCGTTCCAAGTACAGAGTCAGTAAACACGTTTCTTCCTTTCTTAATCAGTGAGACACACAATATTCTACAGAAGGCAAAGGCACACAATACAGAAATTAACGCAACTAAGATAAAACACAGCAAGTTACAATTCAATTAAAATCCTACACAATACGTTACCTTCCGCCTCGGGCACTGAAAGGCACTACATGGATTCCCAAAGGCCCGCCGTCATTGGAGACTTCTACGAGCTTTACCATATCACTGTGAGACAATGACGAATGAGGGAATATGAACATGTACCGTGAAGGAACCAAAAAATCCCACACAAACATACACAGAAAAACAAAACCATTCCAGAAATCAAGCCATGGTGATGAAAGCATTGTTGAATGCTACGTACCTGAAGATTAATCTGATGGCATGAAAGGAGATCAATCATCAAAAATAGTTCAATTAATAAAACAAACAAAAATCAAAGAAAAATTTTGTAAACTTAGTTTGCTACATAAAAATAGGCATCATTGTCATCACATGCATATTGTTTTATTCCTTCCTTATTCTGAAGTTAAAGTTAACTGTTCGGACCATTGAGCAGAAATACCTTAAATGCCACATACAATTTTTCCTCAGAAGCCTAAAAGCTGATCATAGCACTAGCATGCTTTATTTTTTTTATCTTAGAGAGAGCCCACTCTAAGCCTTAACATTAGCTTTCACATAACTAGCCCTTAATCAAATAAAAATTATTAAATTTTTAATTGGTTAAATTCTTCTGTTTTAAAACACACTGATTTGTTTTACTGTAATTCCATTTCATTTATTGGAAGACTGCTGTATGTATATCTCCTTACTAGACTAAGTTTCCAAAGTAAGATTTAACTATAACATTCAAAACCAACCAGATGTCCTCCTGAAGCAACTATGCATCTAGTTTTCCATTACACTTTTAGCTGTAGAGAGGGAAAAAGTGAAAGAGAAAAGTACAGGTTCAGAAAGAGATATGCAAAAATTCTATAAATAGATTTAGACCAAATCTACTGATGCATTTGAAACATGCCCACATCTGGAAAGGTGGAATATAGCCCATAAAGAGTTATAAATACCCAAATGAGAAGCTAATACGCAAAGGCCAAACCTCTCAATAAATCTGGAAGTGAGAGATCTGAACGAAAGCCACAATCTAAATTCGTGGCTTATGCCTCTCTCTAGTATTACATACTTTTTCCATATTTCCTGGCACTACATATATATACACAGATCTTTGAGAAGCTTGTTTCTCATAAGTGTACAAATCAAATTTAATCTAGAAATGGAGCAAAGAGCAAGACCAATGCCCTATGATAGCAGTAAAAGATTTTCTACTTCCTTCAATAAGCTCTTGATCATATGGTGGCCTTTTGCAGTGCTTAATCTGGAGTTTGAGAATAACCAGACCACATATTGATAGGAAGTCAACAAAAATCCTACATTACAGTTTGTTTTAGATTTGTTCCACATAGATTTTTTTTAATATATTTTTAAGGTAGGCTTTACATTTGTTGTATGCCTCAATTCGTGTCTGATTTTTTTAACTTGTTTTTTAAACAACACAAGTGGAAGATGTCTATCCTTGTTGCCACTGTTTAGCTCAAGAAAGTATTGCAACAACAGAAGAGTTGAGACACATCAGCCAAAAACGTATTATTTTTCAGACATGGACCAATGTTTTAAGACTGACAGAATTACAGCTTTTGGCAATGTTCCCTGTCCCAGTTTCTGTACAGGCTAACTTCATTTCATTCTCACTGCACATAAAGACTAAGCTTTCACTAACCAGTGTGCAAAGCAGCGCATGGGAATCAACCAACGCCTTTCACCTCCGAAAGGTACTCTAAAAGACATCTTTTGCTATTGGTATGCCTATGGCTCCCTATGATCAACTTTTTTCCAACTTTCCTATTAGCTTAACAGAAAATTGAGGGCTAAGGAAGAGAACAAGTGAAAATCAGTGTGATTCATCTGGAATTGTCATAAGTGGAAACACAGCTTAAATAAAAAAAAAAGAAGTCAGTTTTCATATCAAGCCTACACTGTTTAACTTGTTCTACTGCTTGAGTCAGTAACCTTCCTTTTTTCCAAAATACTCATTTAAGGTCTAGGCACTCATTTTTCTTATACTTTTTCTTCAAAAAAACCCATTCCAAATTCAAATGTTAAACTCTGTAAAAGAGAAAACAAAATAAAATTAACCCTTCCTAAGACAGATTGTTTCAATTTTGCTTCCTGATTTTCTAAGAAGTTTGGGCCAACTACTTCAAACAAATATATAAAGAAGTACGATACCAAAACAGAAAAGAATGAAGTAACATATGATGAAAAGTCCGTAGGTTACTTAAAAGCAACACCAGGAAGTATTAAACTTGACAGAAGTTCTGCAAACTCTGTTTAGCAAACAGCATTTGGAAGTTACAATGTAACAGATTTTGTAAATGGAACAGAGTAAAACTTAGCATGTATTGCCTAACAGATGTCACCATGATCTTCATCTAACATTCTGCACCTAATTCATAATTTAATTCAGAAATAATAGGAGCAGAAGATTTATTTTTATTTAAAATTTAATTTTAATCGATTTAAAAGGTTTAATTTAAAGGTAGAAGGGGTATTTTCTCATTAATTCCATAGTGAGATATGGATCAGCTCTTTGCAATGAAATGCAAAAGGTCAAGCCTACTGTATCTCATGACGAAATAAAATATAATTTACTGACTTTTTTTTAAATTAAGAGGACCTTCCCAGTCCTAAACATCATCAGTTTTGATCCATTCACAACGTATGAGGTTTTTGATCACACAACTTATGTGACCCCCACGCACATCTTCCCAGTAGACTGTGAACTGCCGACAGGAATTAAGATTTTCCCCTTTGAAATTGCTGCCTGTTGATCTATTTGTGCTAGCACTGACCCTATTCCTTCTGTCAAGTTTTTCAGAGTTCCATCAAATAAGCATCTTCTTTGAGGCAGAAAATCTACTGTAGCATCAGCACTTATAAATGTCAAGCTTCCAATGCTCATCTTTAACACGGGCTTTTTAAACTGTTTAAGATGTGCTTTAGAAAGGTCCATGAAGCAAATTGTTTAAAACCAAAATGACACATGACCTAAAAAAGACTGCCCCACTTTCTTAAGAGCAGTATCACTCATATTATTCTGAGTTTTCTGCTAGTCTCAAGACTCATCATTAAAACAATGTGTTCTGCCAGTAACTTACTCCAGGGAAAAATTGGTAGCATTCTCCAAACCAGTGTCTGCATGTCCAACTGGCTCAACTCTGCTATTGTCCTCCTCTGTTCGATCTTCATCCTAGATATTAAAAAGAAAAAAAGAAAAAAAAACATTTAAATCTAGGTTTAATAGGTTAACTCATTTTAATAAAGCCATTTTGCCATTTTCAGATAATCTGAGGTTACCACAAATGGAAATGTGTGCTTCCACAACTACAAAAATCTTTTCTGTTGCTGTCTGAAACAGCTGTAAATTGTTTTTTGTCTATTTATGCATTTTTGTAATGATATTTCTAGTTTAGTCAGTTTTATATCATAATTTTACTACAGTTATAAAAGCAACGCTACAGAAGCTATGCCAGCCAGCATTTTTTTAAAAGGTAGACAAGTAAAAGCACAAAATCAGCTGATGGCCAGCAGTGGTCGGGCAAACTCCTTCCGAGCTCTCTCTGGGCAGGTTACTGGGGACTCGGCTGAACACACAAGACACCTCAGTGAGGCTCATTTGCAAAGAGTTAGAAACAGTGTAAGAAAACACAGCTTGTACAATTCCATAAAGTACCAAGTACTCTTTAAACATTTCATCCCAGGCCTTTATTTATAGCATGCCAGAAAAAGCTGACATCTAAGAGTTACGTGAGGCTCTAACACTAACCAATTGATTTTATTTTTGATTTGTCTTTCCAAAAAGTACATACATTATTCACCAAATGTGTAATTTTAATGTCAAAGTTGTGAATGCTGTACTTTCAAACTTAGATCAAGGTAATTCAAGGACTACCAGTAAGAAGATCTAAAACCATTCCTGTACCTGTGTTGCTCATTAGAAGCTTATGCTTTTAATTACCTGTGTGACCAAACAGAAAATATCACAAAGTGTGAACAGCAGGTTTCAAACACAGGCTTAGATTCTAGAGCCAGAGCCATCAGGTCAGTAAAATAATAAGTGATAGGTTATGAGTTTAGCACACAGAGTCAGACAACATATTAAATTATTGAAGAGAGATTAAAGGCAGGCAGAGGCAGTTGGTAATGTCCAATTGGCATTTCCACTGAGAATCTGCAAAAGCAGGAGGCTGGATGCATCAAGCTTCCATGGGCTGTAGATATGCCTTGTGCGTCCTGGATAGCAGCGCGCTGCGTGAAGCCAAGCTACTTGAAGATTGATGATCCTGTGCTTTGAGAGGCTTTAATACGCACTTCTTTGTCATCTATCTCTGTTAAGCACTAGGCAAGTAATACATTTGAAAGGTTAACCGGCATCTTGAACCTGCCTAGAACTGCATTATGAATGTAAACAAGAATTCAAAATAAAATATTTTCCATATAGTAGACGTTGCTTATAAACCCAGTATAAAGGATAATCCATATAATTCATAAATAGGACATAAGCTAGTGTTTACATTTCTATATTTACTGATTTCAGCTGAAATTCTACATGCATCGCTGCATAAAGTTTAAAAATAAATAAATATTCACATCTCCATGACAATTCTAAAGTTACATGCAAAAAGGTAAATATAGGAAAAACAGAACATTTGGAGTTGTTTCATATCGAAAAGAAGCATTCCACCTTGTTTCATACAGCATCTTGCAGGTCACTGTTGCCATGGGTTTCTTGTTTTGAAGTTAGGGACACTGGTGATTGTAGAAAACTACTTAAGTATTTATATTGCACTGAAGCTATTATCTGCAAGTCTAAAATCAGAGTTGCTGATGAAACACAATTTTGAATCTCAGCTATGATAAAAGGTCATCACAAATGATTGTGACTTTGTTAATACAATGTTTCTGGCAATTTTTCATGTGTGGTCTTTTCAAGCAAACGTACGGTAAGTATAAACACATGTAAGAAGACACTGAAATAACATCCTACCTACTAGTAGATATGGCTCTGCTAACAAATGTCTGGCTTTATGCTGCGTCGTTTTAGCAGACATCTATATATGTACAATGTCAGCATCATTCATCTAGTACCACTTGGGTCCTACACTTCACCATCTTTCAGCCCCACAAGTTTTTCCCTTGACTAGTTTAAAGTAAGTCTGTAAACAAAACTCCCCTTGCCCCACTCGGTCCTCGCAGCAGTCCTTCAGACTTGCTCTTGATAGACCCACTTTCAGTGCCCTCCTGGGATAGAGCCCACCATGCAAGACTCAAGACAAATCCTTGTGGAAAGCCTTCTTTCCACCACTTCCCAGCCCTGATAGTATCTTTGCTCTTGTTCCCAGAGCCTCCTAAATGTCAGCTCACACTTAAGCCTCTCCACTTGCTGGACACCCCATTTTCTTTCTTGCTGTCCCACTTGGTGGCCCAGAGGTTTATTCTGCCAAGGGAAGGAGCATCCCCCTGCCCGACCCTGAGCACAGCCAGGGCGAAGGCAACAGCCAACTTACCTGCCTCCTGCCTATACCGTAGCTTTTAATGTTAGGATGTAAAACATCAGCAACTGCAAACCAAAAGCTATGTAAAACAGGTGCTATCTGGCACCATCACATCTACTTTTGTGTCTTTTGTATCGAGAATTATAAACACAGCAAGTTTTGGAACCAGACTCTCTGTCAGTTATCCAAGCAATTAAGAATCAGCAGCTCCCACATGCCTCTGTCTGGCTTTTCCCGGACAGCAGACAGATCTGTATCAAAAAAATGCATGTGCCCGTAAATAGGTGCTTAGAGGAGGAATCACAACCCTAACGAAAGCACTACTGCCATTATCAACAGATGGATGATATATCCTTTTAAAAATCTTTAATATCACAGTAATCAGGCTCTCTTTTCTTCTCAAAATAACACAGATTTTGATTTACGCTGAAGTGAACAGAGAGAAAAATTGGACACCTGCAGAGGGATTTGACTTAAAATTCTGATTTACTAAGAAAAGTAACTAGCTGTGAAAATCTCATTGCATCAAGCAATTATTTCTTTATTTGGAAAGTAGTTTCCTTCTGAAAGGCAAATTCTACCTGGATGTGCTATCATGAGGTAAAATGAGGAAAAGGACATTTAAAAGAGCAGGAAAATTTCCAAGAACACAGACGGGTATTATTGCAGATACTTCTCAGAAGTAACTGATTTGAGCAAAGTCCCAAACCTGTAAGGTTTCTTGGCTCTCTATAAAAACACCAATTCCTGTGATATCAAAAGATACAGCTTTTAATGTACAGCCATTAAAGACAGAAAGATTTTTTTTTTCCAAAATTGAAAAAGAGTAATTAAAAGATCATTTCATTTTTACAGCACAGAGGAAAATTTAAAGCTCCTCTTCCAATGTACTTCTACCTACCCTGATGCGTAAAATTCCCCCAATTCCCTTTTGCTGAGATGACTCAGCCAGGGCTTCTCACCCAGGCCTCCCTGTGCCACCAGACATGGACGTAACTTTCCATAAAGCATCCATGTCGCCTGTCATGTATTTAGGCTACTAATATGGAGATTAAGCAAGATAATGACAACTTTGAACAATGACATCAAATGGAAAGGAAATTTCTTGAAATTTGTTTTAGTTAGTTAAAGAGAATTAGGGATTTCAAAGAGTTATTCTTCCTTTTGAATGGAACTGTACAAAATTCCTGTGTCTTGTAAGAGTCAAGTTTGTGCACAGGTACACAGCAGCAGATTCTTGCAAAAAAATAAAAAAAAAATATTGCCAGTGTTCTAAAATGAAAAATAAATAAATAAAATCACTATTGTTCTAAGTTTTGTAATAAAATTAACAACTCAAAAACTGACAAATTATCTTAACTGCTCAAAATGGACTATTAGTGCTAGCACTTCTGCCTATGAAAAGGTCCATTTCACAGTTTACCTGCACAGCATTAATGACATACATATGAAAAGCTGCAAATTGTTTTGTATTTTTGAAGAGAATTTCCCTATCACCTATTAGGATTACAAAATACTCAGATAAGAAATGCTAGCAGTACACTTGCCAACAGAACCTTATTCAATATATACAAACCCAAATAGTACCTGTAACTACGTTTCCTCAGATTACTTTTGAGTGAAGACTGCCTTGCGTCATTTTCAGAGCGCAAAACCAGCCGTGCCTTCCCTATCTTACTGGACTTTTTATCTTTCATTACCAAAATATCAGCTCCTGCCTCTTATTAGTCCACAATTGCTACCAGTCACTACTTCATCTTCAAAGAAGCACTTTCCCACTCATCTCTGCTGTTCAATACACTTCTAATGAACTCCCCAAAAACATAAGCAGAACTTCTTCACATTCCCTCGTCTTTTGATGATTACCGGCAGAAAACTCAATAGCAGCCAGGGAGTGTGAATAACGTCAATGCAGTCACTTGAATTCCTACACGTGCAGTCTTTATTTCTAGGTGCCTGGTCTGAGAAAGTGATGATTACAATCTGCTTCAGCCAGACACAATGGGAAATGGGCTCTGAAGTCATGTAAGGGTTATGTATAAATTTCGTCTTCTCTGGACACTTTGTCCCATCTCTCAAATTCAATAGCAACATCTCCTTTGTACCAATAACTGAAAAAAATGGGAGTAAAGGTGTTTGGCTTGAGTGGTGTTTTTTTTCCCCCAATTCATTTCATTATTGTTCAGAATGTGATAATGGTTGTATGAAAGACAGTAACTCTGCTTTCAAATGGCTTGAATACACCACAGCAAGGTCTGCTACACTGACCAACACAAGCCAAAAAATCTGGCTGGTCATTTATTGTGTAAATGCCAACTATCTTGTGCAATGAGTAAATCCAAATTAACATTAAAGAAAGGGAAGCTGTAAGTAAAGTTTATCATAATACATGTGTGCATGGAGCTGTGCTAAGGTTTCACCACCGACCTCCCTTCTGCACGTTTTCCTCGTTCACTTCTGCAACCTGCAGTATAAAATTCATTCCTCTTGTTCCTCTACCTGCACCTCCAACACCAGCTATAGGCTCCCTCTCCTAAAACTGCACCTTCCTGCCCTGACTTTGCTGTTAACGTACACTCAATTTAGAGAGCTTAATCCTCCACCTAGTCTGACTGCCGGGAAGGGGATTATGGAAAGCCAAGACAGCCAGGGTACCGGTGCTCGGCATCCACGCCCAGCCCCATCCCGAGGCAAGCACAAGCCGGCATCGCAGCTGGCTCAGCCTCACCACGGAGCCCTCACCTGGGAAAGCATGCACAGCCACTCCAAGATTTAACATGTTCAGTGAAAAGAGAAAGTCCGGGAAATTTAGCTGTAAATTGTAGTAAATCTACTCGCATTGTACATAAACAATTTTTTTCTGTTAACTGAACAAGAGATCCAGCCTCAGCAGAAAGACAGGCTGACACGGGTACACAAAACCTATATGAAGGAACCATCTTTTAAAACATAGTTAACCCTTTTGTATTTTTACTAGTCTGCAGAGCAACTGCAGCGAAGTATTTTCACGCAAGGTGGATGTTCTCATTATACAACACTTTCAGCATTTTTTACTAGCATTAGCAACAGAAAACAGAGTCTTGAAATGGCAAGCAATTGCAACCATCGCTGTAAACAGGCAAGCTACCAGTGGGAGCAACATATGATAAATACATCAGACATACACCCCTCTGCAAATAGAAGCCTGTCAGTATACAGCTTCTGTGTTTTGGAAGAAGGATTCAAGCTGGTTTGTTTTCTAGCATTTACTTTGCTTAAATTTTAGTGCAGTGAGTGAAAGTACTATAAATACCAAAGAGAAAGGAACAGTACATAACATCCAACAGGTACTTTAGATTTTACTGTAGAGAAGGACACATTATCAATCACGAAAAGCTCCTGAAAGACTGCACACTAGTCTTTTCCCCAGCCAGGGCACAACAAAAATAAAGCTTAAGTTATTAAAATATGCCCTTCCCTTCATCCTTCCCCTTTTATTCTCTTGCACTTCTCTGTAATGATTATGGAAGAAGAGACCGTATTTGCTATTAGTCTCCTGGCAGCCGTGTTTTATAAATGTTTGTTTGGTCCTTGCAACATAAAGTAGGTTCTCTCTCTGTATGATCAGACTTGATAGGAAACAGCTCCTAAGGGACCTATTTTCCTGTGTCTTAACTAGCACAAATATACCAGCATCAGGCTTTTGTGCTAATGTTCTCACTTCTTGATTAACCGGCCAAATCTCCAGAGAATGGCAATTTTCAAGCAAATCTGAAGACCAGTTACAAAGATCACATGGGGAAAAAACCAAAGTTATTGAATAAAAAAACCCCAGGGTTTCTCCCTCTTGAACTCATATATATGCACAAATAATTAGGCGAGAGCTTTGTGTAATCCACATCACTACTATACTAGGTGCACTGCTATTACCAGTAATCCAGGGAGAGAGAGGAGAAGGAGGGAAACCTTACATTAAATCATCATCCAACTTAAACCAAAAAAAACACAAAAGAATATTAAATCTTTTATATGTATATATATGAGTTGATATTCTCCTTCCATCTCAGTCATCCCTATGTTACTCACATCCTTGTGCAGATTGGTCATCTCACAATTGGAAATGGCAATATTCATATAGTTTCTATATGCCTCACTACTCTAAAATGAAATTTGCCTTGCTCAGTCAAATCAGTGAATAGATATCATATAGACACAGAGGAGCGCAGAATGGAAGGGATTTCCCAGGTCTCTGATGAATATCAAATTCATCCCCTGCTATCACCGGCAATCATCTCTTATTTGCCATTTAATAAACTGATCAAGCTGAGCCTTAAAACCGGTTGGCTTCACGATGGCACTCTTTCTGTTGTGAAGTGCCTTGACAGGAGATGTTTTTACAGATTTAGAGAGATGTATTTGATTTCCTATTGTCCAAAAAGCAGAACACCAGATAGCCAATGAATATAATTTGATACAACCTTCCTTTGACAACCTATATAACACTTCATTCAGTTTTGACTAACTACCATTTTTTCATGCCTAATGACTCTTAAAACATATATTAAAATCTATGTCATACTAATAAAAACTGAGCAAGCCCTATAGTATCTCAATTATTTTGTAGTGTGTATTAGTTTAGAGGTTTACTGAAGTCTGCAGTCTTTAGGGGCTCAACAACCTGTGATACGTTACTGAAATCACGCATGTGTATTCTATAACAATTTGGTGGCACACACCTCTATCACACAGCTAGCCAGGCTAACGGCAGGAGCACAACACAAATACTGCTCAGCCATTTAATGGAGCTTCCACTAAAAAAGCTTTTTACTAGACGATGCTGCAGTTAATTCTTTTTTACAGTAGGCACTGCAGACAGCACTGAAAAGTACAAGAGCCTTTTAAGAGTTTTAGTAGGTCAGACAAAAGGTTTTCTTGCTAGTGAATTTAACTTGAGACATTTTGCTGGTTCTGCTTCTTTACAGTAAAGAAAATCTTGGACATGACCTTACAGTGGTAGCTTGCCAACAAACAGCATGAAACACATTAAAACTCAAAGGGTTTTTCTGTTGTTGATCGAACATGCTTGTTAATTAATGTAGCCAAATGGTCTATGCCTACCAGCAGAGAAAGAATATTGGGGGGGGGGGGGGAATAAAAAATGCAAAAACTTAAGCAACTAAGCAGCCCCATAGAGGGGAAATGGCATAAAATGGGATCTGATGGAGAAAGAAAACCATAGTAATGTCTAAAGCAATGCTGATTCTCGAGCATTTCACCATGTGTATTGTAGACTGTATTTGCTGTTTGAGTGAAAACTACAACATTTGTTTCCCCCAGGCTGAAGGCATCCCACTCCAGACCATTTCAGTGACTTCTCCAGTACTACTGGCAGTCCAAGGTGAGAGGCAGAGGGAGGAGGTGTTCTGTAAACTGATAGCTACCGTAACAAATCCATACATCAAGGTTCTTCTGCAGATGGCAAATACCAAATGGAAACCAAAGTATGTAGCTGTTCCCACCAGATCATATTTAAGGGACATTTTAAAGAAGATTCATGTGTTATTGTAGCACAACAACTATCTCATGGTCAGCCATTTTGAAACAGCTCTATCACCACAAATAATATGCATCACCATAATAGTCATAGCATATTAGAAAATATTATAACAATGATAATTCAGTGCCTTAAATTTCTGTTCATTGACAAATGGGTACATTGTTGCCAAACTGAACCTGATAACACCTTGATGATCTATTTCCTTTATCAATGAGAGACTTAAGATGAAGACAACATTACATTGGGTCCTTTCTTAATTCCTGCACTGACTTGTTATACAATAGTGGCAAAAATCACTTAGAAGTGCATTTCTCTATTAGCATGTTGGGGATAATACTCCATGTTTGCAAAGACGAATACAGACAAGACACTTGGATACAACACTTTGAGAAGCAGTAATATTAAAATGGATATTAATTGTCTCAGCAGCAGCTTAGGACGCTGAGCCACGAAACGCTTTGTCTTGCTCAGAGATACCAGATGAGCTTCACTTCTTCATGTTTTTGTCACCTGGTAGTGCTTGCAGTCCATAACCCATCTTTTAATCATTTGATTAGATGCAAAGTATCTGAAGGATTACAAAACTCAAGACATTTCATCACATAATGAATTTGTGAGACAGTTCATTTACAGAGTGACCTATAAGCAAACCCAAACACACCTAATGGAAATAGCCAGAAAAGGTTTGGCATGACCGGACAGAGCAGCCCAGTGCTAACAGTGCCGTCTGTTGGGGAGTCCACTAAAATGAGTTTTTAAAAAGCAACACGATCATAGAAAGTCAACTAAAAGATTAGATGCAACAAGAAAGTATTAACCTCTCATGCTAAATATTTGAAATATATAAAACATGGATCGCCACACTTTTGGTATTGACCAAAGCATCTAAAGAGCTTTCTGAAGATCTGATCAATAACAAATTGTAGATGTGTCCATTGTATTACAAAGATAAGTACTTATCTCATAGACCCATGTACAACTATATCAAATTACCTCAAATTGATTGTTGCCTTAAAAACAAAATGAGTTCATTTTGTGTGACTGCCTAGTCACAGTTTTTATTCTGCTTTCTGTTTTTCCTCAGGATCCAAAACATATCTGTTTCACAGGCAAAAGTCTATGCTCTTTGTTTGTTTTAAATAAGGCTTATCTGCAGACTATTTCCATGTTCAAATCTCTGAAATTTTATACTCCTGTCATATGATTCACAGACTGACATACAGACCACCAGGATCTGCCAGTCTAAAACAAATATTAGGGTTCATATTAAATACAGATTCAAAGTCATACTTTGATGTTAGAGTCATGGGAAATATTTTTAATGGATATAAGTATCAGCTTTATTTGAAACAAGGCTACAATTATAGGTCAACGTATAATCAAATTCCACTGCAAAGCTTAGCCCAAAGGCCATGCCTGGTTTTCTGATGGCTCTTTTATCATTTACCTTGAATAATGCAGGAATTACCTCAATTACCGAGACATCCACACGTGGTGAGCCAACATGAGTTGCCATGTCACAAACACACTTCTGGTTGATGACTTCATATACCATTTATTTTCCCTTTCATCATGTTAACTGGTACATACATATGCATCTATATACCACCACACCCCCTGGTTAACTCATACAATACCTACATATATAGAGCATTGGTAGAAGATGCTTTACTTGAATTATTTCACAACAGGAGTGATTTTTACAAAATGAAGTCTAGTTTTCTTTAAGAACTTGAGTTCTTCCTACTCCTCAATGCCAGGTTATACAGATCGGGGATTTCAGGACCAGCAAAGAACAAAAAGCTAACATTCTTTTCATATGAAGAAGTTGCTGTTTATGGAAGGGAAAAAAAAACCCACAATATACTTCTAACATGAAGCATTACTATGGCATCCAGAAAATAAATATAAATATATATATATACACACACACACTTCTAAATATATACGTATTTAGAAGGCCACAACAGCAAGGACATTATTTTGTTTTTAAGGTAAGAAAAAAATAAATTACATGGCAGTGGTACAATCACAGTGTGTTTGGTTTATCCGTTGAGTAGTCTAAAGTAGGTCAAGTTAGGCACATACATTAGTTCACCTATAAATAGATCCACACTGAGTTTACCTGCTTGTAACTAATGTAGAGCAACAGAATTTTAAATACTTTTTCCTTTAATCTGACAAGTTAGCTTATTCTGTGTATAGACAGTTAAAAAAAAGAAGTCATTGAGTCCTGCGTGATTTTTAAAAGCTGAAAAAATGACAATGGATACATGACATTGGGACACACATTTTTTTCCCTGCAGAAAACCAAATGTACATGCCTCCACCTATAAGTTTAGAGATCTGAAAGACTTCTGCAGAGATGTATTATAGATGAGTCACATAGTTTCCCCTTGATATCGAGACAAAGGAAAGAAGAAAATTCTGCATAAATCACTCCATATTTTCCCTGTAACGCTCCTGAATATATTATTATTCACCTCACCTTTTCAAAGATTGTGATTTTCATCCTTCTGAGGATTTTTTCTTTCTTTTTCTTTTTAAGATACAAAAAGCATTTCTTATTTAGCATTTGAATTTGTCATTAGGCAATTTTCAAACAGGTCTCATAGCTCTTTTATCCTTATTCACTTCTTTTTTCTTTTTTAATCTGAAATAGTCCCTTGTTACTTGATTTGCAGATCTGTATCAGCACACAACGACTGCACTAGCTTCAGCCAAATACAGAACAGTTCGATCCCCTCGAGTACTGAACATAAGAGTCAATTTAGAAGCAAGCTAAAAGTATAGCACTCTGTTCTCCGTCACACAAAACATCATTTTACTCACACAGGCAACTTAATAACAAAATTCAATTCTGGATATTTTTCTCAGCATGGCTCAGGACTATTTAGAGATGACATCAGAAAGTTTATTGAAGAGTTGGCTTTTAAAAAAATCTAATTAAAATATCTCTTTTCCAATAAGGTAGAAGTCCCTGTGTTGGTGGGAGTTCAAAGTTAGCATGTATTCTTTAACTTTGAATTTCATCTCTCAGTTAGGAAACATAACTTTCAAAGGTTTTGGTTTTGTGTTACTATAAATCACCCTGTTAATTTTGCCCAAAGAACTAGAAAAATGTAGCTATACTATTTCATCATCTTGCTTAAAGAAAAGTACACTGGTTTCCTCTCATTTAGACAGTGATTTATCTTCGGTTCTTATTTGCTAGGATTTGCTAACATATAGCTTCGATTTATGCCTTTTTTGATTTAAATTCCTACTGCTGGAAAGAAAAAATACCTATGTATTTGTTTTAAAGGTCTTTTGTGTTACAAACCATGTAGATGGACAAACACACCCAAGCTAAGGGGTCACCTAACTTGCATAGCTGAAAGTTAGTTCTTCCTGTTTCGGCTCTTCCTCCCCTAGACCAGGCAAGGTCCCAGCCCCGAGTCCCAAGGAAAGAAGATGCCCGAGGAAGCCCTGGCACGATGACAGCAATGCGGGACACCTGGCCTCGCCACAGAGGCATAGGGCACCCAAGCCTGCTCTCAGCTGCTGTGCAAAGTTTGAGTGATGAGATTTTACAATTTTGCAGTTTTATCTTTTACTTCTCTTTTGCCAAATTGCACAGCTGCATGCCACTTCTTGCTTTTCATCTCATTCTTCACTGAGAAACTCCTCTAAGATTGCTTCAATTGAGTTTCCCTATTATGCTGTAGCATTTTCTTTTTTGGTCTTTTGCACAACATGGATTTTACCTTAGGCACCAAACAAATTCACCATTTTAATAACAGGAAATACTATAGCATTTTTCATTGTTGTTTGCTCAATTTGTTTTGCTGAAGTCGACATGAAAAACAATTTCAAACTTCTCAGTAAATGCTTCATTTACGAATCCTCCATTCCAAGTGCCTACAGGGTTACAATCTGGTCTATGACAATTTTATTAATTTTTTTAATCAAAAGCATTAAATCAAATTTAAAATAAATAGTACTCAGTACTTCTGCAGTGCCCTCAAGCACAGTATGGCAAAAGTGCTTCATGGACAATAATGACTTTACCTTCTTTGCACCCTCAGGAAGAAGATTAAAAATTATTCTCCAAATTCTTTCTTTATTTGAGGAAACTGAGGCACAGGAGACTTCTTTCCATGTTTCTGAGGTTCATCTCCATTCGTAGATACTTTCAGTTTTGGATGATCTCTCCAAGATAGACAGACCCTTACTTTCAGAAAAATGTACAATACTCGCATGTACTCCTGAACTCAACTAAAAAGAATAGAAGCTAAAATGGCACTTTAAAAATAAAATAGCACTAAGAAAATTTCTGAAGACATCAAAAACCATCTAGACTCCTCACTGCAGACAGTAAGTCATTGCCCGTTCAGGGCAGCAGACAGCACCACAGGCTCCATCGACCTGGAGGCTGGTGGCTGGAGAGAGGCTGGGGAAAGCGCCGATTCCCTCGGAGCCGTTTGGTCCCGAGCCTGCACCAGCATGTGCGCACCGCTCGCTATCACACAAAACTCTTACATGACTTGTGATGAAACATGATCAACAGCCAAACTGCATCATCACCACCACATCACTAAGCTATCCAGGGACAACCGAAGAAGACCTCTGTCTAAAATGTACCGAGGAACAAAGTGTAGGACATCACACAAGTGCTAGAACCACAGCTCCAGAAGCACTCTGCAAGTGAACTGTAAGTTATACAAAAAGGAAGGCATTTCAAGAGATAACTCATTTAGTGCTACTTGTTGCACCAGAAGAGGTACCAGCCTCTCAATGTACTGAATTTTTTAAAACTTCTTCTCAGAGACCTTATTTCCATTCATTATTCTTTCCCTTCCTTTTTCACCCCAAGTCAGAGAAGGAGGGACTGAATTCAGCACATGTGATGGTGGTGCAGTATTTCCAAGCATTTGTATTTCCATTGTGTTGCCCATAATAACACCTCAGCCTGGTGTTTCATTACCTTGCAAGGCCAGCACAAACCACAGATGTGGTTTGTTGAAAGAGGCAGTCCCATCTTTTCCCCTCCCCAGACGGTCACGTTCGTCACTGGATCCCTCTCTGCCCACCTCCTCCTTTCTGCTTATTCAAGCACTTCCATCATTACACAAAAGATCTAAATTAAAATTAATGTTTAATAAAAACAATCTTAATTGGTTACGTTTCCCAGGCTGGTCCAGTTCAGTCTATTTAATAATCTCATAAAAGCTTAGGGAAGCACAAGGGAGGAAGCAAAGCATGGCCAAGACTGCTTCTTTCAGCAGCAGAGATGACTTACAGTGTCTCGAACACTGTGGCCTCGGACCATTGTCTGAAAGCATACCATTCATCTGCAGATTTGCATACAGCTCAAGGCACATATTTCAACATCCAGTAACTTGCACTGCTCTATGTCCAATCTCATCCCTCTTCTGTCGCCCTCCTTCAAAATCCTACCTATTTTCAACTAATCTAAATAATTGTGTCTTGTGCACTAAAGTTGCCATCTCAGCACTCCCCCTCTTTCAAAACGAGTTGCTTTCCAGGAATAAATCCTTCTCGCCCTTGTATACTGCTGACTTATTTTCCATAATTTGTTTTTCTCCCTGCTAGTTTCTAAGCTACAGCAGAACTTCATTTGTCACCACGTAAGCAGTTACCTAAACAACTTCATACAAATTACTCAAATTCCACCATCTTCCTTAGAGGAGACCAAATTAAGACAGAAGCACAACAATGCTTTTAAGTGCTATTTCCTGAGTTCATTAAAAGCTAAGATGCATAAACAGAAGGGAAAACCTCCACACATCTATCCCATCAAAAAAAAAAAAAAAAAAAAAAAAAAAAAAAAAGGGGGAACGCATAGAAGTCATATACACATTAGAGAGGCATGCGCCCAAGCACTTCTCTTCATCAAGAAGTCATAGCATACATAGACGCCTAGGTAAACACTCCTTTAAGGTTAACAATAGCAATTTTGGGAACAAAATTTGATAAGGACCTAGAACAACTTGTGTCAGTTATGATTAAAAGAAGGCAGACACTGTTAAACCTCACATTTAAACATTCCGATTTTGACATAAGGTTTTCTTACTTGCCACTTAATCAGTTATAAACTAGCTAAAGCCAAGCTGAAGGTTTCGAAACGTACAGAAACTTGTTATCAATTTCCCATAAACCACATTTGAATCCCAGATAAGCCAGTCAATGAAGCTAGTCCAGTCAAAGGCCTCCTTGAAGAAATGTTTATTTTGCTTTAGCTCTTCATACCTGTTTTCTGCAACCAGAAAAAAACCACTTTTAGGAAACCAGGGGAAAGAAAGCACTATTATCTTACCATTCTGAAGATTTTTTCTTCAAACTATGAAAGGAAAGCTTGAAGAAATCTGAAGAACAAGCAAATGCTGGGGTTTCAGCAAGAAGCAACTCTAGAAATTGGACTGCACTGAGAGCCTCTTCCACCGCACGCCTGTGCAGGATCTTCAGGCACTTCCACTTTCCAGTTACACAGAATCCATCAAGGTTCAGACTAACTAGCTGGGCTGTTCTAGTACCTTGTTATGGCCAGCTCTGGCTATTTCAGAGGACAGTGCAAGAGCCGCCATAATAGATAACTCAAGTAATTTGCCAACAGGCTTTTCTCTTATTCTTGGGAAGTTAGGTCTGATGTCATTAGGACCGGAATGTATTTTGTACTTTCTCAAATGCCACCAAATTTTAGAAAGGACAGTATTGCCCTACCAATACGCCTGACTAGATGGGAAATAGAAAATCATCTGCTTTATCATCAGAGAAATCAAATCTTGAAGAGACTAAAGAGTGAACCTTTGAAATAAGATAAAGGTCACTACATCTTATAATTGAGAACCGATTCAGTATAAAGGCGAGGATAGTTTAAAAAAAAAAATAATTTAGAAAATTATGTGACAAAGGCTGTGGTTTCTCACTGAAATTAATAAAGCTCGTGGTGTTCTCACAGAATGATATGATTTGAAGAAAATATGAGGAGAAACAAACATGAGTTTAAAACCTGCGATTTTTCATTTCCTAAAATCAGCAGGTTCCCCACTCTTCTTTTTTTTTTTTTTTTTTTTTTTTTTAAGTCTATCCCCAGCTACTCACAGGCTCAGAGGAGTTCCTTAATATTAACAGTTATAACTTTTTTACAGTTTGATTTAATTAAAAAAAACCAAACCAAATAACAAAACTTAAAGAAATATCTTGCACACATGTATTCTAGACAGCATAGGTAAGAGGAATCTTTAAAATTAATGAAATGCACTTGCCTTTCTCTCTTTGCCTATTTCTAGGTTGAAGGCAATACAGAGAAAAAGAACAAGAGTGTATATACACACAGAAACAAAAGAACATTAAAACAATCTTTAAAATAGAAAAGCTTATACTTTCCTAAGGGACTGACAGCAAGATAATGTTACCTAAAGAATTAATAATCTGGAAGAGGAAGCTAAAAATAAAGTGATGAAATCTGCCAGTGAAATACAAGTTAGGTTTAAAACAATCTTTTAAAACACGATCAATGAGCTTTGCGAGACTTTCCAGATATATATATCACACTGGTGGACTGAGAAGCCTGGTGATTGAAGAAATTAAAACCTGAATAAATGCAGGATTATGCAGTCTGAGAAACGCAATCCAGTCTAAGCCTTAAAGGGAAGAATCTTGGAAAAAGAAGCACCACCTTTCAAAAAAAACCCCAGCAAAATCACCACAAATTAAATAATTAGTCGATGATACTAGTGAGGTAGATTTAATACACCTGATTTTCACTGCAGCATCAAATATTTTTGCTCTAAAAGTAATTTCAAATGCCAATTCCAAGTCTTGGGGTACTTTGGATGATTATTAATACAATTATGTACTTATTTATACTGTAAATGAATAAAAACAAAAGAAATGGGTAACTGGATGACACCAAATATTAACGAAGAAAATTAGTCAAAAAGTGTAAGTAGCAGTGAGAACAACAGATTACTGGAAAGATGTCAATACTGTTCTCTTATTTACCAAACCCACAACAACTTTGGAGAAAGTAGACAAAGATGTAATATATCTGCAGGTAACCCATGGCCTTACTACATAGAAAAATATTTTCTTTTACCTTTTTCAAACTAATTCCTGGTCTAGCCAACCTACACATAGCACAGACTGTGCAATGCCTGAAGTAGAGCAGGACAAATGCATTTCCACTTTTATGTCTCTTTGGACATGACTGGAAATTATTTCTCTTCATGGTGGAAAAACAACATAGGCAGAAAGGATTCAGAAACACAGTAAATCGCAAAAGAGGATAAAGTGTGCAACCTGTGTATGTGGAGGATAGCAGAGATATCTACGCTCATCCACATTTAAACCGGTCATACAAGAAGGGCAGACTGAGAGGTTACTTCTGCTGACTTGTGCCAAGGGTTAAGAAGCAACTCTTGAGCTTTATGAGAAAAAACCTGCATCTTCCCACTCACCACACACTACTATAGACATCAGATGGAGCGAGGCACAGACGCACATATAAGAACCAGCCATCTAGTGGTGCATATGCTGAAGTGAATATATTTAAGCACTGGAAGGTTGGAAGCTCTTTGTCTACAGTTAGGTCATCTAAAAAGTATTTGAGTACTAGGCACTCTCCTATCAAAATGAGGTAGTCAAGGAGAAGAAGAGATGATGGGTTTAGAAACCTGCTTTTGCACTTAAGAAAATCCTGAAATGCACAAATACTGAGCTGTTATATTCTGATACAGGTAAAGAAGGATTAATTGCAAATGCTCGGTAGAGAAGAAGATCAGAACAGAACTTCCATGTGGTACAAATCCACGTAGCTGGGAGAATGCAGGTGAAATGAGGCTAAATATCAGAAGAAAATCCTTAACGGGGTGATATATCAGATTGTGAAAGTCTCCCAAGGGAAGAAGCAGAATCCCCACTGCTCAACACATGTAAAAGCAGCGTGGACAAAGAACTACAAGATAGGCTACAGGGAATAACTCAATACATAGCAAGAGGATGGTTCAGATGACCTAATAATATAACAGGATTTAAAATGACTAGATAATTCTATTATCATTAACCACATTCACAGTAGTACAAGCTAAAACACTGTTGCTATGGTAATCAATCCTTATGCGTTGTTGCAGAAAATGACTGAGATACAAGGGATGGAAATTAATTGAACCAGCCTTTCCTGTTCTCAGTGAATTCAATGTACCAGTCAGCTGGGAAACTACCTAACATGAAAGTTTACATCTAGCTTCCCACAAGGCTTTTAAAATGTATAGTAAAGCACAACTGAGTGTCTGGCATTCAAACACGGGTTATCCTCAGACTTACAGTCAGTTCAGATTCAAGGTAGGAGCAAGGCTCCAGCTCAGCAAGGATGCTGCTGGAAATGGATGGATTGCTCTCATCATTGCATTTCGAATCCCCTTCTCTTAACACTGCTGGAATTCTCTCAGCCCAAAGTAAACCAACACTATGGAAAGTTCAATGCACGCACGCTTCTGCTCACATGCCATTACAGCTCCATCTCATGAGAATGAGACCAACTTGTTTTCCATGTGGAAGGCAAGGAAAAAAAGGCAGCAGAGGTGATCATTTTTGCTGGCACTTTCTAAGTAGCCCTATGAACAACAAGCCATAGTAGTGAAAGCATCCTACATTTTATTCTTAATTTACATTCCCAACTGAAAACATACAACTTTTTAAAATTCAAGCCACAGGAAAATAAATGATCAGCAGTTTCTTTATCACGTATATTCAACTCTAAATCAATTCCACTCCTGCATGGATGTTATTACAGTGTTGTAACGAAGTGCACATCTCACAGTACACTGGAAAATGCACACTGGTTTGCTCACTCAGCTTTCCCCTTTACTTACAGAGTATTTGTCAGGAAATCGGGAAGTTAAACCTGGCAGTAATAAAATCCTTAGAGCCAGGGAAAATTTTGGAACTCAAATTTTGAAAAATTGAGTTTAAATCATTCCTGGTACCATTCAAATAGGGTCTATTACTAAAACTAGAAAACCCCGTTAATTTTTTTTAATGACAGCTGAGAATTTAAGATAAGACACTAACACTCCTCTTCCCCCAAAACAAAGTTTTCAGCAAAACACAATGGGAATCGAGTGGGAACGAAAGCTCAAATCACTCGGGGAAAAACCACCAGGCTCTCCCAGTTTCCTAACATAGTGAAAAATGGTTACAGAGTGTATTTAGGAAAAACTACATGCATATGTAGACAGGAGAGAAGATGATTAATTCCAATCCTCGAAATTTCAGAGCAACACTTCCTTTCAAAAAATGCCTTCTCAAGTGAACAAAGTATTTCTTTCGGTCTTTTGACAGTCTACACCATTGTTAAGAAAAATAATTCAAAGCAGCCCACGCAAACAGAAAGGGTACTATAGATTATAGGAGCCAAGTATTCCAAAAGGAGCATGTTTTTACCTGCTACTGCTGGTATTTTAATGTAACTCTTACTCATTGTTTTGTGCAGCACTATGCAAAATATTCATTAGAAACCGGGGGGGGGGGGGGATCAAAAAGGAAGCAGGTCCATATTCTGTTTTGAAAATCAACTGTAAGCAAGCAAGTACACCAGAAGGTAAAAATAAACTTTAAAATCCTCAGTTACAAAATATTTGAAATTGGCTAAAAATAAACCTGTTTGTTTTTTACAAAGCCATTAAATTTGACCTTAAGGAATATATTATATTTTAAGTGAGAAGCAAAATACATATGTCAAGGAAATGATCAGAGCTGCAGTGGCGTTTTCAATATTCACAAACACATACAGAAACAAAATATTTGATAGATGTGCTATACAGTTACCCTCGTACATTAAAAAATAATTCACATAATGTAATTTTTTGTAAAAAACTTCCCAGAGATAAGCAGGGAAAATGACTCAAGTACTATCAGAACATTCTTGAAATGCTAGAACATGCCTGAATTCATGAGGCATTTATTCAATTGATGAAGATACAGCCTTTTTAATGAAAACAGTCTGTAACACAATGTATGTATATTTTGTTTCTATTTTAATATATTTCATTAGTATTTTTCTTGGAATTTAAACAAAAATGTTCCTGCTTGTGTGAGTTTTAAGTTGTTAGTGCCAAAACTTCAGCCAATGTTTCATGAGAAAATTACTGAATTATGTCTGTTTATGATTATAACACAGATTTCTCAAGAAAATTATTCCCTCTTGGGCATTAAAAACTAAATTAGTATGAAAGACTAGAATGTGTTTAATGTGACCAAGCTAGCTTTTCCCGCCAAAATGCTTCAATTTAATCCAAACTAATTTTTTAAAACTTAAACAAAGTCTAATAAAAGTTATTTCACTTCCAAAAATGACGTTCATTTACTAGAAAAGACTCGATAAAAAGATATCATTAAAAAAACCCAAATTGTAAAGCCCAAGAATTTTACTATGCAACTGCTGTAAATAATTTCTTTTTTTTTTTTTAATGCAAGTTCATGGATGAGTCAAAAAGAGCATGTGTGAGAATGAGAAAGAAATCCCAGTGCAACTGAGAAATTAAACTGAAAAATTAAATCAAGGAGCCAAAAAACAGACACACAGATGGTAAAAACTGGCAAAAATAAAAAGTAAAAATCATGCTTTTAAGTACCAACAGATGCAGTGACTTTAAAATATTACTCCTTGAGGATACACAAAGACAATAATCCCAGATTGTGATTTCTGGGCCAGTCTACTGCTGCACTAGAGCCACAAAATACATGGTATTGTACAGAGAAAAAATGACGTGTCAGAGATGGTGCTATCTGCACTGCCAGTCTACTAAAATAGAAGGGAAGAAAATGAAGCTATCCAACACTGTGAAATTAAGGTCTTCAGCAAAAACCAGAATTCTTTTACTGTGTAAATGAGATAAGAAAGGTGACCTGCAGAATCCATTTACAGATTTCTAATACTACAGGACTGAGCATGAACTGGTTATTTCAGCATTTCTGAAACATTCCTTCTTGAAACAATACTCAAGCTTCTAGCTCCAGATGGAAGCGAGACTGTGCTTCCCAGATTCCGCATTGCTGAACTTTGCCACGCTAATTGCTTTGCTGACCTCCAATCTTATTTAGGGTCACCTTGATTTCAATCACCACCATTACCTAAAAGCTATCCCAGTTCAGACTATTGGTATTAAAACAAGGAAAGAAAAAGGATCCAAGATTTGAAAATTGAGAAACTGATGTATAGCACCTATACGCTTGAAGTTCAGCTTCTCCTGAAAGATCTTCTTAAAATCAGAACTTGAAATGAATAATTATTAGTAGTAGTAATTTTAAAATGCATTACTTAAGGCTAATTCTCCAGATGTTTAATTAATTAAACTGATACTGCTCCGCATGATTGAACAAACCCAGCATCTTATGCCATCCCCATAATTTCAGGCTAGCTGTAGACATATAACCATAAAGACTACTGCTTTTTTGGGTTAAAAAACAAAGTCAAATTCAAAGAAAACAAAATGCTATTTCTTTACTACTTCTTTCAGTACGCAGAAGCTTACGCTGGGCACTTTCTTCTCTAAAACAATTACTGAAGTTATCAGGATAATCACAGTATCAGGAAGGTGACCGAGAACTCCACAACATGAATGTATTTAAAAACACAGTTAAAAGAAAAGCATTTGTCATAGAGTAAGTTTTAGAAGTTACACATGCATACATTTAAACATATAGATATTCACACACACATACATGCGTCACCAATGACAGCATTTTAAAATACTGCTCCTAAAAGTGAGCAGTTCATGAAGTGTTCTGTGTTTCTAGCATATAAACTAGCACGGATGTGTACTTCATTTAATTCTGACGCATATATGGATGAGCAGTAAGAATGCTGAACTACAAAAATGAACAGGGAAGTTTTCTGTATGTTAACTGGCAAACAGAAAGAGACTGTCATGAATCAAGTAAATTTTGTCTTTTGTAGAGGCTCCAAATGTGGGTGACCCAGAAAAGTATCACTTCGCACCAGTACACCCATCAGCTTCCAGCTACTGCTGCTTGCCCTGCTGAAACTGAAACAGCCCGGGAGGCGGTTTCGAAATGACTCCCACCATCCCGAAACAGAGTCCCAGCTGCGTGCTGCTGACGCAAGTGCTGCTCTGAATTCACCCAAGGTTTCTGAGGTTTGGCTTCAGAGTAAGACAAGTCAAAGCGTGCCAGACACCAGCCTGCTCAAACCCCCGGGGGCCCAGCATGGGAGGGCACAACTTCTCTTCAGCTGTGCCTCCTTTTATGTTTATAAGCGCCAAGTGCATCAAACACAAGTAGCTGTAAAATGAAAAAAGTCATCAGGGAACTGCGTTGCAATGATATAGGAATACGGGTTCACACAGATTCAGATACGATAATTTCTTTGGGTTTTTTTCTACACATTTCCCAGCCTACATCCCAGTATTTTCTGTGGTCCCCTAACACACCAGTATGGAGCTGAAGTGCCTCTTACCCAATCTTCAGTTGTTCAGTAAGACTGACATTTGTTAATTTAAGGGAAAAAATGTCAGAGTCCTTGAGCCCCCGTTAATTTCGCCTACCCAGAATGCTGTGATACACACCACCCTACTGAAGTATAATACTATAAGGTGCTTCTTTTGCACAGAGACCAATTTTACTGACCTTCAAATTGCCAGCAAAATTCATCAGTTCTGATGAGAGGATGAGTTAAAAGAGTCTTCACGAAGAGAAAGCTATTTATAGTGACTAAGTGTAACTACAAGGAAGAAATACTGATGGGCTTGCTTTATGCAATCTATGCTTTGTTGTAACAATTACTGCCTAGAAAATCAAGATAAATAAAAATGGTATGATGGAATACTCACTGTAACTTTCAATAATTTTAAATAGAGATGCTTACAGATATGACTGCTTTCTTTTGGGACACTTAATTTAGTCTGTGCTCTGGATAAATGGGTTGAAATTATAAGCAATCGTGAATTCCTACACATTAGGAAAGTAAAGATTTTTGAAGACAAATTAGGGTATCCAAAAGGAAAGGAAATTAAGCTTTGATACAAAGCAATTGAACACTGGCTTCCTGCCTAGTATTCTGAAGAAATATTAAGAGGACTAGAGGTTTTGCTCATACTGGGTACCTCACTCCTTGGGTGTTTATTCCACAGTCAGTAAAAATGTTTGCAATATACAGCCTAAAGGATTTTTTTTTTTTTTTTTCATTTTGGAAATAGTTGTGTATGTATGCTGCCCTTAACATTAATTTTTAAAACACGAAAACAAAGGTGCTAAAATAATAATAGCTAACTGGCTTTGCTCAAATTCATAAATAGTCATCTCTGGGCTAAAAAAAGAAGCATAAAGAATTTCAGTCCAAATGAAGTTAAATTAATCACATGCAGCTGGCATGAAAGTGAGTGATACCTTAATACGGAATCTGGGCAACAATTTTTATTCCTAAAATATCACATACAAGCTATCAAAACTTAGAAGTAGTATTTATTTCAAAAGTAAAATCTTTACAGCAATATATTACAGAAAATCTTTAGTTCATTAATATTTGTAGTGCCACTTGCTTCACGTGTTTCCAATCAATTGCTTCTTTATGGAAACACTAGTTGTGCTGTATTTGTTTTAATTCTGTATATCCTCAGTATAGAACCTCCCTCAACCAGCGTAACTGCATCAGTTACAAATCAGTTTCCTTCCTTTGGCACAGTGATTCAGCAAAAACTCTTATCAGTGCCACAAGGCAGTTGGCAGTTACTTGCTGGGTCTTATAAAAACACTTTTAATTTGTCACTAAATCAGATCAAATAAAAATAAATTAAAAAAAAAAAAAAGAGAGGGATTGCTGTTTCTTCTGTTTTGCACATGACACATATAGAACTAAGTAACTTCTTCATACATCCCGATTTCCTCATCAACAGAATTCCTATTCTCCCTGTTCGCCCCCTCCCTGGCCTTGGAAATTAGATCTAAGTTGACCGTTTCATATGCAGCTCCAAGTAGTTTCAAGATAAATTCAGAATGGACTTATTTTCAACTCAGTCAATGAATGAATTGGCAAGGTTGGTCTATTATCTTCTTTTCTTGTCCAGTTATACTGATGAAATAAATTAAAATCTTATGGTATATCGCATCAACCAGGTCATATTACGTAATTCCATTCACTCAGTTGCTGCACTCACTAAATCTTGCTGTGTCACTTCATAAGGAATCATGACATTTCTCAAAGTATCCTATAAATTACAGTAACCACTTAATACAGCCAAAGTGTACTACATTCAATAATGAAATGCTCGTACTTAAGCAATAAAATCAAGATTAAATTTAAAACCCAAAATAAAACAAAAACACAGAAAAATTACTTCCACGTAACTCAGCTATTAACTCGAAGTTACAGAGTACCATTCCCCTTTACAGCAAAGTGCAACCATGTCATTAAAATGACCCGTCCACACAGAATTTTAAAGAATAAGGAGCTTTCCTATTTCCATCAATGGAAGATAAATTAACTGTCACTTCCACAACAGAAAGGACAAACTTGGCCCTTTTCTGGAAGCATCTTCCTGATAATTAATAATTCATAGAAAGAAAAAAAGTATAAAAATCACCCTGCTATTATTCAATAAATCAGAGAAAGATAAGTTTCCCGTTGAGATAAAATCTGTCTTTTTCTCTTGCCCAAAATAACCACTCTGACTTTATTTCTGTTCTGTTCGGAATTAACTGACTTGCATAACTCAGCAGTGATTTACCTGAATTCACCTAAAAACCACAGTGAAAAACGAAGAGCCCTTACATCCATGTTCCTGTCCCGATAAGTTGTTCTATTTATTGTAGGAAGCACAACAACCTCCACTACAGATTAATAATATAAATATTTCCTTGAAATAAGTAACATAAGCCATTTAGAAGAAAAATTGTACCAGGAAGAAAATCAGACTACTAAAAAAAAAAAAAAAAGAAAAAGGCACTTATTTTTCCATTTCAAGTCAAGCAACTTAACTGAAAATTAAGTTACTGTGAAGCTTAAGCTAAGGCCAGACTGACTTCTAATGCAGAATCGTAAAAGCTTGGACTGGCAAGAAAACAAAGCAAATTATCGATCTTGGATTTTCTTATACTTTGAAAGGAACAAGGAAAAAAAACAGTAGTTGGGATAACTTTCCAATTTTGAATGGTGTGTTTCTGACAGAACATAAAAAAGGACAACATCATGACTCCAGAAAATAAAGCAGAGAAGGGATTTGGGGAGATGGGGTGTAGAGGTGGCACCTCTTTCTTTCCAAGGAATTGGTTGCTGTCCTGTAGAAGCCTGTACTGTAAACCACAAAGCAGGTATACAGGCAGAAGAGAAAGGCAGAGCAGAGAAAATGAGGAGGACATGAAACAGAAGAGAAAAAAGGTAAAATATCAATACCAGATACTACCAGTACCAACTTCTGAAACAAAAATGCAGAATTTCTTTTTCAGTCTGAAAGATAAAAGTAATCACTTACATATTTACACTTTGGTTAAAAGGCTAGAATGCAGAATGAGCATAATGTGAATTTTAAATTAAGAATACTTCAGCAAGGGCGAGGGAGAAACCTCTGTAGACACAATTAACAGAATTGCTTTAATACACTTAAAACTTTTAGCCTTTGTGGTCTTTGAAGTGAATAGCAGAACTGCATCTATTTCAGGTTTGTACAGAAGGGTTGTACTGCCTCGAAAAGTTTTACAGTGCTGTAAACTAATGAAATAAATTATCTTAATTTGGTTAGATCTATTTTCATTAACCGTATTACCCACCGAGGGAATGAGGACCAATTTTAATTTTACTAATGTATTTCACTTCCGCATTACTTTGGCAGGCCGTAATTGCGGCTCCTGTTCGGTATTGCTCGCCCTGCCGTCAAGGGGCCACTTCGCCCCCAAGCCCATGCCCTCGCCCCCGCAGAGAGGGCTGCGTGGAGCCCCCGGGACCCATGCGGGCAAGCTGCGGCACCGCCGACCGTCAGCGCCACGAGCAGGGCTGCACGGTACTAATGCACACCGCGTTCCCATCAGGACTTTTGAGGACACAGCACGGTAGCAGCAACACGCACATTATGAAAATAGCAGGAGCGTTTCTGTTATAAACAGCTAGCTGGGATATATTCTATACGCCTGGACTAAAAAGTAAACATATGAGAAGATAAACCTCTTTCACAGCATGAAGAAAGAAAACAAGTTCTTAAAAGAAGAAAAGGAAGACCTGAGACATCCTTTAAATGAAACTCTCTTCCAGGTCCAGTAAGGGATTTTCAGAAGTCTTTATCTGAGCTGCGACGATGGACAGACAGCAGTCAAAAAAGCCAGAGATAATACTCTTCTGCAAAATATTTGGAAAATAGTTGGAAAACTAACAGCAATAATTTATTTAAATTTAAACCCTCTTACAGCACCTCCATGTAATTTAAAAGAGTATTACTTATATCCCTAGTATCATAAATTTATTACTATTAACTACTAAAACAATAGGATTATTTAAATAGTTTGGTCCAAAAGGGCAGCAAACCAGCAGCGTATGGTTAGTAGCAAGTCTGAAAAAGCCCTTCATGTGTGCCAACACTCTTCAGAAAGTTTATGCAGAACAGAGTAGGTCTTCCAGCAGATAGTCGCGGAGACAGAAATGCAATCATCTCACTCTACTCAGCGCTTGTCAGGCTGCACCTGGAGTACCGTGTCCAGTTCTGGTTGCCACAATTCATGAAAGACACGGACAGACTGGAGAGGGCCCAAACGAGGGCCATGAACATGATTAAAGCGTTGGAGAACCTGCCCTGTGAGGAAAGACTGAAGGAGTTACGTCTTTTCTCCCTGGCGAAGGGAAGGCTCAGGGAGTACCTCATCACAGTATTCGAGTATTTAAAGGGCGGCTACAAAGGGGGCGGAGGCTCTCGCCTCACAAGGAGTCACATGGAGAAGACAAGGGACTACAAGTACAAGTTGCACCAGGAGAGGTTACATCTTGATACAAGAAACAATTTTGTCTTTATAATGAGAGCAATCAATCACTGGAACAACGTCCCCACGGACGTGGTACAGTCTCCATCACTGGAGGTTTTCAAGATGGGACTGGATGGAGTGCCAGGTGGTCTCATCTAGGCTCTCTTTCCCACAAAAGGTTGCACCAGATGACCAGGTCTCTTCCAACCTGGGCTGTTGTACGATTCTTTAAATTTCAGCCCAGTCCATCTGCCTACCTATGTGTATGTGTACATACATCTATGAAGAGTGAGAGTGTTTAAGTGTGAGGATATACACCTGAACATGATGCATGTCTTTTTCTGTAATAATTAAAATCCATGAGGTTTTTTTTGTAAAATCACCTTTCCTGGTTTTGGTTTGGCTTCTTTTTTTTAATTGTGGATGCATATAGAGTGACATTCTGCCAACTGAATTCATATCTACACAGCAGCATATAACGGAAAGCAGACTGTAGCCCCCAGACTGTCTCACCTATTTAATACACAGTATGAAATGACAGATTATTTTTCAAAGGAGAACAAGATAGATGCCAGCATGAGACATTGTTTATAAAAGCGTCACCACTACAGCTGTCCCCAAGCAATAAAGCTGTTTATTCCAACCTCCTACCTCATATAAACTGAAACCCTCAGCACTGAAAAACAACTTCAAATCCTTTCATGACTCCAAGACAAACAGTAAGAAGAATCTCTTTCCAAAATATACAATTAAGGTCATGTCCATGAATGTCCATTTTGCATAAAAATGCACAGACCTTGAAATTCCATGTTAATATTCTCTTAAAACTAACACATACTGTAGTTTGAAATTTGATTCATACTGATGCATTCAGCATTCAGCATAAAGATAAGTCTTTAAGTCTTCTTCTCTGTTTTTGTGGTTACACACAAACATTTAGAGAATATTTAATAAATATGTGTATTATTATATTCATCTCTAAGCTTTATACAGAATAATACAGAGATTCTTCTGAATTCAGAAGACATGACAACTCTTCTAGGGGGTAGGAATTAGAGTCTACATAAAAATCAGGAATAGATCAAATTAGAACCTAAAAACCAAATGGCTTTTAAATATGGAAATTAAGTTTAGATTTAGAAGTCTGGATCTGAAGCCAGTTAGGTTCAAAGTCAGATTTAAACCTAAAAAAGGCCTGTGATTCTGATTCTCACTACAGAAAAATGTAGTAAAAATTTTAACCTTAAAAGCAGAAATCATAAATACATAAATAGAGAACTTACATGCCCATCATAAGAGCTTGTTTTACCTTCCCATGTCCCTTTTTAAGCATTCTGACACGTAATACAGAACCAGCTCCAGTAAGCCTCCCAGATCGAGATGTGTCCGTGGGAACTGGGGACCTGACCACCACCGGAGCCTCAGCTGCTGGAAGCAGCTCAGCCAGGTCCAGCCTGGAAGCAACCCAGCTGAGCTCACCCATACCTTGACTTGATGTGGATCTAGACTCCAGTACTACACAATAGCCGTTTGGATACTTTTGCATAGGTACCCACATTATAAACATCTAAATACAGGTTTCCCATTTTGGAGCTCAGTATGCGTAGTATTTTTTCTAATACAATAATAATAAATGCAACGCAGGGAGAACACTGAAACAAGTCTACAGAATGATCACTTAATTGTGGTCACGTACACATCAGTGATACCCCAATACCACTATACTCTTATGGGAAGTCAAAGGCTATTAGAAATTATGTAATAATTTTGACCGTATTACATACACAAAAATATTCCATAGGTGTGATTAGTCAAAGAAAAAGAGGAAAAAAAAAAACAAACAACAAAAAAAAAGAAGGAAAAAAAAAGAAAAAAAAAATGTTGTTACACTTGTGTTTAACAATGGCTTCAAGACGTCAAGGTGCTCTTCTGGGAGCCAGACAGGGCATTTGGCTGGCTCAGAGCTAGATGCAACCACTGCCCTTGCTGAGATGCAACTGCTCATCTCCCTGCTGAGTGGAGGGTCAAGCCAGCACTTCATAGCTTACATTTCGTCTAAGCATTTGAGTTCCTGAGCTGAAGGAGTTAACATCTTGCCATTATAAAGAAATAAAGGGAGCAGTCAATACCTAATTACCTGTAGCAGCCATGGCCAAGAGAAAATATTCTTGGGCCAAATCAAGCTTTTCACCTTCTTCATAGTACAAAAGCAAGAAGAAACAATTGCTGTAGCACTCGGGGTGTTGACAGCCCCATCAGGTGGAAGCCAGTGTGATCACATGGCCAAGAACCCATCTCAAGCAGTAAAAAAGCTAAATTTGCAAGTGGATATGGGACTGGGGAGACTGAACTCTTGCAAGGGCACCCTGAGATCTTCTAATCAGCTCTTTGACTAGCATAAACCTTAGGTGATTCCTCTACCAAAGCACTGGTCACTGTTTCTACCTGCCCATAGTTATAGCTATGGCCAATTATTTAACACTAAGTCAGGTGCCAAGCCATGCCTTTCTCAGCTGTGTCCTACAGCTCTACCTGCAGAAAGAAGCAAACTACATGAGCCATGGCCGTGTTCACTAACTGGTAACACTTTCTGCTCCTATGATGAGCCTCAGAGTAGTCCTGCCTGGTTTCACAAACCCTGGATAGCCTCCTGGCTACACCCATACACCCTCCGCCTTTCACACGGGACCATCCACTGAAGACCGCCAAAAAAGAGACAGGCCTCTGCATTAGGCCTAGAGATATGCATGTGTCTGAAGCTCTATCTTTGTGACAGAAATCCTTTATAAGGAATATGACAAGCTTTAAAGCCATCTTTGTACGTTATAATTTATATGCTGTCATGGTTCTATGTTCATTAAGGCTGCTATCACAAGAGACAAATTATGAAGTGCGTGTACTCAGAAAGGAGGAAAGCAGTGAGACTCTATCTTGGCGTTGTACAGAGTAATGGATAACCAGTTTAAAATGATTCCTCCAACTGAAGCTTAGCTAATCCTTTTTCCAAGTCTCAAAGCATAACTCCTTACTAATGACAGTAATTTTTACTGCAGCTTCAACCTCTACATGTGAGGAGTGTGAGATAAGAGGAGCCTTCCCCCCCCGAGCCTCCCCATGTCCAGGCCATGAAACACAGGAGTTGCAGACCTTTCCACTGTAGTTACAGTCATAAAACCTAGAAACAAAAGCCAAAATACGCCTGTCAGACAAGGAGAAACACAAAAGAGGTACACTAGGGAAACAAAAAATATTTATATACATTAGCTATACCACTATGAAACATTCAGAACTAAACAAAATAAACGAGCTGCATTTCTGCCTTCTATTCTAATGTTAAGGCATAAAATAGAAGCAGGGGTTTTGTTGTTAAATGAAAAATTTGACAACATGGGTAAGCTGGAGCATGAGAATCCACAGGAAATTAGTGGTTTAAATTCACCAACCTGCCTCTGAAGCTCTGATTATTTTTTTTTTTCAATTGACAGTGCTGAAACGCACTAATTTACAGCATCCAAATGTTTTAAAAGAGCATATTCAATCATATTAAAAGCAGGCCTCATTTTGCTGAAAATACAAGCTGAAGACAGGTACTCTGCAGCTGGAGATATAAGACCATATGCTACTTGCACATCTGATCTTCTTGAAAAAGGAACCACAGAAACTGCACCAGATTACTATGGACAGATGTCATCAACAAGAATAATTTAGGGGAAGCATTCCATACAGCACATTTCTGCTCAAGAAGACAGCAGTAGTAAACAACTTCTCTTCCCATTTCAGAATACATTTGAGTTGCTTTTATCTCTGGCTTTTGCTAGATACTAGAAAGCTACTGGGATTTTAGGAATCAGACCTGTTCTTCAGTAATAACCATGAAATTTTACTCCATCTCCTACCTTGCTTTCATGCACTGACAAATACAGATATATACAGATGTATATAAAATACAAATACTTGTATATAGATTTACACAGAGTTTTAATTGAACCATTCTCGTCGTATTTGCGAATCTGATCAATCGCTTCATAATTAAGCGGGGCCACTGTAGGATTTCCCTCTCCTGCTGCTCTCGTACCCCTTCCCAGCGCACAGCACAGCCGGGTACTCTTAACCCTTCTGCAAAACAGGCCTTGTCAGCAGAGCAAGGAATATACTATTTCAGTTCAAGGTGTCTTGCTTGCTGCCAGTTCCAATATTTCACTAATGAAACTAAAATGACCATCCGAGAGAAGCTTTCTGTGTACTTAAACTTAAGGAATTGGTGAAAAGTTTAACTCTTTCATACATTCCCTTTTCATGTTTCCCTGGTATGAAACAGCATGAGTCCAGACTTGATCAGGGCCTGAGCAAGTCTTGAAGTCAACTGAGGGAAAAAAGACTTCCCAAATGAAAGTGACATTACCGTATATATGAATAAATTTCAGAGGAAATAAGATTTTTCAACTATTCCTCAAAGTTTCATTGCTGTGGGAGAAAAGAAAGTGCTGTGGAGGGCAAGGTGAAGAACAAAATCCAACATTTTCTTTTTTTTAAGATATTTCAGAATTTAATTTAAGATTGCAAATTTTGTTCCTAGTACTTGACAATCTGTAGGACAGAATCAATGAAATAATTGAGCGAAAGAGTAAAAAATAAAATGCTTAACTTTCTAACCATATTCTGAAATTGTATTTAGATTTTTGTCTTTATAGTGGTGAAATGGTTCTTTGGTACAAAGTTTCACATAAGTTACTTCGTGGACTTGAGAAATACATGGATCATTTGCCCTGTGGACAACCAGAGGGCTCTGGAATTAACTGGGAACAATCCTTAGCTAGATATAGCTAACCAGCATATACAACCAGAATACCTTAAAAGACTCAGAAAGCAGAATTCATCTTTTCTATTTCTTTGATGTATCACACTAATTCAGCAGAGCCCTAGGAAAGCACAATAGACAGGAGCAAAAGCAATTACTTCCAGGAATTTTAATGGGCTTCATGCATTCCTCCATTTTTAGGCACTGAACTATTTCTCCAGCAACTACTTGAACATATCTAATTCTGTGCCCTTATTAGTTCCTGCTACAGCAGCTTATAACCATTTCCTAGAAACAAGGTCTCTTGCAGTTTCACCTGCAGAACGGGCTGTGATGCTGCAGAATTACAGTTTGCTCCATAGTTCCACTTACGGGAAATGAGGTATTGTCCACACAAAAACAATTGCACTTTTTTGGCACATCACACCTTCACTCCTCAAAGCGTGATTCCAGTGAATGTTCATGTATGTTAGAAGCTAACACAGATCATCCTGGAAATTTTTTTCGCCTGCTATTCAAAAGGAAGAGATGAGGCAAGCTTTGAGAGAAGTAACTCAATCCAAGCCAGAAGAGCCTTCATCCAACGACAAGCCTCTGGAGTCTGCAAGATGGATCCAGTGTTTACTACTATCTTTTCTAGAGAGCCATAAATGCAGGTTGGACCAGGACTATTATTACCCATGGTAATAATAATCTGTAATGGGTTCTGCCCTAGAGGTTTCTTGGCACTGTCACTGCCTTACCCTTGGTGCCAGGCCTGCTGTCTGCTACTTTTTATGCACATACTGGCAGGGTGCACAGACCACCCAGCCCCTCTACAGCTCGGGGAGCTCACAGAAACAGGACTGGAAGTTGCTAAATTAATTGATTATGCCAGACAGCAAACTTGTTGCTTGAGTTTCTTCTTCACAGAAGTGAAAGGCTTAACCAGTGGGTAACAAAAAGCCCACAGAGGATACTGAAAAAGGTATTAGAGTTTAAAACCCCCCAAAGAGTGGAATATCTCTGTCGGCAGCTACTCCATCCCCTCCCTCTCTCTGCAGAGCTGCGCTGCATCCCACTCTCACTATGGGCTTTCTTCTCCTGTGCATACCCTGTTAAACAGGTTTCATTCTAATTAATTATCCTGCTGATATGAAATGGCCAAAGGTTCCTGGTCTTCCAGGTACATGCAGATTCATTAACATCTTTAAAAAATGAACCCTCTTCTCAAAAAAAAACCAAAACCACTACCAGAAACAAACGAAAACAAAAAGCAGAAAAATTGCTCAGAAGAAACATGATATTTGCAATTTCAGACTTCAACCAGTTAATTCAGGTAACAAATATGCTTCCAGACTACCACTAGAGCCCAATTATTTACTTAACTGGTGAATAAATTGAACTAGTTAAGCTGTTCAGAGATCAAAATCAGCACAAAACTCAATATAAAACATCATATATTAAAATATTCACGTACCCAACATTTTAGATGATGCTCACTATTAAGATTCCTAATTCAACTTCCTTTGCTGAGACAACAGTTTTATTAACTGCCATGGTGAAAATCGAACGACGCATGAAAATATGCCTCGAAAACATCAAACAAGCAGAACTGTCACAGGAGATGCCTTTGAATCTGGGCACCAACTTTCCGTTTCAACACAGGCAGATACACAGACAGCCGCTAAACTCATCTGCACTAACTCTACATCTTTTGAGAGGAAAATAGTAACAGAAATACTACTATCATTAAATGTGGTGAGGAAAATATACAAGGACCAAAGACAGAGCTTTTTTCATAAAACATACCATTTTAAATTAATCTGCAGCTAATTACAAGACAGAAAAATAGTTAATAGCTCACATTTAGGGGTTTTTAGGTTTTTATACCCTGTGATATTACTTAAACTCCTTTTTAATTAAGAATGGGGTTGAATAAAGGATGTTTGGAATAACCTAGGATTTGGCAATGCTGGACTTCAAATACCGGTATGGGATTTGTGGGTGAAGGAGACCAGTCCCAGGACACCACTAAGTGTTTGACTCTAAACTGTCCCCTCCATTCACAAGGCACAGTGTAAGAAGCTTGGGCTATGTCAAATGGCAAATTCCATTTTGAAGCTCCTCTGTATAAAGCAAATTCTGTTTTTATGCCCTATTGCTTAATATACAAAATTTGCACATTTACGTTCAATGCAAAACCTCAATGTTTTCATGTCACATTGTATAAAGAAGAAAAATGAGGTCATAATCCTACATATGCACTATCTTATATGTGGGCTTCCTGTCATATTTCCAGTCTCCATAGTAAATACACATTTTCATTATATATTTGAAGATACTTCTTGGAAAATTTCAGACACATACAAATACATAAGTGACTGCTAGGTAATTTTAATTTCAGACCTTTAAACCTCTATGACTACCAGCTTATTAGTACAAAAAAAAACGTTGGAATTACTTAGTGTCTCAAAAAAGCCCAAGATCTAAAGCAGTATAAATGTACACTAAATAAATATGATAACGCTGTCTTCAAATTTATAATTAAATATATTTTACAATGTTAAGAATAACAAGCATTTAAAAGTGCAATGCCAAAACTGACCCACATTTGCTTATTGCATAGCAGTATTATTAGCTTTGAACGACAAATTTTTATCAGAATAATACTAATTAAAATAACCCTGTTGGTATCAGTTGTGAAGAACAGCAGCACTCCACATAGTAGATAAATGTGTTTATGACTAAAAAATTAAATAATTTGCAGCTGCCCATTTCAGTTTTAATGCAGTTTTTTTGGAAGCAGAAGGAATCCCATACAAATGCAGTCAGCATATTGCTGGTGCTTCTATCATGCTTAGAGAATCTATATCACATAAGAATACACTTCTCTGTAATAGCCTGGAGTAGCATAAAGATTAGACTGATAAAGTAATATATATACACATATATATTACCTGTTCTTGCCTCTCCAGCCACTTGTCCACCATGGGATGACTGGCACTTAACGATGAACGAGCATTGTCTCTCTGAAACTGGTTAGACCAGCTACTAGTATCTCGTGGTAGGCTTCTGTAGTTTTCATCTTTCTAGTTTAAAAGAAACAAAAAAGTGTCTTATAAAAAACAACCAGTCCTTGCACATTAACAATGCAGCTGGTTATTAAACGAATACAAAAGGAAGACTGACAAAAGATAACGAAGGTCCAGCTGGACCCAAGGACAACGCAATTGCTCCGCCTTTCAACTGCAAGAGCTCCCCTTCCTCAACGCCAGTGAAGCCCAACTAAAGCCTTCGGTGGATTTGTGGCTCCTGCACGCATTGTGCTTCACTAGCCCTCTTTTCAAACCTCAAACCTCTAGCACACAGACTTCCCAAGTACACACTCAGCAAGGCTTTCAGAGTGTCATGCTCCTTAGTTTCATTCTCACCAAAAGCAAATATACAACAGTCCATCCAGTGACAGCTAAGACCACTACGTAACTTTCCCAAGTCTCTGTATGTAATCAGTTTTACCATCAAAGCTGTCTCACTGCTCCAGGTACTGTCCTTTAGACCAGAATATAGCATGCTATAGAGTTCAAAACTTGAATTTATTGTTCCACATAATAATGCTTTGCTTGGTTTGCCTGAAGGTATACAAATACAGTCACATTTGTAAAACAGGAGCAGATGGAGATTGTGCTGATGGAGATACATTTATCCCATTGAGACTGATTAAAAAAAGATTTTTTTTTTCTTCTTAATTGATGACTTTCTCTGCACATCTTTCCCACAAGCTGTACAAATTCTTCAGCCACTAAAGAAGATTAGTCCTTACCCAGCCTGATCACTAAAAGCCAATAAAAACACAGAGGCAGATCCTTAATGATGGGAGTTACCCTTAGCCCAAAGTCAATGAATTATTGATAACTTACATAGGTTAGCTCCCTCCAACTGAAATAATATATGGAACTGAAATTTTGCTTAGTTTTTCAGAAGAGGATTATAAATATAAGTATCCTTCCTTCAGAAGCAGAGCATTTTTTTCCAGTCAATGTTTCTCTGTCTTCATGCCACGAGATAATTTAGAGTACCTATTTTTAAAATAGGATTGTAGTTCTACATATTTTGCAATACTAATGCTTTTAGAAGCCTCAAAAATCTCTAAAAAAATAAAAAACACCAGTGCACATTCACAGCTAAAACCTATTTTTTTTATTTATAGCACACAGCAGATTTTTGACCCTTTCTTAAATCAATACTTCATTCCATCAGTATGAGTATTTCCTTTCGCTATTTACTGTATTGGTATTTCTTTGGCCTGGCACAGTATTAGTCTAATATTCTAAAATGTGGTCTGTAGCATCAATTCCCTTGATTGTCCTTTGCAACTTTTTTTTTGGCAATGTATGACAGGCTTTGCTAGGAAATTCAGGTCTCAGTATAGCTGTGATACATAGCACAGTTTTCAAAAACTTCCTGTGTGAGAGCAGTCTTTTCCCAGACATACCAAACTTAAGCTTTCTTAATTGATGACTTCTTTTCTTGAAAGAGACTTTGTAGTATAAGTCTTCCACTTCAAGACATTAAAGCTTGAATTCAACCAGCACAAGATAACCCTGTAAAAATATGTCTACACAAGTAACCAGCCTAACAAATCACCATCATAAATTAGTTTACCCTGCCATAAATAAGTAAGGACTTTGTGTCTTTCAGGAACTAAAAAAAAAATTATCCAGTTTTCCAGTGCAGTTAACCACACAGCAAACTAGAAACTTGCTCAGTCTCTTGCTTAGAAAGGGACAGTGGAAGTCAGTCGCTGCTTTATATGACCGTCCCTTAGCAGAGCCATAAAAGCCAGGGAACGGTGTGTACAAATTGATTTTTTCCTGTTGCTTCTCTTATTCGATTCTTCTCTTCTAGTGACAGAGGTGGCACAGCTCCTACAAGCCAAAACAACAATTTCTCTTGTTCAAAGTGGTGGGAAGGTATAACAACAAAATCAAAATCTTACAAAGAAATAACGAAAGATCATTTTATGCACAAAAAAGCCCATACAGTTGGTGCATGAGTTATTGTCATCTAACAATAACTCGTTATCTGACAGACCATCACCTAGTCTGAACGAACAGAAATGTCTTCCAATGTAATGAGATGTTTTCTGTATTTCTGTGCTTTATAGATAATTCCATTTTTTATTGATTCATGTTTACAATGTTCAATATAAACTTTTTAAAAAGACATTTTTTTCTATGCTACACAAAAATCTTTCTCCATGCAGCACCCACTACCCATGCACAGGAGTGTTTTGCAAGAGCAAGAGAGAAGGAAAAAAAGTTCATCAAGGGACGTGTTGTTCTTCAGTCATTCAAAAACTGTCTGATCTGAATCACGCAGGACAGTCTTATTGATTGGAGTTTATATTGGAACTTCATGCTGTAAAAAGTCTTCAACACCACAGCACACAATATAAGTGAAATTACCTAAGCTAAAGAGTTAAATTAGGCCTCTCTTTGGTGCATCTATACTAATGTCAAGAATACTTCAAGGAGATTATTCCTAATACTATCTGTGCTGACCAGAAGAGTATATTCATCCCATCTACTGAAATATTTCTGATGTAGCCCACTTCTGTAGAAGATTGCCTTTCTCCTGCTAAGACCTATATGAGTTCATTTTATACAGAAGGCATCAAAGTCACTCAGCAATTCTTCTGACAGCAGAACTAAAAGCTGGAATTGTAGAGAGATGGGGTTCCTGTAACTTCCTGTGTTTCTCAGTGCTGCTCAGAGGCTCAAAACAGCGCTATTATCAGAGTGGAATAAAATCTTACTGGTGTTGCAATCACACACAGAGTCATGTTGGTGTTAGCCAAACAGTGAAACGTTAGAAGAACAACCAGCCATAGACAAGTCCTCCACTCCTTTCTTTGTCGTTGCTTTTTGGCAGACAGCTATCCCTGTACCGCATGGGTGACAGCACTGGGGCAAGCACTAAGCTAGACCAGGAGCAGAGAGACCAGCGCTTCCAACACTGCCGCACGCAGTCCTTCTCGCAGACAGCTACACAACAAAACCTTGAGATGCTGCTGGCTACCCAGAACCCCATCTATGCAGGGACTCCATTACTGCTAATGCCAGATCTAATTCAAAGATAGTAGTGGTGATAAACTATAGAGGTGTAGGTGAAAACAAACATTGCTGCAGCTTAGACACTGGAATTTACTGAACCAGCTACAATGTTGATTGCTATTTAAAAAAAAATATATATATATTGGGCGGGGGGGGTTGTAAAATATGCAAATGTTAACCCAGAAAGCTTTACTTCTATTCAGCATGATCTAGCATTAGCACTCATGCTCCCAACATCTGACTGGAAAAGGTGCGTGTTGCTTTCAACTTTAATGCCATAAAGAAAAAGATTTCGTGGCACAGAAGCCATCAGGATCACACAGGGAATTGTCATTTCTTCTGGAGCTGCAGCTGTAAGCCCTCCTGGGACCGGGGCTGACACGCATCATCAGTTACAATTAAATGCTCTAATTTTTTTAAAAAACAGCTTTGGGGACCACGGGCCATGTCAGCTTTATCATGTTTGAAATGGAAATTGATCAATATAACACTAAAACTGCCAAGTCACAATATTACCAGTACACTTAACAGCAGCATTTTGCAGTATTTTTAATTAGGACACAAAATCTAACACCTTAAGATTTAGTTCAGCATTGCGTCCCTGCGGGGCTTTGCTGGAGGGTTGGGTGAAAGGGGACAGGAAAAATGAAGCAATTTTGCTATACTTTTAATTTCTGATGATTTGCAATATATAACAAGCTCCTCATCAAAGACTCTGCAGCTTGTAGATGAAATGATGCATTAGCATCATCTGTGTACTTCAATTACTAGCTGTCAGTGCATAAACTCACTCGTGCTTTTAACCCACAATTGTACCCCTACAGACTCCCAGCATCACTAACCCAACCAGAAAGTCCTCCACATGGTACGGTGACAGTTCCACACCTGTTATCTCATTTGCCACTAGGCCACTTGCCAAATAGTGAAGAAGTTGGGTTTTTCCCCTTGTTTTGACCTCCTGTACGGCTAATGTAAAGTGTGGCAAATTTTGGTGTGGGGTTTTTTGTTCTTTTAATACTACATAGCAATACAACAGGAGTAAAACAGATTGAAGATGTCTTCAACTTAATCCTCTGGAAGGAGATCCAAAAATATAAACCAAGTTTTCACTTTAATTATTTCTACAGCAAATAGTCCACCTCTCATTCAGGATCTTCACTAAGACAGACCATTTTGGGCACTGACTTTTTTTTGCTATCCATTCTTTTTTCTTGTACACTGTGCACTTTGGGAAAGGCTTCTTGCTTGCTTGGATTCGATTCCTTGTGATGGCCTCAGATTGAGACAGGGATTGTCCATGCTGATAAGAGAAGAGACTTCATTTAATCTTTTGAGGTTATAATTTCATTTGACAGACTTTGGGCATATTCATGTCTACAAATGTATTTACTGTTGTCGAATCACTATAAAGGCTGCTCTTCTTTCTTTTTATGCTCCGCTATGTCCATGTTAGACCCTGAACAGTTTGGTATCACTCTCAGACAGGATGCTAAAAGCTATAATTAACAAAACATTCATATAGTTTATGCAAATACCTCTCTGTCTGATGCAAACATCTGTTTATAAATGCAGCAATAAACACCCATTTTCCATGCTGTCTGAAGGTCTAGTAAACAGATTCCTGGAGTTTTTTGTTTATTTGGGTTTTTTTGTGGGGTGGTTGGCTTTTTTTCAAATGGACTTTAGACAAATAAATGAGGGATAAGACCAGCTGGATCCCCATTTCTCAAAAAAAAGAAGGCTACACAAATAATGTCTCTTTTACAGGAAAATTATATTACATATGGGAAATGAATTAACCCAATAGATGTACTGAACAAGCAGAAATTCCCTACGTAGAGGTCAGGTTTGGAACTGTTCTCTCTAGTCATCAGCAGCTTTTTAACAAGAAATTGTACAAAATTTCAACAGTTTACCTCGAAACTAATTGTACCAGTGTCACTCTTTACAAATACCCATATATCTTAAGAAACTGACACTACTGCTTGGGTGAGGTTCCTTTTCCTCTCGGTAAATTCAGTTTACTTTATCATCCTACAGTTTAGTTTCTAAGCTTGCTTTTTTTTTTTGTTGTTTTGTTTTTTGAGGTGTATTGAAGAACATCATGCCAGGAGCTACAATAATCCAGATACAGCCCAGTCATCTAACGCATATAAGAAGGATCTGGTTCCTGTCACCCAGTATCAGGAATCTTTGATCTTGGGCCATTCTCCAAGGAGAAAAGTAAAAAAGGACTCCCACATTAAAGAATTATCACAGCTTTGTGCCTCCGCTCATCTCTGACCTGCAACATGGGTCATTTCCAGCAACTGGTAAAAACTGTCTTAGGATGCCGAAGATTTAAATCTTATAGTCTAATAAAGAACTTGCATGCCCTATTTATGATGAAAATAGATGAGAAGAATGATCACTCTGTAGTCATTCTGATGTTTTCAGACAGACTCGTCTTCAGAAATGACCCTCTCTATAGCTCTGTGAATGGAATTAATGTATTATGCATCGACAATAGCTCATTAGATACCAGCAAGGAAAAAGGCAATTGAAAAGCCAGTGTTCTGCTTAAGTTCTATCACCTTACACTCACAAATTTCCAGAGTTGTCCAATTCCAGTTCATATATTCCATGTTATCCTTTGACTGACAAGCAAGGCCTGACCTTAAAAGCAAGCAATAACTAGGAGCCATGATGAACGGACAGTTTTCTGTGCATGCAGCGTTATATGTAAATATTTAGCGTCAAAGAATATGGACTAAATTAAGAGTAAACTAAAAAACATGAGACTGCCTATCTAAAACATTCTGTTGATCTATCTTGTTTACAACGGAAAAATCAAAAATGTCATGACCTCTGCACGTATACATGAAAAACCAGAAATTACCAGGCAGTGTATATTGTTATTTCTCAGACTGAGGGACAGGAAAGAAGCTGCTTCTTCCATTCACTCTTTACTTATTATTCCCACAGTAAAACCTCACAAGAGATCATGCAAAACAACCCAAATAACATACAGCAGTATTTCAAAAATATGCTCTGAAGATAGGATTTAACAAATAGAATGTTAGTATTAAATACATTCGAGGAGCTAAGGGAACAGAAAACAAAGGGATACAGGAAACTTCACAAGAATCTTATATTTAAATCTTGAAATTAAGGATATCTTATAAACCACCAGCAGTATCCTTTTAAGTGTCAGGTAGGTGCTTTCAGGTAGCCATACCTCTAAAATGGTGCAACTGGCTGTTTGTATGTTTAGAAACTTGCATCTGCATTCCTGAAACAAAGAAAGGAGGCTGGGGGATGCAGTAACTGTTCTGTCTTCTCAGATTAACTAAACTTTTTTTTCCCTTCTTTCTTCATTACATCAACAAGTGTGGAGAAGAGCGCCGATTTAAGGTCAGAAGCACAAAGACAACTCCCCAAACCTGTCCGCAAAGCGGCTGCGCCTACGCACACTGCCAGCTAGCTGCTCCTCCCCTCTGCCAGCCCTCACCCTCACCACCACCCTCCTCCGTATTTAACAATACGGACAGGGGACTCCACAAGGCTTCCAGTAAAGCATTCATCGCCTCATCCAACCTGCAAAATTCATTTCAGACCTTGGCCAGAATCCCTCCTGCAGTCTGCGGGGCAAGGCCCAAATAGGTACGGGTGGCTTGTAGCAGCACGTTTCTCTTTAATCTGAGTTTACAGCAGCATCATCACCTTCAGCTCCTTGCAGTCTCACAGTCCTTTCTCACACTGAACAGCTTCCCACCGTTCTCCATCTCATGGTTTTAGCTTTTGTCCAGGTTTCTTTTACTTCATGTGCTCAGCAGGCAATGCTCTTAAGTTGGACATCTGTATACAGGAGCTGAAGAGCTCATTTATAAAGAGACAATAAAACTGGATGGTAGCACAGAATGATCATCCCCTTTCTGTCAGGCTGCGAAACAAAACCAGGCTAAGTGACATCTGTTTCAGCCCCAAATTTAGTCATAACAGAAATAAGCCCAGAAGGTGACTAGGCGTTCCTGGTTTGAAATCCTGTATTTACTGGAGCTGAATTTCCCCACTAATTAAAGCTTACCATCTCCTCCCCAGCCATACTACTCCTTTGTTTCACGTACGGGTCTGAATTTTATTCTGAGACTACTTTGCCTGGTTGTCTTTCCTTGTCTTCTTGTGTGATTAGTGTTCATTGGAAGATGACATAAGTACATTTAAAAATACAACAAATACAGAAAAAAAGGCTGAAATAATCACTGTTTAAGCTGTGCAGGCTCATGTCAGAACACTGTAGGGAAGTAGGGAAGCACAGCCTGCAACCTGGATTGTACTTTAAACTTCTTTTTCTTGCTAGCTACACGTTCAGCCAAAATCCAAACCTGCTTTGCACCAATACAGAACCTCAATAATATGAAAACAAGACAGACAAACATAGGAACCTGCAGAAACTCTTGAACCACAAGTGTATACTGTAAATGCATCGATGTGGGTTACGACTAAATAGATGAGAGTAGGTCAAAACCCAGATCCAACTATTGCCAATGAAAATATATGTGCATTTATAAACTTAAAAAAAAAAAAAAATTACTAAACCTGAACATCTAACTTTTCTTCCCCCTCCCCAACTTAATATTTTATCAACCTACTCTTTCAGGCCCAGTTTTTCACCCTCAAACCCAGGGAGAGCAGCAAGAACATAAAAACTTAAAAGAAACAGAGATGAACATTTAAAAATGGGAATTTGCAAAGTACGCATTCACTTCGATGAATGGAAGACAAAAAGTCAGCCATTCGTTACAACTTCAATTCTCCTATACCATGTACTTGAGAGCTTTCTGTTTTCAGTATAGCTTTCATTGTCTCTGAGAGAGAGGTGCTGTACACCGCATTTACTGAAGTGGAAAGACAACCAACCTGTGTACCTTCCACCACTCCTTCATCACCAGTAAGAGACTTGCTCATCCAGACACTCCTCGGCACCTAGCTCATGATGCAGTACCATGTCCCCTTACCCATGGACCAGACTTTGCTCACCCATCACACAGAAAGAGAGATGGGATAGCACAGCACTGGGAGAAAAATACACATTCTTCCTACACTTTGTTCCTATGAAGAACAAAGATTGACAGTGATCAACTGACTTGCTCAGTCTCAGAGCAGAAGTGGAAAAAAACTCACCAGCTCTCAGATCTCTCTAGAATCTTGCACTAGTAATCTCTTTTGGGGGACAGAGAGGAAATTTGATAGATGGGCTTCCACAAATGGGTGACTCAGAGCAAAAACAGGTAAAACAACAAAAGAGATGGAGAAAACCACACCTTCACTTTGGATTTGTTCGCTTTGTTGTTGGCTATTTCCCTGCTTCTTAACACATCTGATCATGACTGACTTTTGGATGCAAACAGTTGAATCCTGTCCATGTACACAGTACTCAGCAAACACAAGAGCACAGCATCAAGTGATGCACATTGGCTGTTACCTCTCTGTGCACTAAGCAAGGATTTTTCACTTTGTGTGTCTCACTCCCAACCCACTGCTGCTGATAACTACTATATTTGTTTTCACATTTTGAAAGTCAGGAATTTTGAGTTCTTTCAATAAAATTTTATTTTTATTACACTAAAATATCACTAGCCGCTCTGCTAAAGAAAGTCAGAGTCTTCTTCGTGTTATCCAGTGAATGCACAAGAGGCAATGGGCACATAAAGAAATACAAGTTATTCTATCAAAACATGAGAAATAACTTTCTAACTATAAGGGTGATCAAACCCTGGAAGAGGTTGCCCAGCGAGGTGGTGCAGCCTCCATCCTTGGAGATGTATATACTCAAAACCCAACTGGACGCAGACCTGAGTAACCTGCTCTAGTTGACCCTGCTTTGACCAGAAAGGTCAAAAACTAGACAATCTCCAGAGGTACCTTCCAACCTCAGCTTTCTGTGATTCTGTGAAAGTCATGAATTTTACACATTACCCAGGACAAACGTAACACATACTATGTTTATTTTATATTGTACTCTGTTTGGGTACGATTCCTCTAAACTATTTCATCATCACATGACAAGCTGCCAGCAACAAGTTACTATCACAAAGAACAAAAACAGATGCATGTAACTTTTGTTTTCTGAATTTCCATTAATCTCTCTCCTGTAACAACATTTTCTGCACTGAAACACTCTTTTTCATCATCTGTGGAAAACTCATTCTCATTCTCCCTTCCTCTCAGTCTAAGTGAAATCACATCTGAAATGACAAAAATCGTGACTGTCTCACTGAGAAAAGCCCTGCTCAGATAAACCTGGATGAAGAAATGTTCACAGCTATTGAATCCTTCAGAACTTCTGTTTAAAGCGTTGCATTTTTATTTTGAATGTAGAAAGATGCGTTCATTATGCAGGGGTTTAAAACCTATCATGACAGAGATGCCAGGCTCTTTGCATTTACCCTGTACTCCTCCTTAGCCAATTCTGTTGTATTACAGCACTTTACCAACACTGGTGCACACCACCTCCCTTCTGCAGGAGTACAAACCAGAAACGAAGGTTCCCAAGAAGCCTCAGCAACACTTTGGTTTCTTGTTCCCAGAATCATGCCCAATCTTTTAGTTCACAGTCTTCTCTAGTTAGTTTAATCAATTTACACTCTGCAATTCAGATTCCCTGGCTATAAAATGACACTAACACACACAGTTCTAATACAGGGCTCTTCACTCCTATGAATTACAGTTAAAATCTGTTGAAATACCGAGTCTTTGGTACAGTGATAAAGCAGGCTTCACTAAGTTGTGTTTAAAAAGACTCCAAGCTAAATGAAACTAATTTTCACTTTAAATCTGATTTTAACACTGACATACCATTATTGCTGAAGCTTTTCATATAATGCATGCATGCTTTTCTTCTATCTAGACATTCTTCATTAGAGAATTATTTTTTTATTCTGTTTACAAAGAGGATTAGAAAGCATTGCGTCTTTCACGTAAATAAAAAAAAACCTACAATCCAACAATCTGAAAATTTGTACTCAACAGTGTCAACCCATACGAACAGCAAAAATATCTGCAAGAAGAGATGTGGGAAACACAATGCTTTACAGGTAAGGGATTTGACACTAGATGAGACTCAGATCACTCCCATATGGTTTGAAATTCTTCCTCTGCAGTTTACAGAGCCCCAAAAGATTAGGTTTCCAAGTAGGAAGAAAGCACATCCTAAAAATTATTCCTACAAGACATGGCTATTTTCAACCTCAAAATACTTATATGCGCAAACCCATTTAAAAACAAACAAGCAAAAAACCTGGCTGCTGACTAAATGGCAAAGGAAAAAAGAGAAGGAAGGAAGGAAAAAAAAAAAAAAAAAAAAAAAAAAAAAAAAAAACAAAAAAAAAAGATGTGCCAAGTACACTCAGCTATGTGTTTGCTGTTGCAGATACACCCCGCAGAGCACGTTGCATGCCATTTGCTTTGCTCCAGGTGGGTGAACCCAGGAGCGAGAGAGGCACAGAAGCCCATGCACAATCATTTTTCTCTCTCATTGCTCTCTCTTGAGCTCCCCTTCTCACTTCTTTCTGCTGTACCAATGCTGTTATCTCTGATGCAACAATACATGAATCAAACTCAGAAAAGTCACGGTGGGAAATTTTTCCTAAGCCAGTTAGCCATGGTATATGCCTGCATTAAGCAAGGCAGGTTAACTAGATAAGACTTGTGTCTTTCAGAGAAGCAGGATCAAAGCAGAGAACTAATTTGTAACGATACGCAATTCCTCACCACAAATGGAGATGCAAATTTTAAAAACCACACTGAAAATATATCGGATAATTAATTCACAGTTGTTATAAGACACAACATATCTGGTTGTTGCATTTGTATTCTTCCAACACAGTAACACAAACATCTAAGGGAAAAGAAACGTGATTTTCATTAATGCAGCTTGCACCTATTAAGGGCAGCTAGTTAAGCCAATGGGCTTTGGTACTGAATTATTAAGAATGTGATTCAAATCAACAGTTATTCAGAAAACAACAATATCAAAAAAACATTTTACTGCAGTGGAAAAAAGCACACGATACGCTTCAGCTGCATACAATCTGTTCAGCTGTACAGTTCAACACAATTCAAACAAAATTACAGCTTGCAAATCAGGTATTACTGCAGGCCTTTGAGGAGATATTTTTACTAAAAGATTTCTTGTTTCATTAGAATGGCTCAAGGAAGCAGGAGACAGGATTAAGTCAAGCTGTGAGTCACTAGGTAATACAGATATGTCTCTCACACACAAAAAAGTATCTGAAAGTGCTTTTAATATTCAGTTTAAAAAAAAAAATCTGGATAAGTGAATTTACCTACTAAAGCTTCTGATAATCATGAGCCAATTTTGTGAATACTTGCACAGATGAGAAGACCTAATCATTTGGTTGAGACTACTCATGGGAAGGATACAGAAGGACAAGATCAGAACTTCCTAGCTGAATACAGTTACCAACACCACAGTAACTCGTAAATAATAATAATAATAATAATAATAATAATAATAATAATAATAATAATAATAATAATAATAATAATAATTCAAATAAATAAGTACTTTGGAACACAAAATATCTGGTTTCATGTTGCTCTTACAAGTGAACAACACAGAAATCAGAAATGATCGAGATTCCAGTTCTAAGGAAATAGAGAGTGTATTGTGATATCCTGACAATAAATATGAAGTTTCTTTACAATGAGATACGAAAAATGGATGAGAGAGCATGTCAAGTTTAGTGCAAGGGTTTTATACTAAAACATCCTACTTACTGTAGTAGAAATGTTTCTCAAGTTCAACACACATTCAAATCTTCGCAGGACCTACTCGGGCCCCTCCAAACCAAACTCTGTCCCTCTCTGGTCATTCTCTTCTTTCCCTAAGGACACAGGAAAGTCTGATGTCCTGCTTCATCTGCCCTAATAACTAGAGGTAGCATGACAGTTTCTTCAACAGGATCCTTCAAACATCCCACATTTTTCCTCTTCCCCAGTGTCCTTTTCCCTTTCTGTTTGCCCAGAACTACTGGCATATGTCCTGGCTCCTCACAGCCTTTGGTTTATGGCAGCACTCCCACCCCTTCATTTCATCTCAGCTTGGGCATCTGCCCATTTTCCTGTCGTTCCAAATTCTTCTTACCCAAAATGAAACAAACACCAATAAGGAGTCTTCTCTCACTTGCCCCTGAGAAATAAATCCCTTCTGCCAGATACATGCAGCTTCCCTCTGCTAATTCCTCAAAAAATTGGACAGGATTTCTACCTGTCAATTATTTCTCTTTAGAGGTGACGGGCTGAAAGGAATGTCACTTCTTAGAGTCAGTAGGTGGATGAAGCTTTTGGCAACCTTCCCAGAAACGCTTTTCTTGTTTCTGCAAGATACTGCTGGGGCAAAGTTGCTAATCTACAACTGTGCTGCAAATCTCAGCCCAAGAACATATGTTCTTGTGCTGTCAAGAGAGAGAACTGCAGTGAAAACATTACGTAGTGCCAACCGCCCACAAAAGATATATGGGTGCTCAAGCCCAATGCACTGAGCAGAAAATTAAGATTGTTCTCATTGCTTTGCTTGAAATATCTGTGTCATCTATAATCAATGAAATAGTCTGGAACAAAGCACAGCTATCTCTTTTTGTTATCTGAGTAGCTGAAGAAAACAACCCAACATAACAAAAGTAGTGAGGACTTGTTGCGGTTCAAATAACCAAAATACATTTGTAAAAATTCAGTGTTAGTACTTTGGCAAGTGATCGGTAACAGACACTTAAAAAATGCACCTTTTAGAATAATACTACAAATGAAATGGTTGCTAATACTGCGAAAGGAAAGGAGAATTCTTAATATCCATTCCTAAGAGAAACAGGATTCACTACATCATCTTGACTCACATGAAGAAATCAAGATGATGAAAACAGAAAAAACAGTCTAGCACAACTGAACTTGGGATTAATTCATAACATATGTTGCTCAAGCAATTATTATTTAACTCCAGTTGCTCATTGCACCTTATCTATTAAAAACAGTGCACTTAGTGATCTGCTCTATTCAAAGTATCAATGTATAGAGTGTGCAAAAAAGGTAAAAGAAATTATCAGTATCTACTGTACTAACTAACCTACATTAGTTCTTTCCAGTCTTCTTGATTTAATGTTCTCTTGTGCCTTGCTTCCCATCACTACATGAGATCACATGCATTCCTTTCCAGTTTGGTCACCATGCTCCAGCAGACATGTAATATTTTCACAAGAATTAAAAGTACATGCTGAACAACTAATGATGCAAGAAGACTAGTGTGAAAGGTTAGCTGCTGTTCAATTCTCTCCAACTTCTGCTAACTTCAGACACTCAAAGAAATCTGATTATGCTATGTATGGTCCTCCATATCTACTCTTGTGGAGTAATGGAAGTGCAGTCTCATTATGATTTCAGAAAAATTAACTGAAAATGTTAACGCTTCAAATGTATTAGATTATCACTTTTATTATCCAAATCAGTATAAAAGACATTTTTCAAAACAGCATGCACTTCCGTGCCACACCAGTACAAGTGACAGAAAATATGCCATCACCTACCTGAGATCCCAATCAAGCAGAGACCTAACAATACCATGTTAAACTGACACCTCTGTAAGAACATGGACCTCAACACCTATGAGCACTGTGCTTTTATGATGTTTTTGAAATAACCAAAAGCCCACCAAAGATAGTTCAGTTCATTAGCAGCATGTGAAGACTTCTTTATTTGGGGTGCGGGAGTCCTGGCTGCAGTCTCATTTTGCATTTATACTACACAGAATTAATAATAACAAAGAAAAAAAATAAAATAGCTATAATAAGCTGCATATTTTCCAAAAGGATTTTGTGCTGTGCTGTCAGAATGGTAACTGAAAGTGCAAGTTTCTTTAAACATTACTCATTTCTACTGGAGAATATATATATGTTTTTCCTTTTGAGTTCATCTGCAAGTTACCGTCACAATTATGGGCAATGCTGGGAGCTGTACAAAAGGGAATATTTCTTCTAATTTTTTTTCAATAACGCGCTGAGAAGAGAGCTTCCTGCTGACTTCTCTAGCTAATAATGCAATTCATGTAGAGATACTGAAATCACGGTGAAAAAATTAAGGAAAAAATACTCTCTCTACATTTCACTGTTTTAGTTTTAAGAATGTTATCAATGAGGGACAGCATTTGCAACTGGTATTTTGTATTACTTGACTAATGGCTCAGAAAGTAAAAACTAGCAATGCTGTGTTAGAAAGACAGCCCAGCCCAGCTGTGCGTATGCAGATTATTCATTGACATTAGAACTTCTATGGAGATCAGTAAAAATCATTATAGGCATGGCCTATTTGCATTCAAAGAAAACCTGTGACAGCATTTAGGCCCTGCTTTGCAAAGTAATGAGTAATCAAAGCTTCAACTACAGTTAATGGCAAAAAAATCAGGTTTTTGGAGCCCCTGCTGTGCGCATCACTGACAGCCTCTGAAGGGCAGGATATGCATGCAACCCAAACACTCCTCCTCTGATGATGGCATTTGGTGGACAATGTCAGAAAACGCAAGTTTAAACCAGAAGCAGGTAAGAGAAGGACAAAACAACAATTCAAGATTCATGCACGTTTGTCATTTACTGGACAAAGAGGAGAAAGAAATATACCTTTCTTTCATGAGCACTGGGTACACCAGGGGTGTTCTGCTTGAGAAAGCCTGCTGTTGTGGACCACCTTGTAGGGTTTTTCCGTGAAGGCTCTTCTGCAGAAAAATTTGTGTCACTTACAGAGGTTGAGAGGCCAATCAGTGCAGGGTCACTACTACGTCGGACATGAAGAGGCATATCTGAAGAATAAAGCAGACAGTAAATAAACACTGACTAGATTTTAAAAGTTTTTTTACACAGGAAAAATATTTTTTCAAGCTCTGGATGGTTGGTTTTGACCAAGTGTGGTTTCACAGAGTCAGGAGTTATTGATCTCAGCATAGCTCCTCAAGGACAAGGTCTGTTTCCTCAAAACCACAGCCTTGCCGCTTGTCCGCATGAAGAGAAAATGAGGGCAAAACCAAACTCTTTGAACCTAACACAGCTCATTGGCTTTACAAGTACAAACACAGCATCACTACTATCTGTCAGTTGTTGTGTAAAATAAAAAAACAGCGTAAGATTGAACAACTAAGAGGCTGAGGTGACTTACAGGTATTTTAAAAAGCAAGTACCCAAAGGCCTCAATTCAACAGCCTGGTGACAAAGTAAGGGATGGACTAGGATGACATGTCTCCCACCCCACTGCCACGGCTGCAGCATGGGCACAGCCAGCACAACATGCTTGCAAGAAGCTGCACACAAGCCTCTCTGCAGCAAAAGGCAACCTCCTCACCTTCTGAAATACACTCTCTATTTCTTTCTGAAAACTTATGGAAGTCACTGTTTTCTGTTCTGCATTCCTCCTTTGCCTCTTCCTGACAGCTGAAACAAGATCTGCGCTGATTTACCCTGATTCCCTTAGCCTTCCAGCTGGCATGACTGACAGGAGAAAAATATTTCATTAGTAATAAACGATGCAGCAGGCAGGTAGACTGATTGGAAAGAGACAGGCTTTTTTTTTATATATATGTAGAGGTCAAATCCATTCTGGAAACTTTGATAGCACATTAAAGTTAGTTTCTCTTGAAATACAACTTAATTTTTTTCCGATTTCATTTATTATACTACAACAAATATCCACGTATCTGTCGTCTTCTTGCCCAAACAGAAGTTTCATTGCCTGTATTCGCGACCTCTTAGCACTCTCCCACTCAGCATCAGAACAGAGGGGACGTGATTTATCAGCTGTACTTCTCTTTACTGCTGCACTGGGAACCTTGAATGCAAAGTGGAAAAGGAAAAGGTGAAAGCTATGGCACGTAAGTAGCAGAGTCAGTGGGAAAGGCACACTGGGCAACAGCTGAGATTGAAAACCAGGACTATGCTTTAATGTTTTGACGAAACAGTTCCCCAGGAACCTGAAGGTACGTGTCTCGCAATACCAGCAGGAAAATGCAATGACAGGAGTTTGTTAAATGACCGGTCTTAAGCTTTACAATATCTCTAGGCTAATGCTACATATAATAATATTAAAATAAAGAATCTTATTTTGCATGGCATTATAAAGACACTGAGAAATACAGTAATTCATACCACACAAATAAAATATGTGAGAAATTTTTTTTATCAAGTAGGACTCGTGCTGCTGAGATATGCACAAGTGCTGACATGGCCCACAGTCACTCCATCTCATGTTCATTCTGGTAAACAAGAATAACAGAGAATTAATTAATGTTTTTTCCCCAGAACTGTACTATTTCTCTTTCCTTTGAAAATTCTTCATTTTTTTTTTATTTTCATAATAAAGATATTCACAAGAGTTAATTTCCAGCAAATAAAATGTTTTCTTTTATAAATATGTATACACATACATGTATATACACACATGTATGTGTGTATAGTGGAACTAGAAGTAATTAAAAGACTATTTCAGGAAAGATAACTTTAATTATGCAGAAAAGTATTTATGGTCTGAGTCAACGCTACTTCAATTTTGATTACTCGGTATATACCCATAAACTCATAATAGAGTGTTTTTCTTTGATTGCCTTGTCTTCAACTACTTCAAGTATCACAAAGCAGCTGAAGGTAAAGCCTTTCATTTCCCCCTAGATGGCAAACATAATAAAAGTACACTATCAAATCGCGAGGGATCTCTGTAACAAAGGTGGCACAGCTGCAGTCCCAGCAATGGCCCCGCAACACGCAGTGAAGTGACCCATTAACAGCGGTGCCTGTGCTGCTGGCGTAGCCCTGAACATACACTCTCATTTATTAGATTAGCCTGACCAAGAGAGTGGCTCTGTAGTATGTAGTGCCACTTAAGAAAAATACCAATCTAAATTTGTTCCAAGCAGCAGCCCGTGCATCTTCTCCTGTTTGCCTTAGCTACCCACCCTACAACAGAGAATTAAAATTTTCAAACATGAGTTCACTTGCTCCTTATGCTCGTACATCTATATATAAGCACGGCGATAGCAAAATGTTCTTGTATTTTTACACTTTTTCTTCAAATTGCTTGACAAAACAAAAGTTCAGTTGGGTGAACTTCTCTAAGAAGAGAAGCCAAATGCCAACAAAGAAATAAAGGAAGAAACTGGAACTCACATCAGCTGTTCCGCCTCGCCTTTTGCTTTGTAGTGAAAACCTGACAGTTTGCACCATGGTAAGTAGCAGAGACTTTTCACAATACAGGAATTAAACAATGAAATTCCCAAATATTAATATGCTCCAGAGAAAACACTAACATGAGAACTTTCTCTACAAAATCTATTCACTGATGAGCCACCTTTAATATGACCAGCTTCATTTTAGTAAGGTTAGTTATTGAGATATTTTCAGACACTTATTGAACACTTCTCCAAATTTAAAAAAAAAAAAAAAAAGGTATTCTGTCAATATAAAGATACAACGCGATCAACCCTAGTCTCTCCTTATGAAAATGGTTCCATACATAAGGAAAAGTGATTTTTATTACTAACCAAACTCCACAATAAAGTGAACTATAAAAGACAATAATTCTGGTGTGTTGGATCTATGTATTTCCCAGTTAAACTAGAAATTTAATCATATGGTAATTTATCCCCCCCAGAATGGGACAAGCACGCAGAGGTAGCTCTAGTGTACAGTGCTTGGCAATGGTCAATATCGCTCCAGGTATTAAACCAAGAACTAAATCTTATTCACGCTATGTTAACCACAAGTTGTAAATACAATCTCCTGCATTCCTCTCCCCAATTCTATTCTAAGAGACCATTCTAACTCAGTTTTGATACTCTCCATTAAAACAACAACATAAAAGAATATACTGAACAGATTTTTCTACCAATACATTGTTGGTTACAGTCTCCTGGTTTACCTGAATTTATAGATTTGAAGAGGATATACTTTGAAATATTAAAAGGAAAATCAAAGGAAAGGAACTTAATAATTAAACCACAAGATGAAGTACGCATGGGACCGATGCAATGTCACTGATTCCAGGATGATGGCTGATACCGTTTGAAGTCTGTGGTTTCTTTGAAGAGTGGATAAAACAGCAATGAACTCTAATCACAAGGCTTCAAATACTCTGTGGCACTAATGCACTGTAAATATTGATTTGCTTCTGCAGCTAAGGTGCCTTTTAAATAAGCACTTGAAATGGTAAATCTAATAATGAATTACAGGAAGTTTTAAAAGGCTAAGAATTAAGGAAAAATTAAATTAAAATTCATGAAAGTTACCACTAACTCAGCTCTTGAGCCACATTCAAGGACTTGAAGTATTCAAGTCCAACACTGTAACTTCAGAAAGAATTATGTGTGACAGAGAATCCCATTAACTTATGTATATAGCCACAGTTCAGCTAGAAAATGGTTATTTGTAGGATAAATCCAAGCTGAATAACAAAATGTTCACATTCATAATCATGAAATTCTGACTGGAAGTCTCATTTTATTAAAAGCAACAGCAGATTCACTATAAATTATAAAACCAGCCAATACACATTTTATAACCATCTTTAAATGTTAAGAACACAGAGTTGTACCTTCCCTTCCTGCCAGCAATTCCATTTTTATTTTAAAAGGGTCATCACCTTTTCTGATTTTCAAATATGCTCACAAGCAAAAGCATTTGAGGATCTGGCAAATTTCATCCATAAAGCTGAACACATTGTCCTGCATGCAGGCATTCAGCACAAAGGATGCTGGTCTCTCAAAGCAGAGCTAATATAGACCTTCCCATACCAATTTTCTCTCAGATACCAGCTTGGAGAGCATGACTAGAAATATACACATATATATATATTTATATAGCATAGCCAACATGATTTTACTCTGTGAAGATTTCAACTGATGTTTCAGCTCCTCAGTGCCAGTGGCAGTTTGCACAATTTGGTGTGCAGTGAATTTAAGGCACAGAAATGAAAAATGATCGTATGGTCATTTCTGGCCACCTCACACAGACCATCAGGCCCATGACTGATGAGTAGACCTCAACAGGATGTTTGGTTTTTTCTCTCCACACTCTAGAGTCTTCTCTGGGAAAATTATGATTCCATAAAACAAAAAAACTCTGTGAGAAAGAGTAATTTTCAACAAGGAAGCTGCTCAAGTTCCTGAAAGTGAGCCCCCATAGATATATATGTATGTACATCGTGGTGCGTTTTATACCAGTCTGGGGATGGGAAATAGAGAATCAACGGTTTTATTGTCTTTGTCACCCATCTAGCTCAACATACCGCTCAAATCCTCGTCTGGAGTCCAAGAGAAAGGATGAATCAGGGTCGTTCTGGGGCTCAGGAAAGCAGGACTGCTTCTTTCAGCTTGAAGTACTTAAAACTGCAAGTTAAGACTTTGTCTATATTTAACTGAAATATCTCTTAAAAAATATTTAGATTAGCCTTGAGTTTCACTCGGTTGGACATAGTGAGAGTCAAACATCCCTTATGACCTTCGAAAGCTCAAATCCCCAAATTGGTTCAACTTTCATCCTTGCAGACCTCTGGAGACAGGACAATGGTAACTTCCAAACACCACTGAGGCTGTTCTAAACTGGACTACAGATAGAAGAAAAACATTTGGAGACAAAAACTAGCTGATTGTAACCTTATCTACAAACTCCATTAAACCCTAGCAGCAGCTAACATAAGCCAGCACTTCCCTACAAGATTAACAAAACAGTGCAAATCAACTGTAGGTATCTTGAATTAGAAAAGAAAAAGTATTAAAAACAAAAGCAGTTCCAAGAGGCGCAGAACTACTCCCCGGACAAACGCATTGTCTGTCCTGCAGAATCAAACTCAGGCATGCTATGCAGGGATGGCTGCTGGGAGGGATGCGGAACAGTAGCACTGCAAAGCTACCACCAGTTGCAGATCTTTTCAGAAACACACTTTAAGAGATGACAGCAAAAGAAGAAGATATATATATATATACACTAACTCTCTCTTCACAGCCCAGATCAGTATTTTTCTCTCTCCTAGAATCCACTCCACTTTCAAGTAATGATTATTCAATGAAAGAATTTGCAGCATTTTCCAAAGTGAATACTCTTTACTTGGTCAAAATCTTCAGAATTTTTCCTAAATTTGTATTATTTACCCCAACTTTATCTTCCTGTTACTAGTTATCTCCCCTTCACTTACAAAACTATCTTTTGCTTTCATGTGTCACAGACAATTATAGCATTTCTCCCCTAAATAGTTAGTGCTACACAGCAGATAACTTCACCTCTGCCTCTCTTCATTCTCTATTGCTGTTCATTTTTGTAAATACTATTCTGGTCTTAACTTCTTCAGATGACATGCAGAATGGTGTATTTCTCTTATGAAATACCCTCAGTGCTGTCTTACAAGGAGTATCCTCCCTGTCTGCTTTTTTGAACTTTGGCACCAATAGATAGTCAACAATAATCACATTTGGGTATTTTACTGTCATGGTATCAAGCTAGAACATCCACAGAAATCCTGAAACTTTTTTCTACAGTCTCCCTTCAGCATCTTTGTCTTGTTAATTGAAGTATATGTTCAGTTTAGATCAATATTCTTATATGTTACCTTTTATTTATTCAGTTGTATTTTTCCAGTATGTCTACCACATTTCTATTGCGTTATTTATCTTTCCTCCATTCATATTATTCTCCTTTCCTAGCTTTTCAACACCTGGAAATTTAATTTAACATACTATTTACAGTACTGCTTCTCCGAGATTTGAAGATGTTAAATAAAACCAAAACTAACAGGAATCCTTATAACACCCTACTGGACAACAATCTCTAGACTAAGAGTGCCTCCAACTTTTAAGATTTCTATGCTGATTTTCAAACCATACTGAAATGTTTATGCTCACATTAACTTGGAATTTCCAAGACGCTTAAATCTCTATCAAATGCTTTAACATTGCAAATACTACATCAATTGTGCATCATTCACCTACAAATGTCAACTATCTAGTGTTCATGGCTCTCCCTTTCAGAATTACAAGAAAGCTTAAGATTACCTATTTTAGATAATTAGCATTTCTCTACTTGAAAATATGTTTATGCTTAAAAACATCAACTTCTAAAATTAATTTCTCTACATTCAGAACTCTTGGCTAAATAACAAGACTGCCATCCCTCGTACAGAGAAAAAAAAAAATCATTGTTAAATTCACACAATTCATGTACAAACCCAACTGTTTTCAGTTATTCTTCTAGCTATTCATCTTCAAACAACAACTTATGTACTTCCTCACAGACATATTTTCAGTGTTATCAAATACTGTTCTCTGCTTTCTTATTTCTTTAGCTTGGCAAATTTATAAGCTTTCGCACATTAAAATAGTGACATATCACAACTATTCTGTTCTCTTCATTCCACTGCCCCGTGCAGTTGGAGATCTGGCAGGCAGCCACATAAGGAGCAGGGCAGAGGCCATGCCATGGCACTGAAACTGCACAACGTGGTCCGGCAGATGAATGAGGCAGGTCGTGGGACTCTTACACTCAGCCTGCAACATCTGACAGGTGTGCATATGTCCCTAACCATCACATAAATGCAGAGAAACTACACTTGGCTGTGTAAAACGTACAAACAAAAAGTCATTGCATGCTAGCATACCTTTAAGAAATACAAGACAATATATTAGCATGCCTATGATAAAAAATGACTCATAGGAAAGTAAGATCATCTCTGGAAGAATGGACGGCAGTGAAAAGAATGCAAGCAAGCCACCAAAAAAAGTCCTATTACAAAGCAAAAGAAAGAAGAAAAGTCCTTATCTTCTTAGTATCGTTTTCAATTTCTTTTAATAGAACCTAAGTTTTCCATTTTCCCAATCATGTCTGTTCAATGACTTTGAAATTCAGAAATAAGAAAACATCAACCTGCCACAGTTATATTTTAATAATGAGGTAATGTTAAATCCTTATCTTGAAAGGCCTTTAAAATAACAATCTTCCTTCTCTTTCTCTAGTATTCTGTCGTCTTACTTTTAAATAGTGAGATCCAGGAGGAAAATGATGATTGCACCTTGAAACTCAATTTACTTAGACACTGACTTTTAAAGCTAATTAGAGGAAGATCTTTAAAACCAAAATTAAAATTTAATTACCTACACCCTCTCCGTCTCCTTTCTCTGGGCTTTTCTCTAAAATGCAAATATCTTTGCATGCCAAAAGAAAAGACAAAAATGTCAGGTCTTACAAATGTTCTACTCGTCTCTGTCAAAAAAATTATGTTTCAGTGTGTTTTAATGAGCTGCAGTCTCAGGTTTTTGGGTACATTCTTCATGGATTTCCTTAAAACATGCTGGATTACCTCTTTACCTATTTTCGCACTACTGCTACAGATGTGGGAAAAATGCACTTCTGGTCCCCCAGATGTTAAAAATTTTTGCAAAATTTGTTCCTTACTTCTTCAAACAGTTATGCAACAGTAGAAGCATCATCAACTTTGCTGCTGCTGAAGTTTTTCCACTTACATCAAAGATCACGCCTTGCTAATAAAACTCTGATATTTAGTTATATTATAATGAAGACACTGTATTTTGCATCTTCATTCACAAGCCATTTTGCAGTGCAGGCAAGGGTTTGCAGTGACAGCAGCAAATTCCTGGCTGCTTTGAGCTGATAATGCTTCACTGCTCTGAGACACAGGAAGAAAGCTGGCATGTATTTTTCTTAGCACAACTTTGAAAAATCCCCTAAAACTGAAAAATTGCTCCTGTTAGTGAACATAATGCAGTGATGTGAAAACTGTATATTCTTTATGGTCTAAATGCTTTGGGTAGGCTCAGAAAGGCTCACTTAGAGGAAGAAGTTTGCAACTTTTTCCTGGACTTAAAGGAAGAAATATAGATGCAACAACAGGATTTAGATTGTAACTTGAAGAGCTGAGTTGGGAAGAACCAGGAATGATATAATGTGTATAATACACGATTGTTCTTTCATCAGTGAGTTTCAGGCTGGAGAAAACCTGCTGTGGTTGCCAATGTCGTGACCCCCTTCTGGTCCCCAGGCCATCAACTGTGCCTTTGTATGAGGAGGAAGAGGGGTGGTTAGAAGTGCCATTACTCTGCAGTACCAGGTATTAAGGGTTCAGAAGTACTCAGTCTATATCCATTTCTGACTAATCCTAGAATAAACTTTCTTTCAATATCTGTTGCTGACATAGCCTCATACATCACTACATCACCTCATACGTGAGGTGGGAATTCCTGTGTGGATCACATCCAGATGCCAAAGGGTTAAAGCGTGCTTAATTACAATTCAGCAGGTGTGTAATTAGCAAGGGATTAATTGTTACACAAGTCCTTACAAAGCTGGCAGGGGAATCTCTTTCCTTCCCTACTCTCCATCACAACCTAATGTCGCATCCACTGGCTCATGAATTATGGTGCTAATTGACTTTTCAAAAAGGTAATGGTCTGCACTACCCAGAGGGCTGCGGAGCCTCCATGCCCATCAGCATCGCCTCTGCGGCTCCTGCCTAGTGACAGAAACCCTACCCACCGGCTGTTTCCTGGGCAAACAGCAAGGAAATTAAAACCTACGGCATTTCTACTGCGGTTTAGGAGAGAAAAAATGCAACCAAGCTCCTGGATTAGTAAAGACATCAGAATGGGACTATCTCCAAATAGTCCAGTGTGTACACAGGGTACGGTAAATAACGGGTGGCGGGAGGGACGCTACTGGTATCTTAACTATGCAAACAGTGAACAAGTTACATACGATGGTTGTTTACCTCACTTATGTTTGAAACAGTGAGGGAAGAGGTATTTCTTTGCCAGTCATCAGATGAATACTCCATTTTTGAAAGTGTTTGGCTGTTATTCTGGCACATCTCCACGCTTCTGTGGAGAACCTCCTCGCCAGTGAGCAGGCGCAGGCTGGGGAGGGCATGGCCGGCTCCAGCCTCACTCCACTGCAGAGAAGTACAGGAATTGGCAAAAACCCATCTGGGTTTTTTCTGAGATATAAAAATGGTCACTTACATCCAGCTCACAGGCCACCGTTAGGCAGAAGGCAGCAATGATTTTGGCATATCAACACCTGCAGATGGATCAGAACCTGTGTTAACCAAAATCCACGTAGCTTCTTTACAGAAGCTTAATTACAGAAATTATTTCAAGGAATTTTTAACTGCAGCATAATAAAGACAACCAAGAAAACTTGACTATAGTCATTTAAAGGACTTTGTCAGAAATTATCTGCACGTACATTTTCATAGCTATATGCACAAACTTTAAAGAGAAAAAAATGCGTGGGAAGGAATAGCCTCCATGCATGCTACCAAGTTTCCAACACGGCAAAAAAAAAAAATTACAAGTAATATCTGTAATAAGATACAGTGAACGTAGTCCTGAACAACTATTAAAAATTACTAACAGCTTCTGCAATTTTAATGGCACTTGTTCTTGTTTCCATGACAGAAACATTTACTAGGATTATCGGAAACATGTTGGTACATTCATGAAACACGCTCTCATTTAAAGTGTTATCAAATCTCTGCAAGTTAACATTCCACTGAGCTCGTATCTGCCACTGATGACCAAGAAGAGTAAAAGACCTCAAGCAGAACTAGGAAAAGGCCACGTTATGCCATGCCGTGTGCTCAGATATTTAGCACAAGGCTTTTCTGCACTCAGGGACTAATAGAGCTCAAAGGCAAAGCACAGAGCACAAAGATCTCAAGCTGAATATCCAAAGACAAATCAAGTATTTGCATGTTTAAATGAGATGAAATGCCACCAACCCTCCTCATCCACAGGGGATGAACGGCAGCAGAGCTGCCAAGCCCATAACATGGGAGAGCAGACGGTGCGGCTCTCTGCAATAAGTTGCGATGCTGTTCCTGACCTTTCATTAGGGGTAGGTCAGAGAATGCTCCGGGAAGCTGCGAAGTCTGGGGACTACACAAACCTAACGGCATCCAAACAAGCTCTTTCCAATTTCATGAGTGTGGAATAAGAAGCTTCAGCTATCAGCACAACTTGCCGACATGCCGAAATCTTCTCATTAATTCTCAAGGTTAAAGGTCACTTTCTGCAGAAAACTCCGGTGCTCCCAGTAGCCAAATAGGGAATAAGACAATTTAGTCTACACTGGAAGTTGTTAGTTAAATTGTTCAGATAATGCCCACAACGGGACAATAAAAGAGAACATCTGCTATTCTCCAAGGGGTGACAGACCAATAGATATCTTTCATTCTTCCTTACTAGAAACAGTTTATAATAATAAATTATATTCCCTTCTGTTTTAAAACCATGCCTAATGAGCAATAGGAGACTAGCTGCTGCTTGAAGCACAGGCAAAGTTGAACATTCCTGTCTATCTTTACATGTAAGTCCCTTACAACAACAGGGAGCCTGAATTGTTCTCTTCTGGAAACACAGAAAAATTTCTACACCTTGGATAAACTTCAGCAACATCTTTTTTTTTTTTTTCCCTTTCTTTTTTTCTCCCTCCCCCCCTTCTTTTTTTTCTCTCCTCCCTTTTACAACCCTGGAAACATGTGGTTACACTGCATCTTTAATTACATACCTCTCACTCCTATTTTTTTATTTCACATTGCCAAGGCTGAAGAGAATCAAAAATTATTCCTAAAAGTTCAAAACCAAGAATAAGCAAATAGAAAGAACCTCAGCTGAAGTTCAAAAAGAAATCTCACTACATGAAAGACAGTTCATGAATTTTTAGATCAATGACTTTTCATGCTTGCCATTGCCAATTTTCATTATAATTTGTGATTGGTTCTAGCCCAGAGATGAAGAACATCTTTCTTAGTGGAGAAACAGCTTTAGCCAGAACTAACAGAAGATATTTACTGAAATACTATAGTATATACTTCATGCCAGAATTTGTCAGATTCCCAGCAGCTAACTTTTCCAAGCTGTCTCCACACCACAAGCCTCCCTCCTTATCTCAACCTAGAATGTGCTACAACAATTTCAAATGTCTGCATGCAGAAACAGAACACGAGGAGGACAAATTTTATTTTACAGAAATTATTAGTATTTTTAAATTATGATGATTATTATTCATTTTATACTATTAAGGCATTTTCATTCTGTTTCATTCTTCAAAGGAGATTAATAAGGTGTTTATTGTTCTGCAGCCCAAAATGTATTGATACACTGAAATGAGAAAAGGAGAGGACAGCCAGCGTATATTACTTGGTCCTCTTCCATTAGCATGAATAATTGGGAGGCTGTTGCTTGAACATGAGGAATCCCAATAGATTGAAAGGAAAATCAATATCCCAGGATTATCCAGGAAATGTCCTGTGAGTAGTCAGCTGGACAACAGTAGTTGTGATGGGCTGACCCTGGCTGGACGCCAGGTACCCACCAAAGCCGCTCGCTCTCTCCTCCTTCTTGATTGAACAGGAGAGGGAGAATATAACGAAAAACTTGTGGGTCGAAATAAGGACAGGGAGACATCACTTAACCAATTTCTGTCACGGGCAAAACAGCCTCAATTTGGGGAAAAATGAACCTAATTTACTACCAGTCAAGCCAGAATAGGTAGTGAGAAATAAAAACCAAATCTTAAAACACCTTCCCCCCACCCCCCTTCTTCCTGGGCACAACTTCACTCCCAAATTCTTAATCAACTCCCCCCGAGCGGCACAGGGGGACGGGGAATGGGGATTACGGTCAGTTCATC
>JAVKLA010000073.1:30107968-30125658 GCA_034782735.1 Sagittarius serpentarius
ACTAACAGGGCATCGGTCAGCAAGTGGTGAGCAATTGCATTGTGCATCACTTGTTTTGTGTATGCCAATCCTTTTGTTATTATTGTCATTTTATTGTTGTTATTAGTGTCATTGTTAGTTTCTTCCTTTCTTTCTATTAAACTGGTCTTATCTCAGCCCACGAGTTTTACCTTTTTCCAATTCTCTCCCCCATCCCACTGGGGGGTGTGGGGGGTGGGAAGTGAGTGAGCGGCTGCGTGCTGCTGAGTTGCTGGCTGGGGTTAAACCACGACAGTGCCGAAGCTGCACTTTGATACCGCAGTCAGGATGTAAAGGACAGCTGTAAGAGCACTACCGTGAGCAATCCTCAGCATCCACTGGCTTCCCTACCGAGATTGTAGCTGCATATCTGTAAGATGCTGCTGCTACAACCAAAAATAGAATTCACTGTAATAATATTTTTGAACTTAAGTTCTCCACAAAGGCTCTGTGAAGTGCAATTCAGGTATTTTCCACTCCTCAAAACAAAGAAAGTTATCTTGCATAACCACTGAAAAAAAGCCACAGGAGAAGAAAGCCGTCTCCTGTACTGATGGAATTACTTCTTTAACCCACCTGAGAGCAATGGATTTTAGGGAACAAGTTTTTGTATCATCATTTTTATCTTACATTAGAATTTAGAAAGCTTTCTGGTATTAAGACCTCACTAGCACATTGATTTTTCAGTCCATGCATCCTTATGAGGTTTTTACACAGCACTTAAACATTCACAGAATAAACACAGGGAAGATGTACAAACGGCTGCAAGTAGAACATCCATAGGCTCTCACAGATCATCAACTTCTCTGCAGTGCGCATCAAGCAGTCAATGTGCTTCGAGGAGGAAAACATTTTTGTTTTTTGAAGTGCTTAGTTCAAAATCTGAAAGTTAACTCTAAGAAACTGTTCACACACATTTTGCCGAGCTACACTATTTTTAGATTAAGCATGGTGCTTCTGACTAAAAACTACTTTATTGTTTAATAAAAGTAGCTATCTTGAATTTCATGTAAAATAAGAGAGCAGAAAAATTGCCTAAACACAGGTAACTAAAAAATAAGCTATCTCTGAAGGCAGAGTATTTTAACAACTATACGAGAACTAGTGTATTTCATATTGCATATGAGATGTCAAAAAATCTACCGTGTTAAATAATATCTAAGATACTTACTTGTCACTACAAATAAAAAGACTATTTAAAACAGAGAACTCTCATGCAGATGTTTTTTAAGGTCAAAAAGTAAATTTGTATTCATATAGACATGCGTTAGTTTTAGTTGGGATCTTGTCTGTACAGAAACTGAAACATTATCTTCCCTATCATTCACAAAAACACTAAAAATATTTCCTAGATGTTTCTGAAACTAAATAGCTTTCTGAGAACAAGTTCATCACTTTGTGTTTCTTCTCTGGGATTTGTAAAACTATTTAGAAGTTATTAATTCATGACATAGTTCACTTTTGTGTCTCAGATGAGATTTGGATTTATATACTTTTAAAGCACTTGAAAATACTTCCAAAGGATGTTTACCACCCTTTCTCTTACACTCAAGTTCAAATTTAGGAGCAGAGAAAACTTACCCACTGGTCACACAACACATGCAAAACGCAAACCTCCTCAACACATTTAAAAAGGGAGCCAGGACCAAGCATACGTGGGAAATCAGGTCTGAATCTTAATAACAGAGGGTGTCCCCTCCTCTCCACAACAGAACATTTCTAAGAGAGGGGCTCTTCTTCACCATGCAAAGACAGCAAGAGGAAAAGCCACTCACGTAGGAACGACTCTTGGACGCAGATATTACAAAACATGTTGCTGCTGGACAGGTTGTGCTGCTCCCTGTTCCGTGCTCAGCATCAAGCACCCCTCGCTCACCTCCCCCAGTTTTTATTGGTTCTCGGAATACAACCACCATTGTACTTTTTGTGTGATTACTATGGCAATTCTAACATAGGGCAGATTAAAATAACCCAAACAGGTATATTTGCTTTTTCTGATATTACCAAAACCATTTGTGTAAAGCAAGGTTGCTCTCATGTTCCTCAGAAGCATTTGGGTTATCCCCAATACAACTACTGGACTAAAACCACCGATCAAGTGTAATAATTTTTGCTGTTTCCACATAGCTGGAGAGAAAAGCAGTTAAAACACCTGAGAGCTTTGCTGCTTCTCTTCAGCAGCAGCACCTCAGCAGGGCTGGGAAGCAGCTACACTGAGAGGAACAGGAGCCAAAACCACCTAAGCTCACACTCATTCAGACGTCCACACTCCTCACTCCTGGCTGGCACAGGGAGAGCGTTGGGATGTTGGTCCCCTTGGCCTTCTAACTCCAGGAGACAGGGAGAGACAGCGATCAGGAGACAGAGAGGTGATGATGCTCGGCACATCCATAACCTACAGGTAGGTACGTAACATACCCCATCAGGTCACCGAATCACGCTGTCGCAGACATCCCCAATCAAACGGTCCCTCCCAGCACCACTTTCTGACTACAGAGGGTTTGCAGCTCTTGTCCCTGTGCACACTCTGTGCTTTAGGAAGTCCTGTGATGCAGCCAGAGAGGACAGAAAGCCACCTTCTCAGTAAACGGCACTTCACAACCCCATTCCTGAGGGATTTTAACAATTTTGTTTCCCTTGTCATTTCACAGCAGAGGAAAAGGGAAGACCTGGACATCACACACTTTGAACTACATTCTTGTGGGATTCACCTGGAGATGACTAAAGAAATACAAGCTTAATTGACAAAAATACAGTACTAAGTTATTTAACAAAATATACTTTTGCAGATCTTGCTATCAAGAAAAAACAACCTCCCTCGACCCAAACTGGAGAATAAAAGTCTTTGCATGAACAAAACACAAAAATTCTCGGATCAAAACTCACTCAGCAGCATGAGGCTGAAAAAATTTTCCTGCTGATTTACTACACGGCAGTTTGCTTGTCTAGCCTTTCCAAACAGCGATCTAACATTAGTGTGAGGACAGCGAGAGGGAAAATTGCTGCCTAAGTGGCGGGTTTGTTATTGTTTGACAATTCTAAAGAGTTCACTAGAAACTTCTAAAAGGAGCATCTCTAATTCCCTGAAATTACTGATAATCGGCCAAGTGAATGGAGAACAATTATGAAGAAAATTGAATGCTTCCAAATGCCAATTTGCTGTATATCCTGAATTAATATTGCATAAGCATTTTTAGTCTTTTCCTGTAAAAGCAAAGGAATAAAAACCTAGGCCCACAGGCATTCTTACATGGCTTTCCTCACAGAATTTCATATCATCATGATTTTTGCATTTTGTAATCATACTTAGCATTCATGTGGTGGCTGACATCTTTAACCTATTTTTCTTTTAAAAAAAAAAAAAAAAGTCTGTAAGGTAAACTGTCCTCTGCAATGAAGGTTCAACAATAAGCAGTCATGCCGCAACAGCATGAAGCCCCCTAATACAGTCAGAGACATAAGCTGTTTTTTCCTACTAATTAAGTCATACCAGACTTGAAGCCATTGTTGCAAAATACAGTCTCAGGAATTTTTTGTGGTACAGTTACACTAGCAGTTGGCCATGAAGTACAGTAAACAGAAGAAATACTCTGGGAAGAAAAGGGCTCAAGGTGTCCATATTTTAGCTGAGCCAGAACAGATCAGTTTCTGTTAAAGGGCCAAGAAAGTATAAAAAGTTAATGCAGAATTTTTATCAACCCCAGTTTCCTGGGTAGCAGCTCAGTCGCCAGCCAGTGCTGCAGAAGAGTAAAACCAGCCCAAGCCACAGTGATGGAACCAGATGCTGTCCATCTTCCTTAGTCCACACTAAGAAGGAGCTGAATCAAAAGACAAATGCAAAAAGCCTTTAAAGCGAATTTTCTCCTTTTTCTCCTAAAAAAAACCAAACCAAAACAAACAAAATAAACCCACTAAATAACTACACTCTCCAGCTACAAACAAAACAGTGAATGGATGAATGAGAAACCAGGCTGCTGGAGGGTTTGGAGCGGAAAAGGATATTAGAGCAGTATAACTACAGAAAGACAGGCTGTGGCACATGGGATGGGAAGACTACAGAACCAGCTGGAATGGACGCCGTAAACAGGGGGAGAGAGTTAAGAATGTTAAGAAAACAAATACAGAAGAATGTTAAATGGGAAAAGAGCACAAGTCCAAGTATGTGAAGAATCATTCGCTGCACACGCTGCAGCACTACAGCAAGACTCCAAACAAGCCTCATAACTCAAAACCTGAAGACACCCTGTGATCATCCTGTCAACCACCTATATAAGCCCAGGTACACTGTGCAATAATGTCTGCATTTAGTCTTTTAACTTCTGTTGGAAATACAGAAAAATATTGACTTTAATTTCAAGACTTCAGGAGACAGAGAATCCATCAAAGCCTGAGGACTGTCATTTTTAAAGCTCTGCAATTCAGTGAATGTCTTCTACGGCTGAGACATCCACAGTTTGTGATTCAGGAAAGGTAATTCAAAATGTCATCATGCACTTATACAAATCTAAGATTACACACAATACCATTTTTCATTTTGTGATTAACACTTGAGAAATAACAAAAGTGTAATCATGTGGGATTATCCTTCCTTTTCTTGTGTCTAACTTTTTTTTGCCGTTTCTGGCACAGGCCAGGTCTCAGATTCTACAGATAGTTTTGCAAAGAGAAAGAAAGGGAGAGGGAGGGCAGCAGAAAGAAACCTACTCACTTCTCTCTCATAATCATACATCATTTACATGGCTCCTAGGGTAACTGTTTATATGGCAAAGTAAAATCAAGGAAATAGTTATGTATTTTTATTTGTCCCCAGGGAGGTAAGCATTCCATGCCACTAGCTCATCTTTTTTTTTTCTTTTCTGATCCATGCTTCTTTGTTCTTTAATTCTTCAATTTCTTCATGCCTTCTCTTTTCCTTTCTCCCTCTGTTTCTGATTATGGGCTGATATGAAGTGGTTGTCTCCTTTCTAAAATTTCCATGAGGCATCAAGTTAACCCAGCTGCACCGGGTTCTCAATCTGGAAGTCAGCAAATGGAAACAGAAGGAAGGTGCATCAAGTCACCAGCTAACCTCCTCTTGCGTTAAAGCCTCATCTCCGCCACACATGCTGAACATCTCACGTTCTGCTGCTTATAACTACAGACAGAAAGCACAGAGCGCACAAAGAGACTTAATCAGCAGCCCCACCTTTGACATTTCCTCACTTTTCATTGTTGAAAATGACCCTTCAGGTGTCTTAAAGCAAGTGACAGAAAAAATGGTGAGGAAAAAAAAACAAGTAAGGAAAAACAGAACAAACTATTGCAGTGCAAGTGAAAAAGCTAATAAAATACATAAGGCTAAAATGAAAAAAATACATTTAATTTGGCTAGTCAAGGTGAAAATTAAACTCTGAATTAAGCACATGTATCTGTGAGTGAAAACTACCATCCATCTTGCTAAAACTGTGACTTTAAGATGAAGAACTTTTTCCAAGGTAAGATCAACAAACACCCTATTTTTTTTACGTTACATATGCCACTCACTTAAGTTCAATTAAAAAAAGGGAGGGGGAGGAAAAGTGAAGAAAAAATACAAGTACAGCTTTCCTTACAAAAGCCGTCACTTTTGATACAGCGTAAGATGCATTATTGGATTTAATTACTTACTAAATTCTACAAAAGATGTGGTCAATGAAATGCCTTCCTCCCACAGAGGTCTGAAACTCTGTTCTTTTCTGAGGAAATTTTAACTATGTACCAATCTTATCTGCTTTCATACAGAAAACACTGAAAATCTCTTGCCCTAGCACTCAAGACATCTGCCAGATCTGGGAAGCATAAAGTAGAGAAAAACACAACATTGATTCACAAGGACTGAGTGCCTGTTAAACACGATTAGATTTGCAGAAAAACCTTGAAAGCACATGTACTCAGAAAATATTTAAAACATCTGGTCAAACCCAGATGAGGGGAGCGGGGAATACATGCCCATAACATGAGAACAAATTAAAATACTTCATTAAAAATATTTTTCACCCTTAGTAAAACATTCCAACTTTGAAAAAGAAAAATGGAAATGAATGGAGCAAAATCCTAGCCCTGGGAGAATTCAGAAACTGAGGCCGGTACATGGCACATACGGCACAGCACAAATTGTTCAGTATGAGTGAAGTTGATGTACTGCCTGGAGGCTCTGAGGAGTAATTGAATATTCAATTCAGCCCATAATAGGAATCCCATGCAAAGAATTCATATCCACAAAATTATTCTGGTAAAATACAGAACGAAGTAAGACTCCTAGAAACTTGTACACCAGCAGCCACACCAGGTAAACAGCTCATAAATATCAGCATTACAATACTACCCCGAACTCGCAGCCACTGAGAACTTTAAGGAAAATCTAATATAAAAGCGCAAACGAGCCTACACGCGCACGCACCGCGCTCCTCCGCGAGCTCACCCCACGGGGCGTGTTCCCGGGCGGCTGCGTGCCGCAACAAGACGACTGCGGGGTCCGACCCCGGCGAAGCGCCCGCTGCCCTGAGCACCGTTCCCCTGCCTGGGGTCTGGGGCGTGCTCCCGGGCACGGCCACCCCGCTGCCACGCAGCAAAGCTGCTGCCTGCACCCTTGGGAGCGCAACTGCTTGCTCCCAGCGCCACTGAGGACACGGCTCAAGCATGCACTTTTTTGGGACTCTCATCTTCCAAGGGCTTTCTGGATTTGCTGCCACTACAACGTGCTACTGCACAGATGAACTGCCAACAGACACACACAATTTAGGATAAACTCTTCAGCTGACACAATAAATACGCAGAACAAACTGTAATGAACAAACACCTATGCATATTCGTAGCTGCAGTTTCACTGAAGCTTTTTCACCCTTCACTTTTTGGAGGCTAGGTTTTCAAACAGCTCAGTTTTCTCCTCCTTCCTTCCATCGCTGCTTACACGCGGCTTCTCCTCCTCCTCCTCTTCCTCCTCCTCCTCTGGCTCCTGGAGACGCCCCTGCTCACCACAGAGCCAGTGCTCTGGCAGAGACCCTCTCCCCCAGCCTTCAGCTACACGTCCCGCACCGCTGGTCACTGCTAAAGTGCAAACTAGAAATACTATCTCAGTATCAGCAATCACCGCAAAGAGATTTCCCCCTGCCCTTACGGGTGGACGAAGTGAAAATACTTATTTTACTGTAATGTTACGTTTTAAGCAACACAGCAAAGAGCTATGGGAAAGCAGGATTACGGGAAGCCTTTGCCCACTTATGTTTTATTACTTTAAAGGTGAACTTAAAGCAGAGGTAGAGGTAAATCATCTGCATGTACAATACTCTCAGAAATATTGCCTACTATGTCAAACTACAGCAGTAACTTTATTCACTCACTTAATGGATATTTCTCATGGATAAATGTCACACAGTTCATTTGAAAAAGCAGTTCCATAATTTTTTCACCACAGCACTCCTAGTAAGCCCTTCATTTTTATTTATTTTTCCATGAGTCAAGAGCCCAGCTAAAATTTTAAATAAAACATGAAGAGACTTCACTATGCAAGACCCTTCAGATGGAAATAATCATGAAAATCAGGCAGTGCTTGACCTAAAATCCCTCTGTCATCTAATGAAGGTCTTAAACATCAGAGCTTAAAATGGGTTGGAATAGAAGAAAGCTAACATAATTTTTATATTTGGTGGAGAAACTTTCATGCACAGAAAACATTTCTGAGGTTTTGGTTCCAAAAAGCCCAAAAGCAGAGAGATCAGGAGAGGACTTACCAAAAATCATTGAAAGATAAATCTGTATATTGCATAGGGCTGGTTAACAAGGCACATGTGTCCATTCTCTAACTTGTCAGAAACTGGTGAACATAATTTTATTCTTTTATGATCTAAAAATGCTAGCATTGCTTCAAATGTTACTTCATTTGAAACAGTCTCAGCATTTGCTGCTTACCATTATTAAGTCTGCAAACCTGCAAAGGCATTTACTTTAATAGCTCGTATTCGAGGGATGGCTCCTTTCCCCAGCCACTCATTCAGAGAGGCTGAGCATGTATACAGAGAGCTTTCCTCTCCCATGCCCATGGGGAGCCAGGATACCCTGAAGAGCAGTAAGGGCAGGATGGCCATAACACCCGGACATTGCACGATGTGTGAGGGAATGGGGTACAGAGTAGAACAGTAAAGACAACTCAAGTCCTTCAGTGCTCGTCAGCTCCATGTCATGCTTGTTCCCCCAGATTTAGGCTGGCTTTTCAGTGCCACATGGCATGACCTGTTATGCTTTGAGGTCTCAGAACATGTGGCAAGAAAAAGCACAGCTGCCTCTTTGCAGAGGTTTACCAGTTTGGGAGCAGTACTGCGTAAAGTGACTAGAAACCAGTGTCAGACCCAAGGCAGGTTGGTTTAACCATGAAATTCTGTGGAAGTTTCTCCAATCCAATTTTACTCTGAAAAAAAGCTAACATGGGACTATCTGCATTCATCACATACTGTCCACAACACAAATACACTTCCCAGGCATCATTATGGCTGTGTAGGAATTTCCTGGGGCCATGTAAAATTGCTCTGGGCGTCAAACTGAGAAGTGGTTGGCTTTGTAAAACACCACTTTGCCTTTCTCTTCCAATATACAAATAAGCATTTTTAAGGCAACAAAGGCAACATCCTACAGGCAACAAAGGCAACATCCTACTTCATAAAGAAAAAAACTCTTTCATATAAAAATTTACTTTTATGGTGTGAGGTAAATCACATGCAGAATGGGATCCACAGACACGTAGTTCAGAACTGGTCAACTCTGTTTCTCTCCCATCAAGGAGATTAGCCGGAGCAGCTAGTCTAGCCCATACCCCATCTCATCCTGAAATAAGTTGTAAAACAGGTCAGACGGACTCAGCTAAATGTGTCCGTTCCTCTCCAGGAATGAGAAACTGGGCTGCCTCACATATTTAGCTCAGACACAGAACCTGAAGTCTGTTGATACTAACCTCATCCGTTGTGTCTGCTTCGAATCAGCTATTGCCCAGCAATTGCCAAAAGAGTCCCAATTTTACTTCCAGTTGTGAACAGTGTTGTACAGAGAGCTGAATCAAATCCAGCACTTCAGGATAAGGTTTTAACGGTTGATCAAAGTTTGCTTTGGGAAGCCTAGTCCCCAACTCATGCACAATTTCCAGAAGCTAACACAATAGCTTGGTACTGCTCTCTTTGTACAGCCCTTTACTGTATGCATGCAAGTAGTAGTAGTAGTACAAATATTTTACCTTAACCTGAGCACCACTTTTTGCTTTTGTTTGTAAATCCACATGGTCCCCAGCTCCCCTCCCACATATACAATAACTTCCAGTTTCTGTAAATCCAAAAATGTTGACAGAATTGATCACTTATATCCATAATGCAGGCAAGAAACACAGACCGGAACACAGCCCGAGTTCCGATCCAACCCCAACCCCAACCGACCAAGCTCTGGCATCAGCCTGCGTGGTGAAGGTCCCCTCAGCAAGGTGGGACCCTGTCTGCCCCCACAGTGTCACAGAAGGGGAGACAAGGGGGCCCTGCCTGTGGGCCGGTTGGAGACACCGAGCTGAGCCGAGCTAAGCCGAGCCGAGCCGAGCTGTGCCGTGCCGGCAGGAGAGCAGGCCGTGGGCTTGTGCCTCATCTCGGCTCAGACCAGGTTCATGGGCTCAAGCCGGGCTTGTCATCTCCACAGCATCCAGTGCTATTGGGGCCAAAATCTCTGAAGAAAAGTTCTTCTTCTAAATACATATGCTTTATTCTCACCCTAAATGCTTAATCTGCCCCTAACATGAACCCACAGCATTTCTGAAGCTGGAGCTCATCTTACTTACACAATTTATTTAAGATTTACAACAAGAGATGGGTGGGAGAAAGAACAAATTTTATCTTTTTAGAAGTATGAAATAAGGCAGTAAATTAATGGAAAGTTATTTCTCATCCACTCCCTTCATTTCTGTATCATCTTTCAGTCCTTTTCAGTACATGAGAGAGTAAATAAACTAAAAAATAAGCCTATTCAGCTAGCAACCATCTGTCTCTCTTTCATCCCCCTCAAAAGAACATGTCAAAAGACACAGAATTTAAAGCGTCTTTTCCCAGTGATCACCAAAAGAGATGGTCTATCTCCAAAACACACCCCGTCTGAAAAAAGAGTATCTGAGTTCACATGCTGCAAATGCAATAAAGAAGGGAGCAAGAAGATCTCTTGTGAATTACGAACAAAAGCAAGCAACAATGCTCTCACTGAAGTAAAAGTTCAGCCTAATTAAGGATATGCTTTAAGTATAATAACTTACAGCCTTGGGCTTGTGGTCAAAAATATCCACATGCTGGGGAGGGGGCCACACACGGGGCATTCACTAGCTGTTGAAATGAACACAGGGGAACCCTGCAGACAGCACAGCACAGAGCCTCCAGCATCACAACACTCTTCACTAGCCCTACAACACCTTTCCTATAAGATCACCTTGCTTAGGACCGAGTGAATAATTAAGTACATTTGAGAAACTCTGCATCCTCTCTTCTTGGCAAATGGTCTGCGAATAATTTATGCCAGTAGTCCACCCCACCAGAGACCAATGCTGTTGCCTCAAAGCAAAGCAAAACAAAACATGACCGGGATACAAGTTACTCTCGCAGACTAGTGGTTCTGGATATTAAGGACACCTTGAAGCATACTGGTTTATCACTCACATTTCAGAGTAAGTACCTATAAATACTGCACAAGGTTTTTAGAAACTGTTGGATAAAAAAAAAGTGTAGTAAGTACACATGCCTCCATAAAGTAAAAAATTTCACAGGGTACTTGTCTGTACCATGAAAAAGCATTCCCTATTCATTTCAGACTCATGTTCCTCTGCCTTCACTGTACTCCTTCTTGTTTACTTACAATGAAAAAACAAGAAATAGAGGAGTAATCAAGAAATTATCTATAGAAAGAGCTATTACACTTATTGATAAATGTGTGATGACAAACTCTTTCAATAAACAAATAGCTTTATCACAATGAGATTAAACCCATGATACCACAATACAATGGACTTGAACAGCTATGCTATAATGTTTGATTGGATACAGTGGCATAACATTTTTGTATACATAAAAATACAGTTCCCTTAAGGAAAAAGTTACCTTTCATTTAAAGAAGGGGAAAATAAAACCCAGTAACACCACTACCACCACACATGGCTATCAAAACATTCTCGGAATACAGCTGTGATTTCCATAATAGCTTCTTGTTCAAGTGATCATTAAATCTATTTAAAATGTCAAATTTAGACTAATATCCAAACCTGACTTCTTAAACTATTCAAATTCAATACTTCAGATGTTCATAACCCCTTCTTGTTATCTCTATTGTACTACATACTGTAGCTATGGTACAAAATACCACCAGGTATCAGATACAATAATGGGGAGTAATAAAAATACAGTATCAGCACTCAAAGACAGAAGCCCTCACCATATGGAATGACATCTTTAAAAACCCCATGATTACTTAGGTTTCCTCTAGAGAATCCAGTAAATTCTAAAATTATTTACTTTATTTGTTTCAGGGATTTTTTAATCCTACTAGAAGCTACAGTATTTTGCTTGATGGCATACTGAGAAGATTGAAGATATTAAAGGTTAATTTAGAAACTTAAGCAGTTTAAAATCCATTTGTTTTTACAAACGTGTCATGGCCTCATCAAAAACACATGGTTTTTAAACTGCTCAACAATCCCAAATTAACAGCAGAGCACTACACTTGGAGAAAACACCAACTGGAGATCACTCAAGTCAGAACCGTGCCTCATGGAAGAAAGCAGCACCTGGTACTGATTTTTTGATTCGATAACTCTGGCTTTAAAACAATCACTTCCTTGATACAGCTACAGGGATAAATGCGGTAAGAATTCCTGAACAGCGAGAGCACCAGAAGGTGAGAAAACAGACTTTGCTAAATCTTCTCCTCAAACTCCAATGCATGAGAAACCTTCCTTATTCAGCTGCCAACAGTTCGGTGCAAGCCTCAGTTCGAGGTTCTTTTCATATTATCCAACACGGTAAAGGAAACATCTGAGAATATGGCAAGGAAGTAAAAGTGGGAAAGACGGTTAGGAAATCTTCTGGAATTCATTCCTGGAACTGCACCGGAACAACGGGCACTTGAACACTTGGCTGGTCACCACTGGAGGTTCCTGACCAAGGTGACTCACTGTGGAAAGCTGACCTGACCCAAAGCTCAGCGGATCTAGTGGAAAACCTCCCATTGACTTCAGCAAGCATTGCCTGTAAAGCCATAAAGTTTCATTGTAAATGTGGATGACTTTCTCTACATTTTGCAAGCAGCTATTTAACCCTAGAGGTAACTCCATCTGATAAAGCTCCAAACATCTGGTTTTTTATGAACTCATCTTTCTCTTCCTCCCTCTTCTAATCTCTTGCTTCCTTAGTTCCTCGACATCTGAAAATTACTTTATTTCCTTATATAAAGCTGACTTACTGCTGAATAAGGAGTCAAAGAGATACAAATAAGAACAAAAAAGTTTCTAAGGGCCATATGTGGGAAAGAGTGCAGAAACCATCATCATTTTTGAAATCAGAAGAAATATGAACTCACCTCTGCAGTTTTTTGCCAACATACTAACATGCAGTACTCCAAACCTTTAAACAAAGGCACTCAGAAATGTTAACAAATTAATTCTCAGAATATGCATTTGGGACTCTAGAAAAATACTTGTATCAAATCAGTGAAGTGCCACATTTAAAACAGCAATTTTAAAGTACTTGAAATTCATGCACTTATTTATGTGCTCACACCTTTAACTGGTTTGCTTAGTATTGGATTTTTTGAACACTCAAATTGTGAGATGCTAAGACTAGACATACACATATTTACAACGGACACAAGAAGTGGCTCACTCGTGGTTACCACACAATCCAATGGCTTAGCCAGGAACAGGACCGATGTGCCACCACCAGCGGGTTGCCTTCCTGCCTTACATGACAGCGCAGGACAGTGCTCAGCAGCAGACCGAACAGGCCTCTGAACCATTCCCACAAATACTTGCTTGTTACCTGAGGTGTAAAAGTGTTTTTTAGGCCTACTGGTTACAAAAAAATGGCTTTTTCCCAAGAAATGCCAACTGCCCGTCTCTTAGCAGACATGGGGGGGGGGGGAACACGACAAAAACATCTGAAGACTTGGACCCTATGAGTTTTTATCTTTTCTTAACTAAATAAACCAGTCCTTCCCATGCTTGGTCTCCAAAGTCTCCAAAGCATCTTACTCCTGTTGCTCTCTTTCACCTCTCTCCAACTAGTTTACAATTTCTCCGAGTCTGGCACCACAACCGGTCACTGCAGCTTAAGTCTTCCTGCTCACAACTACTTCAGTGAGCCCACAACAGCACTTGCCTTTGATCCTCTGATGGAAGACCATAATGCCCGGATGAACTATAATAATGCACTATAGAGCCCAGATCCTTCTTGCATTACCGTGTACTTAGCTGTTCACTAGTACACTGCCTTGCAATTTCCTTTTTTCTTTCTAGATGCAGTGACTGTGCACATCTCACCAATTTCAAAAAAGTTTATAAATGTATGAAGTGAATGCTGAACTGAAACCTTGACATCCACAGTGCTTGAAACTCCATCTTAGTTATTTATGCAAACTCTATATTCCAGTTTAGCTTTCTTAAAATACTGAACACTCCTTAACCTAAGAGAGCACTCAGAGACTACATTTGATATGTCCTACTAATTTGCCAGTGAACTACCAAAAACCACTTAGAAAGCAGAGAGAGATCCACAAATTCAAAAGCAAGCAAGGTCATTAACTTTAATATATCAATGAATTCCCAGCGAAAGTCTTCATGCATGCTCTTACCTATGAGGAAAAAACTTGTGCTTATTGCAGGGTAAGAACACACATGCACACAGGGAACCTGAGAGGAACAGCCATGCTGCTGGGTAAACAGTGATGTGAAGCTGCCACAAGTACTTTGCTCCTCTGCACTTTTAATGTATCTTCACAGCCAGCTGTGCACCACTTCACCGTATTCTTATCTACTTTTTTTCCACCCCCCCCATCACCTCCTTCTGTGACGAGAATATGAAACTGATCCCAAGAGTCCTACTAAAATATATGATGCAGATCACTTGAGTAAATACATCACTGGAGTGTACCATTTCCAGCTAGCTCTTCGTAATTTCTTAGACTCCTCTGGCCAGCATTTCTGGGAGACGGTCACCCTCCAGCCTTTAGGATAACCTTGCAATTACCCCATATCTCATTTTTAAGGAACTGACACACCTACTAAAGACATCCTGAAAAAAAAAGCAGAAGTCTTGTAAAAGGTACAGTCAGCTGATCTGTGTCATACTGGCACAAACTAGCACAATACTACACCATGCTGAGAAGCTGTACACGCACAATAAGCTTGCACAACTGTCTGCTAAATATTTCACTAAGAACATCATTTGCTTTTACAAATAGCAGCTTCAAGAAGCAAACAGTTTAATTTTATCAATGATATTGAGAGTCACAGAATTACACGGTAACTTCAGAGGTTGGACAAGATCTCTGGAGGTTATTTGGTCCAACCCCTCCGCACAGAACAAGACCAGCTAGATCAGGTTGCCCAGAGCCATGTTCAGTCAAGTTCTGTCCATCTCCAAGGATGGAGATGCCACAGTTTCACTGAGCAGCCTGTTTTGCTCTCAAGGTGAAAACTGTTTTCCTAATACCTAACTGGCATTCTCCTTGTTGCAACTTGTGTTTGTTGCCTCTAGAAATAATGTGCCCATGTGAGAAGATTCTGGCTTCATCTTCTCAATGCCCTGCCACTAAACGGCTAAAGAAAGGAAGAAGATCTCCCAGTCCCCTTACTCTTCTCTACTTTGGGCCAGGGGAAAAAGAAAAAAAAGAATCAGTCCTCTAAACCTCTCTTGATATATTTTCCAAATAATGTTATATATTAAAAATGCTTTTTAATTCTAACTGCTGAAACATTCAGAGACTTGTAACATACAATCACACCAAGACCAAGAACTAAGACCACCCTTGGTTATTTAACAGAGCTAAATAACTTAAAAGGAAAACTAGAGAAAGAAATGACCCTTTTCACAGTATCTCGTGTAGCTGGAAAGGGATTTTATTTACAATATTTAAATGCAATACTGTGAAACAAACAACTTGGTTCACAGGCAGTGCATACACCGCTGAACTGTCACTGCCTGACATCCTGTCTTATCTGCCAAATTGCTCATTAGGTTTGGCAATTTTCACCTGCGCCTCCAGTTTATATTTCAGCAGGGAATAAACATCAGTCTGCTTTAACAGTCTTCTGCAGTGAGCTTCCAACCTCTTCTCAGAAAGCATGCAGGCACACACAAAAAATGCCTTGTGTACTGCATGCTTAGGAAAAAAAAGCAGCTCAACTGATGAAATACAAGAGGAAGTTTAACTTGGGTAACAGAAAATCAGTAAAAGAGAAAGAGCTAGATAAGAAACATAAATAAATCAACTGCTTGTATCAATGAATTGTGTTTTCGTATTGAAAAACAACACAGGGGGTATAGGACCAGCCTCATTTTTGTTTCCACATTTAGATTGGAAGATTCAATTTGACACAACCCCCCCCCACGTGCAAAGTACAGGCTGTGTTTGTGCATGGGAAAAGAGGGAATCCAGATGAATATTACTTTTCCAGCTGGACCTGATCTAGCTAACCTTTCCCTTGCTGGGAGAGGAGTGATGGCGTGATCTATAAACAAACAAAAGGGGTAGCATGGCAACCAGAACAAAGAGACGAAAATCTCAGCAGGCCCTTAAGCCCCAGCCTAATGCGCTGAGATGCTGCCTCTGAACAGAGGCTGCTCCGTACCCCTTGGGTGCAGGTGAGCGGTAGCAGAATGGCACAAAGCTATGCTTCTGCGGGCAAACTGCTGAGAAACAGAGCCCGGCTTATGAGCAAAAAGCACCAGAGATGTAAAACAAAATGTCTAAAATGCTATAAACCAATTTCAGACGGAATAGTGTTTTTCATTTGTTAGAAGTAAAATATTCACCGCCAACCCTGCAATTAGCTAGAAAATTACAATAATTACAGCAATTTTGTATCCCATCTCCAATCCAATTAATAGATATATGACCTTGTCAACATGTAATAATCAGGATCTGCATCTACCACAAAACTGGATGGGTTTTATTTGCTGAATAGAACTTACACAGTAAGAAGATAATTATTTGAAATACTGAGAATACCATTTGTATGCTATGCTTCACTTCACAAGTTATAAAGGAAATACAATAGGGATATTATTTCCATTTTCAATGTATATTTAAATGAAATTCTTGAAATAGGTATGTTTAATATGGGGTAATATTACTGGCCTGGGATTCCAAGCCTGTGGTTTGGAACATTTAAAAACAAAATATATCTAATTGTCAACATAAAAAAAAAGGAATTAGCTAGATAAGAGAACATCTCTGATTTGTGATAACATTTATGACAAATTGTTTCATCTATTTTATTTTTGCATGCTTTTATAAAAAGCGTCAAAAGAGTTATAATTCTTACCAACAGTTTTAAGTCTTCTATATTTCTATGGATCTTTGTACTGTAGGGTCTCAAAGCACTTTTTGGTCATTCTAGCACTCAATGAAGAACTAGCTAAGTATTCTATGTATTTTCAAGAATAATGCCAGAGATAAGTGAGCTGTCCAATATATCATTGAATTTTATCTGCGCTATATGATTTTGATGCACTAACATCAATGTATCATATAATACACCAGATAATCATGCTAAGGAGAAAATGTGTATGCATTTGCCTGCTCTAACCTCCCCTAAATTGAGAACCCAGGAGGACAGCTTTTTGGCTTATGCATGGAAATGAGATATGCACTTAGCAGTGACATACCCTACTGACAGCAAAATGGAAGGGTCCTGAAATTCCAGGATACTTCTTTATTCTGCATTAATCGTTTCCCTAATTTAATTCTGTGTTGTAATGAAGCATAGTTATAGCTTGAAAGGATACACATTCAAGTCTACGCAAGCTAATTGTTAAATGTTATTCCCTTCATTTTACAGAAAACACTCTGGTACAAAACCCCTCAAACTTAATAGTGTGGTAACTTTTCCATTTGCGTTTTACCTGATTACTTAAATACAGATTTTATCCATTAAAACAACACCTACAGAAAAGTAATCTCTTGGGAATTACAAATAGTTGTTTAAAACCCTGTATCTGTAGAATATCAAAGGACTAACTGATACTAACTTCTGCAAAGAATTTTCTGGAGTCACTACTTCAAAAGTTCAGTGAGCAAAATGATAGACACCACACGTAAGAGGGAACGATATCCAATGTTGTCTCGTTTGCTTAGTACTTTTAACAACAATGAAAATTACACAGCAAATTTCATTGCATGATTTTTCTTCTTAATAAGCTGAAATATTCAAAGATCCTGCCTGAGCAAGAAATGCGATATATAATTCCTGCTTCATGGTTTTGCAACGGATGTTCCTCATGTTGAAATAAACAAAATAAACAGGTGTTCCTGGCTATGGGTTCTGTTCTTTAAAGAGGTTTTAAAGAAGTGTATTTTTGTGTCGTGGTTTAACCCCAGCCAGCAACACAGCACCACGCAGCCGCTCACTCGCTCCCCCCCCCCCCAGTGGGATG
>JAVKLA010000073.1:30125758-30150565 GCA_034782735.1 Sagittarius serpentarius
CTGAACTGAAAACACAGCACTGTACCAGCTGCTAGGAAGACAATTAACTCTATCCCAGCCGAAACCAGGACATTTTGCAATACAGCAAATGCACGTATCAGCAGGTGTTTTTATGGAAAGGTGACAAGCATAACCTAGCAACATTGACAGGTTCAGTAGAAAGTGCTCCTATCTTTAGTTTCTTTTTACCCTTTTCTTCATTAAATGGAACAAAACCAGCAAACTGAACATTACATCGTGCAGCAACTGCATTTGGAAATTTTGCAGTGATTTTTCACTGTGAGGACAATTTTAAACTGGCAGCACAGAATGAGCTTATTGCTCCTAAAAGCAGTTTATAAATAATTTATTAAAGCAGAAAGGTTTGTTTACTTGCATGCAACAAGCATTTACGCAGTTTCTCAATTCTGATCAGGTTTCGATAAGGGCACATAATGAATCATTTTCCCAGCAGCATGAATGGATAACAGCACTTGGCATCCTCGTAAATTAAGATGAAACACATCAAGATACTGAGAACGTTTACTTACTTGCACGAAGGACTGAAGGAGTGACCTCAATTTCACTTGTTGCTTGGTAAGGCTGAAAGGCCGACGCTGTGTTGGAGCCAAGCTCGCTGCCAAAAATCTCCGGGCTTTGCGTGCCTGTTGAGCTGGCGCTGGTGCCATCACCTCCATGGTGTGGATCTTGCTCATCAAACACAGCTACGAGCTGCAAATGACAATTTAATCTACCGTTAAAAAAATCTTTCAGCAACATCAAAGTGCCATTGTAGATGAGCATTTCATCATTTCTTCCCACCAAAAGGCAAGAAACGTCTATCAGCAGAGACTCAGGTCAATGCCTAGATCACAACATCATCAGCCCAAGGAAAGGCTGCCATTAATTGGACAGTACAAAGGGTCAACAGCTCTGGTGGGACATGAAACCCATCACTGCAAGCCACAGAATGAACGGCACCAAGTCAGGAAAGGAAGGGTCGCACCTGCCCTGGCAAACCACTTCATCTTACCCAGCAGTGCAGAAAACTATCTGATCTGCCGATCGGTGCCTCTGTACTGGAATTTATCACCTATGTTTTGATACCTCTATATGCATCATTACCACAAAGTCAAATCATGAGCAAAACCACATTTTTACAGAATAAAAACACACAATAAGAAATTATGTTAATACACATTGAAAGCTACAGACAAAATACAAAGCCACCCGGAAGTGTTATAATCACTACAGGTTATCATCTATTAATCTATCACCTATTCATCTATTATTTATTAATATGATTTAAGTTGTGGGCTTCCCTTGCAAAATTTCTTTCATCAAATTTATGGAGATACTTCTGTATTTGTTTGCAATCAGCTTCTCCAAGACAAGCCTAACAATTCAATTTGAAACTTAGCCAAGTCACTAATTTAATAAAGATTTACTAAATCTGTGTTCACCATTGCAAGGGAAATAGGAAAAACATCATGGTGGGTTTTGGTAAATCTGAGCTATTTTTTCCACTGTAAATAAATGTTTTTATTTGAAACAAATAATTTATCCCAATTTATCTTTGGTGACCTACTGAAAGAGAAAAGGTCAGCTCTTATACACGTTTGATTTTAGAACTTAATTTTCAAGATGGGTAAAAAAGTTTAATGGATAACAGCATTCTACAGCCTATAAATTAATCTATAATGTAATATATGAAAGACATTTCCAAGAAAGCATTACATTCTTCTGTCCAAATTGGTAGGGTAAATGGAGCAAATCAACTTAAACCTACGCTGATCTCTGCAAATTGTTTACTTTCTTAGAACAACACTTAAAGCTTCATATAACCTAAAGGAATCAGAGAGGTCATTTTGTCTTTTTTATTTTCTTTTTTTTTTTTTTAAGTGAATTTAACATCATCTCATCCTACAGATTTTAATATTAGTCCCTTTACTCAAATCTAACTTACACAAACATCAGTAAAAAAAATATTTAAAACCACAGCAGTAAGCCCAAGTGGAAACCATTTGGAAATTCAGCAGTACAATGAAAGTACTTTCAGGCATTAACTTTTTTTAACAAGTAGTTCTGAAACTGCAGAGAGTAGCAAAGTTCTGCCAATAATTCCATATCTAACGCAAATTTAGGCTCTGGCATACACAAAACAAAGAATGAATTGGTAATGGGTAAAAAGTCCATGCTCCCTCCAGTGCTATTTGAAAGGTAGGGAGCAGAAGAAAAACCAGGCTACAGCTGCAGACACCTAGAACATGTTTTTAACATACAATTCATTATTCTATGCTTGAGAAATCCACACACAGAGACGTGACAACATCTAAAATGTCAGTAGCTCAAGAGTATTGGAAATTTAATTTTCTAAGACATCCTGAAATACCAATGCTTACAAAAATTGAAGCATATTTCTCAAATGAAGCACACTTTACTGTCTGTACACTTTTACTGTCTGTTTTATAACAAGCTAATTACCAATCTCCAGCAACTGAAAATAAATTAATCCACAAGTGAAGATGTGTAAGGTATTAGAACAAAACACAAACAACGCATTTAAGAATTCTAGGCATGAAACATCAAATCTTTTTCTCCTTTGCATGGCACATATCAAGATAAATCCCCAAATTACATTCTATTCCTTTGAGGCTGATTGAAAAATATCACTCAATGCATGCTGCTGCAAGTATTTTTTATATATTATATATATATGTAAAAAGGTACATACATATAAATCTCTATATATGTATGTTCTACTGTAAGTTGCCTCCAGCTTTTTGCCTATTCCAGACAGCCTACAACCTATGACTTCAGAACATCAAAAATGATGTTTCTCATTTCAAAGCTTAGATTTTGATCTTACGTATTTTCGCAGGTATTCACCACTTTGACAGCATCAAACTTTCAAAAGGCTTCAGTTCCATCAAAAAGCATACCAAGCTGTAACATTTTTGCATATAACGTGAAGAAACACAAGCCATGTTAGTCTTTTCCAAATCTAATTAGTGTTAGGAACGCACGTTAGGAAGTTCATTGTAAACTGTTACAAATGTACACTCATTCCTCATAATGAAGTAGAAAGTCTTAGGGACTGGAAGACTTAATGTGAATAAACAGTGTTGGATCTTGATTTCTTGAGCTTGGTATGTCACTCTGCGGATGATGATCTCACAGGAAACAAGGACAGCTGGAACATCTTCCACTGTATTCTGATATCAAGCATTCATTTCTGAGTCCTCCAACACATTTTACTTTAATTAAGGGAAATTCTTCAAGGAAAGGAATTATATACTTTTGTACCTCTGGAAGCCCAGAAATCACACCTTGACTACCACCTTTGCAGGAGCAAGAAACAAAACAAAAAACATCTGAAGAGACACCTTACGGCTACTTAGAAGGAAGCCGTAGTAGGTCACTGGACCTACGAAGAATCCTTTGCAGTAGGAATCCACAGCAGTAAACACTCCTCTATGGCAGGGAAACAAATGGCTTGTCAGTGAGATGCCAGTCTTGAGTAAAGGCCAAAGGGATGTTTTTACTTTGGCAAAGCATGGAACACAGATTACTAGACCAGCTTTTATCAGCCTTCAAGTCAGTGGTAAACCTATGGTATTTTGCTAGGCTTTAAATATCAGATTTATAAAGACAGTAGAAAACAAAAGATGACTATCTTTTCTGGAAACGACATAATCTTTACTGGAGGGAGACTGCTTCCATGTTGACAATTTTTTTTTTTTTTAAAATAAGAAATAAATTACTGAAATTACCATAACCATGCACAGTGCCAGTTTTCAAAGGCACAGAACTACATAATCCTTTCCAGAATCACTCTATGATTACTTCCGATACCTGATATGAGCTGTACCTCCTGTTCTCTGTCGTTCAGTTTTGGATCTCATCACTTGCAGTGAGAGAAACTCACCATACCATCCATTTCTATGCAGAAGGGATCAGCAGAAGGGCTGAACAAACCATAACAATGCACGGAGAAAGAAGAAAATAGCTTAGCTGTTCACTATTAGAAAAATACTACCTCTTTAAAAGATTTTCCATGAAAATTCAGTGAAAACTGGAGGCATTTGGCTTGTTTGAATACTTTAAAAAAAAAAAAAAAGACAACCCCACAGCCAAAGACGAAATATCATATCAACAATAATAATAAAGTATTATTAGCAAGTAGTAAAGTAATAAACAAGTAATAATAGTAGTTATAATAATAAGTTATATCCATCCCCCATTCCATGGGACCTGAACTCGAATGCATCGAAGACGTGAAAATATGGTTAAATAGGTTACAGCAGTTATCACCCGGGGTAACAGGACACACTATTTGCATTTTTCAATCACTGAACAAAAAATCTGAAAATAGGAAATCAAATCAAGTAGCAACAAACCACTTTGTCTTCCCAAAACAAGTTTAATAAATGATAGGCTTAATTTAGACTGGCATGTTTACATTTCCAATTATAAGATGGCAAAAGCAACAGAAATGAGGTTTCAATACAGATCCACATCCTTCATCAACGTAAGCTGGCACAGGAAGAATCATCAGTTTGAACAAGATAAGAATTTGGTCCCTGGTGCAAGCGTATACGAGTTTTTTAAGAAAAATGAAGTTTCAGATATTCAGTAGCACTTTCAAATATAAAGACAGCAGCTTTGTTCAGATCACAACTTATGGAAAGGTTCATTCCATTTCATCAATGGAATTGGAGTAAGTTTTCGAAAGGTCAAGATGCATGAACTAAAATACTCCTTTTTTTTATACTACAGTGCAAGATATATAAGTACTCTTATATGAATGAGCAACAAAAGAGACAACTTTTTTTAAAAAGCAACAACATACAGCGTGACCAACAGCAACACAAAGAACTGCAGTAAAACTCAACAATTATCCCAGTGGTAAAAAGCATACTTGTGACCTTCAGTATATTTTAAGAGGGGTTTTTTTTATTGCTACCATCATCCTCTGAAGACCAAAAAAAAAAAAAAAATAGGAGTACAGTTTAAAAACCAGCCACTAACTTGATGCTCTTCTCTTCTGACTGAAAAAGACTCTTCCTACAGCAAACAGAAAAAGACAGGGGAGCAACATAATTTAATTTTTTGCTAAATATACTAGCTTCGTCAAGCAAATGGCTTACCAAGAAATGATTCTACAGTCTGACATACCAAAACAAAGTTTTACTGAGGCACCTTTCGCTTTCAGATAGGAGGAAGGCATTCCAGCAGATCATTGCATTCAGCCCTCTACAGCACATCTGACCAACTTCCACAGCACTATGTTGTACAGAATTAATGACATTCCAAACTTTAGCTCTTTCTGAAAGAGGTACCAGGATGAGCTTCTCCATTGCTCTGTCCAGGATTCAACATATCATACTAACCAGGTTATATTTACTTAAATAACTAAAAAGCAAGAAGACTGATTTATTTTAATATTGACACAGCAGCAGCAGTCTGCATTCCAACATTAATTATTACAATTTCCATCTATTCTAAGGTAATTAAAAATTAGTAAACACATACGCATTCTTAATTAATAGACTAGATTAAGTACTTGAATGTTAATTAACTGGATTAAAAAACTATTCAAACCAGCAAGTTGTTTACATTTTCATTAAGTACTAGGACCATATAAAACAATTCATCACTATCAAATGGTGCAATCAGGTCATCTCTCTCCAGCACAAAACCAGAAATCCTCCACTTCACAGAAACTCATAAAGCTAGAGACTTTTGCTGTATTTTTTCCCCCATTATGACAAGTAAGATGTCAAATTTTGCATATTCCTAAGTATCTGTCCAAAATCTGTTAATTCTTTTGTAATAAGCATTGATGAATCTGATGCTGGCTCATGTGTAGGCACCAGTAATGATTTCAGACTTATTTTAACATCAGTTAGGATTACAGCTCTATTCTCATGCTAGAAAGATAGCAAGTGACGCTCTGGTTTTCGCATCCTCTGCACTTCTTCTCCACTCCTTTTAACTCAGAGTGAAACTGAAATCACTTATCTTTTTTAATGATTAGGAGCCACTTTAAATATCTGGTTTCTTCTCTCCAGAAGGACACTTACCAGATAATTTCATACAAGGACATGCCCAATTTGTTCTGCTTGTTCCAGTGACCATTGCTCAGTAGCTGATCTGTTGAGCGACCAGAAGTGCATCGATTCCCCTGGCTGAACCATGCCCTTCCCCTCCTGGCCCATACAACAACTTCCAGATGTGGTCTTCCCTTTCACTGCTATGGTCTTCTGGCATTTATGCTGGACATCTCCTGCAGGATGGCGATTCGTGTACGAAACTACCTTTCACACAAGTGATGTTTTTGTGCTTCCAGCAGAACAGCAAGCATAGCTCTCCTGAAGCAGCTCCGAGTGACAGAGCAGCTCAACACCCACCTCTGGTGAGGTGCCCACACTGGCCAGGATTCCGATTCTCAGTTTATGCTTAATAACCGAACTAAATAACTTTTTCACAGGAGACTTTGGTCCTTGAAGAGAGAGATTTTGATGGCCCAGCTGAGATTCTAAAATCTAAGTTAGCCTTGTCGATATATCTCCACCTAAAATAGCTGCTTCGAGCATTTAGTTTAAAACCTGATGCCGGAGGGTTAAGCCCACCTCTGGCCTGCAGTCCCTATATATAGGTCTCTGTCTCACACACGTTCTGACAGCCACCTGATCATCTGCTGACGTGAGAGACTTCGGTCACTCTCAGAGCATTGCCATACACTTTCAGATGTGTGCGGCAAGTATCTGGGAAGAGGACATGGAGGAGGCTGGCAGAAAATTTCAACACGAGCATCACTGGCATCCTTTCCTCAGCAAAAAACTTTTCCGGTCTTAAACAAGCCTGTACAATGAACCTGCATGGCAACCACAGAACTGACTACACACTTCCTCCGCAATGAGCACAACTAAAGCAGACTGCAAGAGAATATAAGCAGACTTACATAGTAACTCTTTCAGGTTGGCAAAAAACCTGTGTAGGCAAAGCAGTCTGCATATCACTCAGTCCATGCTACAACGCAGAACTAAACAGTACTTGTTTAATAAAGCCCAGCAGTAAATCAAATTTCAGCTAATCGCACCTCAGACTCCAAAACGTCCTGAAATACAAGTTGCTTGTGAATGAACAGAGGAGTATAGGACGAAAAAAGCATAAATTTGGGAAAATAATTAGCAAGGGAGTAGCTAATTATTATTTAGATAAGAAAGAAACTAAATATGAAATCAATCTCTAGGTTTTCTGATGACTGAACTGACTTTAACTGCCCCATGACAGACCCGAATTCTTATTATTCCTTGAGCTTCACTTTTCTACATGGCTCATTAAAAACCTGTTTAAATATAACTACTGTTTCAATGAACTGGTAATAGGAAATACAGAAAAAAATGGACATTTTCACAAATAATGCACTACTGCCCATAGACATATAAAAAGAGAACGATTAGCAAAAATAGCAGCATCTAAGAGGCATTCTGTGCTATACGTGCAACCTGAGTGTCCCCTCAACGGACTTATAAACCACCCAGTATTTTAAAAGGAGAAAAAGGGCAAGTGCAGTTTCAATTTTAGACAAACTGTAACACAAACAACAAACCTTTATAATTTCAAGAAAATCTTTACCTGTCCTAACTAATCAACTTCAGTCATGAAGCCAGAACTAGCTTTTCACAACAACTCTTCCAAGTAATGTAGCTGGAAGGGAGTCAAACAACCAATAGTCTCGTAATAACTTTAGTGCGTTACTGCTTTTGGAAAAATAAGGACATTTTAAGGGTCACATTCTACTTCCAAATTAACACTTTGTATTAGATCTTCTGTGGATTATACAGAAGCATAAGCTCGTATTTAATCACAGCATAACCTGAACTGGAAAGGACCTTTGGAGATCATCTAGTCCAAGCCCCTGTTCAAACCAGGGTCAGTGACAGGAGGTTGCTCAGGGCCGCATCTAGTTGACTCTTGAATAACCCTGAGGAGAGAGACTCCACAGCCTCTCTAGGCAACCCCTCCCAGCGTTTGACCGCTCTTGGTTTCAACAATTTTTTTTCCCTATATCAAGTTGAAACTTCCCTTGTTGCACTACGCCTGCGCACCTCAGAGAAAAGTCTAGCTCCGTCTTCGCCATACCTGGTAGAGGGCAGCTATATCAAGAATGCGATGCCTTAGGCAACCGCACAGCCGTACGGCACCTCTGAAGGCCTCCCTTTCCCTCTGATGGTCTCCAGCCCCTGAACTCACCCTGGTGGCCTCTGGCTGGGCCATCATGGTAACGTCTTGCGTGTACTGAGGAGGCCAAAATACTTCAGAAGCAGAGAGAAATAGTCACTTCTCTCAACCTGCTGGCCACAGGCTCACTCGTGTAGCCCAGGATGGAGCTGGTCGACTTTAGCACGAGGACACGCTGCCGACTCAGGTTCGCCAGGCTGACCACCGGGTCTGTTCCTACGCAGGCAGTGGGCCCCCAGCCCATACCGCTGCGTGGGGTTATTCCAGCCCACATGCAGGACTCTGCATTTGCCTTTGCTGAACACAATTTGTCCCCTCAAAACCTCGTGATATAAAATAACCACTGCTGGAAAACACATCATAGGTCTCTTTGAAAGTCATTCTCAAATCTACTAAGTAAACACCCCTCACTTTCGAAGCTCAACATAACATAGCAAGTTAAATCATATTTGCAAGATCAGAACTCATCTACTTATTCAAAGGACACTTTTACAGGTAGTTTTAAAATCTTCTGCTTTCATGATTCTTTAAATCTAAGAAATGATTCTGAAGTAAATATACAAGCTTTTTATTAAAACATTGCTTTTGGTTATTCATTTCCTACAGCACTTTGATCTGAGAAATTCTAGAACCAATATTAAATTGCAATCTGATCTCCCAGTAGGAATTAAATGCAGTTTTAGGTACTATACTGTAATTTCCCAGACTATTAAATATATTTAAAATATATTTTAAAATTTTAAATATTTAAAAAGTATTCATTTAATATGACATATATTTAAAAGACTTTTTCTCCCTTCTTTCCTCTATTGCTGAGCAACAGACTAAAACCAAGCAGGACTGGCACCCTAGAAAGTCATTTGTGTATATTCTGTCTGAATTGCTCTCTACTTGACCTCCATGGGTTAAGTTAGGCTGAGGTTTAGACCAAGAAATGAGACAAAAACTGAGCAGCGTTAAAAGTATTATGAGGGCTATTAGAGGAAGCTGCCACTGAGCTGCCTGTCAGGTTGGCTGGATTTGCTTTTTCATGACCTCAGACCTTAAGTATACCAGACATACCGCTTCTGCACAACGTACTGAACGAGACTTGAGTCGCCAGCCCACATGTGCAGCCCGACAGGCACAAGTACGTACACAGCATGCGCAAACTGATTATCCTGAGAAGGCCTTCTGACCTGCTCACCCGGCTGAACCTACTGCTCTGACCTGCTCACCCGGCCGAACCTACTGCATGGACACAGCAAGTCCATCACCAGAGCTGGATCTTGGACTTCACCACCAGCTAACTTCCATGGCCAGAGAAAACATCTACATGTGTCATCTCCTACAGGCAGACAACCCAGCAGCCCTGTCCTAAATGGCCAGAAGGCATTGCTGGCAGAAGGAAAAGTAGAAGCAGTCTACGAATCATGAAGCTGACAGACGTGGAGAGAAGGACATAGATGCCAGTAGGTGCGTTTCTTTTCGGTAGGGCATACCCACCTGGGCCAGGAACAGGTAGAAGCTCCAGTTCATTACGTTTACTCATGCTCCTGAATGCTGCATTTCTGCTGTTATCTTTAACCACGCTAAGGAAGGCTCCATAAGCACTATACATTAGCTACTGAGCTCAGCCTTCTCAATGGAGATAACCACTGAAGGCATTAATCAGCACAGGTACCCACAGCTGTTAAGCTACGCCCCGGCAAAAGAGTGGGCAGCGCCATCGCTGCACTCTGATCTGTAGGAGGATGGGGTCAGCTGTGCAAAATCCAGAAAGCACAAATGCTGCAGACACATCTCACTGCAAAAATGGTCTGATTAAGATTATGGGGTAAAAGATTCCAGAGCTTGCAGCTAAACACAAAACTACTGCTAACATGACAGTGCAAGAATAGAGAACATCGTCCTTGTTTCTTTTAAACAATCTTTTTTTTTTCCTCCTTTATGCTTCTCAGCAAAAATGAAGACGTTACACTTAGAAGTTTGCTTTCCTCAGTTGCTACAGTCCCTCCATACAGCAGGTACCAAAATGCTTAATTCCATGCTTGTTTGGGCTATGAGAACAGCTGGGGAAAACATCTCTGTCCTAAATGAGAAAGTTTTTCAATCATAGTTTTTTTATCACAGGATTTTTGTAATGGGTTGTTTCTTCACTGACTCTTCCTTTCAAAGCATATAAAGTATAATGCTACCCTGTTATTTCCTTAAATCCTCAATTTATACGGAAAAGATTTCTTCCAAAATCCTGTTGTAAAAACAACCCTCTTGTTCAAGGCTAAGGACATACTCTGCAAAATTACCACAATATATGATTTACCATGGCATCTCCTCAGCTTATTTTGAAAAGAAATAGGAAAAAAATGTATCTATCCTGGCTTTAAAGAGGTGCATAAAGAAAGCATGGTATCAGAAGAGGGAGTGCTACACTTGGAAAGCAGTGGGGACACATCTGAGTGCATGAATAAGCCAATTTCATCTCCTTCATTTTTGATCCCTGAGCACAAACGAATATATGCAGACCACACTGAGGACAATGTTGTTAATATTACTTTAGAAGCAATTTTACGGTTTTAGAGGGCACTATAAAAGTCTGCCTCCTTTTCTAAGAGAACAAGGCTCAAAACGATACCCTCATTGTTCTCCATGCAGCTGAGCTTGTGGGTATGGGATGACTCTGCAGGTCAGCAGATTTCCAAGTCAACAGCATGGACCATACAGGAGATCAGTATTTTATTTCTGCCACAGAGTTTAGCAGTTAAGCAGTGACGCTATGCAGTAAGTAATCCAGACACTGTGTTATTAGAGGGGCTGGTGTCAAACAGCAAGATATATTGCCTAAGTAAAGATGTATTAAATCTTAACAGTTGTCCCGTCTGTCATTGGGAGCTGCAGCCCTTGAGTACCAAGAAAAAAAAAATGGTTTCAGAAACATCCAAAAGGACCAGGCTTTCCATTCCTCAGTTACAGGATCAAACCAGCAGCATTTAAAATCTAAGATTTTAATTTCAGCTGAGGTACAAAAAGGTACCTAGTTAGTTAAAGCACAGGCCAATCTTTGCAAGCTTATTAAACTTCAAGAAAATAGATTTTGTAAAATACAGCTCTTCATTTTATATACTGTGTGCTATTCAGTGTAATTTGCATGCAAAAGCCAGGAGAATGTGATTAAAAATACCCATCTAGAGACACAGATGAAAAACTTCAAACATTTTCTGATTCCCTTCTGTTCCACTCATTATTTCAATACCTCACTACAACAAAGGAATAGATAACACTTGTCCTTGACATTAGCCTAAATTATCTTCGGTGTGCAATACAATACCTATTAAATTAGGCTTATTTTAAATCAACGTCAAGGTCTGTTCAAAAGATAAAACTGTGTGTACCTTTTGCCTTTCATATAACACTTTCTTTTTTCCCCCCAAGAAACTTTCCAGAGGTCTTAAAAACAACGAGATACAGATTTTTTTATTTTTTTTTAACTAACTTCATTATCGAGTATTAAAAAAAGTCAAAGAGAGAGACATTTACCTCTGGCATTTTAAAACAACAATAACAATATTCATCATTTTGTGAATAATGACAAAAATAATCAGCACATTAGGCAATAATTCATGCCTCACCTTCTTTAAATAAGGCAGTAAAAAATTAAATGCAAATGACTGATTGTTCCCTCGTGACTAAAATGTTGTATTATTTTAAAATGTAACAATAGTGAAAATGCAACTTAACTTACAGTCCATTAGGACTATCCTTACAAAACGAAGAGTAAGAGGTAGCAGTCCAACAGCGCCAGGCTAACGGCAAGCAACATGTACCAGGAGATCTGTGGAGGTTGTTCCCTCCTGTGGCAACCCCCAGGCACAGGCGACTTGACTCACCAGAATTATTACGTGAACCTATGCCAGATAAGGAGCTCTGGTCTTAAGCAAAGGACTCCTATTAGATAACATTTGATAGTGTGGAAAGGGAGAGGAACCCACAACTGCCATACTACAGTTCCTCCTAAACACCTTTAGGTTTTCTACAGCCAAGGATTATAGTGATCTCCGTATGAATTAAAGATAGGCTGGTGCATCCACACCCAGACGGATATCCATCTACCATGCACCATAATCTGCTAGGAGGAGATAGGGCCGGTGTTTTATTTCCCACAAAACACCAAAGTTGAACAATATAGTAACTGAGCCCCAGGGACTTTCACTAAAACCTAGGGTCCCAATGCCAAAACCATTTTCAAAACTATCTGGAGTCACATTTTCAACAATAAGATAAGGTTGCAGAAAGGCATCTCACTTGTTTTCTCCCCATAAAATCATTAGAAATCAGATGCCAAGATACTTTTGAAACCTTGCTTTCGAAAGTTGCTTGGTGATTTTTCAAATCAAACCTCTAAATGCTTATGAAAACAAACAAACAGAAAAAAAAGCAGCAGGAAGAAGTGAAGAGTAAGTAAGGAGGACCTCAGAAGGAAACTAGTTAGTTAATATCATCACACCCATCTTCAAAACACATTCACTAGAAGTCAAGTGCTTTAGTTTCTGTGAAATGTAGGAATGAATAGCAAAGGAGATCTCTGGTACTACTCTAACAATAGTTTGCATCAGTCTGTGATTCTTGACTACTTGGCGCAGAATCCTCCACCACCTTGCAGCACGCTCTTTACATAGGGATGCAGCACCTGAGCATTATAACCAGAGACAGGAACATAAATAGGGACTTTTGATGGAATTATACTCCTAAATCATTTAATGTGAAAGCTTCAAAGAGTCCAGCCTTATTTTTCAGAACTCATTTTGAAAATTAATTCCCTAAATTGTTGTGGAAACTGGTACCGACGCACCTACATCACCTAGATGAATCAGAAAAAAACACTTTTAAAAAAGAAACACTCAAAAGAGAAATTACATTCGTACACACAATCATTTCAAGCTACCAAACTTGGGAAAACACTATCATTCTTACATTTTACCTTGACTCACCCCATATCCATGAATGCATTTGCCAACACATAATATAAATGTCACCCAGCCTGGGAAAGGAGATACAAGCACTGCCAAACCCCATCAGCTTCAACCTGTGGACAAGCACTGCACTGAAAACTTCGAAACAGGTCCCCATCCACCCTGTAGATGCCCTAATTCCTCCCCGTCTCCTCTGGGCTGATTTAGCCTCTTTGTTTGTCCTCTTTTCTCTCCCCAAAAAATTAACGTTATAAGTAGCTGGCACTCCATCCCAGGGCAGCAGGCCTGTCTGTTTGAAGTGTCTATATTATATTTCATAGTGAATTCAAATATTGTTGTAAGGTTATTAAAATCATTCATGATTTTATCTGTGCCAAATGGATCATTACACTGTCAACACTCATCTTCATTATGCAAAAATATGCAGAACTTAACATCTTTTGTTGAGCTGGCAAAACAGTATATTCAGTAGTAACTCTATTTTTTATTAAATTCTGCACAAGGGTAAAGCGTGTGTGGAATCTGATTACCAAAGGCTCCATTCAGAAACATCACACAAAACAAGCTGTTTGACTTGTGCAGCAAAAGATTATTTATTTTAAACCAACAAACAAACAGATTCTTCTGAGTAGCGCTCACTGAACTAAAGGTGTTCTGATTCACTTATAGTTCCCTTTAATTGTTACTATTATATATTAAAACAAAAACCAAGTCTTTCAGAACCACATTCTCTTTCAAACACCCTTAAAAATACAAAGAATGGAAGTCTCTGAGGGACCAGCACAAAGAAAAGTTGCTTTTCTTTTTCAATAGGTGGGAAAGGCATATCTATCTAAGTCCCTGAAAATCAGCACGTGTTTGGGAGGACTTTATTGCTGAATTTCATTTCCTGGTAAATTACACAGAAAAATACAACCAAAGCAAATCAAAGGAGCACTCACTCTGCTTCTACACTTATGGCATAGTTAGATATTTTATTAAGTTAACATTCATTTGAGTAACATTTGGTGATTCTCTGCTGATCTGTGACTATTAAAAAAATTACTATTTTGCTTTAAAGTATTTCCAGCTTAAAAATATTTTAAGCAAAATATAACCACAGACACACCTGAAGGCAGCTTGAGGAAGCTTGCTTTGCCTTGCCTAGCAAAGGACAGGCATGGCCAGCTCTGAAAGAAAGGGGAAAACAGCTGGGAGCGGAGGGTGGGAAAGCGAAAGGGGATAATATGAATACCATGGAGTGTTTAAGATTTTTTTTTTTCTTTTTAAGTGTTCTTCTACGTACACTTCAAAAAACTGCTTGATTGAAACTCTCCCTAGGCTCCAAGGCTACGTACAATCTCGCCTCTTACCTTCCACTCCTCTCTAAGTATCTTCTAGCAGAAACAGAAGTAAACTTGGTCTGGTTACCTCTAGCGTAAGAATCATTTCTTGGGAAGCTCCAGTCATCTTGAAATAGCTTTTCTGAGTCACTGTCTCATTAAGTCCTCATTTAATTCTTCTTTCTTTGTATTTCTCCCGCCAAGGAGTATGAACTTTTGGAAAGCCTTTTTGAGGTGCAGTTTGCAGTTTGGCGCCACACAAAACAGATGCATTGCATAGGCCCAGCACAGGTAGCTGGGTAAATTATGCTGTCAAAAGTGATTAACATTTAAAAGGGCTAAACAGGGGAAGCAGATAATACCTCCAAGATCTGTTTTTAATTAAAACATCCTAGTAATTAATATTAAAAGGCAAAAGACTGGAAATCAGAGAGAGCATAGCTTCTAAAGAGACTAGGTTTTACGCTTTTCATTAAGGGTCACCTTTTCTGATGTGCAAGACCACTTTTAAATTACCTCCCTCACTGGAGACCATTCACTTAAAACAAGTCTGCCCACATAAAATACAAAAAAATTACACATTTAATCAGAAACATTTATGCATTCATTACTTTTTCAAACGTCCTTGCTTTAAGATAATCTTGCTCCTCACTGAAAGCAAGCCTTATTTCACAGTCTCTGTGCCTAATTGCTGTATCCCAAATGATTTCTCTACTTTCCAAAATAATTACCAAACATTATATCATCTACGCTAAAGCAGTAAAAGGGCATCAACACTGAACCCTGTAAGTAGCTAAAATGAATAGCACATACCAGGAAAGTCTAACGCGTGTAGCCTTTGCACATAAATCAAACCGCCTTACGCATCCTGACAGCTCCATCTAGCCACAGCTCCACAAAAGTAACTTTATCCCAGGCAGAATCAATTAGTTTACACTCGGCACATAGCAGCTATAACAAAAACTCTTGTGGTCAAAAGTGTCATTTCCAGAATGACTTTACTGTTGTTTAACATAAGATTAACACTTTCACAATCGTATCTGTGCTTCAGGTTATTTGGGTTTCAGAGAAACACAGGATCAGAAAAGTCATGTCTTTAAAGGCCCCAAAATAAGAGCATCTGGATAATGTCGGGAACAGATGCTGGGATCAGAACTTGGCAGGAATTCCTGAGATGGGAACCTCAAACGTCCTGGGGAGAGCACAGAGCAAAATGGGATATAATGTAAAAATGCAAAGCGTGCAGTGACAGAGTGGGAGAGAGGCGACGCGCAGGACGTGCACATGTCTGATGGAACAGATGAGCAAGCATAATAGCAAAATAGCTGGCTGCCAGAAGCGGGGGGAAGGGAGGGGAAGCCTCCTCATTGTGAAACTCCAGCACCACCAGTTCACAAATCAGCAGCTTATGGACCAGCCTCTTCCTCACCTACGGCAGCGCAGCCAGGCAGTGGGGCATGGGCAGCACTGCTGCTGATCTGCTGCTGGCTGACTCCCCCAGCTATGCTCCAGCATTACAGGCTGCACAGTCAGTGAGGAGGGCAGACAGCAAAAGATAAGTAATTTTTCTGCATTTTTTCTCTTCCCTCCATCACCGACAGCTCTAATAACCTAATATTCATCTTTTTGTATATCCTGGGGCACTGCATGCACTAGTAAAATAACATACATCTTTCTCTGGAAAACTAACTAGCTCCAGATACACTGCTCTAAGTGTGTGTGTGTGTGTATATAATCTCAAAATATTAAAATAATTTGAGGAAACGAACTCTCATTTCCTTACATATTCTTCTTATTGTCTATACTGCCAAACACTGGACTCGGCTGGTGTAAAGACCAGCCTCATTAGCATGACCCAAGTTTCAGACACGCAGAATGGCTGTAATATCTTCCATTAAAACAGAAACAATCACAGGGTACTGAAATATGCTTTGCTTAAACCCAACTTTGGGCACACACGTTTGAAAGCACTGCCCTGCTACTGTGTGATGTTAACAGAGGATGAGGCAATGCACCTCCTTATCATATTACGAAATTCCTTCTGAGAAGTGGCAAACGGCTGAAAAGTTTTTTAGTGTTTTGAGTTGTAGCTAATGCATTTTACACATCACTGATAAAGCATTTTGTCCTTAAGCTGATCTAAATTAAAATTTCAAATGCTGCTAGTTTACCAGGAGTATTTGAGTTCCAAATCCTATGCTAAGTCCCTTAAAATTCCAAGTGATAAATTCTCAAGTTTCAAATATGTAGTAGTTCCATTTTACACACAATTCCAGAATAACTAATGCAGAAGAAAAGAAGATTAGTCCTCAGAGGTGGATTTGTGTAACTGCCTAAAAATGCAAACAGGAAATGTCAATCTGTCCCACTGCTGTGCTCATACCAGAACACACACAGGCACTGGCCCCAACTAATGGCACCACATGGCCACAGGTGTCAAAAGCTCAGTCCAAACTGGAATTTTACTAAATTGCCTCAGAAATCATGCAGGAAAAACTGCAGTTCCCGCTACATGCCAGAGCAAACGCTCCTTCAGCCTGGCAGAGAAAAGCGGCAGCAAGCAAAGAGAAACCAACAGGCAGAGAGAAGAGGGGCTGCATGTTCCCCCCAGCCCAGTCCGCCCACACTCACTGCTGACCACATAGCTGTCTTTCAAAACTAACCTCAGCAACAAAAATACAAATACCACGTGCAGAGAAGGGAAAAAAGCTTAAAATGCCAAACTTTTCCACAAACATATGTCTAATATTAAGGACACGAAAGAAACACTACTAGAACTTGAGAAAAAAGCATAACCAATCTGAGCAATATTTCACTGCACTCCAAAGATGGACTCATTTCTTCTTCTCACTGATCACCCTACTTTGGATGTTATGATACAGATATTTCTGAGGTGGGGAAGGTGAGGGAGAGTTGCACTGAGTGTTTCTGAGGATGTTTTTGGCCCTCAGACTAGATATGTGACTTTATCAGAAAGGCAAACGCCACCTGGATTGCCTGAGCCATCCCTTCACATTCACACATAATGGAGAGATAGGAGAAAAAGGAGGCGGGGGGGGCAAACAAAACACTAGAGGGGAAAGAGTAGTTACACTGTACTGAAACATGATTAAAAAAGATTTATCACACGTCATTTCTAATTTGGCACTGATAGCTTAGCACTGTTCAGTACAGATCTTTTATGATCTCAGATGCCCATTCAAAGACTCCATCCTCAACACCGCTCAGACATGAGTGGAAAATAAGCACACATGCATTTACGTAAGGGAAGAAGAGTGTAAGAGTTCATATAAACCACAGATATATCACGGCTCCATGCACCACCAGTCATTGGACAGGTAATGAACTTTTTCCTCTGGAAGCTTGTATATTGACAGCATTAAAAAGTAACAAGGGGCTCCAGGGTGGGAGCGGGAGGCAGCAGCACAGGCAGTGATGCCAAGGCAAGGGGAATTTTCACGGCTGTGGGACGGAGAAGTGGAGGGTTTCAAGGACCAGCTCAGAATGACCATGCAGCGGCTGCAGCACTGAAATTAAAGCGCACGATTCACGTTCACATGTGCTACCAGCACAGAGAAGACAACAGTGATCTATCTCAGAGTCAGTACATACAAAGCAGGCCTCCCCCTCCATGGTGGGATTTAGCAGTCATTAATTTACAGCTGAAATTCAGGGAATGACTTGTGCTGAGGAGCAGGCATGACAGTTGTTTCTTCTGAGGCCAATTAATTGGGCCCCCAAAAAAGCTACTGCAGCTACTTCTCCCTCACTCCTCCACCACTGCCAGAAAGCTGCAATCTTTATATACATGTCTGTTCATTCTTCATCTGTTGTCTTGCATGAAGGAAGTTTAGTTGATGAGTTTATTTTGGGTCTGTCATCATCCATATTCCTTCAGTTCAGCAAATTGGATACTGAAGATGCCCAGGCAGATCCCATCGAGGTTTTGGTATGTGAAGTATCCTCTGAGAGAACAATTGAGCACCATCACTTTGGTTTCCTAACACTCCCTCCCACAAGCAAACTTTAGCTCCATTTGGCGCTGTTTATGTTCTGGTCCCACTCCACCGCCATGCCTAAAACTCAAGGCTGAGTAAAGGGACTTCCTCAAGTATCCAAATGCCTACAGTCAAGGAGCAGCAGGTGAAGCTACTCATAACTTGGAGAAGAAACGGTGGCCCTGGTGTGAATCACTGCAGCTGAAGCACCAGGTGCTCAAGAGCACAAGTGTTTCCAAGAACTCAATTCGGTGTTTTGCATTCCTCTTCCCTTTTGAGCACGAATACAGTGTGTGTCCTGGCACAACAGAACCTTGATGCATCACGGGCTCAACACTTCCCAAAACAGGTCCTGGGACCATGGTACATGCCCAGGCCAGAAGGACACGTACGGTTTGTACGAGGAGGAGGTTGCCCCCCCCAGCTGATGGCACAGAAGTGGAAAACCACAGGGAGCAGTGAGTGAAGAAATGCAAAGCATGCTCATCTTTTGAAAGCACAGAAAAGCTTGGATCAGTCACCAAGCCCCTCCAAAACAAAGCAAAAATAACCTTTGAGGCCTCTGAGCAAAAGCAATAAACAGTTCAATATAGGCTGCTCTAAATATTGCATTGGAAGTACACTGGAATCTAATTTACACTTTGCTGATCCTTATAAATCCCGCTTAAAACCAAAGTACTTTTCCATTCACCTTCCAGCAAACTTTTCCTAGGAGAAAGCCCTGAATTTGAGCTTTCACATTCAGATACAATTCTAATGCTATTTTAGAACACTTTATCAATTGTGTGAAATAGAACTATATTGAGAGGCAAAATAATTAAGGATATTTAACAGCACGCTTGCCTTTTCCCTGTGTTCACTTTGATCCTAGAAATCCAGCAATATGGAATAATCCAAAAAACACCCAAAAAACAGTGCCCCAAAAACCAATGCCTGCAGAACTATTGGCATCCATTAAAAAATTAATTTAACCAGACTTGCCCAGACTGCTGAATTTTTTTCTATAAAATCTTGAAATAAATACAGTAGAAGTAAAATACTTCAGTATAGATTCCCATATATTTTGTGATTGAAAAAGTAGAGATGACAAAAAAAAAAAAAAAAAAATCACTCAACTTAGGCACTCAAGCTCTAACTCTCATCAGAAACACACATTCAACTTGATTTTTTTTTTTAACTTTATAGCATCAAACTAAGAAAGGTTTTTGTTGTTTAATTGGTTCATTAAAAGTCCAGTATATCTTACGTGCAAGTATGCCAGCTGGAAACAGCTCAAACTGAGCTGATAGACACTACAGTTTTCTAAATTCCTCTTGCAAGGTTTATCTGCAGAGCACAGTCAGACAAAGAAACAGCTACAAGTTTCAGTGTTGGCCAAAGACACTAGGTGGTGGAACCTGAAGGGATGCTTCTGCTTCCTCCTTCCTCTAATCCCTAAATGACTGACTTGGAAAAGCTTGGATCATCTCTCACTTTCTGCCCTCTTTGGTAATAAAACAATTTAAGACCAATGATCAAACTTGAGATAAAAGATTTCAGATCAATGTACCATCTGTCTTGCTCTGCTCCCCAAAACATGGGAATTGGTTGATTAAAAATCCAGAACAGCAACTCCCTCCACCATAACCACTGAAGTTCAGCATGGGGCAACTCTCCTCTGAAAAGAAGGACTATGCAGTATGGAGCCAGTGGGCAGCACAGAGCCTACCAGGTAACTCTTCGGTCTGAGAGAGGATGCACATTAGTTGGCCACAGCTGTTGGCCTGGGCTTCTTAGCCAGACAGGAGCCTCCTGACTGCCCAGGGAAGGGCAGGAGACTCATGCATTTCCACTGTGCAGTGATTTAGTTACCAATTCCGGCAGCACACACTCCTTTCAAAACCGAAGAAAGGAGAGATGGGCAACATCAGCACAAGCAGGGTCACCACAAAAAGAGAAAGAGAGGAGGGCTACCTGTAGGACGTAAGACCAAAGGCTATGTTGGTTAATGGAGGTCCTTTGTAAGCTCCTGCTCACGCCTCTTTGTCGAGCTCTGTTTCATCAAATAAGAAAATGAAGACTATGCGTAAAATTTTACTTTCTGTGTTAAGTCATTTACCTGCAATAGGCACCGACTACTGGTGGTTACAAATTAAAAGGTTTCATATGCTTTGAAGATACAAATTGTGACTATATTCAGGCTATACTGCTTCACCGAGACACATCAATCACTCCTGCCAGAACCCAGTTATCAATGCCATCTAAACCTAAAGTAATAGCATTTCACATATATTCTGTAAGACGTTTTTCTGATACCCCAAAGTCTAGGATTTGCAAGACTGCTAGCAGAACAGCTAGCCAGCAAGGAGCACCAAGTATTAAACTGCCTGGCACCTATTCAGCAGCCAGACATACTTCCTACAACCTGTGCACAAAACAGAGTCTTCTACAGACTCAGCTCATTCCGTTTAGATCCTGTCATGCAGCAGACTTAACTTTGCAAACTGACCTCAAGATTAAGCCATAAAAAAATTGACTGAACTTCATCCTTCAGTAATATTTTTTCCTGGAGAAACATTTCTTAATTTCAATCTTAGATTCTTGTTTTGAGAACCCAGTCTCTGCATACTGGCAGGGAATTCAGCGTGCCTGATGCTGAATGGCTCTCCGGAGGGTGTAGCTGTCTTCCTCTAACTGTATAGACATGAGGATACCAGCTTAACTGTAGCACAAATCAGATGCCTAAAATTAGGCAACGTAAATACCCATCTGTGTTACTCAACTGCAGAGGTATTTGAGAAATCGGGAGAAGCAGATAAAGAAAGGGAACACTGCAAAATTCCACTAAAGAGCTGTATTTCCAATTATTAAATTATTAGATGTTAACAAATATGAGAACTGCCATCAAATATCATTTGTAACATATAAGAAACATTAAATCTACAGAACATATGCTCAAAGAGGAACAACCACAGTAACATTACAGGCTGTGCGTCATCTTAACCACATGGCCTAAATCAAGGAACAATTGACTAAAAGGGTACAAAAATGTAATTTATGAGACCGATGTGGCTGTTAATACAGTGTCCACCAGTTTCTTTCCAGACCATGGTTAATGTTTTAAAGCTAATCTGAAAGCAAGAAACAAAAGGTTATGAAGGGCTCATAACACCATCCATTCTATGATCCGATTTTTATTTTGAAGCAGTAGTTCAAACTGCATCAAAATGACACAATAGGTTATTTTCACATCTTTGACTCAGCAATCTAACAAGAGTTGACTGTGCTCAAGAAAAAAATGAATAGGTTACAGACAAAAATTTGGATGGCCGGACGTCGTTACTCTTGTATATATGAAAAGATCTTAGATTATCTTGACAAGTGTCCAGCTGGATTAGTCACAAAGGCAATCAGTTAAGTGTTGATTGGTGTCACACAGAAGACTATGTGGAAAGCTATGGCATCATTTTAATTAAAATGCTGAAAGCAAGTTAGGAAAAATTCCTGTTAAAAGTACTCATAATCACCAAAACCACATATATGATGTATGCAACCATAATCACTGACCGCCTGCAGGTCCTAGTGTGACCCGCAGAGGTACTAACCCTCAGGAATGAAATGCAGTCTAGGTAAATGCTGAAAATAATAAGGAGCTGCTTGCCCCACTTTCCCTGAAATTGTCCCCAAGCAAAGAATAAATTGATGATTTGATTTTTAGCCACTGAGGCCGGTGCTACTCTTGGCTGAAACTGCCCCTCCCAGGCATTTACAAGGAACACAGCCCAGTTTTCATTTGAAGGTCATTTTACACACAACCTAGTAATGCAACCAAGAATAACTGTCTTCCTCAGTGAATAACCCCACTCAGTATCACCGTTACACTATGACCATCAACCAGGAAAGAATTTCTTATCTTAACTAGGGCAGAGCTGCCACCACAGGCCTTTGGGAGACATAAGGGACTGCAAAAGCAGGTGGCTGTTTAGATTTAGGATTCCAGATCTGTCCGTCCATTATTAATGATCCGTCTACTTTGTTCTTGTGAAATACGAATCTTTCCAAGCACTTTGAAATCCCATGCACAGGCTTTTTTCCATTAAAGACTTACAGTCAAAAAAGTATTAGACTAATTAGGTGACTGAGGTGGAGAACGGATTCAGGCAGCTGAGAGTGACAAAGAAGCAAAGCAATATATATGGGCAGCAGTTCTTTTCCCCATGCCATTGCCACCAGGCAAGAAATCAGGAACATACTCTGACATTCTGCAACTGGACAATGAGAAAACGAAAGAAAAATCAGAGTAAACAAACACAGACTGCATTCCCCATGTGCCACAACCCAGCGAACGCTGAGAAGGACACGTCTGCCTTACTGCTACAGTGCTGTGCCCACGTTGGAGATGCAGCCACATCCCTTGAAACATAACTGCTCAAGTCTCTGCACGCCTCCGCACATATGCCAGATACTCCTGGAGTCTCAGGATGAATTATTCCTCATCCCTAAGTCAGGCTCCTCAGAGTTTGCAGCACGCTAAACAGGCTTAGGATGCCTACGCAGTTACCACTTGTTACATGCCGCATTGGGCTTGAATCAGCCAGTTTTTCTACACCAGATGTCCCAGGAAGTTTATTTCCCTCTTAAAGGCTATACTTCACTGCAGACTTTTCATTAGAGTTTAAACCCCCTATAACATGGATGGAGAAAGGTTCAAACCTCTCAAAGCACAGGAAACAGGGCAGCATCTCAAGTGATGGCGTCTCCAGAACAGGTGGATGGATGTCTGCGTTCACAAAAAGACACGGTTGTGTCTGTTTTGGCTTTATATAATCCCCAAGGAACTGCCAGTGCCTATCTAACCAATAACTTGCAATGTACCACTGCAAATAAATTGCTTTTATTTTCCCTAAAATCAACTTAACTAGCTCTCATTCTTTTCATATCATTTTAGACAGTTAATGTATTCTCTTCCCACTGGACAGAGAATGAACACATTATCTGTCCATCTTACAGGGCCCCTGACAGCCAAATAAAACACGGTTATTACTGTCAGAACTCAAATGAAATATTCTGAACATGGCAAGAAGTTATTAGCCTGATGTTCAGAAGACAAGCTAGAAATGGAAAAGGGAAGGAAAAATATTTCCCCTACTTTTCTAGGCTTTTGTGGGAAAATTAGGTTATCCCCTTTTGCTTGTTGAATTAGGTTTGGGTTGTTTTTTGGTTTGGGGTTTGGTTTTTTTTCTCTGTTGAAATATCTTAACTGTCCCATTAAGGAGATGCAGGATATGATTTTTTTAATCAAAATACTGATAAATCAGTAAGCAATTATTTTTTCCTTAGGAAAAAAAATTATAATATTACCTTAAATTTTCTATCTTAAATTATACATAGTAAATCAACCAGGTAATGTCACTTCAGTGCACAGTAAATTCACAGCAAATAAGACCTGTGATATGACAGATAAACCTAGAAGCACTAAAAAAAAACAGTCACCTTTCAAATCTCTTTCCTGCTGCAGTTCAAAAAAAAAAAAAAAGCCAACAATAAAACACACCATGGCTGACACATTCATATACAAAGATTGCCTACTTCACCTAGGTTCACCTATAATTACAACAGCACAATCTACTCCGCATAATAATTGGAAAATATAGAACCATAGTGCAACAGTGAAGTGTTGGTAAAAGGTGGAAACGGAAGATCAGTGAGATCTTAACTCTCCCACAACACTAGAGGGAGAAGAATTGCACTAAAAATTTTACTACTTACAACTTTAGAGGTGGAGAGCATCCAGTATGGTATGGGGCCAATCTCACCGTAACCAGCTCCCAGGGACTGGTGCCAGGCAGACCCTATCACCTGTGTTACAGTCAGCAGCTGCCAAAATTAGTGTTCTCCAAAGGGTTTCTCTGAGCATCCTTACTTTCCAAAGTCATCCAGAGGGATCAATTCTTTTTAATGATGAAACCACATCCCTAGATAGCATGCTGTATTGGGTTTGCATGGCAAGGTTGGGGGGGGGGGGGCTACAGGGGTGGCTTCTGTGAGGAGCTGCTAGAAGCTTCCCTGTGTCCGACAGAGCCAATGCCAGCCGGCTCCAAGATGGACCCACCATTGGCCAAGGCCGAGCCCATCAGCAACGACGGCAGCGCTTCCGGAATAAAATAACAACAGATTTAAGAAGTGGGGAGGAAACCACTGTGCAACAGCAGCTAGAGGACAGAATTGAGAACATGTGAGAGAACCAACTCTGCAGACCCCCAGGTCAGTGAAGAAGGAGGGGCAGGAGGTGCTCCAGGCGCCGGAGCAGAGAGTCCCCCGCGGCCCGTC
>JAVKLA010000073.1:30150665-30162371 GCA_034782735.1 Sagittarius serpentarius
TCCCCCGCGGCCCGTGGGGAAGACCCCGGTGAGGCAGGCTGTGCCCCTGCAGCCCGGGGAGGCCCACGCTGGAGCAGGGGGGTGCCCAAAGAAGGCTGTGACCCCGTGGGAAGCCCGCGCTGGAGCAGGGTCCTGGCAGGACCTGTGGCCCATGGAGAGAGGAGCCCAGGCTGGAGCAGGGGCAGAGTGAGGAGTCCTCCCCATGAGGAGGAAGGAGTGGCAGAGGCAGGTGCGATGAACTGATAACAACCCCCATTCCCCATCCCTCTGTGCTGCCGGCGGGGAGGAGGCAGAAAAAAACAGGAGTCAAGTTAAGCCCGGGAAGAAGAGAGGGGTAGGGGGAAGGTGTTTTAAGATTTGGTTTTATTTCTCATTACCCTACTCTGACTTGATTGGTAATACATTAAGTTGATTTTCCCCAAGTCAAGTCTGTTTTGCCTGTGACGGTAATGGGTGAGTGATCTCTCCCTGTCCTTATCTCGACCCACGAGCCTTTTGTTGTATTTTCTCTCCCCTGTCCAGTTGAGGACGGGGAGTGATAGAGCAGCTTTGGTGGGCACCTGGCATCCAGCCAGGTTCAACCCACCACACATGCACATAAAAATGGTATTAAAACAAATGGACTATGTCATAGCATTCAGCACCAGGCCATTTTGACATTTGAGCAAGTAAGTCCACTGATACCTTCTATGTACATTAAAGATAGTTAGGTCCATGTGGAAAAGCAATTCTCAAATGTTTCGAAAGAAACAGATGTTTACTAAATTTAAAAACCAAAACAAACCAAACAAACAAAAACCCCCAAGACAACAACAACAAAACAAAAAACACCCCCCGCAAAAAACAAACACCCACCAAAACACAAAGCTGTACTGGACCCATCCATCCCAGTATTCTGACTCCAACCACCTTCAACAGCAGATACCAAAAGAACAGGGCAAAAATACTTCCGATCTCCATTCTTTAGTGACTTGCAGCTCAGGGACATCCTAAGCCACACATACTATCTTTGTATTTAGACTCTTTAAACCAAAATTAAATATACATTTATAATACAAATATTTTATACAACTATTTTGAAAATTATCTAAATCCAGACCCCTGGTTTTAGTGCTATTTATGCCACTTTTTCAGACCTGATCAGATCTGTTCTCTTCAAGCAGTGCATTGCAGAGCAAAATTTTCAAATTACAAACCTAAGAAGTTATTCTCTACTTTTTCTGTAACAATCTGTATGAAGTTGATCCATACAAACCTCAAAGTATGTTCGGTATGAGCCTGGACACGCAGCATGTGTGATAACCTCAGGAATACCCTTAAGAACCCTATTTAGTTCTAAAGACTTCACCGTATTTATTTTCAAATTTAAAGACTATTTTTTAATACCAATAAAGTAATTTTTAAAATTGCATTGATGCCCTTTTTGGGTTACAGAAACTCTGAAAGAACCCTGGGTAACAGCTTCTGACAGTGAGAGAACTCTTATTGTCAGCCAGGTGCAACAGGCATTTGAAGAATCTTCTTACAAGTTCACAATACTCACATTTTAATATAGTCAGTTCTGGTTCTGTAACAATGCAAGAGGATTCATATCCAACCTCATTTTCTTATAATGCAGACAAATTACACAGGTTTCTTTCAGAGGTTGGGCTACCTCCAGAAAGCAGGTCACTCTCAATGCATTCACTTCACTCCTTCTCCAAGAGGAGTCTCTTGGCCTTTCTGAAGTTTCCGTGCACAATGGAAACACAAAAATAATAAAGAGCTGCTCTGAACTTTGATGGGTTTCTGGGCACTTCAAGGCACGTTCGGAGGAAATGAGGCACCTCCTCCTGCGACAATGTAAGTTTTGCAGTCACGCAATGGTAGGATCATCAAGTATTTTTTCCTGATCTGCAGAGTGATAAATAGGTTTTCAACCCTTAACTGTTTAGAGTAAAAATAAAACAGCAGGAGCACAACACTTATGTTCTGTTTTCTAAGTGATTCTGGTTTTCATTATGGTAAATCATATTATGCTGTATTTATACTCCTTTCTGGGGAAAAAAAAAAAAAAAACTAAGATTTTAAAACCTTTTAAATATATCAAAGTACTTTGCAAATAAGGTTTACATGTTCACTTTCTATGACACAATTAGGAGTCTTTCTATAAAACCAAGAAGTTCTGGAATTGTAATTGCATTGTGCCTTTCAAACCAGGTAATTCATTGTATATATTACAATTGCTATTTTTATAGGTCTACATTGCCACAAAAAGGAGGGGGAAGGGATAGGAATTGAATAAAAATCCCAAACCCCAAATTTATGGCTTTATGTTGATTTTAAGTGTAAAATGTACAAGAAATGTGCTCAAAAAGTAACCAAAGGCATTGTGGGGGGAGGGGGGGGGGGGGAAGAGACATTTTTTTATTTTCCTACCATAACAGTACAGTCTTGGAAAACTTAAATTCTCACTCAAGATCAAAGTAAAAATTGCTAAAGCACAGATTCAGCAAAACCCTTAACACCTGACAACTGTATTAGTCCTGATACATACACATTTTTAAGTCTATTGGAAAAGTAGAACTTGAATTAGCTTTTCTGAACAGTTCTTTCATTGTGAGGTGAAATATCACTGTTTGTTCCATTAAGTTTTGATTTTTTTCTTTTAATAAAAATTAACCCTTTCCACAGAACCCTATTTGTGACTATGAAGTTTTTATTACAGTACGTACACTTTTTTTTTTACAAATTCCAATACTCAATAACTAAATTTACAAAAAGCCAATTATAAAATATATCTACAATAGTAATTTCCATGGTCCTTGTCAGAGGCCATTACTTCTGTGAAAGCCATCTCGGATCAGAATCTATAGGGTTTGTAACGTCTCATTTTATGAAACATAAGCAGACTATCTAAACAGCATCTTACAACCTATTCGAAACTGAGTTCCCCAAGTTACTTAAGCAATTCAACCATTGATATAATTAATTTTGATGTAAATCTCTCTCAGGGACTCTAATGAGCCAAGTCAGGAAAATGCAAATTAAATTAAAGAAACGTAAACTGGATCTCAGATGCTCGTAAGTAATGACATGAACAATATTTCCCCAATACTACCTAGAAATTACACATTTATAATAATTTTTAAAATGCAGTTAGTTCTTTAAGAAATGTAGATGTTACTCAAGGATTTCTAGAAGTATTTTTGAAAGATTCAGTTAAGGGGATTTGACAGTAAGACACAATGGTTTTGCTTCTACATTATGCACCTACCTCTCCTACTGTTCAGAAATCGGCACCCAACATAGTGTTGAGTCCTAACGTTGTAGGGCGGGAAATAAGGACATTTATTTCCAGACCTCCTCATATCCCCAAGTAAAGTCATACGCTTCTCGCACAGGACTGGCACGCTCATGGCTACGCCAGCTCCCTCCTCTGCAGGCTTCTTGGAAGAAGAGAGAGGGGCAGCTTAAGAACCTGGAGAAGCATCATCCAGCCAAAAAAAAGTGGCAATTACAAACAGCGCCAGTGCATGAAAGCACACACTGAAGGAAAGGTAGAACTGCGTGCAAAGACAGCAAAATCTATTTTCACAACCAGTTACAATTCATGGGTTTTTTCCCAAACCTTACACATGAAAAGCAAAAAAGCAAGACAAGTAAGGCATTACCAGTCCAGACTATAGTCAGGGTAACCTCACATATATTAGTGTACAATTACTAAACTGACTTGTTTCTAATCTAACTTACATTTACAAAGAACGCTTATTCCACCCAGACAGAGTCTCCATGTGACCAAGAACAGGGTCTATAAAACTATACCATGTTTCAGAACACAGGCCAGACACAGGAACATTAAAAATTTGGTAATTCTATCTTAGCAGACCAGCATGACAGATGGCACTTTTACGCTGTAACCTAATGAAATACATTCTTTTGTCTCTCCCATCAGAAGAATATTATACTTAAAAGTAGATATAATTAAAAATATCAGGGGATGAGAGCAGTCATTGATTCTATCAAAGAGAAGTCTCTGTGCAGATGGTGATCCCCACACACCACCACACTGAACCCACAGCTGAGGCAAGGTCCTCGTACCTGTGTGCTCCCCAGCTTCCCACTCATGCCCTCAGGACAAGGAGGTGATTAATGCACCCAGTCTAATGCTAAAGTAAATTAATCAGCACCAGTAAGTTCCTCACCTGAAACGGGAGAGAGAGTTTGGTTTCAAAAAGGAATTCAGGTTTCAGAAAGCTCTGCAAGGAGTGATGCCATTAGCACTTCTCAAAAGCCTTCAGCCCTTTGGCAGACCAGCAGGAAGACCGCCCTGCACTTCCTTACAGGCTACCTCCATTTGCAAGACCAGTTTGAAGATACCAGCTAGAGGGGTTTTTGGCTGCCTACCTGCATCTCTCTGGAGCTCACACCATGCCACCCTAAGCAGCTCCCACAGGTGCACGGAGGCTGCAGGAGCAGCAAGAACATGTGGTCACCCAGCACCATACCCCACAAGAGACTTATAGCTCTTTCAGAGAACAGCAGCTTAAAGACAACCAGAAACACGATTCACAAGGAAGGAACTGATAGCGTTGTGCACTCCTTGCAACAACCCCTTTCTGGAGCTCCCAGGACGAGGGGGTTCAAAAGGCAGGTGGCAGAGGAGCCCTCCGGGCAGGGATCTCCTTCACCGGTCACCTGGAGGACACAAACGTGTATGAGTCCCCTGTGAGGAAGCAAAGGTGGCCTGAGCTGAAAGTTTGGTTTTCCTGAGTAACACGCCTCTTACATACTCCTTCCTTTCTGAAATGCTAAGGAAAATTTTCCTTAAAAAAATACAGACAATGACACGTGTCTTCAGCCAGAGAGCTAAATACCATGTACTTATCCATTCAGGAAATACCTAACTTGGGTAGAAGGTTAAATAGATGCAAAACTAGACTATGAAAGTCTATATATTAAGCAGTTTTGAAAACTTGAGCTGAAAAGAACCCTTGAACTCTTCACGAAAATGCAGGTTCAGTCGTAAAAGAATCCTACTAGCTATATTGGAAGCGTAGAGATGTCTCCACAAAAACAACAGTCCCACTGAAAGCCATGCAGCAAATGGAAATCTGTGTCTGTTCAAGGCAAACACCACTACAGGGGTGCACAGGAAGGCCTAAATAATTTTCTTACATCTACAGGATGACATTTTCAATACAGGCGGAGCAACATGAGGGTGACAACAATAATCTACTTCTGCCCTGAAGTTCCCCCAAATCATTCCCCACCCATTAAGGTACTGGCCTGGAAAAAAAAAAAAAATACTGTATTCTCTTTCTTCCTCTCTGTACTGGCACAAGAGACATGGATGTGGTAGACAGTGAACTTCAAGGGTTTCAGTATGCTCCTTGTGCCATGGCAAATGAGCACAGGTCCTCAACTACACCAACACCCAACACTTTCTTGGTATTCTTCCTCCGTATCGAGATCTGAATGGTCTTCGTCCCTGCAATCTACTTCTTTCCAACCCCATGAGTAGCAACATGTACCCTGCTGCAGATTTTGTCAATGCCAGTAGAAGCCGCGACAGTGGGCAGAAGCAACAACCAAAGCAAGAACATCCATTCTGATTTTTTTTCAGTTTTCTGTGACACTGAAGAAATACTTGTTGCGTATGTCCTTATGTCAAAAGTTAAAGTAGTTTGCGTCACATGCATAAGCCAGTATCTGAGTTTGTTTCTGTATTATAGGAAACACTTTGAAATGAGAGTGAAAGGATAGAGAAGGGCAAAACAAAAAATAAAAAGGTTATAATTTACAACAAAGGCTGCTCAATTTGTAGCAAACAATTGTTCAGATAAGCAAAAAAATTACCCTGAAAACAGACTCATTGTGTATTTCATATCCTAGAATCTCCCCACTTTGAGCACGTAACGTCTGCCCACACCCCCACAAACAGAACAATTCGGTATTTTAATCCTAAAGTAATAAAACATACAAACGGCTTCATTTACTTGGAAAAAACTGAGGAACCTTCATCTGTAGTCAAGCTCTTTATTGCTCAGATTTGACACAGGAGTCCACTTAAAGCTTAACAGGAGCTTCTGAATAGCTCTTTGTATGACATACTTGCTCTAGAAAAATCATTTGCTTTTGTTTTTATTTTACTGTTTCCACTTTACAGATACAGTTAACAAGAATCTAAGCAGCCATCCTATTCCAGAACAAACATATTTAAAGGTAAGAAATAACCAGGAATACCTATATGCGTAGAGAAGTCCCCCGCACACATTTTTAAAAGGAAATCTCAAAAGAAATTCAGGCATTCATAGTTTCTGTTTAAATGAACAACTAATCTACTCTGGCTAAAAGAAAATCAACTGCGATGAAAACTTTTAGCTAACAGCGAAGAACAGAGATTTTCTCCTGTTGTTTCACCATCTTCCACTGAACTAGCTATTTTAACTCAGTCCATTTTTTTTCTCAGGTAAGTTCTTTTGCCTTTTAAAAGTGTAAGATTATCTAAAAAACAAGGCACTTTTTCAAATCCCTGAATTTTTACTGGCATACTATCCTCTAGCTAGTCAAATTCTCTTTTGCAGTTCTGCAAGAAAACAACCAAAACTGTCTTATCACAGATAAACAGAGATAAACAGTGTCAGGAACTTCAAGAAAAATACTGAAAAAGCTTTCAGTATTCCATTGCAAGCAAGCCAAATGGAAATTGCATTGATGCGGAATAGTCACGTAGTCCTTCTGCATGCATCTATCCTTCCTAGATGAAGGATTTCAACTGTCAGATAAACACAGGACAAAATGGCAAGAATAAAAAGTCTGAAAACAGAAATCTGATGTATTGATTGTGATACACAATGAGAGAGAGTAACGTTTCTATGAATGATGACTTTTCGTAAGTTATTAATACACCTTTTCCCCCCTTTTCATTGCTCCCTCTCCCTGGAAATAATATGTCCAGCCATTTTGTGAAAAAGAAAGCGTTTCACTTCACAATTCACAGAAACTCTCGTGTCCGCTGAAATGTTACTTGCCAATTACTAACACCACCACCCATCGCTGACTCTGGTATTATTGGGTCTTTTTTAATATGGTAAAAAGCGATTGTTCTTTCATCTTAAAATATGGGCTACATTAACGTACACAACAAGTATCAGAATTATCTTTAACTGAAAGAATAGATATTCATCTCAGTGTAGTGATTTAATAATAGAAAATTGACAAGCAATCCAGGGTGAAAGCAGCATAGAACACAAAATGCAATAGAAAAGTGGACAAATGCAAGATAACCACGAAATGTTTGACAGTCCAAAGGAAAAAAATACTTTTTATTCAAGGAGCATTGCCCTAAATTTAGATGTAATTTGACGCATCGAACTCTGTGTGTCTCTAAAAGAACAAAACAGGAAACTGAACCACATCTCACTTGATACACTTGAACGAGACTTATTAAGTTGAATGATGTTTGCTTCAGGCCATAAACAGCTATACAATATTCATCAAAGCTCACCAAATTAAACTTTTCTCCTGCTCGCTTACCTCTGGCCCAACCGATTTCCCCTAAAAGTAAATCGATTTTGCACTGAGAAACGTAAGAGTTGATACAAATGCTTCCTGACAAACCAAAGAAACCAGGAAAACACACTCTATAGTGCGAGAGTATTTAAGTCATGTAAATTTAAAGAAACAACGTTTATAGAGAAAGGGGAAAACACTTAACAGGCCAATTCAAGCATTCTGAGAAGAGACAGGCTTCTGGACACATCATCCCTTCCCTCATCAGTCTTCCGCTAACATAAATGTATGTTTTATTCTTAATGAGTTGCACTAACATCAAAGCTGATTAAGTGATGCATCAGCACAGGGAGTATCTATTCTGTTCATCCTCCTCAACAAAACAACTAGGATGTCTCCTGCAATTACTGGATTACCCAGTGCTCCCTCATTTCAGGTTCCTTTAGTGATGACATCTGCAGCAGCAAACAGGCTGCACATCCGCAAAACCGTTGGGACCACAAACAAGCCCCTGTGCTGCGAAGTACAACGGGGAGAGACAAGTAGGAGAAGCCTAGCTGCCTTCAAACCCACCACCTAACAGCAGGGACAAACTGCAGTAGGTGGCAGATGGCTTTGGCACACTGTGACGGGGGGTTAATGGTCCAGACACCTTCCAATGTTGGTGCAAATCATGACCTCCAGAACTCAATGTCTGGAGGCCTTACACAAGCAATAGCTTCAGTCACCCACACAAAAAGTTTTTATCTCTAGTCTGTAAATCTGTTGTTCTACATTTATGGAAAACATATAACTGTGGCAACTCCAAAGCAAGATTAAAAATGTACAAACCCTTGGCAGAAGCCAACAGTCTTGGCATGTACCATTGCCTGGTTAATGCTCGACTGCTTCTAATGGACCAAGATCTAAAAGGAATAATGCAGCAATAAAACCCCCACACTAACCAGGTTCATGTTGTATTTCGGTTTAATGTAACAGGGAGCAGTACAGGATTGCTGCTCATTATATGGCACCAACACAGTGTAGCTGTGAAAGAAAATGTCTCAACAAAGGAGTAAGTACAGTCTCTCAGCATACCTAGCAGATGCCTTTTACAAGAAGGATATGCTTCCTAAGGCACCTAACAGAAGAACTGCACCCTTTACTTTAAACTAGCATTCTACACTTTTTAATAGATTTTCTTACTCATTCACCAAAAAATGCAGATAAATTATTTAAAAAAAAAAAAAAAAAAACACACGCACAACAAAAAGTCTCCCAGAATAGCAATATAATTTGACCTCGCTCACTTACTGAAACTAAGAGTGCACACACAAACAACAAAAAAACACTTCTAACACTTATGGAGTAAATGTCGCTAGCAGAAAAACACAACAGATGTGGATACCATTTAGAAATGTTCACATATGATCCACAATGTGATTTTATATATTAGATTTAAGTAGGGTTTTATACCAATTCTGCAGAGAAGTATGATTTGTAGTAACAGTCATTTTTCAGTTTGCTCATATTTCTAAACGTTCCACTAAAAAATCACAGCTCCTCAGTTTATCTTTATGGTTGACTGGGATTGACAAATTCAGTAGGGGTTATGTATCATTAATACCACAATAAAAGGAAGTGCATTAGTGTGTAAAATTATTGAAAATGTTTTTATTAAACCAATGGTTCTTTGGTTTGTCTACAAAGAAAAAAATATGCTGAGAGCTGTAAAACAAAGGTTGAAATCCACAATTACTAAACAACAAAGGTACCATAGGGTGCAAGGGAGATGGAAAGCATCCAGAAAACTTCCACATCTGTAGGAAAGTAGCATGTAATTATCCTCAATCTATGCAAGATGACAACATGCAATTCACATTATGCTTCCCAAGACACAGCTTGTAGCAATGCACTGTTCAAGAGACCTTCAAAAGATCTTTAGAGCATAGGTTAAGAAGTTAAAACTGAAGCGGACAAGGAGAGCCAAACATGATAAGGTCCACAGCCTGTTAACTGCTCAGAGTTTTTGCCTACTAGCAAGTTAAGGTTGGTAAACATCAACTTCATGGGCATTCAGGAAAGAAATAGTTTAGAATATGCTACATGTAAAGAATTAAATGTGATACCTCTATTCGCTCCTCCATTATAATTCTCCCTACTGGCTACTTATTGGACCCTGATCATTTTCCTGGAATAAAAATCAAAATAAAAAGCCTTTAATTACTCCATTTCTGTTATCACTTTTATGTAAATCGTGCATGATAATTTTTCTTATTTTAAGGTGCCAAAAAGGAGAAAATAGGACTTGGATGACATACGTCCAACATTTTACTAGGTATACTCAATTCTAATGCCAGATTTGCTTTTTTTAGTCATAAATTGAAGGAAAACAAATTATGCAAGTGTCAAATACTGGCACATTCATGAAAAATGCTATAGTGAATTTATAAAAGAAGTTTTTAATTTTTCCATTAATCAATTCCATTCTATGTTCTCTGTCAATAATGTATAAAAGAGTCAAAAGAATATAACATCTTCGAGAAGAGGACTTTGAACTTTGTTTGTGTGGCAGAAGACTAGCTTCCTCCTGTGCTTCTGAAAGTCCTCAAGTATCTGGCTTCCTCCCGTAAGGCATCTTTCAGAGTTCATTCCAAGTCCACCTTCTCTAATAATAAATCTAGTACTTGGAAATCTGCAGCAATGCATTTTGGCATGAGTACCTGATTTGCTACATGTTTGCACACGGCTGTATTATGACCTTTTCAATACTATAATGATCAAACACTTTTTAAAATCCTTAGACTTGACATGCATGCGTATGCCGATCATCTCGTAACAACATACTAAGATAGTACCCTGTTTTCTCCTTTCACATACCCCATTCTCTCCATACCAAATTTCAGACGTTTTTGGATTTAGCAAAACTACAGAAACACTGAAGTACTCGAGAAAAACTGTCTATAGCAATCGGCTTTCACCTCCAGCCCTGGACCCCCTGGTGGTCTGTGGACCACTCCTAAACATGCCTGCAAAAAGGAACTATGACAATCAAGCAGAGTTTGTGTGCATAAATTCACTGCTAAGAGGTCTGCATTTTCACTAGGACACTCCAAAGGTCTCTGCAAATCAAGGAAAGAGGGAAAATGTTCTAAAAGACCAAGAAAAAAATGCTTGTATAGAAAGGTCCTTCAACTCAATACTTGTGTTTGCATTATCACTTTTTTTTTTTTTTAAACAATTTACTTAGTCTTCCACTGATTTTCAATGAACAACATAACATGCCAAATCCTGGCAGAACCCATTGCAACTCAACTTATAAATGAACATATCTGAAAAACAATTATGTTTGCTTCCCAATAATTGTAATTGCTGTCACACTAGTGTAACTCTGTAACTTCCCCCCAGTACTAACAGTACACAGATGTGAATTGCTATTGACAGAAAGCTAGGCAGAGACTGAGAAGCCACCAACATATCTGTTCCATGTACCTACTCTCTCAGACAGATAAGCTTTAATATAAAATTGTTTTATAGTATGTTTGCATCTCCACACAATTATCCAAATTATATTATTTGGCATTCCAAGGCAACCCAATGTTCCATGATGGAAGACAGTGCCTGTAACAGGCTATTAAGACTAAAAGCCCAATGCAAGTGACCCCAGAAATCTGTATAAGCTGGAACAGAAAAGGTTCCTCAATTCCAGTCCTACCTTTTATTCAATGAGATCATCACCTTTTACATTCCTAAAACCACAATTTGAAAAACACCAACACCACCTGCCCCCACATGTCAGAAATTTGGTCCCCACATTTCTTATGCTGTGCAAACATTTCAATCTTCAAGCTGCTTGTAATGCTTGCAGAATTCAAATTTCATAGGATACCTACAAAGTGCATTAAAAAAAAAGATTAGAAAAAAACACCACAGAAGAATTTGAGTCATTATCTCCAAGTCAATATATTTTACTCACTGCTAATTTCAAGTGGCAAACCTTTCAAGAAGGCTAACAGAGAGGTATTTGACAAATACTTAATAAGATCTCTTTTAAGATCTGTGAGGAAAAAATAAAGTTTCTTAAGTCATATTAACCAGAAGAAAGCACACCGTGTCTCCAAAACAGTTCTTCAGAGCTCCCCCATCCAGCAGAAGTTTGTAAATAAATGAAGAGTGCCTGACATCATCACCACAATGTAAACATCATATGAATGGGGGGGGGGGGGGGGGGGT
>JAVKLA010000073.1:30162435-30172822 GCA_034782735.1 Sagittarius serpentarius
AGATTTTCAGAAGTTGCATTAATATAGTTTAAGAAAGTATTTACTGTCAGGGCTGGTATGTGTATAAAATTAAATTTATCAGATGTAAAACTTTAAAGAAGAGTACACTGAAAATGAATACAAAATGTTTTTTACTTGAAATGTTATAATTAGCTGTGCAAAAATAATTCTTAGCAGGATGCTGTTTCATACTTGGCATTATAGTGAAGCTTACAATCTGCATAAATGATGTCACATGCATGAACAACCCCTAAAGAAACGCTAATTTGGGCCTGGACAAGACTTCCTAGGTGAGAATCAGCAAGTAGCCATAACAGCTAAGCTGTTACTCAGAAATAAACTGTTCTGTTGGCCATATGTATGCAAAGATGTTTTTGTACGTAAAATACAGTTAATATGCATTACAGATAACTAAGAGCCAGCAGCATAGCATGGGCTTGTACACTTCACACTCCCAGGGCGCTCTGAGTACATGAGCCTGAACAGTGTGTTGCAAGCAGATTGATTCAGCCTGGTGGTATTTTTTATGGGTTAGAAGGTATCGCCCAGGTTTCCCAAAACAGAGGAGTAAGACACGGGTAAGTCAGGCGTTTGTCTGAACAAGATCAGTACCACAGACATGAAGACTGACTGTGGGACACTTACCCTAAATTCCAGCAATCTGCCTGAAAAATAAAAAATGCTATTTCTAGTAATATGCACTCATATAACTACAAAATGTATACCAGACAAAAAGCAAGGGTATAACTTTTCCCAAACTTTGGCATGTCCTGAAGACCATACACTGATTTGGAAACACTCTCTACATAATCTTTCAACAAGATCACCAGTGAATGGCAGCTGAAACAACTGCCTTCCCAACATCTTCAGACACAAGGCTTGGCACATTTCTGCTTCGCCCTAACAAGCGTTCTATGTTTTACTCGAACTGGCTGGTTTCCACACTTAAGCGCCAGCTAAACAATGACCAAACAACTCCCAGTTAAATTCCATGTACAGCCAAGACAAGAATACTTACAGATAGGAGCTAACACGCACATTAGGGCATACCGCCCAACAGCTCATGGACTGAGACCATTTTTTTACTTTAATTGCCACCCTCTATACACAACATAGTAGGGCTGAACACTGTTTCCACCTTAAGTCTGAATTTTCTTTAATAGCTAAGTCTAAATCATGTCCCTCAAGCACTTTATAATAGACTATGGTTTTATAATTTTCCAGACAGAACGTTAATCCCCATATATCAACAGAGATGTGAGTTTCAGCTTTACTAGTTTTTTACTCTCACTATCCAAAATCCCCCTAGAGAGAAAATTTCATTACCGTTAAGACTAAAAGTAAACTACTGTAATTCAAAGGCCCAACAAACACTGTAATATTTTTCAGAAACACAAGCCCAGTATCCTCAGTAATGTTCAGGATAAACAAAAATTACAGATGAGAAGAAATACATCCAAGAAAAACATACTGAGCAACTCTCTCTGCTGTTTCTCCTGACTCGTTCCAGCTCTCCATATGCAGCCCAAAACCTCTCCCTTCCCACACCAACAGGGACAAGTATGGATCCACACCCTTCCCACCCTGCCCCTTGCCTCGCTCCCCATAACCTTCCAGGCCATGCACCACCCTTCTCCCACAGGGACGGTGACTGCTGGACTTCTCATATTAACTTGTCAGGATATGGGCAAAAAGAGTCTAGCCAAGATTGGCAACTACAACAAAACAGGAAGTTTTTGTTGGAAAAAATTAACAAAGTAATGTGGTAATAATATTTCTTGCCTTCAGTTATCAAGGCGTAAGTGTTAAAGGAGCTTCTAGATAACAAAGACCACCACTGCTGCCAGTGGTATCAAGCTACAGAAGAAATGTCTTTCAGATTTCAATTTTGGTGGGAATATTAGCTTATCAGAAACCAATATCCAGTCCAAAATCTGAAAATTACTCCCTCTTGAGAAGGGGACTCAGCCATACAAAGTATGGCTCACACAGGAAAGTAAGCAAAAACTTCCAGTGTATGTGGGTACTCAACAATACTATGTGTGCAGAAAATCCATGTAAGTTCAATAGGACACCTAGTATAGTTAGCTCCTGACATGCAAAAAGGTCAACAGAGTTGTAGCCTGTGCTTCATATGGGACAGCACCACGTCAGTCCACAGACTAAAAGGTTACTTTTCGTACATGTCTTTCATGTAACATGTCTGTCCAGACATATTTCCTCCACAGAGCTGCATCTTCTGTGCAAAGTGCATGTGGAGTAGCAAGACACCGGTGGGAATCTTGCTTAGGAGGGGATGTTCTGTTAACTGGAAGACAGAAGCAGATCACAGATCACAAAGTTGTTAGAGCACAAGCAACCCTATTCCATCCACAGTGGCTCATATAGCTATATGGGAAGCATATGATCTTATAATATCAATACTGACAGCACACTGTAAAAAAAAATCTTGGCTGTAAATTAAAGTGGCTTACATCTTTTTTGTGAATATTGAAACTGTATGTAAGACATTAGTTACATTTAAGAAAAATAGATCTTAATCACATTTTTCAGACAGAAAGGACATATCTTCATATCCTAGGTTAAGCAAGGGGTAAAAATTTGGGTGCATTTTCTTGGAAGAATGATCATAAAACAGCAATAATCTTGTAGAACTACATTACCTTCTGCCTTTATTTTTAGGAACCTTAAGTGTGTGTGTTGAAGGGGGAAGATGCACGGGAAGGGAACTCAAGAAAGATCATGAAGAGTTCAAAATCAAGGGCCTTAATTAATCTTTCCAAGGTAGGACAGTCCTGCTGGTTCCTCTTTTTAACCTGCTTGGAAAAGCTATTTTGTTTTCATGTAGAATAGAACAGACATCTTGAAAGATCTCAAGTAACTTCATGGAGTAAGGTAAAGTGGCTTTTGTTTGGTTTTTTTTAGCCTTTTTCCAAAACAGAAGGTTTACACTCAGACTGCCTGATCAGTCAACAAGCTTCCCCCAGCTGACAGTTTTCACCAATCCAGAGGAATAAAAACCTTACAAGTCCAAACTGTGTCAAATCTGTACAGTAGCCAAAAGAGAAATGCATCAGCATTTGGCAGCCATGGCATACACACGTACACTATCAATCAAGTATTGCTATCGTGAAGGTAAATAGAATCAAATTTTACAAGGTGAAGCCTTTGGTTTTTGTTCTTCTCCCTAGTCTCTATGCATTATTTTAAGAAAGAATCACGGCTACAGATACCCTTATCATGCGCTCGCAGAACCAAAAGGTCACATCCTGCAAAACAACACACAAGCTCTGAGATAACAGGACGGCCACTTACTTATCCCTCAAACAAAGCATGTCGTATTTTTATCGTGAGTGCTCAACTATAGAGAATTTGCTTTCTTCTGTTAACTTCAAAGAGATTTACATTTTTCATATTCTACATTTAAGAATTATTCAAATAGTCTACACTACGGTAGGAAAAAACAAGTGGAATAGAAAACTGTGTAAGATGCACACTATTTCTATTGCACTGTCATACTACACTGGTATAGAATACCATACCAGTATATTCCTATCTAGTCTGAAAACATTTCTGAAAGAAGTTGTAAACCATCCTTATTGTACCTTTAGCATGAAGCACTGTCCTAATCATTTTTTAAAACTCAGAACCATCCTCATTATTTAATGGAAGCAGAAACATGCAAACTGAAAAATAATATCCTTCCAAAACTATTAAAGTGTTTCCCACTATAGAGAAACATGTCTGCATTACACAGATACAGTTGATAGCAGTAAGCGTTCAGCTCTGTACATACATTTCTTTTATAGTACCTGCTACCAGTACGACTGATGGCTGCTTGGGGATGAGGGAAGGAGAGAGCTGGAAGCAAAAGACCCAAACTGCATGTTAAGAGCTTTTAACATGTATAAATCACTGCAGAAACACAAGGTTAATGAGATTCTATTACCATTAATTTTAATTTTATTTCTATTTGCAGTGGTTTTAGATCAATATAGGAACTGCAATCCACCTAACTAAATCTATACAGCACTTCCCAAACAGGCCATGAATGTATCATTACTTAGTGCTTGGGTGAATCTGCGATTTCCTACACACACACGCAGACCCAAATGCCCACAGAGCACAAAGTGAGGATACCTCAAAATATAAAGCATATACAAAGCACAGACTCTACCTAAAGGCAAACCATGCCTGCACTAAACACTGCCAGCTTCTCACCTATTTTAACAAGTGCTCTTAATTCCTTTAAGTGACTGAGCTGTCTTTGCCATTCAAAAGACACTTCTTCCCTCAGCATTTTTCTTAACATTAAGTGAAATTTTCTGACAATGCTTCTGCAAGAGGCCTGCAGGCTGACCTCACGCGGAGCACCTACTCCAACTCGGTAATTAAAAATCTAAATACCATGTTCACACATTCCCTTCGAACTTACTCTAATTTGTGCTTTCCAGTAGTTATCAAATGGACAACATCATGATCTAATTACACAGCAACAGAGGAAGAAGAAAAGGCTGAACAATTGTTATTAGTCCCGGTAGCCTCATCAGGGCTGTAACCTCGCAGTATTTAACAGATAAGCCTTGGTACAATATACTTGACATTTACATTTTCAAACGTATGTTCTATCCAACTGCCCTCACAATATTGGTTTAATTAAGATACAGGACACTACTGGCCAGAATCACTTCACTAAAAAGGCATACATTAAATAGTCCTATAACCAGCATAATATAATTGAGCTCTATCACTTGCTTAAGTTGAAAAAAAAAAAAAAAAAAATCAATATTCCCTCTTTTCACACTGTTTTCCATATCACCCTGTGCAATCAAAGCCACACCAGAAATGCATATCAAATACAGCCAACGGTACCAGAGACACATAAAGAATACACTGAGATTTAAGCATGATTTTAGAGCAGCGGGTTTATTAATAATAATTCAACATCTACCATGGCATTTAATCAAGGTTTAAAGCATTTAACTCTCCCAGAGAACAAAGACATAAGTTACTGAACACCATTATCAATATGAAGAAAAAGCAACGCTGATACCCATTAAGCATAAAGAAAGGCAAAAATGACAAAAATTAAGAGAAACTAAAGGTCAACATTATAGGATGGAAATCAAAATGCAAAACAGGCATTCCAATCATTCCTACTGCTTTAGGTGCTGCAATCATGCTCTGCAGCAAGTGGCTCAACTCACAGGGTGGTATTACCAATTGTAAATTTTCCTTATAATGAAAAATGTATACAAGGGGAAAGTGTACAAGTTACTATTCCTTCTTCCACGTCATAAGGAATTTTTCAGCAAACCTTACAGGTTTACCACTCTCCTAGCCAAGTAGGATAAGAAAAAAAACATACTCACCATAACCTCGCAAAGAAACAGCATCAATGTATTGTTTTAGAAACAAAGACTGGTTTTCCTCAAAAACAAAGTGTAAAAATGTCCCAAAACACAAAGTGAATTAAAGAAAACTCTCTGGCAGTAAAAGATGTACATGTTTTACATAGAGGCATAGTCCAGTGCCTTCATTAGAGCAAAAGCTCCCAAATATCACCAATACACACGCTACTTCAGACTGGTATACTGACAGCACATTTAGACAAGCTCTGTTTGTGAACCAACTCGTGCATTAAAGAAAAAAGATGGTATTACTGTGCACATGATAATGGGAGGTTGTCTAGCACAAATACAAGATTTGGGGCCTAAAGAGAGTGATTATCTCTGCCTAACAATATAAAGGCCCCTAGATTTAAAAATTACAATGTTTTATCCTAGTTTTAAAATCTCTGCACTGGAAACATTCATTGCAATTTGTTAAAACTTTCAAAAAAAATTTTAAGACCCTAAAATCTTTCCACCTGAAATACTGATTCCTTTGATTCTGCTCTTCAGCAAGAGAAAGAAACTTAGTCTCTACACACAAATTTCCTACTGCAAAGTGTTTCTTGAGCTCTCATTAACGGACCCTTTTCCTCATTCCTAAAACACTGACACAGCACTCTCCCACATGTACCACATACCACCTGCCTTCCAGAGGAACTCTCAAAAATCATGACACTAAAATTTCCTACCTTATGATTTTAGTACACGGAAAAGCCCCAAAATTATCTTTACTAAAACCACTCCAGAAGTCAGCACTAGAACCAAATTATGCCTTTGCTATATGTGAGCATTCTAGTCACAAGAAGCTACACACTTGCTTCCACAACAAAGTATTAACTTTTAGAAACTGAAAACAAGGAAAACCAAATGCAACTCCATTATCACCCACTGCCACAGCAAAAACTGAATGCTGTACCTGGCGTTAAGCATCTTAGGTTCTTCTTTTGAGGGCCAGCAGTAAGGGAGGTCAGAAGAGGTGAGCAAGATACCTACCCTAGAGCTATGAAATATGAATTCAAATAGTCATCAGGGTGAGTAAAGGGAGGTAAGAACAGTAGTCATCATTCACGGGTCACCCAAATGTTCCTTCTGCAGCTTTACTTGCACCGTAGCTAGCAAATAAACAAGAGGAGCCTGTAATCTGTAACAGCTGACTCCATTTTCACCAATACAGCACATCAATCCCATCCTTCCCCTACCATCCAAACAATCAACTTGCAATACTGGATCTCATGATCCAGTGTCAAATGCTCTAAAATGATGCCAACGGCTCATGGCAAACACTGCAAAAAGACACGCTCCGCACTGCAGCCTGAAGGTAGCGGGCAGAGGTTTGGGCACCACATTCTGCTCTTAAAAAATCCTGTTGGTTTTGCTGTAGGGAAATGGTGGGACTCGTCTCAGAACCAGCAGAAAGAAATGGAGACAAACAGACAAACTCAGAAGAAAATGAGAAAGTTTTCAACTTGCTTCCCTCTCAGTTTTACTCTTGAGAATATTTTTGGTTCTGCTTCCCCATGTCTGTGCCTCACCTGATATACAGACTCTCCCCCAAGAATTCCTCTCATTAGTAAGTGTAGGAGGTTTTGTATTTTCTGCTGGAATCTCATTCAGAACACAACTTTTAAGTGAATTTTTATTAGCAGTTAGTGACATGGATGGTTTTAATCCTGGATTGTTTTCATACGCAATCTGAACCACCTAAAATAGTTCTCTACTGAAAAAGACATAGGAATTTCTCTCAAGACTTAACAGCTATGAAATACACTTCCTTTTAACAGCCAAAGAGCTAGGTTAAGGTCTGCTTTCTGCAGAGAATGTTAGTAACTTGCAATTTAGTTCCATTTTAATTTGGAACAAATACTTGATATTAAGGAATACTGTTAAGAATTAGTTACTCTTATTTTTAATTCTTACTACTTGTCTAAAAGGCAATTGCCCTCCTGATCTTGGAGGATCAAAGTACCACAAACACTGAAAAAATCTGCATCTCTGAATCCAAAGTAGCCCAGCAAGTAGCAAGGCATCAGCTGAACTGATAAGCAGGGAACTAACTAGAACTCTGCTGAAAAGGAGCATTTGCTGCTAAGCACAAAGATAACTTGCATATTTGCAAAACTAAAGAGTGAAAAAAAGAAATCTCACATTTTCCCTAAAACATTTCTCACCAGCCACAGAAAGGACCACATTAGCTATAGGCAGAATTGGTCTACTGCAGGCAAGTAAGTTACAACTCAATTTTTTGAGCTGCTTTTACTGACTAAGCATATACCCCTTGCCTGCTACAAATACCTTAATTTCACCATGAGGATGTAGAAGAATGCATGTTTTACTTTGCAACTGTAACAGGCTCATCTCTTGGTATCACCGGAGTACATCCTTCCTGCAACCTCTTCTCCATGCTGTTCCTTTCAGCAAAGTGTTGGTTCCTTACCAAGTTACCTGGTTGACTTGATAGTGGTTTGACTTTGTAGCATTATAAGCATGTATTTTCCAAATACTATTTCCTAGTAAGAAACTAAGGGACTGAAAACTGCCCAGGTATCTGCAGAATACAAATGGTGGTGTATTTTGGCCATTAAGAGGGCTGTGAATACCAAGCACACCTGGTCCATAGCTGTGTTCAAAATATACAGCCACCTGCTCCAACAATAACCAGACGGTGGCAAAAGACGGGAAAGGAAACTTAACTGTACAGACTAGGAAATCAATGTATAGTCAAACTAAAAAGAATATAACAAATCCTGTTTCACAATGTGAAGTAGCATTCAACACAAAAACATAAAAGGGATTGTGATAGTACAATGTGGGGAAAAAACAGAAATGCAAAAAGACAAAGACCACCATTCTGGTATCTTCATTTCTTGTGACCCACACCCGATCTAAAGAGAAGCTACAAGAGACAATGGTGGCACCATAAAGTACTAGAGGTACCATTTCCTCTTTAGTTCTATGCTATGTTCATAATAAATAAAAAAAGAAGTTTTGCCAAACATTTTCCAAGTAACAACTCCAAAGGATGTATTCCGTATTAATTTACTGTGATGTTTTGGCGGTTGTTCTGTTTTGTTTTTTTCCGCAATATTTATCTTCTCTGTGAAAATCCAGATTCAATTACTTTAAGCATGCAACAAATTCAGACAAGGATACAGTTTAAATATATCCAAGTCTACAGGCATCAGAATAATTCACTCATTAGCAACATGTAATATGCTTTAATAAATTACATTATTTGATCCTGATTTTTATTAAAATCATCGTAAAAACTAAAGTGATAATTACATTATCTCCTGCTTATTTGCAATTGCCATTTTATCGGTCTGTTACTAGACTGACACCGCTATAAGTTATAGGAATTGTTTTCTATTGTTTTACTGTATAACTAGCCGTAAGCATTTTATAGCGTTACAGAAGCACTTTGTTGTGTAGCTTTTACTTTTAACCTGATTTCTTGCTCTTTGGGATGTAAGAGGACGTAAGGAAGGTAAAGCAGGGTCACACGTCAGTGACCCACCATATCACAACTTGTGGGTTACAGAGTGGTAGGAGCTCAGTGATATGAAATATTTAGGTCTTTTGAAAAGATACTAAAGTCTATTCCAGACTCACAGGAGGAAATATATGCATTTCCAGCATATTTAATAAGTGTAATAATTGGAGTCCTTAGAAGTTAGGGTGATAAAAAGCTACATTTATATTTTCCAGCACATTAGTGTAAAATTACAGCTGGCCTAAAAATAGGCCAATTCACTTATAGTTGAAAAGATCAAAAATGGTGTAACTTGAGTGACATGGTTTATTTTTAGGCTGATCTTAAAAAGATCAAGAATTTCACTAGATTAGGGAAAGATATAATTGCTGTCGGTACTCAAACAGACATATTTTCTTGAACTGAAGACTAAAGCTAAGAATGTATAAAAAATTATTTTAAATAGATCATGAAATAATCTTCAACTTATGCAACTTGTCAATAAAAGACAATTCCTTGATTAACTCAGCCAACAACAGTGAAACTTTCTTTTTGGAGGGCATACAAGCAGCTTAGACCTCTTATACTTTGAAATCCCTGTTTTAAAAAGAGTTGGTATTTTACTCTACCTTTTCTCACTACATCTAATGAAAGAAAATGCATGTTTATGTATGTTTAAGCATACTACTGCTAAAACAAACTTGCAATGAATTAACATAACCAGTAGAGAAACTCAGTTTTCCCCCCTACATGTGCAGGTGAATACACAGAACAGACTGGTATCTCCCACTGCAAGTGTGGCTAAGTGTTTCTAAGCAACCTTGCTCCATCATCTTCTGTGACAAAAACAAGTGAAGAGTTTGAACTGCAGTCTGATAGAGCTGTGAATACTAATGATTAACCACAAAAAAAAAAAAAAAAAAAGGCATCTCATAATTGATTTCTGAATGCAACATAAAAGAAACCACAATTACAAAAATACTTAAACTTCTATTACATTAAATTGAAAATTCAAACAATTAAATTTAAGTGTATCTTCAGTAACTATGTAAGAAATAAGAATGCAGATTTCAAACAACAAATCTGGTAATTATTTTTTTCATATGCACCTCTTCTGCAGCATAAAATATCCTCGAACATATCCATTCCCAAAATCTGTAAGCACATAACTAGAGACGGCAACACTTCTTTGCCAGAGAACTTACCACTTCTGAACAGCCAACCCACAACCCACATCAGCAGAAAATTAGTTGCTTTGCCCTCACCAGCCAGATACATCATGCATCATCACGCAATAGTACTGGAAACAGAAATGCTGAAAGCAGTGTACTGTTATTCTGCCCCCAAAATTAGCTTGAAGTTATATAATGGTTACTCATTTTCACAAATTTCATTTTGACAGACTTGCAGGAACTACAAGGTACAGTAACAGGTCAGAAATTTGCCTACTATTCCTTGTTCATCCACTCCGAATTTTGTCTAATGCGTAAGAAACATGGGGGGGGGGGGGGGGGGCCCCCGCATG
>JAVKLA010000073.1:30172853-30213201 GCA_034782735.1 Sagittarius serpentarius
CGCCGCACTACACATACCAATTCTCAGTACAATTAAGTACTACTTAATTAATGACTCAACAAAACAAAACCCCATTCTTTAGAAGAGCAGTAAATATAGTGCTTAGGCACTACAAATGTCTCCCGAGAAAGAGACTATTTTTCCAGAAAATAAAGCAAGATTTGACGGTTTACTGCTTACCAGAAATGAGAAAAAATTATGACTACTGTCATAGCCTCTTGGCCTAACTAAGATGTATATATTATTAATATTTTGTCTTTTAAGGACCAAATCTCTGCATTTAACTGTACTTAAGTTACAGCCTCCTCTCTACTGCTGCAATTTGTCCAAGACAGAATGAAAACCAACTGCAAACCATCAGTAAAGCACTTTCTAAAATGGAATCTGAAATCTTACTGCCAAGTATAGACAGCAAGAAGTACAAGGCAAGAATATGAAAAGTAAGGACACATGGACTCTTTTTTCATTCCTGTGCCAGAACACCATGGTGCACACAGGGTTGACCAATGCTGATTAGGTGCAAGCATTATTCAGAGAATCTCATGCATTAGGCTGGTGCTCGCGCTGCTGAACCATCCCGTACAACGAGCTGACAGTTGCTTGCCACCACGAAATACATGGCTAAAAGCAGGATCTTCACTATAAGGGGAAGTGTGAATAGATTGAGATGTTAACCTCTATGTATTTAGCTTTAACCATCTTTGTTCCCAAATAGAATTCAGAAAATTATTAAAGTACTTGCTAAAGCAAGCACCCATCTCGCATGCACTGCTCCTCTATCCGTTGTTCGGTTATACCTTTCACATTTTAGGAATGGACAGCAAAAGTTAACTAATCCTCTTGTAACTGTTGGCATAACCCGCTTCCCAGACAAAAAAAGCCAGCAGCAAATCCTTGTTAAAAACTATTTTGCATTGATGCTTTTACTTGTGAAGTTTTCACCATAATTCAATAGTTACTCTGATGACTTCAGTGAACACTAATGTAAAGTTACTAATATAAATACTGACCACAACTGTATGTGTAAAATTGTGAAAGTTCTTAGTTGTAAGGATCTCCAGTATATGATACATTTAACTATATATTGGCTGATCTCAAGAACAGGGTTAAAAATTAATATAAAGTTATTTAGTTTTAGAACGTTAAGAACAATTATTTTAACAAATTACATTGTGATTTTATTTTAATACTATAATAAAAGCGTCTCTGACGTTTTTCCAAGCCAAAAACAGAATGTTTTTTCCACGACCTCCCTTAAGCGTTTTCCGTTTAATATAACCTTGATCATGTGAATGTTTCTGTGTTAACCTTACAGATCTAGACTCTCTGAGTCTGGCTGCATCCCAGGCACTCTTAGGCAATGCACCAAACACATGAAGCACAAGATTTGTTGAAATCACAGATGTCGTGCTACAGCTTTTTTAGAGGCTTTGCTTTTGCTCAACTGACATCTTAAGAGAAAGGATTTAAGGATAGCCACAAAGTAGCTAAAAATGGATTTTGCATACACAAGATTTGCCAATGGCCTGAAAATTCAGTCTACTGTATTATATAAACATGAGCGATACAGTCCTAATACTGCTTTTTTGGAACAGCTAATAGATTTTTAGCAGGTAGCCGAGATTTTCAGTATATTTTCTACAGCAATATGTAGAACAACAAAGCACTCTGCTGATGTAAGAATAGGAAAACATCATTTCAAATGTATGGCTAATTGAAAATGGGAAAGCTCTGGAAAAAGCTTTTATGTATATTTTTATACAACATTATAATATATTATCACTTTTTTTTTTTGCTAAGAAAATTATATATGAAACATTTATTCACATTTTTAAAAATCCTCCTTCTTTCACATTATCACTAAAGAGTAAATCAAAATACTGTAAAAAAAAAAAAACCTTTATAAGAACACAAGGTATAAACATAAGTAATTTATGAAAAAGTTCTTTTACAGTTGTTAGTTTTATGCAACATTACCTAGAGATTGACATCTAAGTTATCGTATTGATCTACTCTCCAAAACTGAAAGCAATACAGAGAGAGAATGCATAATGAATTAATAAACTGTGAAATCACAATCTCATTACCATTTTGCTGTTCTCTACCCACACTGCATAGGATTGCTCTGACAGTAATGGGTACTCTAGCCAAGGAGCCAAGAACCTGGCACGAAGGGTGCAGCGAGGTTTCCTGGTATACAAGAGTGAAAGAACAAACTAGTGGCTGGACTTCTAAAACATTTCTTTTCCCATGAAACATCTAATAAAGCTGTCTCTACGAGAAGACTTTGCTGATAAAATTATAAATCATCTTCTTGGCTCCAAAAGAGGTCACTTGAAAGGTTCTCAGCATCTCTCAGATGAGACTTAACTTCTACAGAAACTGGTGTCATCTTTGACAAAGTGATGCTAAAAAGCATGACTAAAAAAAGCTAGTCAGGATTTGAAGTGAGAGAGATAAAATTTTATTAAACTATCCAGTAAAATAAAAAAAAAAAAAAAAAAGATGTAATGGAAGTTTTTGGCATACATAAACCCCTCCCCAAGTGTGAAGCAAAATCCAGGCTTTTAATAGAACGTAGAACATTGCATAAGCATAAATAATCCTCACTTCTCCTTTTAAATTTCTATGTAGAATAAACAAGGGATTTTTTCCATTAGGTGAACTTCATCTTTTAACACTTCATTAGTCCCGATAATGAACAGGTTATGCAAGAGCGCACAAGAAAGCTTACAAAACAATACAAACTTTTCCGCAAGGGTTTCTACTTTTCCACACTAGAATAACACAACCTGGGATCCCTTCTGCCGCACCGCAAAACCACACATTTACGTCGAGGCATGAAGTTGTTCTGCACTTCAACTGTTTCACATCTCTTTGTCAAGGTCCAATTGCGATTCTCCCCACAGTCTGCAGAGCTCTTGAACATAATTACACCTCACAGGAAAAATGATCTTAGAAATCACATTTCAAGTCCTCTCTCTTCCTTGCCTTGCTCTGACTCACTATAGATGGCAAGCAAGATAGGATTAACCAAAGAGGCTGAACTATATCTTGCCGTTAGGAGATAATCACCAATTACTGCTTCAGACAAATCTGATTTAGCCTTACTGCAAAAGAAGAATTGTATGATGGGGAGAAAAGGGGGAAAGAGACCTTAGGATTTTGATAAAGCAAACTGATTTTCCGCTAAGAAAATCAAATTTTATACTTGAAGCGTTCTCTCCTGATTAATCACCATTATATTTTCTAAAGAAATTCTAAACTAAATCGAGTTATTGATCAGTTGAGGGTTTTATTCAATTCACTGCTGGCACTCATTTCTGTTTATCTAAGTTTTATATAATAAAAATAATAATAAATGGTCCTCACCATGAAAGCCAAATGCCTTACAAATTCTAAGAGAAATGTAATAGATTACATCCTGGTTTCATTGAAAGCCTTGTCTAAAGTGAGTTTCTCAATAATTAGATGTATACACCATAAATAAGAAATACACACCGATTTGCACTGTTTTATAAGAAATTGCTTGTTTCACAGTATAATTCATTTCTATCAAAAATCACTCTATCATTAATTCTACTTAAATTTGACATTTATTTCCATTGCATATCTTCACATTATGAAGAACAAAAGGAAAAACAAGCAATATTTGGGGTATTTTAACACCTGTTCCTCCTAAGATTTAACTTTAAATGAATGAATGCAAGTTTAGAGGAAAAATTTATAGATCACTATTACAAGTCAGTTGTTCCAGAAAACTTCCCAAAGCAATAACACTTACTTTCAGAGAAGTTATGGATGCCTCATCTTTGGGGCAACAGAGTTGAAGATGACCCATCATTGGAAGCATTCACAGTCAGGTTCGATGGGGCTTTAAGCAATATGATCTAGTGAAAGATGTCCCTGTCCATGGCAGGGGGGTTGGCCTAAATGATCTTTGAAGGTGTTTTCCAACCCAAACCATTCTATGATTCTATGGTTTGATTTTATCACAAAAGATTTTAAATTTCTACAACAGCAAGAGCCTTTCGAAACCACTGGTTGTTGAGAATGATTATGGAAGCCTAACAATTCAGTGATGACAGAAAGAGCAGCCCAATACTGTCCATCTACAGTCCAGGGCAGAAATTTGGGAAATTTGGGTCAGGAAAGAAAAATAACAGCACATGTTAAAACTTTAATAAAAGTATATAAAACTTCCATTGTCCACAAAGATGTTCACTTCATCTTCTCCATGTTTACAAAGGTGTCTTCCAATAGCGGACTTGGCTATGCAAAAATAATCCTCCCAGACATAACTGTTAGATACATTCATCACCAGTCTATCATTGGACTAAAATTCCCTCCGAATTCATGAACAGTATTATAGTCTTAATTGCCTCCTCAAAAACAAGCAAAAAGTAAGAAGCATGCTGTAAAGGAGAGCATGTAGTATATAATGAGATTCCACAGGTATACCTTTAATTTTACGCTGTTCTGATGTGATACATATTTACCAAATTAGAGGAAAACCAGTAAATAGCAGCAGATTCCCTGACTGAATAAGCTGGGAAGATCTGTATGTGGGCAAAATTACCTTCAAATTCTAAAACAGTCTTTAATATACTACTGAATGTACTAATATACATACAAGGTACAAAAACCCATTATCGTTTTCACCAGACACATAATTCCTATTTATGATACACAATGTTGTGTATCATCTGTAATCACCAATTTAGATTATAAAAACCCTCAAGCAGTGGAACCAATAAATCATTGAATAGCTTAGAGCTATTAGGAAACATTAATTCTATTCTCAAAGCTAAATTACATTTTGCAATTTCTATCAATGGGTTTGAATGGAACCTTGAAATGATTAATGTTTTATCAGAGATAGCACAGACAGCAAACACAGAGGCTGCCATTTAGAATGTAATGGTGGTACTGTGTTAGTGACCAAGTAAAAACTGATAGACTTATCACCAGTCCCAGCACCGCTGAGCACAACAGATTGCAAAAGTAAAGTATGGATTTGTAATTAAGTCTACAAGCTAGCAGGCTCTGTATTTGGTGGTTGACACAAGGTATTTCCAGCCACAACTCCCTAACACTCCCAATACACTTCTGCCAGGGAAAAATTCACTTGCAATTGGTGTCACCATAACTGAAATGCATGTATGCATTTAATTCAGGTGTCCGAATCAAGGCTCCCTCTGCTGTCGATGAACTTTCCTAAAGGTGACCCAGAGCACTCCTAGGCAGTTTTCTCCATTTACTATGTACTCGTACTCGCAATATTAAGAATAAAAGCAATTAAGTCAAAAGCGTGACTATTCCTGTTCATGTTCCCCATTCAAGAGTAAGGTTGCACAGAAGAGAATGTCAGACCCTTCTGTCCAGACACCTGCTACAACGAGGAGAAAAAGCTGCAGCATTTTAATATAGAAGTGAGATATCAGCACCCCAGGGTTGGGGACAATTACAGTCGTGGTAAGTGACTGAAAAAGGCAGTAAAGCAAAGATCAGAACATTATCTACATCTTCTGATCTTCAGAATCTTCATTCGACCTTTCCTAAAAGTTGTATTTAAATACAGTGACTAAGCCGTACAGCAGGTGGTAACATGACCAGCATAGAGAGAGTATAATAGTCAGGTGTCACAAACAGTGGAGTTTACTTGGAGGAAAGAGGCAAAATTTAAACATGCAAAAAGAGAAAGATAAGTGAACCTGTATCACAAGATTAAAAAAAACTTAAATCTATGAAGTCTGAAGTAAGCCACCTGAAGAGGAACAAGACATCTCCAAAGAGCTAACCATCATTTGCTACAAGCCTCAGTAAAGCATCTAACAATGATGCAAATGGTAGCTGTTTCCCAAACTTCAGAATACACTATGGAGGATCCATCTTTGTAACTAAACAGACTACCAATTAATTCATATAAGAAAAATACAGATAAATATATACACATAATGCATATAAAGAGAGAAACATTATATTGTGGTAAAGCTGACGGGTAAGAGTATTGTTAAGAATGAAAAAGTGTATTTTGTTTAAATTAAAAATGCTTTCTTCCTTCTCGGCTTCAAAAAGAAAGTTGACTTTTCTGTAGCAATAAATTATGTATTATCCCAAAACCACCTGTCAATATTCTTCCTGAAGAAACAGTCATACCTAGAAGATTTTTATCATTAATTTCTTACATATGAGCAACTTGTGTCTATATTACCTGTGTATAAAGATCACTTCAAAATCAATAGTAAATTTTATTGTTCATTTTCTCTCCCCAAAGAAGGATTTCTTTATATGGAAGTACAGAATGGATTTTGTTTAGTTTTGTGTTTGCCTAAAACTGCCATTATTTTTAGTTGTGCTGTGTTTTCAGTAAAACTTTTAACTTTTTCTCCCCTCAATGGAATTAGAGATTAAATCTTGTCACTTCTCTAAAGCAAAAAGTAAATTGTTCTCAACAAAAGGATTTCATATATAATGCAAAAGACCTTGGTAGAAAAGAAAAATCAATTAGGAGAGAGGATAATCATGGAGATCATCTTCCACTTTAAAACAACACTACAGCTGAGCTGATCTTCCTATTTCTAAAATTCCTTCTCCAAAGGACCACTTAAGAAGGCTTATGGGGGAACTAGGTAGAGGAAATAGTACCAATAAAGTTAGGTTTGACTTTGTTAATTAACAGCAAGTTTGACTAATTTATATCACAAGCTGGTGAGAAAAGTTGGATTTTCTTTTCTTCGCATTTTCTAATCTGAGATAGACCTGGTTAAAATGCTTTAGTCAGCTGTGAATTATATTTTAATCAAGTAGGTTCTAGTGTTTTGGTACAAGACACTTCCAAAAAAAGTTAAGACCTCTACTAAACATGGAAGGAAGCATCTCTTTTGCCCTCGTAAAGTGCCAGCATTATAGGTCACAACTCAAAAAAAAAAAAAAACAAAACAAAACCTGAGGAGGTATGCTACTAGATTCCTTCTGAACACCAAGCCCTCCCCAGATCAAGAAGCCTGTATCTGAAATGCTCTTGATGCAACTATATATTTCTGTTCAATCAGGCCATTGGCAAAAATGTATTGATAAAAGAATTACTAGTAAAAACAATTCTTGCAATTCACTGCTGTGTTCACCGACTCCTTGGCTAATAGCCATCCCCTTATAAATGATTCAGGTAAGAAAAAAATCTACCATTTTCTGTAGTTGTAGAGGGCTTAAAAGACCCACAGTAGCAGGAATTTGAGAGTTTGTTATCCATTACAGCAAAATTAATAGGTAAGCCAGAGATTTGTAAACGATAATTTTCATCCAGATTTGCTAGTTTGAATAAGGTTATCACTCTAAATAGAGAAAGGGGAGGAGAAAAAAAATGACTCCTTTGGCAAACAAAGGTTTTTGTGAAATGACCCTATTGCTGCTCTTTCTCACAGCTTTGTGAGAAAGCCAAGATTAATTTAACATTTTATTATTGTTAACTTCCACTGCTCCCTTCCCTCATGTCTTTTTTTCTTCTTTCATTACCTGGTTTCCTTCCTTAGTCAAACATACATCCAGACTGCCAGCAGACTTTCCTTCCTACCCTTGTTCCAGCATATCTGTTGTTTCAGAGCCGCTCAATAGGAAAAAGTGGTGTGAGTCAGTGTATTTCAGTCCCAAAGCAGCCCTTCTAGTGCCCACTGTCTACAAGTGATGTCCGGTATTGTTAAAACTGGCCCGTTGTCTCCAGCCTAGACAAATATCTGGACAATAGAGCTGTTGTTAAAATCTGACCTCCTCCAATCAATCCCCTTTGGTAGCCTGTTATACAGAAAGTCAAACTCCAATTGTTTAAGCTTAATTTAATGGGAACAATTCCCACAAAGCATTTTTATTATGAAAAACACAGTTTTTTCTCCTAATGTGTAGTTTTGTGGATTTGATCTCTTTTTTTTCAGTCCCCCAAGATTAGACTGAAGTGCTTATTGTCGTTTACCTCTTTGAACTTAGAAGGTTTCTTCACCTACTTCCTTAGCCCATTCTCTATACCAGAAGGACTAATAGCAAGTTGCAGAGCATCTCTGAAGGAGACAGTAAAAAAAAAAAAAAAAAAAAAAAAAAAATCACATCACAACTGATATAGAGACACCCTGTCACCCTGTCAGATCACGTATGAGTTTTCTAAATAAATGATAACCATCTCTGAAGACCAGAATATCTCTTCTGGTCATAAAAATCAAAGCCTAACCAAGAGACAACACAGACATTTGGTTTCAGCATTATGATTACTTCTGTAAAATGCCTTGTTGCCATTTGTTTCAGTACATCTCATCTAAGTATTAAATAACTGCACTGCATTTGGCTTACTAAGCCTTTCTGATTTATACTAGTCACATTAATTTTAAAGTAATAAACCCAAGCAGAAAAAGTCACATTTCTTTTGTTCAGGAAATAAAACTGCTTTCAGCAGTAGTCAATCCATATAGATTACTTAGTGGAAATCTAACCATAATCTTGTTTTACTGTATCTCCTAGAAAGACTTCAGCTTTAAAGGAAAATCAGCTTCCAAGAAACAGTAAGACCGACAGTTCATGTAAGAATTTAAGAGACAATAGTGTAAGCTAGAACATAACACGTCTGTATGTGTATATGTATGTACAAACTGCCTACGTACATGACCTATAGGCACTATATTATCACCTATTTAAAGGTGAAGGGGAAATTGTTTAACATAGGTAGGAAAAGAATGATATAAAGGAGGGTTTCACTGTATACACATTTGTATAGCTCAGTTAAGGCTGTTCTTGCAATAACAAGGATTTCCTCAAGAGTTTCAAAAGCCCCAAAGGAAACAGACAGTGTACGTTCAAATACATGGCAAAATTAACAATTAAATAAAAAAAAAAAAATCATAAAACGTATTTAAAGATAAGGAGTAAGGAAATGATAAATTCTTTTCCGTCCAATTTTATAAAAAGGAAGTAGAATAGAGACATTTGTAATGCCAAAAAATTAAACAGATGTACAAAAAACATCAGTAACTCAAAGGTCGTAACAGGATGCTGGAAAACAATTATTTTTTTTTCCTTTCCCCCCCACAATTAGAACTCAGCAACAGTATGTAATGAGTCCTTGGTTAAATTATTATTTTCACTGGCAATACCATAACTTCCTGACAATCCAAAATTTACATAAGGTAGAGCTAAGAAGAGTTTCAGACACATCCCTCAACTCTCTGGTCTTCAGCGAGAAGAAAAATGGAAAAAAGAAGCATTTTATCTTCTGATAAGGTGGCTTTACTCCCTCTCTTTTCACAGTCCTCAACAATTAACTGCACAACTAACTGCACACAACATTAACAACACCTCTACAAGCCTGGAAGCCTGGGAAAGTGCCAAGAAGAATCCGTTTCCTACTGCAATCATCTCAGGCCACTCAAACCCAGACTCAGCAAAGCATTTAATACTCAAGGTTAAATTTCAGTTTAAATAGTCACAATGAAATGAACGTAACTGTTCCCTGTCCAAGTTCTTTACTGAACTGTGTCTACAGGGAGGAAACCACCTATTGTATGGATACAGAAAAGCATGGAAGTCTTATTTTAAAAAAAGATGACAGCAGGAATATGCATGAGCAGAAGAACTGCCCAGCATTCGGGGGTATCCTCCAAAATCATCCACCATTACACGAGAAGTAGAAGCCATACAAGGACGTAAGTGTCAATAATACTAAACTATGGTTATAAAGTTCACAGTCTCATTAATTTGGGCAAAATTAAAGCTGCTAAGTGAAGGCTTAATGATGTTATGTTTTAATTATATTTAGTGGGGAAAGTAAGTGTGCCTCACTTACCACAGTTGGATAAATAATATTCACTGCACATTTGCTTAGAAAAGACATTTTTTCTGATACTGTGTGGTTGTGGGTTGAACAAATGATGTTTTTAATCACACCAATGATTTTTTTGTTTCCATCTTGTAGTGCAACCTCCCTCAGCTGTGCTACCCACACCCCTGACCCAGTCGGCAGCTCAGGAATGGGAAAAAAAAAACAACAAAAACTTGCCTCTAGTTGGAGCTCTGCTACTGACACCGCCATTTAAATCGACTCTTCTTCAAAGCTGGCCACAAAATAAGACCATTTTGACCACTTTCAGAGGGTGCGTGAAGCTACTCGCTCCCAAGGAGAAGAGCTGGGATACATGGCAGGTACGGTACTGCCTGACACACAGCATGGTTTTTACATTTTCATTCTGACATCAAATAAATGAAAATGACCCATTTTAAAAGTGTTTCTGTTACCTGTCTCCAGCCTTGAGAAAGACAAAAATATATGGTCTTTCTTAATATGATTGTTTAAAAAAAAAAAAAAAAAATCCACATACTTTGTATTTTTTAATTATGATGATGCTTTTGTAAAAAAAATAGTATTTTCTGGGATAATTTATTTAGGAAATATATTTTCACTGTCTAGACTCAAATGACAGAGTAACAGGGACGTACTGTGGCCTGTCTGAGGCTGCAAACAGAGGGTGTTACAGAGGGCCCTGGGAGTCACCCTGCATCCACACCCGAGTGCTGCCTGCCGGCGCGGCGGCACTGTCAGGAACAGTTGAGAATCCGGCTCAAAAACACTTCTTCCAAGCAGAAGAACAGGCCTCCTAACCAAGTTTTTGCTCATGGATCACTCAATTAAAGCTTGCACAGCAAGTAACGTAGGCCTGGAAACCGCAGAGCAGGACCTGATCCTACAGGCCACGTGTAAGGCACTGCACCTGCGGCAGCCAGGCCAGCCTGTGATGGATGGGGAAAGACCCCTGACACTGCTAGTCAGAGCTTCCTTGCTTTTATCCATTTATTTGCTTGACTCAATATTATCGGAGAGCACGTTTGAATTTAATTTCCTTCGTTTTTAACAAGCACATCTTCTAAAAGAAATCACATTTAGAAAAAGCCCACTGTATCTGGTGCTCACAGATACAATCTCAGCGGAGCGCACAAGACGGCTCTATTCATGACACCACGGCTTTTCCCCACCGACGTCAATACAATCTCCCTGCAAGCGTGTGATACACTCCCAATCCCAGCATGGCTTCCGCCGAACTCACGCAAGGTCAATAAACCATTTTCTCTAAGCAATATCCTGCCCAGGCAGAAAGCCATGGTGTGGCAGAGCCCTTGTTAGTGGAGCACCCACCCAGCCAGCATATTTAAAGATCTTCTGAGGTATACTCCATTATCATCAAGAGGCATGAGGATGGAAGCCCCAGACACCCAACAAAGCAGTATCTAGTAAAATCAACAGTCTAGCGTCAGAAACAGTAGCAGCAGAGAGAAAAGTCACCCAAAAAAACATTCTGCACATGGGCAGAAATCCACTCACATGCTTAAGTTTTTTATGCTTTTGTATGGTTGCCAAGGATGCACTCCTTTTTCCTTATTAAAAGAAGAAATATTTAAACTTATTACATTTCTAGTTGTCAGAATACTAACAGAATATTCTGGAATATAGATTTAGGCCCCTACGCAAAACAACCTGAGTATACATACCCCAAAACATTTTGGTTCATCAAGCCTCAAAGCCAAGCATTTGTACAATACATTCTAGATAAAAATTCAAAGATACCATGTGAAAGAAGTCAAGTTAAGACCTGTCAACTCACACTGAGAAAGCTGAAAGAGAGGCGATTCTCTTATTACACACTGTATTAAATATTTTCTTCCTCCGAGTTGTAAAGACCTGTCAAAGCAAATCTTTTTGTTAGCAATACGCTACTATAAATTACTTACCACGTATTTAAAACATATATATACACAAGGTAGGTTTTCCATAAATCTCTACTATTCCAGATTTTTTTAATGTCTCACACAATAGACAGATGCACAAACCATTTTTCTATTGCTGTACAACCTCAAATATAATAAGTCTTTCTGGCCTGAAATATGAGCTTTTAACAACATCTGTGCAGTTAGAAAATACAACTCTGCTTCCTAATCACTGTAGGGAATAAGAGTCTTTTCAAAAGTACTACCTATTGTAAATACATATTAGTGGCACAATGTTAAAATGATTATATTTTTATTTAATTACAATCCACTCTACATGGCAGTTCACGTAGCCTAGATTACAATTAATCTTGATTAGTGAAACCTGCAGCATACTACTGCTCAGAGTAATCAGGATGATTACACAACATATGATCTTTATGTTTCTGTTTTGTCTCCACAGCGGTTATCAGATACTTAGCAATTTTCTAGCCCGGAAGAAAGTTTAGACAGGATGGCAACACGGGAACCAGCCAACCTGAATGCATTTGGCTTTGGCTGCAGAAAACCCGTGAAGACCAAACAGACTGGTGCTGGGTTTTTGATTTTTACTTTTATTGAACACCAAGTTCAAAACAGTTAAATATTTCAGAATAAATCCTCTGCTAAAATGAACACAAGCAAAAATACTATGATCAGCTAGCTGCCATAAACTACCTGCACTGAAGGAACCCATAGAAATTGATTCTTTATAGAGAACAGCAAGTTTTAGTACTCTGTGTAATTCAGATTATAAACTTTTCCCTAAGGATCATCAGTTTGTTAGGGACATGTTCATTTTATTTGCCTTTTATGCCAAGCACAGCAGACACTTTTACTAATAATAGCTCAAATTGATGCTCACGATAGCAGGGCAGAAAAAGAAATAAATCTTTTCAAAGGAGAGGAAGGGAGGGCAGAGACTAGGTAATAAAAGGTCCTGGGCAAGAATGAGGAAGTGGAGCTATACAGATAAAAGAACTGAGACAAAAGCAAGGCAAGATGGAAAAGGCTGGAAGGCAGCAAGTGAAATATATGCAAATCAGTAGAAAGGGGCAGAAAAGTCTTCACCAGCCAATCCTCCTGCTCTCCCATAGTCAAAAACTGAAAACATTCCTCTTACACACAGCACTGGATTCTCTCTTGCTCACCTGCATGCAAAGTGAGACTGAGGGAAATACCCTACTTCTATGCGTTACAGCATTAGCAGAGGCAGCAGAACTAAACTCTCAATAACCAGCTGAAGCCAAATGTGGTCTCCAGTTTGCATTTCACAGCCACAAGAAATTACACCCAAGGAGGAAAACACTTATAAAATACTATACGGAAATTAAACATGTACATATAAGAGCTCTAATTCTAACATTGCTTCACGGGGAGTGCTTCATTTGTTTACTTAATTATTATTTTAATCATATTTTGTAGTTAACGTTCTACACGAGCACCTACGGATTATTTACACATGCAGGTAGAGACTTTTGAGACTGTGTGAAGGAGGCAAACAAGCAATAAGGTCAACAGTGAAAGACTAATTTTGCCGAAGTCTGAAGTTTTCAGGTGTATATACACAGCTATACATATGTGTCATATATTAGTAGAAATAGAATAATAATAAGTAGAATAAGTAGAAATAGAATCATAGAATCATAGAGTGGTTAGGGTTGGAAGGGACCTTAAAGATCATCTATTTCCACCCCCTCTGCCATGAGCAGGGACACCTTCCACTGACCAGGTTGCTAAAATACCTGTTTTTGAAATCAGAGAATAAATATTGAATGATCTATGCTCTTTTGTGCCTATATTCCAAATTACCTTTGTGAGCAATATTTTCCCCAAGAACAGTTTATACCCTAGATGTGAAATGCATCAATAAAATTCTGTATCATTTTTGAACATGGCCTGATAAGAGAACAGTATTTAAAGCACCTTCTTTCCTGCCCTTAGCTGAACCTCAGAACTTCCAGTAGGACATTTCTGCATTTATGATCTAATCAGTGGGGTCAACAAGAGCCACTGACCATGAAATGGAAAGAACCATTTCAGTGGTTATATAATGACACCTTAACACGGCTTCTCATTAATCAACTCCTGCCATTAGCAAGGCTCTCAAGAAGGAAGATTTGCAATGACTCTGCAACTAGGCAGCTAACTACAACTGTCACTATGAAAAAAAAAAAAATAATCACATAAGGAAATAGGGAAAGAATGAAAAAAATCACAGAAAAACCATTACTCCACAGATGTTCAATAAAGCCAGAATTAAGTCCCAAACAGCCTGGTAACCTGAAGCTGTGTAATTATGTTAGCAATTTCAAGTTTCTCAAGAAACTACTGTAGTGGTGTCACTGCCAGTAATATAAAACACATGTGAAATGTTTTACCAATATATGCATTACACATTATGTGCATTCCCTGAAATTTTATTTTTATAAATTTATCCAGTCACAGTATGTCATTTAGCTTTGCATTATTTTTAGAACTTTTTTGACTTACACCCTAGCATGAAGAACAGTTTTATCCACATAGGAAACTCAGTGTGTAAATATAAATTCTTGCAGTGAAACAACTGTTGCATTTGATGGTACAGTCCAGGTTTGTGCATACAAAAAAACCACAATATAGAAGAGTTTAATAGTTTTTTCACTTTTTATCATTTTGCTAATTCTCACTCATCTGCAAGTTAATAGATTAATCCATGTTAATTACATAATTAGAATGAAAACTCCTTTGACCAGGAACTTCATTTCTGTAAAGTGCTGATCTCATTGACTGCGCCCTTTAAATGATAATGACAGAGCTTGACTATGAACTGTGACATTAGAACATCAGAATATTGTACTCTTCTAGGAATATAAATATCACAGCCAGTATATTACATCTTAAATATTGCAAAAAATACACCCTCCAGAAAGCAGCCACTTCATACATTTTTACAAATCTCGGTGACCTCTGTAATAATACAGAAGGTTTCTTTTTCCTAGCAGTCAAGCTACCATTTCTCAACCTCTGCTGCACTTACCGGGATTTCCCCCTAGAGCAGCCTATACAATCTCCAATCAATAAACTAGAAACCAGTGTAAAAATTACAGTTGAAGTATGTGATATTGTGAGAGACAGCATGACCGCAGTTCTCCGCACTATGTGCGAAGTAGCTATACAGAAAGCACACACACTCAGGCACTTAGGGCTAATACAGTTACTATTACCACAGCTCCCAGTTTGCTAAACCAAGAAATTTCTAAAAACTAAGAAAAAGTTTTCTTCACTTCAAACTTGAATTTAAGATCTGCAGACACCCACAGTCAAGGCTTCCTCGTCTTACATGCTTTGCAAAAGAGTGCAGCCAAACAGAAACTTTGCAGCAGAAGCGCTAACTTTAATATTGATTTGATCTACATTGCTAAAAAACCATGTTGCTCCAGAACACAGCATGTGAGGCTGCTGCTCATATTCCTCTTATGCTGCTCCCCACGTTACTTTCCTGCTGCTGCCCATCTCACCACAAACTACATTTTAGCTCCTATTGCACTGCAGCAAAGTATCCCTTGGGATCCTCCAGCTGCCACAGCAGATCTGTGACAAATTCAAGTCAAGTATCTGGTGCTGACGACCATCACGAATTGGTTAATGGCATAAATCATTGCACACTTGATTAAGACTAAAACTTCTCTGATCCTTCATAACTGAATCATTTACCCTCTTTTGCTTATTCTCTAAATATGAAAATAGGAAGCTATTCCAATACGTGTTGTTTATATGCCTCCTCAGATACATACAGTACTAATCAATAATTTTTCAATTTAAACTATACTGGACTGAAATAATTTTTCTTAATGATGCCAGTGCTTCTAAGCAAAGGTAGTAAAGATGAAAAATGAGTTTTAGAAAACCAGAAATACCATCCAGTACCAGCTACAAAACTCCAGGTGAATATACATAAGGAATATCCAAAATGCCCCAAACCCCTAGTAAAGAAAAGCTGATATTCTCTCCAAGTAGTAGCACTTTTCTGTACATCTTCCCATGTGTTCTCTGTGTTCTTCCACGTGTTAATGAAAGATCCCATGCAAAGATACCAATTTTCACCCTGGTACCTTAAGGCAAAACCTGCTGCTTTTCTCACATTCTTAAAAGAATACCTAATCTTTTCCCAAGGGTGGAATTTTGCTGCTCCATTATTTTTGCCAGCTTCTGAATTAGAAGATGTTCCCTCTTGTTCATGTGGCTGGGTGGGAAAGGCACACAGCCAAATGAAATGAAAATCTATCCACACCCTGTTCAAAATAAACAAGCCATGACATGGAAAAAAAAAAGAAGAAAGAAGAAAAACACATCAGGAAAACTAATAATTTTTCTTTTAAATTAAGATTCTGTTAAACTCAATGTTTTCTAAAAATGGAAGCTAAAGCAGAAAGTTATTAATGTTATAGCTGAAAAAAAGAATGGCCCAATGCTTAGGAAGCTAAATTGGCACTTAAGAGTGCAGTAAGGTCATGAGTTTTGGAGCGTGACTTGCAGATCTGATCCTTGGCGTCCAGGTTAGTTCAAACACCAATGATCAGCATTGAGGCCAGCTGGCTTCACACTGAAGCAGGTAAGTCCTCATACGATTTCTTCTGCTAGCCAGGGGATTAATTAGTGGAGGTAGTAATTTCCTAAAGAGCAGTAATAACACAAATGAAAGGAGTTTTTACAGTGATTGGCTGACCTTTCATTAGCTCTCCAGTTGTAAACCTGTAACAAAAACATTTTATTATCCAATTGAGTTACTTGAAAAATACATATCACAAAAGGCCAGATGGCACCAAATAAGGGTATTAGAGGAATTAAAAACTTACAGATCCCTAAGAACAGTAAGAAATATGCATGTATTTAATGTTCAGCATCTCAGGTGACTCATAAATCATAGAATGGTTTGGGTTGGAAGGGACCTTAAAGACCATCTAGTTCCAAGCCCCCTGCCATGGGCAGGGACACCTTCCACCAGACCAGGTTGCTCAAAGCCCCATCCAGCCTGGCCTTGAACACTTCCAGGGATGGGGCACAGCTTCTCTGGGCAACCTGGTCCAGTGTCTCACCACCCTCGTAGTGAAGAATTTCTTCCCTATGTCTAATCTAAATCTACCCTCTTTCAGTTTAAAGCCATTACCCCTTGTCCTACCACTACATGCCTTTGTAAAAAGTCCTTCCCCATGTTTCCTGTAGCCCCCTTTACGTGCCGGAAGGCTGCTGGAAGGTCTCCCTGGAGCCTTCTCTTCTCCAGGCTGAGCAGCCCCAACTCTCTCAGCCTATCTTCATAGGTGAGGTGCTCCAGCCCTCTGGTCGTCTTCGTGGCCCTCCTCTGGACTTGCTCCAACAGGTCTGTGTCCTTCTTATGCGGGGGGGCCCCAATACTTCATAAAAAAACACCTTAACACTAAAATCTTACTATAAAGCCATCTGCTCAGCTCTCATCTCCACTAATTCAGTCCTTATGCTGAATTACGCTTAGTTATTTTTGTAAACACCTCCAAAATGTTGTATCACTCCTGGTGTATGTGTTTCCCAGCCTGGAGGAGATGCTATAGGACATGTGGCTACTGTCGCGCCTCAGCGGAATCAAAAGAGGACCATGAACCTCCACCTTCTGCTGAAGGTTGAGACATGGGTCCCACTATGGCTAGGGGAGACAATCTATTATGTTAATGTAACTAACAGCTTCAAGACCCTAGGTGCCAAAGGAAATGCAGTTGTCAGCTCATTACTGTCAAAAAGTTTATGATGCTATACAGTCATACTTATGACGTTTGATTACAGGAGCCAGCAGGAGGACAAATCAATTTGACTGCAAATACGCTAGCTCATTTAAAAGCAAATCTGTTTAGTACTATCAAACACACCAAGAGTATACACATTTTATAGAGTAACAGACACTTTAATAAATTGTCTAGCCTTCTCAGAGAAAGTGATTCTTTGTCAAAGAGGACTGTGCTGGGCTTCTTTAGAGAATGCTGCCATAGTATACTACCATGGCACAAACCAGCCCAGGTGCTATTTATTATCTTAATTTTAATAGCACATCAATCACTCAGTAACGACCGTTTTCCTTGTAGAGTATGTTTTCAGAAGAACCTCGACTTTTCTGTTACGATGGTTTTTGAAAGCTTCAAGATGCATGCAGTAATGTAACAATCCTCAGAACAGAAAGTGAGAAATGAAGAAATAAAACTGTTGCCTTCTTCACTGAGAAAATTAATTTCAGCAGATACAGCCTGTGCTCTGCACAAAGACATTCCTCCTTTGCCCAGCTTAGCCGATTCAAAATTTTCCCAGTGACCTTGCCTAGATTAACTTTACAGTCAAGCAATCTTATCTTTTAAATCAACAAATTTGATTAGTGACACTCTGAGCTGGGAAGCAGAGTTTTCACACACCCAATTTCGACAAAAAAAAAAATTTCCAAATTCTGTCCAATTTAGCTAACTGCTTGCTACCTCCAAAAATTCTTTCAGAAGACTACTTCAGAAAAGATCATAATTGGCTACAAAACACAAGCTGAGACATTGCTTGCAAACTGCTACAAAATGCTTGTATACACATATAAATACACAAAGACACTTCTAAAACAGCAACAACAAAAGCAATACTTGGTTGTAAAAGGAGTATATATAATTGCTTAGAGCTTAACTTCCTCACCAGTTCAGTATCTACATCTGAAATGGTGTAGAAAGCACTCAGTGGCATCACCAACATGGAACTTAACCTACGAAGAACTAAAACCAGCCTGACCTAAGGTATAGGAGCTGGTCTCCAGAGGAGCTGCCCCTTTATTTGTCTTAAGAACTGGTCAGTATTTCTTCTTAAGCAAGGTTCTTGCTGGGAAGAAACCTGAAGGTTTGCATAGATCTCATGTACCCTATCATTTTGCATATTAAATATTAATATGTGGAGGGTCACAAAGAGCCAAAATGTCAATAACTAATCAAAGTAGAAATAAAATGAAATATTTCTTTCACTGTTCAGCACCATTTCAAAACGTTGCATATCACAGGGCACTAAATGCGCTATTTTGAAAGAAACATTCAGTTTGCTAGAGGGGGGTATTTAAGGAAGCAAGCATGCGGATGAGGTCTCCCTCCTTTGAAAGCTTCTTCATCACCTTTTCCAACTGCACTTCAGCTGAATCCTGCCCAGCACCTGGACACTGAATACTTGGGGTGGTGGGGTTCTTATTTTTACCCTTATTAATCTATTTTTAAGCAAAGTGAGAATAAACATATAACAATAATAATGAATTACTCTCTACAAGGAGATGGAGAGGAGGAAGAGGAGGAGGAGGAGAAGGGGATTAGGAACAACATTTCATGTCCCAGTGCAAACAGCAGCAGCTGGAAGCTACTGGACATCTCCCTCTGAAGCCTGCCGACGATGTGAATTTTGACAAAGCCTGAGAGACTCTGAAGCTGCTCTCTGCCTTACCTGTGTTAAAAGACTGCAAGCAACATGGCTGAGGTCCCTGTGGGACCAGAGCTTTGGAAAAGGATTCACCTACTTGGATAATCAGCCACAGGACTGCGTTTTGAAGCATGCAGCTATTGCTGAATTTCCAAGTTTTTCTTTATTGTTACTTACATATTTATCTTAGGACTATGGGTATTCACTGAAAAGACTGCAGAACCACACCACAGCATTAATAGTTATAAGAAATACATTTCAATAAGATAGTATATTATCTTCAATAAGATAGCCAATTTTCTGTAAAACACATTCATATCTTGTATGTATCTAATACACACACAATAGGTATTAGTTCTAACAAGCAGAATGCTATTTACCACCAGTGTCATGTAGTAAACATTTTCAATTTATTTTCCCAACAGTAAGTGTTAAAATTATATTCCTGCCACAACGTTCTCATCCGCACCTTAGCATGAAAAGGTTAAACTAATACTATCTCTCATCAACCTTACTGGGAAAAACCCAACATCGTGGCCATTTTCCATAAATACAACACAAGTAGGGGGTTCTGTTTTGTTTACCAAATTCAGGAATCAGACCAGAAAACTGATAAAAAAAAAAGTTATATAAGTTGGCAATTTCTGTTTTACTATTTGAAAACCTTCTGATTACTGACAAAGGCTGAAAGGAAATGACTGAAAGGAGCATCTCCTCTGCGTGAGCCCCTCATGCCACACAGCTGAGCACTGCTGCCTGTTTCCAATCCTTATGCCCTTTTATTTTAAGTTTTGAACAGAGAACTAAGGCTCTTTAATGAAAAAGCACTTGCCTTTTCATTTTCAAGATCCCCAAGATCAGCGCATCATATGTGCACACTTTTCTCCACCATGATGCACAAAACCACTCTTGGAGGTGATACCAACTTTTTTTGTTGTTGTTTTTTTGGGGGGTGGGGGTGGGGCTGGTGGCGATTTAAAAACCAAACCAAAAAAAAAAAAAAAAAAAAAAAAAAACCAAACAAAAAAAAAAACACACAAAACATGATAGCCAGACCAAAATCTTTCTGTTCTGGAGACTCCAGGACACAATCCAACAGGCACAGAAAGAAGCCATAAACCCTGCAATTTGTGTCCTTTCACTATGAGGAAGGATCAGCTGTTTGTAACTGCTTAGCAGCAGCTATTTACTTTAGAAATATCGGCGCCAGGAATCCCAAACTGCATCTGCACAGCAACACCCCAAAAGATTACAAGCTGAAGAATACTTCAGCGTGGGCCCACCAGAGTGACACTCTGCTGACATACTGCCCTGCTACGGATCGCAAACACTTGTATGTAATCAATGCTTTGTGTAAAGTCTTCCTCTATCCATGCAGTCATCTCCATAAATGCATTACCTCAGTGACCTCATCTTTACAGAAACAATTATGAATATTTCAAGCTGACAACTCAAAAAGCGTATTTTGTATCCTATTAAAAGGGAATTTTGTGATAAGGTGCGGTCTAGCAGTAAAAATTTACTCTTACTGACTTACAGCTAGTTACTATCTTAATGTTAGCCTAATTAGTACAGTTCATCTTCAGAAGACCCAACTGGAAGGGAGCATGCAATATTCATACGGGACATAACAGTTTACAGAAATTACAGTTGCAGAGAAAAAAAAAACATGGAGGGGGACACACGACACACTACAGTCTGCTGCATATTTTTTAAATTCTGACTACAAATTTTACAAACAACTTTAACTCAGTACTTCTATTGCACTTTGGCTTATTTGGCTTTGCCTCGTTATCCTGCAGAGAAAGGAACAAAGAGAACATCAACTTCACACCAACAGTGCTATTTTCAAAACCCGTACTTAGACGCCTCAGTACTCCTGCTCTGATCGTAGCTGTACACCCCTGCCTTTCGGTACCTGTTTCTTTACAGGGGAAAGAGCTTGAGACTTGCATCTTCAACTTTGCTGGCTGCAATCTCCCATCCCGCCATCAGAGCCCTACCCAAGCAGGTTGCTTGTAACTGCAGGTTGTGCCTGGATTCCCGAGTCCTTGCCAAAGCTGGAGCCACAATTCTTTGTCTTGTGGGGCAGACGGACCCCTTGGCCACCGACCTTTGCCCCAGATGTTTCTCTGGGAGTGAGGCGTACTCAAAAAAGACTTCACCATGGCATGGAGGAGGAACACACAAATGCCGTTGACCACTACATGTCCTTCCAGCCCCAATGCACTCTTTGGGGAGGTTTTTCGGCTTCCAAAATATGGCAGTGTGAATCACGACTAGACTGGAATACAACTGAAAAGACATAGGACCGTACAGAGGCACGTAACTAACAATCCAGTTCCTTTTTTGGCAACCACCAAAATTGGTCGTTTCCAAAGTCACAAATACATGCATGATTTATTGCAAGGTTCACCAAGCTGGCTTTCCAGTTTACTTCACCTCAGTGCAACCACAAAAACCATTCGCAAACTGACAAAGGGACAGCAGAAAATGAGAATGTACATTTGGACAAGGCTCTATTTGCTGATCTAACAGAAGACTCCTCCTAGTGTAAACTTCACAAACATCATTTCCACCATGCAATGCTCTTGCTTAAATGAACTCCTCCTTCCTATATTTTCTTGAATGAAATTGGAGCTCCTTCTTGTTCCATCCAAACACCTAGCAACAATCTGACTCCACCTGCTTTTCTCCACTAATCAACTTCCAGAGTCTCCCATGCCTATACAGTGATAGATCTGCAGTGGATGCAAAACTGCAAACATCTGTTGGCACTATTTCCATAATAAGATTACACAAACCCTTGAAGAACTAAGATCAAGTAAAAAAATCCAAAAGACTCGAAAGCCTCATTAACTTCCTGGTTAATCAAAATCGGAAGTTGTCTTTAGAAGAAGGGTGACTTTTGAGATTTCTCCCAAGGACTACTTTTCACAGCTATAATTGGTAATTGGTAGCAGGAAAACAAAAAGCTTTAAACGCAGCATTTCTCAGAAGCTCTATGGCTGGTTTAGTTTGTTTGAAAACAGACATTCTCAAACCACAGATGATGACTGCTACTAATCCTCCCAACACAATGGCAGGGTAAGAGGTACACACTCCAGGGGAAAACAGCAGCAAAAGGTTGTTTTGCTGCCATACAGCTCAAAAAGCTTACTGTGGTGATGAAGGGAACAAGACAAAACGTACAGAGTGTGGAAAATAGATGGAGCTCACAACTGTCGTCTTTGTTAGAAGATATATGGCTTGTGGCAAATATAAGCAGCACCATGAGGGATCCAGGTGGGACAAACAGTTGGTGTAAGACAGTAACATCAGAGAACTGAAGCTCTCACATCAGATTCAGTTATAAGAATAACAGATAGGACTCATATAGATAGGGAGAAAGGTGTCCTGTTCATTTGCAGCTGTCCCCTTTACTGGGAAGATCACAATACTGCACATCCAGGAGCATGCATCACCCCTGTGCGAGATGACTGCCATGGCAGTAGTCCAGAACGTGGGTTCTTAATTAAGAACAAACTTCTGTTTCACCCAAAAAGTAGTTGCAGAAGATTAACACTACTTTTAAAACAGCAAATGCAATACATTTCAAAACTAATTCAGTCACTGAATTATGAAGCAGAAAGATTTCAGTGCTGCCTTTAGCAAGGCACAAAACAAACAGGAAAGCCATGGACCTTTTGGACTTCGTTTTGTGGCCTTTAAGTGCAGGACAAGTAGACTCCAGGAAGGTGTAAGCATTTGTGCTAGGTAAGAGCACTGACACACCTGGCTTTTGGGGGGTGGGAGGAGTGACACATTTTGGGAGGAAGTTCTTCTACAGAAGTCATCATTTGGATAAATCTTGGTAAGTAATACTAAAGATGATGAAATCCTGTGTATACACCACATTTCTTAAGGCTATTCAAGTTTCCTTGAAATCGTACAATCACCTCCACTTTTTACTTCCATAGAAAAGATTTCTTAAAATTCAGTGTTTTATTTCAAAGCTAATGCAGGTACAAGAATTTCCTAATCATAATATTAATATTTTCAGTACTACATTTTGATAAGCAGCATTAAAATGTCTCAACCACAAACTCACAGTGACCTCTGCTGAACAGTTAGCGCATCTTCCACGCAGACTGAAAATGAAGCTACACTGCCAAACCAGGCACTTGGAAATCAGCCGCACAAGCAGTATTTTGAAAAGAATGTCACCCTTTAAGCTACAAAACCCAGAGCTCTATTTGATATTAAACAGATAAAATTTTATGCAGAATATCAGGAGGAATCTTCTGATAACCAAAAAGATAAGCTTTGAACCAAAGCTTTTTATGTCACTTTGTGAGCTATTTAATGCTACCGGCTACACCTAGTAATTTCAACTATTCACTAAAGAATTACTTATTCCAGTAAACAACAACAGGCTACTTGTGCTCCCTGGGTCTAAATGATGACTGTGGTGAGAGCCGCACTGGCTGCAGTACAACTAATACTTAAGACTTTATAAACGAGAAAATTCAGAAATCTCTCTGGCATGCTTTTAAAACTATAGCAAATATTTCCATTTCTCAAAATCCTTTTTCTGGGCTGGGTATACCTGTCCAGACCAGCCTCACCAACACTGGACCGCTGCTTCTCTCCTGCTGTGACCTCCAGCAGAGCAGGGCGAGCAGAGAGCTGCCCTGGGCATCCTGGCATCAGCCAGGGCTCCACGGTGCACGACAGTGGCCGTGGGAAGGGGATTACTTCTCCCACCTTCCCCCTGCGCAGCCTCCCACACTGCCTGTTGTGTGGGGAAAGCCCAACCACGACTCCAGGCCACAGCTCTGTCTGTCCAGGGGCAAGGGATAAAAAGAACAAGTGCAAAAAAGTGAAGAACTCCTCAAATTCCTTCTGGTCTCTGTTTCTGAGGTTGGGCAGGAGTAATACCACTTCAGCCCCTTTACCCTCCATAGCTCCCATTTTCTTCCTCTCGCTAGGCACAGCAACCATCTTCTCCTGCTGGCAGACTCCTTTTTTCGACACAAATTTAAGTCCATCATCTTTCTTTTCCTGTTAGAGAGTAAATAGCTGAGACTCTCCGGCCAAATCCACAATATCCTACAGCATTTTCTCCAGGACTCAGAAAGAACAGAGGAAGGGTCTCAGTGCACTCAGCCTGTAGTGGAGTACAGAAAAAGTGGTTCCTCTTTGCGTGAAGTTAAAAAAAGAAAGTATATCTCCTGTGAAGATAGTGGGGCTCCCTCCTAAAGAGGGAGATCATCATAAAAACCCTTAGAAAGGCTTAGGCTCAACTACCTTCAAACCTGCCTCACACAACTGATCTATGGTTCAACTATTCTGTTTTGAATAAACAGTGGCTTTGTTACTACACCTTTTCTATGAAATATGGAGAAGAACATGTACACAAAGACATTATGCATTTTATTCAAAGCCAACCAAACTAAATGCACTTAAAATATTCTTCTAGCTTAAATAATTTTTAATATTTTTCATTATTTACACAATTACAATCTTTTAAATTTAAATGGGATTTTCAAATTGACAATATTCTCCTTTACAAATCTGTACCTGAATCACTGATGGATTTAGACCCTTGGAAGGTGCAAGAGTTTGAAGACACAGCAGAGCAAGAGAGTTTACGTAAGGCTAGAACACACATAAGCACAGGGCAGATCTGTCCTAGTGAATACATTATAAACGCCTATATAAACATGGATATATAAATACATATATATACACACACATACGTAACTGCCTGTGCATTCACAGGGCATTCCTAAATGATAATTGAGGCTTTTACTTGACAAATCATTACAAAACGATAAATTAAACTTGATACCATTTCTGTAAGCCATTAACGAAGGAAAACATAGCATGCATTGACAATTTTGCCATCAACTGCCGGTTCACGAAACGAACAGTACTTTGCAGTCCACAATCACCACAGCTCAGAACTTCCCTTGTGCCATTAGAGTACATCAAAAACTAGGACACCCATATCAGGGAGCGTTCCCAACTGAGCATGGTGCATCGGCTGGCAAGGAGAAGACAGCCCACACTTTCTTGTGTACAGCATGGCAGGCAACTGCACTTCTGAATACAGAACAGGAAGAAAGAGCTCTCTTGCTAGTTTCTCCCACCAGAAAACCACACACATTTTGGATTTATCAGTGTTTAACAATAACAAGTTTTTATCAGTGCTTACAAAAGCCATTTAATCCAAACGTGCACCTCCATACGCCACCTTGATTTTATTTAAACAATATCCAAAGACACCGTATTAAACTGAGACATCAACATAAATAGCTTAATATTTAAGTCTCTATATTGCTTTTAAGTTTATATGCACAAAACTGGACTAGTTAAAACTCCATCTCAAACGGCATTACATGCCATGTTACCAAGCAAGGAATTTGCATATTTTGCCACCAAACACTAATCCTTCCCTGAGAGATTTTCAAATCACTCCATTCATTTAGACACAACGGCTCCCAAGGCCACACTACAATATCAAAGCTACCAGACACCACCTCTTCTGTGCCCTACAGCTTTCAAAGCCATGAAGACTCATGGGACTCTGGATTTTATTATCTGACATAGTCTAACAAAGTTTCTTTTTATGACTAAAATGGAACTTTTTACTTTAATTTTAAATGCTAGAGTAATTTTGAGATAAGCAATAGAGCGATGGCTGGAGTAGTCCCAAGTCGCGGAAGAGCCACAAACCGACACATTTCAAAACAGCAGGGCAAAATAAGGATACACATCAAATTGGAGCTGAACCAGCACTCGTTCAAGTCCTAAACAAAATTTCAGCTTTTTCAGTCTTCAAAATTTCACCCAACTCTTGTGATTTTAATCCAGAGTTTCATAACACAGGTTTTTGCTTAAACCCCAAATGCTTCAATTTTCGAAGACACATTCTCATGTAGTATCATGAGAGTGATAGTCTCATGACCAACATTTGCTTCAAACAAATCACAGTGATTTTTAAAAGGTAACCTCTTGAATTTTCAGCACTCAAATCAGGATCTTTGAACATTAAGGGAGAGTAGAACTGAAGCTCCCATGATTTAGCACAGAATTAAAAGATAGATTTAACTTCCATATCTTTAAGGAGAACTAAGGCTCCAAGTCAACAGATAGCAAGTTCCTCCCATTATTTCTGTACAGACCCATGGCAAGCTTTGCAATTCTGACGCTTCCACATCTGATATTAAATACAAGGTCACGGCTGCAAAGCAATCCTTAGTGTATCCTACTGCACCCATTTAACAATACTTGTATAATAAACTGATATCATACACAGTTAGTATGTATATCATGTGCAATTCTTCCACTGCTGACTTAACAGCAAGAGAGTAACTTGCAAATATTTTTATGGTATTTTACAGTGACTATAAAACCACAATATGATTTCCATATTTTTATGGCTCTAAATAAAACTCAGATTTGTTTTGAACGAATGAAAGTGATGCTCCCACAGGAAAATGCATCTTTAGTTTTTACAACATTCCATAACATACAATATGTACAGAGGGTTTATTTAGCTTCAGAGACATATTTGACATCATAAAATTTCCTGGGTTTGGCAGTTCTGAGTGACTGGAATTAACTTATTTACTTGGAATTAACATAATAACTTAACCAGATGGTACGAGAGTTACAGTTGATTAGATCAATGACAATAATGCCACCAAGTCTGAGCATCTGACCTTGGCAAAACAAATATTGCAATATTTACAGTAAAAGAGGCAGACAAATCTGTAAAGAATGGCTGTTGGTAAATTGTATGAACACAGAGCTCCTCATTAAAAGAATATGTTACTAAAGAAAATGAATGTTATCTTGTCAACTGTTCTATAAAGATGCCTCCATTTTGAAAAATATTTTTAATATGCGTTCCAGCCAGCATTCATTTACATGTATGTACTAATTTTCTCTTTTATTGGTTCATTTCTAGATTTAACAGACACTTAGACAACTGAAATTTTATATAGCACACTAAACAGAATGTAGGTCATGCACTGATTTTAACATTTTTATAAACCAAAATTACAACCAGGTAATATACATGCATCTTTTTATTTATTGCAAATAGTTAAAACACGTACTTCATTAATGTATTTTTACCCTAAAGCTTTTTTGAATGTCCAAATAATTTCCCAATTGCATCTCAAAATTAAACTCTTTAGTTTTCATCTCTGTACCTCAGGGCTTTACTGCACAACGCAACATATTTTAATATGGTTAAATGCTACTGATGTTGCAAAATGTTATTCCTTATTGAAAATGGTCATTAATATCACTTCATACCTCAGAGAGTATGGTAGTAATTTGGTAATAAAACACACTATTATCATCATCTTCTAATAACCTGAAAGTGTTGTAATCCTAGGGCCCTAAATGTGTTATGGAATATTATTAGAACAAGCACATTCTGGACATTATTTAGATGGGAACATTTCCCATGTCTCTCATACCTCATTCAGTAATTGCATGCTCCTGCTATAATTAAATTTGCCCATTTTAAATTGTCCATAATATTGTAAGGTTCATTTTCTGGTCCTGTGGGACACATCATTGACTCCATTTTGGGCACAACATACTTTTTAATGATGTATTTCAAATTGTTTATTTTTATTTAAGTGACTGTCTAGAATAATAACTCTAAACATCCTGAATTAGATAAAAAGTTTAAAGTGGGAGAAGCAAAAAAAGCAGCAGTAGCTTCCTAAATATATAAAACAAGAGTGAAATGTTTTTTTCCCCCCTTGAAGTGACTTTACCTACTTGCCCAGCAGTAAAAGCACTGTATTACAGAAAAAGATATTGCTTTGAGATGAGCAGCATTTACTTGAGACAGATTCATAGGAGCATAAATGCTGTCTCTGAGGCTTGGCCAGGACCCTTTCTACCAGAGCCATGTGCATGCAGCAGCCACCCACTTCACTCTCTTAAATTCAGACCAAGATACCCAATATAGCAAAAAGAAACCTGAGTGAATTTCTTAAATGAAGAAAAACACTAAGTCTGCAATGCAGCGTATTTAAACAAACACCTAACCATGTCCAAGTGTAAACTGTTCACTGTGAATAAAAAAATTGAAAATGTATGTATTTGAAAATGTGTATTTTGCAAAACTGGTGTCATTTAACAGTATTAGTGTCAGCAGTTGCATGATCTGATGTGTCTGTGAGGCATTTCTGTCCTGCCCTGCCAGAGCTCAAAGAGCACTGGCGGGAAGCTTGCTGCTTCCACATCCCAGCTGAAAATAAGTGTTAAGCCATTTTCCTCTCATCTAAATGAATGTCCACATACAAGTCTCATAAGGGATCTGCACTGGATTTTGTGCACAAATAAATTGTAAAACTTGCGCACATAAGACAAATCGTGGGAAACCCATAAGCAAACTCTATCCAGACAAAATTAACAAGTGAAACAGCTCAACTGCTTGGCACCCTCTGCCGCACTGTGCGATACGAGCCAAGGATACAAACTACCAGAAGATCAAAACTCCCGAAGAATGGCATCTGGGTTCACTAGCTGTTGTGATAACATAAAGAAGAAAAGTGCATTTGTATTTAGAAAAATAATAACGCTTAAAACATATTCCAAGTAAACGTGAAATATATACACGTCTGCATGATGGTATAAATCCGTAAAACATATAAAATGCTGTAAGAAATACAGCTCTAGAAGGGACACCCATTAAAAGTAAACACTGAGCTTAACGGAACACAAATTATTGAAATGGGAAACAAACTATTCCTTGTGTCTCTCTACAAACATCTCTGGTGCTTTAAAATGCACAGAAAGATAAGATTCAGCAGAAATATTTTGCACTACATTTCTGCTACACCATAGACAACAAACATTTCAGGGCTCAACTGAACTACTAAGAGGACGAAAAATCTTCAGCTACCTGTCAAGAACAAGAAAGCAAAAGCATCCAAGAGTAAAAATAAATTCAAGGATGAAGGGGGAATCAAATGATTGATAAGGACTGCTTTTATCATCTGAGAAGTTCATCTTGTATATAAACAGGAACCACTGTGCTCAATATACTAAAATGTTATGAAGGAGACTCCAGTCAACCACTCAAAAGTCCCTATACTTGAGGCATTTCCTGCACATTGTTAATATTTTGTGTTCCCACTTACAGCTGACACTAAATATCCACTGAAAAAAACTGAGTTACAGAGAGCCTATCTTCATGTTTATGCACATGTAGATGAACAAAAGCTGAACAGAAATACCTAAACACAACAATTACGCAAACATCAGAACGTTTCCCTCTTTCTGTGATGTGTTACTGTACAGTTGCAGGGGTAAATACTATGTCACACCACCATATTCAGAGATACTTACTTTTAAACTTTCACAAGTCTGCAGCTTTACTGGTTTGCACCAAGTACAATGTTGGAATTCAAGCAATAAACTTTCACTTGACACTAGTCAAGCTCCCTGTACCTTCCTGTTCTGCAGACAACTAGTTTAGGAATAAAGCAGCATTCTTTCTTTTTAAACTGCTGATTAATGAGATAAACATGCAATGGAACTACCTTTGCAATGATACTGTTATCACCCCAAATCATTCAGAATTAGAAGTCTTTCCCCTCCAAAAAATCTAGTTCATTTTTTCTTAATTTCAGATTCGAAACAGATTCATGTATCTGGTATGTCTCCAATAGTTAGAATAAGTGGAGAAGTAGAAAGAAGTGATTCAGAAATTAATAAAGGGTATCGAACCTCCACTGGAGAATGTCTAGGAGTCCACAAATCAAGAAGGTTAAAAAACCCTACCCTGTAACAGCATCTTCCTAAAGAGAAAATAGAACTTTGAATTTTCAAGTAATGATCTGATTTCAGTAGCTTAGAGCATATTATAATATGTTGTAAAAGCTTGTAGCATTATAACATGTATTCCTTCTACAGAAGTTAACCATATTTTAATCCTTTAAGACAAAACAGATACGCTAGTATTAAAAACTAGCAAGCCAGATTATCCCTAAACATAGTTTCAATATAACAGAAAGATTTCCCAAATGCCTGGGAAAAAAGATCCAACAGCCAGTCATTTGTTTGCATTTGCAATACACTTTTTATTATCTATTGAACAAACTCTAAAAAATGCACGCCATAAAACTGCACCTATGGTTATTTTATCCATCTTCATTTACAGTGACCTACATGTCTCTAAAGAAGTTACACATTTTGTGACACTGTAATAGAAAGTAAAAAAAAAAAAGTTTGTGAATTCAGATCTTTTATCTTCTCAACTTTTACTAATTTTCATCAACATAAAATAAAGACCAGCTTTTCATAACTAGGTCTTCCAAAAAAAAAAAAAAGTATCTCACTAAAAGACACAGAGGTGGAAATACTGCTCCATCTACCTTTCTGCATAATAGCAAAACACTGCTGGCACTAATTTTAATTTTTCAGAAAATTATTTGAAATCTAACAAAATCAAGCGATTACCCACCCTCTGCGGGGGCGGGGGGGTGGGGGGGTGAATCAGGAAAAAGCTCGTAAGTGTAATTAAAGAGATTGAACACAAGAGGTAGCTAGTGTCTCCATGTTCTTACATACTACTCTGAAACAGGAAAGGGAACGGAACGGCAAATAAAACCACCGCAGTGAAAGATGTGTTTTTGAAAGCAAGATGGAAAAATGAAAGTTTTCTGGGCTCAAAGTATTCATAGAAAGCCATGAGTGTGTCATTCTGGTTGTATCTCTGTGGAAAGCACCTTGTTCACTCTGAGTCATTTCATAACAAAGCCCTGAGTCCACCCAGAAAAGTTTTAGTTTCATCCAGGCTGCTGCTTTTTTCCCCGATGAAAATGAACGCCATCTGCTTCACGTGTAACCCCAGTATTTTCTTGAAGATGATTATAACTGACCCTAATTCTAGGCCCTTTTGTGTGATAAATATACCTTTCTGAAAGCACAACAACATTGCTACTGAAGATATAATTATAAATGCACTAGTTTTCATACTTGTTTTCAAGTGTGTTAATTAAGATCTGGCACAGTCGCAGAAAAAAAAAAATCAGCTAAAAGGAGTATGATGTGTATAACATATCAAGCAGACTATAATTATTACCTCTTCTTGATAAAGATGTTCAGAAAATTAATGCTTCGAGATTGTGCATCTAATCATTTTAATCATCCTTTAATACAATAGACAAATCCATTAAAACCCAAAGGGATTCAGTTAGTGTTATATTTCTAGAAGTGCACACCAGGAACTTCCAAATGCTTCCTAATGACAATAACTAAACACCTGGCTATGATGACCTGTACCTGTCTGTAGTTCATTCTCAAATAGTTTCTCCCATTAATTATACACATGCTGAGAACAGAAAGAGAATATTCATGATGAACAACAACTCCGAGCCGCAGAAGTCCGACACGGCCGGAGCAGCTCCCCGCCGCACTGACTGCTAGCTCCCTTGGCAGCCTGCACATGCTCAGGTTTCAAACCAGATGCTACAGAACAGTTGTGAGAGCGCTGAGTTTATGCTCACCTGCCTGAAGTAAGTATGATGCAAAAAAGGGGCTTTCATAAAGAGCTTTTAGGCTTGTCTAAAACCATAAACCACCCTAATTTTCATACAATTTGTACACGTTACCTGTTGTTTAAACCCTAAAGCATCAGAAAATAATGCCCGAGATCTTGCAAAAATGACATTTTGTCTTTTGCAATACTAACAAAAAAAGTCGGTACGTTAATGTCATGGGTACAGTTCCTAACTCAACCAACATACAGTTGCAGGTGAATTTTGGACAAGGAACCTCTCACAAACACTAGCAGAACTGAAGCTCTCTCTACTCAAATACGATGCAACATTCTCCTGTGAGTGTATACAGACACAGGCAAGCATACATATACAAATTTCGGATTAGGATCTGTTCTTCCGGGTTGCATCATTAGAGCAGGCATGCCCCTGCAATGGCAGGATCCCAGTTTTAGCTAACATTCCTCAAATGAATGAATGCACTAAACATAAAAGATCAAATTATGACTTAGCAGTTAATATTTACCAGAAAACCAGTGCTAAGAACTGTGTAAAACTCTGTACTTTGAATAAAAGTTATTTTTATCAACAAGAGATTTCTTCTGGAACAAATGGGAGTGAGGGAGATTTTGCTAAGTGCTAGTGTAATGTGTAGTATTCAGTGCCGTAACAAATCAAATCTTACTGTCATATCAGCTCGCACACACAATCTTTCAGTAATAGATCTCTAAGCACTTAATGTTTTACGCTAAAAAGCAAACTACCTACACAAAAGCATTTAATTCATGGTGTGCAGTGAATGCCCCATCAGATTTCTACTTTATAAAATTTACCAAAGCATAAGAAACCGCAGCTGTATATATATTCCCTTAAAAGGGCAAATATTGAAACACAAAAGGGAAAAGAAATACACTATAAGTGCATAGTTTGAGATAAAAACCCCATGCCACTTAACTTTGCACCATGGTCCTGAGAAACATATACATGCAACTAAAAACTATACTAGTTCCCAACGTTTATTGTAAACAAAAATAAAAATAAGTATGACCTTGTTTCAATTCTGCTTTCCTTTCAGGGCTCAGTAACTCCACATAAGAATATGCCATTATTAAAATTTAAAGGGCAAAGAATAAGATAAACTAGTATCCCTTTCATAATTTGTAAATTTGTTGTGTTGTACATTTTACTTTTTTCATGTGCCCATTTCAGTTGCTACTAAAAATATCTGAAGCAATGACTCTTTCCAAAAATTTTTATTTAAATAACTCCGGTAGATTTAGTGAAATATTTAACCTAAGCAGCTCAACACACTCAAGTTTCAACATAGCTGTACACACTCAGTGGAAAATATAATTTTCCCCGTTTAACTGAGTGGTACCTGTGACAGCTTCGGCACTACCCACGTGAACTGCCGTACTGTTAACATGGAGAAGCACGCAATTCAGCTAATACTCTTACCTAGCTAAACTTGTTAAATGCTGACGTTTATTTGACAAGACAAACCGGAGGAATCAGGTCGTGGAACACGTACACATTGAAGCACCAAAGGAGATTAAATATCAACTAGGACAGCTGGATACCATTTTATTTTGGCCTGAACTCAAGCAAAACAAAACACAGGCAACCTGACTGGAGAGCCAACAGAAAAGGCCCAGAGCAACAGGAGCCCTAATCCAGGACCTGCATCATCCCCCACTTAATTGCATGCTGTTAATGAAAACTGTTTTATTCCAGCCCCCAGCTTTGTATGGGCTCCTCAGGCTCCTTTGCCAATGGGGACACAAAGGCAAGTGAGAGGAGGAGCAGCCGGGACGGCATGCCGAGGCTGGGCTCACTACCGGGAAGGGGTGTGAGAGAGAATCCGCCGCACAGATAACAAGCATGCTCCTCCAGTTTAATCATTTCTGAGAAACATGTTCACAGCACTGGGTAGGATGTCTGGACTTTGTCAGAGTCAAGGGATTTAGGCATTTAGGCACTCAAGACGCTTCTTTAAATTGGACCTTCAACAGCAGCTGGAAACAAGGCTGCAGAGGCTCTTGCAGAAGCTAACTTTAGCTCCACTTGCTAGTCTGCTTACGCGCCCTTGGCAGTCAATAACCAGAGAGTGGTTCCACCAAAGCACGGCTCAGGGCGGCCAAATTACAGCTGCTCCTCCAGGAGGATTCAGAGCTGGAACCTGTCACCAGAAAGCAGGGAGAGGAGCCTCACACTAGCTACAGTTAGCCTTCAGGGAGGGACATCTCAAACTGACGTGTTACCATCCCATTTGTGAGTGCCTGAACAAGTCAAAACAGACTATCTGAAAAGGTTTTAATACAGTTTATTTAATTATGAACATTAAGAATTGTTTTGACTACTACAGACAGGGAATATTACAAATGCTGGGTTCAAAATCGACAGCAAAACCAGGCAGGTACTTCTCATTGGGTCGCCAGGGCATTACTCCAGTAACATTCCCTACCCTATTTCAGATCTTTCTATTTTAAGAAAATAAAACTGAATTACTGTAGTCCTCTTTTATTATTCATTTAGTCCTCACTGTAAATACCCTAGATGAAGTAGTACTCCACCTATTAGGTTACAGACAGAAAACAAACAAGTGCTCATATCTACACTCAGTGAATACGTTTCCATGCTGCTACATCACTGAACAGTAGGAACATCTCTCTATCTTACCAATAACATTTATGACTACAATACAATTAGAAAAAATAATTTTAAATTGCTATGAAAAAAATCCCACCACTGTAAATATAGATATAAATTTAAAAGTACTATATAAATTAGTCACTTAATAAAAGTATGATGAATATTGTCTTATACTCTAAATCCGCAAACAAGTAATACCTTTACTCTAGCATTTAAAATCCCTAGTTATAGCCAGTTCAGTAGTACAATCTTAGAAAAGCAGAAAGTAAAATTTACATTTTTAAAGATAAACATGTATTTTACAATTCATCCATTGATGCTGATACAGGAAGTTAAATGTATCTGATACACTATTAGCAAATGAAATATTTTTTTCTACAGAAAACCTGCACAAAGAAGTCAGCTTTATGAAGCGCCAATCTGTGACGTGAAAAAAAAAAAATTCTATACCATCCTGTGCTACTGAGCACAGAGATATTTTTGTTAAGCTACCATAAGATCTCAGTCCTTAGTTGTAATGGCTATCTCAAAGCTCTTTACTTCATACATGAAATTGGAAAAAGGAGAAAAAAAAACACCTTACAAACCCTCAACATTTAACTGAACTCGGTTTCATCTATCATTGTAATGCCCATCACTCAATCTTCTGAGGACCAAACATGAAAGGCTGTGGCAGACCCAGTCTCTACCACTCTAAAGAGCTTAGGGTCATCCCTCAGTTTTGCCATCTCCTAATTCCCTCTATAGTTCCATTATAGTTCTGTTTAAGAGCGCAAGTCTCAAGCAGTCATCTCTGAAGAAACCTGCTGGTGACCTTCTACTATTGACAATAAAACCTTGGTATTTACCCTTCCTCCCTTATTTCCTACTTTTTTTTTTTTCCTTATCTATATACAAACTTTCTCTCTTATACCATGGCTGTTAAATCTTCTTGAGAGCTTTTAGAGACGGACATCATCAAACACCTTTAAGAAATCCAAGCAAGAAATATCAAATGGATCATCCTAATCCCACCAGAGGAACCCAGAAAGGTTTGGGAAATAGGACTTTGTATTAACAAACATATCTTATGAGATAGACAGCACGTCAACCCCTCCCCATAAGACCGGATGTATGTGACCCCTGCACGCCAGAAGAGCAATCAACTGGAAAGTCTTCCTTCATGTTTGTTCCTTGCCAACTCAGACCCCGCTCCTGCTTATACACAGTTGTATTGTATAACAAAATCTGAGCGGGCCATACCACATTCCTTATCCTTATTACTGATGCGTGTCACACCAACAATTTCTCCAAAACAGACTTGCCCACAGTCACACAGGATGCTTGTGACAGAGTCAAAACACAGCCAGCCACAGAAGGGGTGAAACATCACTTTTTCCCAGAGGTCCTCCAGTTGTTCTGCTGACTTCCAGGAGAGAAATCTGTCTGTTCTCTCTGCTTCGAATTCTCCTGACTCACGCTTCACTCTTAAAATTGCTCTGCTTTCTTTTTCAAAAAGGAATTTACTAAACAAGCCAGGCTACTATATGCCACACGCTCTCCCGCTGAACACTGCATTGCTGCTCTTTGGGAGGACAGTCCTATTTGTAACTTAAAAAAATCCGAGGAGTCATTTACTAGTTTTCTTCCACACAACGTCTATTTCTGTTAACCAAAATATCATAATTAAATATAACTGCTCCTGCATAGATGAGATATACCTTCCAAACGGAATAAAAATTATGTTTGGACTTGTAAAGTATCTACAGCTTACCACAGTTAGTTCACTGGGATTTCTGTAAATTAGGTTTATATTCTGTACTGGAATTTTTTTTTTTAATCTAGAAATTACTTCTTAATTTCTTTAATCGTCTATTATCTTAAAAGGTTTTATTAAAAAAAAATTTTTTGAAAAGTACTTAGTTTTAATTCTGTCTAGACTGAAGCTTCTTGCGATGCCACTAACTTACTGCTCCCAAAATTCTTCCATTAAATTAATTCATTGTGTTACAGATGATGCTACTGATTTACCTACTGATCTAAACACATAATGAAGCAGAAGGTAAAATCAACAAAAAAAACCAACCTATCGCTTTTTTCTTGTCCCCTTATTAATTTTGTCATGGCTCCAAGAATAATTCCCACAACAGTAATAAAAAGCCGTATGCCTTTTCACTTCAGTCTCTCTGTAAAACCAGCTTTTCCAGCAGTAGAATTAAGAAAACAAGTAGTGACGGAAAGAAACTTGAAAACAAATTGAAAGAAAAAATTACTTTAAGATTCAGGCTCCATTTTAGAAATTAATATAACTAGTATTTTTTAAAAGGGACATCTTTTTTTTTTCAGATTATGATTCTTATGGTACAATTTTAGGACTATAACAGATAAACTTGAAATAAAATCCATAAATCTAAAGATTTTTTTTTTTTGGTTGAACAAAGCATGAGATACAGCTGCAACAGGTTTTCAATTTCAGGGTATGAGAATAATGAAGTGTTAACTAAAATGCAGCAAAAGATTAATGTGTCAATCGCTGCAAAGTTACCAACACATGAACTCACTGAGTACATCAATACGTACATATCAATTTCAGAAGCAATTTAAAAGTAGCCTATCTGGGCTCCATATCACCAGGCCACTACATTTGGAAGCGATTAAGAACAGGTAAGAGCACTTCCAAATATTTGTTTAACCTGGATTCAATATCCACATGGTATCTAGGAGGTCCTACAGAAATCTGAAGGAAACATTGACCTTTCTGTAAGATAAATACAATTCCTTCAGAGGGGCTAGTCAAGCACTTTTCCTCCTAATAAAAGTGAGCATACACGTAACAGATTTTTTTTATTTTGGCAGATGAAAATGTAGTTGCTTTTTGGCAGCCATAAAAAGGAAAGGGGTGGGGAAAGGGATGAACAGGTACATCAAGATGGTCATCCTGATCTTTGCACGACTAAGCATCATACACTAGCTCCATAACATCTTTACAGAATAATCCTTTAAATTATTAGCAAATACCCGCACTGTTTTGCATTTGACGGCCACTCAAAAGACTAAGTATCTGAATGGAGAGCAGAGAGCCAAGAGGCAAAGGGCTAGACAGAAATGCCCTGAAGACCTACCCCACTCTGGTTAGACCCTGCTGCCTACTGTCACAAACCTTTAACTTTCAGGCTATTTAAACAACAAGGATGGCTACATACCCAAAGAATTAAATAGTTTAGTTTAGAGTTTATTTGCTTACTAAACCACCACTTCATCATCTGGAAGGACTAAAGTCTTGGGTTTTTACTAATTAGTAGATGCTAGCTATTATTCCTTTAAGATGTATGACAGGAAAGGGGGAAAAAAAAAAAAGTTTAATTCCCTGTTCTGTAATCCAAAGGTAGCTGTTCAGGTATCTAAATACTAAAAACTCATCTGACTCCAAGACATTAAGCCGAAGGCAAAGCTCAACTTATTTAATTCATCTGCAAAGTAAGTGCCTATATTCAGCCCACCTAACTTCCAGCAGAGCACAGAAGAAGGAAGAAAAAGAAATTCATTATAGTTCAGTAAGTGAACATATTTTTACACGCACAGCAGTAAACAGCTCAGTGAATTGTTTTATAAACAGCAAGCATCAACATTTTTAATGATTCAGGAAATCATTGTCATTCTAAGATGACAAGAAACCACTACACCACTGCTGTTTCCCCCATGCAAATCTACCCATGTCCGCGAGCAACTGCCGGCGTCAGTGCTCCATCGCCTGCCCGCGAAGCGAACAGGTGCAGCAGGCTGATAGGGAAGAGACGGATGTCTCAGTCCTGCATCTGCAACGCTGGTATTGTACTCACCTGATGCCATAACGTGAAACACCGCTGCCCGGTGTCATTCATCAATGCAGTATGACGGCATCAAGAAAAGCAGTATGTTCTCTGCTGACAACTTGTTTTAATGAAAATGCATTGCAATATTTAAAAAGTTTTCAAAGCTGGCTTCTATTTCTGACAGCTGACAGATTTATGACAGCTATTTTTGATGAAAAATGTGCAACAAAAATGACTTAATATTCAAAACAAGGAAATCAACGTAGTCTGCCTTAACATGCTGAAGTACTAATAGAGGAAGAGAAGGTAATTCAGTAAAACAAGGATTGTAGAAGAGAATCTAAGGAAGCTTAATAGGAATGTTTCAAGTGTACAATATTTAAAAAACTGGAACAGTCCTTAATGAACAAATTGACTTCAAGAGCGACAGACTGTGGGACACTGCAGATCTCACAAACACAAAGTTATGACACGTCACATTTGATCTTGCTCTCAAGTAAAACCGGAACGAAAGCAATGAAAGACAAATAAATGGTAGAGTCATTGCTACCTCAGTTTTCTTGGGTTTTCTTTTCAGGAAACAGGAAACAATTGTGTGTGGTTCTTTTGGTTTTGTTGGGGTTTTGTTCTGTGGGGTTTTTTTAAAGCATTAAAAGATTAAGTAGAACACTGTATTACAAAAACTTTCTGTAACTCGTCTTAAAAGATGATCAGCACAGAAATAAGTAAAGAGTTTTTAAGTTTATAGTAAGCTTTCTAACCATGTATTTTAATACACAAGGGCATATGGCAGATATAAGTTGAAACCCTTGTGCAAGTTTTTTTCTGATCATTAGGAAGAACCATAACCACCATCCTGTTCTGTACTTCCTTAACTTCTTCCCAACATTTGGTCATAAATTCTATCCTGTGCTTCAGAAACCGCTCAAGGAAAGATTTTTGAAACCATCGTATTCCTACAAGTAGTTCTGGCTCTGCTTGAATATAAATCTGTAATATACTATTTTTTGTTATTTTCTTAACTTTATCAATCATTTCTTGACTACATCTAATTCATTTGCAAGGTAATTTTCGTAAGACTGACAATGAAACCAAGATCTTTATTTTGCAGTTTTAAAGTTACACCACATGAGACATCTCACTATTTCTGACCATACTGAAAATCAGAGTAGTAAAGGCTGTGGGAGAAAAAAGAAAATTAAAACAATGTTGAGTTTTCCCAAAGAAACTACCCTAGAAGAAAAACTGTCAATCACAAAGGTTGATACTATCACAACAGATGACAAGAAGTGGAAGCGTGAAATGTGACCATCACTCTCTCACTACTTTTTATTTATTTTAAATAACAGATGAACAGTCATTAATATTTACTGTATTTCAAATCAGTCAGATAATGCAATCAACAGCCTGAAGTCAGATTAGGCAGCAGCTGGTTAGATGGATGTCATCTGTCAGGGGCTGTTCTTCTAAAAGCCGCTAATACTGTCAGTGAAAATTACAGTCCACAAATCAAAAAGAACATAAGTGCTTGAACTGAAACACATATGAAATCAGACAGCTCCCACTGGATTTTCCCCATGTGCTATTACCTCCATGATCAATTCACGCTTCAAGTGACTGAAATTGCTGAGAAAGCAAAACATTGCTTGCTTTCCGAGAACTATACTTTGAGCCAGGGGACATATTTTTAGATAATTAAAATTAATTTTCCTTCCTTTTTGTCAAGAAACATTAAAATCAACCTGCTGTAAAGCAAAATGCTCACTCACTCTCACACAGAATTAAAGGGGACAAAACTTTGTTGCTATTACAAAAGTGACAAACTTGTTAGTTGGAAATGAGATAAAATCATTTTCAATCAGCAAATTCCATAACATTAAACCATAATTTTTTCGAATAGTATTAAAATGAAAGCAAAGACCATGCACTCAGAACTTCAGTAACTGTTCAAAATACATGTCAAAATATTGCTAATATAGCACAAAATAATGCAAGTTTTAAGCCACGCAAGTGTCATCATTCCACAAAAACAGTGGCAGAGCGCTTAAAAGGTACTTTCAAGTACTACTGAAGGGTACTAAAACACTAGTTTTGTGTTTCTGCTAACGTTCTTGGAATATCAGCATTTTAAAATGGAGTGTTACCAGCAGGTCTGTCCAGAAATCATTAATCATTGCT
>JAVKLA010000073.1:30218525-30252712 GCA_034782735.1 Sagittarius serpentarius
ATTTTTACTTCTCAAATTACATCGGGGGGGGGGGGGGGGCAGGGAAGGGGGAGGGAACAGCCAGGTCTTGGTGCCCTTTTGAAGATGTTCCTGATTTCTTCAGATATCTCCTCACTTAAGCTTCTGGAACTTCAACTCAAGGAAAGGGGCTTCAGCTATGACTATAATTAACATTAAAGAAACACACTAAAGCTGGAATATCCTAGTATTCTAGTAGTCAGTATTTTGCTATTTAAATAGATATTTTAAGCTTTCAAGAACAACAGAAATAGTAATAAATATGAGCGCGCACACATCAAATTTGTTTTGTTCTTAAGCTAATACCAAAGTTTACGCTGGACACAATAACTTAAATTCTCTTAAATCTGAACGGATATATTACACTCAAAATTGAGAAGCAGATGTGGTGGTCAGGGCCTGAAAACTATTTGCTCATGAAAAAGTCACTTATACTGCTAATGAAAATCTAGTCTTTTTTAAAGCATTTGTGGAAACACCATTTGCAAAGTGTTAAAATCCTTTATGTTTTACACAGCTAATTAAATATTCTCTGGAAAGTTCCTTTAAACCTTTCAAAAAGACACCCTGTGCACACAAATGCATAGCAAGAGATGGCTGATAGTCAGTGAACCTGTGCTCCTTTCATATTAGATTAAATTGGAGATCAGTATACAAAGGCATTTCATGAACTGACTCACTTGTTTTGATTCCATTTACTACAGCGCACACTACATCCTCTTGTTGGAGAAATTTCATTTAATTAAGATCCCAACTACAAAAGATAAAGACCTGTGTATGAAACTCTTACTATGGCAGTGCAGCACTGCCAAGGCATTAAGCTGCCCTCTAACCCTAAGAACTGGTCCCACCAGAACAGGTGCTGCTGCTGACTTGCATTACCTGTTCTGGAATAAGTAAAATATTTCACTCCCTAAAGCTCTCAGTCTGGTACATTTCAAATAATGAAAAGCAGTGAAACGGTTGTAATCTGAATAATAATTTCAAAAGTTTCAGTACTCATCATGTTTTTCAGTACAACAGACAATACACTACCAAAAGCTCGCAGGGTGCATATTACACTATAGAAGCAACTCCTTGAGACAAAACAGAAATCATAAATCACATCTTAAAAGCAGAAAATATGTAGACTTTTCCTGCAATAAAATTAACACCAGAAGTTTAGCTAGCTCTTAAGAAATACTAGAGAAAAAAAAAAAACAGCTTTACCTGCACACAGGCTTGTGTTAATATACATACATACTCACACACAGATTGCAAATCAGCCGAGATTGGTTTTTTGCTTTGTATTAACACAGAAAGTTTTACAATCTTTTTAAGAATCTAGGAAGTGAGGATATTTTTTTGAGGAATATTCAAATACAAACCTGCTTCTTCTGTGCCTGCCTTTTTTGAGCACCCAATGTAGCTGACTTAAAGCTAAGAGACTTGGACTGTCTCCTGACTTTCACTGAATCTCTCCGGCGATCATATGAAAAAGACGACGACTTCTTTGTAATTTTCCTCTTAGGTTTGTCTGCCATTTCATCCACCAAAGTAGGGTTACCTTCAAGTCAACAATGTCCCAAGAAAATAAAAACTCAGTACCATCAAGCTTCCACCAAGCTTACAGGGAACAGTCTTCAATCCTGTAGAAAGTGGAGCAACCTACACGGAACAGAGCCCACCTAAAGAACAATTTCAGTTCTTCCAGCAGGTTGTAGAAACAAAAAAAGCCGATGGTCCTGCAATGCTATATGTCACCGAAGAGCAGGCAGAACTCCTTCTTGCTGTATTAACTCAAACAGGCTTCGGCAGTGATGCTAATCTGAAAAATGTAGTGACTCTCCTGCTGAGCACACTAAAGGTGAACGGAAGGTAGTTCCCTGCACACCAACAGGGTGTGGAAGTACACCAACAGGGTGTGGGGATGAAGCAGAAGACTTTGGGTTCAAAGCATCTTCTTAACTCCTTCCTTTCTGGACTACTGCTAGAAAGGTATCTGAAAAGTCAGACTGGTGAAAGCTCCCGAAAAAAAGACAGCATTATTTTCTTCTCTTTGGATCCAAGGCACTTGCTGAAGGACCCTTTAGCATGAGGTAGCTGCCCCATTCATTAGGGGCCTTGCTTTAACCTAATTCAAATATTCCCTTTTCTCTCTTTGTCAGAAAGCGTATTCACGCTACGAAGTTATGAGGAAATTTATCTACTGAGCCAACTGGAAAATAAAGTCTGAGCCTATGTATGAATCTTAACCATCCTTCCTGGGAGATAACTATGACATTACAGCACTCTCTTAAGACCTGTTGGTATCAATGGATAAGAGGGTAACACTAATGAATTCTCATCCTAGTGACAGTGTGGGAATCTTATCAGGCAGCTGAGACTGCAGCTTTCGTACCAGGACTGTGTTTAAGTAGGAATGTTTCCCTTGCATAACCTATTAGTCAAGGAACACTACATGGGTGTAGAGCTCCAAGAGCTGCTGCTATTGATTTCCATGAAGCAAAACATATCCAAAGTGCAAAGCTCTGCATATGGGAATGAGACTGCAAACCTAAGGCTGTCAGATTTAAAGCTGTGTTAAAAGACAAGGAGGAAAACTATCTTTTGACAAACTTACACCATTGTCCAGGGTCTTTTCCAGAAACTTTTCCTTATGTTATTCATGACGCTTCTTCACATAAAAAACAACTATGAACAATTTATACTTGCAGGATTATCCATTACTATAATTAAGCTTTAATATGGGTCAGTCCTCTAGTGTGTGAGTCTCACCACCTCTGTTAGGAAATATCTGTGAAGTTGGAACAGCATTTCTTTTAAGACCTGCCGATATCAAGGAGTAAGAGGGTAGTACTAATGAATTCCCACAACCAACCTTTTTTGCAATTTCTTCCTTTGTTGTAGGATGACTATATACCTCGAGGACAAAGTGATATTGCTAAAATTAATGAAAAGCTACCAGAATATCATGCATTTATTAGACATAATGGCCTAATTCTAAATTCACTGCAGACTTTTGCGGAGATTTACACTGCGAAGAATTAGAAAGCACTGCTTCATATTATCTACAACTACATCTAAGCAGTAAATCTGTAATTATGACAGGACATAGAAAAATCCATTATTAAATATTTTTAGTACGAAGTATCTCAATTGTGATGGGTTTATAATACTGTAGCAGTCATCATCCATAGCCACTTACTGACCTTCAGTGTTACTAATATTAGACACTGTGAGACCATCATCATTTCAACACTCTGTGGTTTTCACCAAAGTTTAAAGAGACTCTTTCTCACAAATTGAGACCCTACTTAAATTACCAGTTCCCATGATTTACAAGCATCACCTTTTTGAAGAGTAAAAATAAGCAGACAATTCAACATTATGCATGCTTTTAAACCATGACATCTCAAGAAAAAATATGTCCTCCAAAACTTCTTGAAGCATCTGGACCATTTGATAAAAATTACAGGTATTCTGATACATCATAAAAACTAAGATTAAGGGAAGTCTGAAAACCTTTTGCAAATAGCTGCTCTTATTATATATTCAAATAATGCTTGTTTGCACAAAAATAAATATTAGCAATTTAGACTGACAAAGACACAAATAAACTTTAAAAATCCATTAAAATGCATCGGACTGTTTCAAATACCAGGCACAATCCTGATCATTTCACTTCAATAAAAAACACATCAGACCTAAAACAGGTGCAAGCAAGGTAACAAGAATGATCAGAGTTAATGAAAGGATTTCCAAATGAGAGAAAGTAAATTACAAAGAAAACTGAAAAGGGCAGAATTCTTTAAAATCTTTAAAGATACAGAAAAAGGTCTGGATTATATTTAGTCACAGCTCCCCTTAATACAAGAATCTGCAGCAATCAACAAATCCAATTTGAAAACAAAAGGTAGTATTTTACACACAAAACATATCTCCTTTAGTTTACTTTGCTAATGAAAAGTTCAGTGTCATTTGACGGCCCAGATCTTGCACTGAAAAAGACAAAGAATGATCCCTCAGTGTCACTTCTGATTTTACAGTCATTTACGGTCTGCTTCTTCCATTCTCTTTCAAGGCTGAGAGCCCTGGTCCATTTTGACACTACTGGTAGAGAAGCCTTCAGTCTATACCTGCAGTCAATGTTGGCATTTGCTCTGTGCTTTTGCTATTTCTACAAAATTTTTTGGGGTTGCTTATTTGCGGCTGGAGGAAGTAGAGGGCTCACCACCAACACATACAGCAGCAAGATCCCATTACCCATTCCCTTCTCTACCCCTTGCTTCACCAGAGGGACCATTCCGGCAGCTCCACGGCCACCGGCAGCCTTGCTGCACTGAAAGGGAAGGTCTCAGCCCGCTCATGTTCCCACTCTCCTCCTTCCTACTTCTTCCTTCACACTTCACCAACCACTCCCAGCAGCAAAGCCCTCTCCCTTTCCTCCTCAGCTTGTCAGATCCTTCAGTGAACTGATAATGCTTATGAAATAGCAGAGAAATACTCGGCTATTTTTGCAAGGAGGAGTCTTCTGTCATTTTAGTGAATAAATCTGCCACGAGACAGGGTCCAAAGATTGCCGAAGCCTGCACAAGGTAAGCAGTAGGACAGGGATGACCATGTGGGGGAGAGGCAGATACAAGGGCAAGCTGCTGGAAGCCTTCTTAGATCTTACTACGCCTCACAGAGCTGTACCTTGCAGTGTAAGCTGATGTTTTCAGAGGTCTATTACAAAATCAAAATCATTTTCCCAAATGTAACAGCTAGCTCAGAACTCATTCTTTTGTACATTCAGTTAAAGGAGTCTCTCTCTAAAAGCACATCTCATTTGCAAAAGTGATTATTTCATCCACCATATTACTGTCTACTCCCTCTGTATCACAGGATGCTTTGGCAACCCTTCATAACCAGCATTTACCATCAACGTTTGGTTTCACACACAATAATGGAATTTGTCGCTCCAGTATTCAAATCTCCCTTCCCTTTTTTCAGAACAACTGCAAATATATTGAACAAGACATGCTCTGTTTTCCATCTTCCAATCAGTTATGCATCCATAAGATCCTTCCTCTTCTCCCATGACAAGTTTGTCACTGTACTAACCCAGTCACTGTTGCTCAGGTCTGTCTTTCTGCTGAGAATACAGGCAAGTTTGTGAGGCGTGACTTTCTTCACAACACTGTCATGGTCTTCCTCAGTATATCATATTCATGCATGGGCCTGCTATTCCTCAGAGAACAGTTTTTACCAAATTGCTCAATTTTCAGAAGTCAGATTGACCTGCAGCTCTTCACATCTCCATGGAAACTAATGTACAAATTTACAAATGTCACTCCTCTCCCACCTGGGAATTCTTAGTGCATTGATACAACTACTTCAGTAATACAGGAAAGGAATTGGGATATTGCTGCTTATCCCAAAAATAAACAAGAAATCATGAACGGAAATGCTGTCTTCACAAATCTAGAAAAAGTAAATTATGATGATGAGATTAATAATTTGGAGAACAGTGCTGAAAGATGAAAAAACTAAGAGTTATAAGTGAGAGACAACATTTTGTTACACCTAATATCTCTTAGGGATTGGAAAATGCACATTTCAGTATTAATACATTATACCCAGCATTTCCTCACTTCCATGAGTTTTAGTCTCATCCATAAATATTGTGAAGTTAAAACTTAGTTTATTAGCAATATGACAAGCATTTTAATACCATTCTTTGACAGAAGATAGTATTTATATTTTGAGTATGTTATTTCCAAATATGTCTTCATTAAGTAGCAGCTGGGAATAAAGAATACATAAAATCCTTGATTTTCTACTTTAAATCAATCAGCAAGACGAACCTAAAAATTATGTGGCCATCCCAGTAATAATAAGTCAACAGTGTTAATGCAAGAAAACCTGGTTAAAACAGAGACATTCTAATTTAACCAATTTATTATGACTTCAGTTTATATCAAATTCCCCATCCCTAAAAATGTAATTAAAATAAAAAACACTGTAGAATACTAGATGACATAAAGAGCTCATTATTAAACTGACGTTTTTGAATTTATCAGAAAATAATCACGGAATTGTTATACGAAAGGTTTCTTTGCCAGTATCAAAAATTCCCCAAGCTCAGTGGCTGAAGTAGTTATTTTAAGTTGCTGCAAGAAAAGAATGCCTTATGCTCAAAATGTGTTTTGCCAAGTCACTTATGAGCAACAACAAATTGTTTCAAGGTCATCCTGTCTTCCTGGGATACAGGGAAGGCAGTGACAGAAGAAGAAGAGAGAAGCTGCACACTGTGGCAGAGATAATCGTGGCAGTACTTGAAATTTAACTTGATGGAAAAGTTTTGAGAAAAAAAGGAAGAATGGCATACCAATCATGGTATCGTAAATACTAAGAATCATATTTTTGCGTAATTTTTTTGACATTCTTAGGTTTTGTTGTCAGATTTGCTGCACTGGACCTAAACATTCTTTCATTCACTACAGGATTTTGATCTAACAATGGCAGAAACAAACTTTAGAAGTACAACAAAAAGTTGTTGCTCCCTGTTCATGGTTTTAGGGTTAAATTCTGAAGTTGCAGAGTCAAAGAGAATTCAAATATAAATTCAGCTGTAAGTTTGCTTAAATGAGGCAGAGACACCCCCAAATTTAGAACAAACAACACTGCTTTGAGTATCCTGATTATGTGCTGATGGAAATCTAAAGAGAACACAAGTTTATCTGTGCAATTTTTATCTGTGCAATTTTCATCAAGCTCTCTAATGTTTTAGAGAGAATGAACAGATACAGGGTTACCAGAATCTCATTCTTTCTACCAGCACCATGTTGTCACTGGTCTACAGAACTAGTCTATAGAACTGGGGTCTTGCATAACTGTCCCTAAAAATAAGAGTGACAGAACAAAAATCAGTAGCAGCGAGATATTGTGATCACAGCTCTCCAGTCCTTAGCCAGCCTTTAACCTTAACAACATAATGCATTTGCTCAAAATAGACTTATTTTTGTGTTGGTTTCAAGTTAACATTTGTTACAAACAAAATACAGTCATCCTTTCCAAACCCGCATTTTGGGTATCACATGTCTCTCTAACTCAACAGTGCTTTCCAAGAGGAAGTAAACAAAACAACAGTATTATTTAGAATTGACCATCTGTTTAACACAAAAACCAAAAGTTCATTTCCTTTCCACAACACTGGGAAAAGCTCCTAATATGCCTTCATATTATGTGAAGAAGCTGCTCAAAGGCTTTATCCCATCACGCCAGAAACAAGCGGGCACTAAATTCATAATAATATTAGTAGAATCTCTGCAGGTCTCTAAAAGCAGATGCAAATGAAGTGCAATTTATCTCACTGAATTTCAGGAGCAATTTGATTACTTAACATAGTTAACTCTGGATCATGAATGTTTACAAACTCTATTTCAGCACAGATCTATGAAATTAACCTCCATCCCGTTCTCACCAATAGTATTCCACTCAAAACAGCAACTTCTTGTATGCCTTTCTAGGAGTTTGAAAGTATGCTTAACCAGGAGTAAGCACCAACATCACCTTGATCTTACAGTGACCTGGGCCAGATATTACCACCACACACACAAACACTGTGGTAAGCATGAAATTTCACTCCAGACAATACCAAACCATATTCCTCTGGTTTTCATCTCTGTGCTCAGTGGGCATCAGTATGAATTATGCAGGGTGAAGAGCTGACTGAATATTTGAAAATGGTAAGTCAAGCACAGAAAGCTCATTCCTTAAGAGACATAAACCCAGGCTGTAACACTAATCATACATCAAAATACAGTGGTTATTTTTGAGAACTAGAGTGTTGAATTTATTAGGACAGTGATGAAGAAAATCATAAGATGCTGATGCTTTTACATTTACAGGTTGCCAATCTCAAGCTACCAAAAACCTAATACATTTGGGCAAATGAATTTCTGAGTAATTGACATTAGGTTCATACCCTACATTGTCTCAAACTAGCTCTGCTTGCCCAGCTGCTCACCAAAACCAGTGGCTGTTAATGGCAGATCCTCATTATTCCCTTGGGAAGGAAAGCCTGTGATTTTTCAGAAATGTAGCTACACCAAACACAGACATTTTGATCTCCAAAGCTTTTCACTGAGCAACAGCCTGAGCATTACTATGCAGGAAAAAAATCCATATTATTGCACATGAAATAATTTTTTTAAATTGTGCAAAATACAAGTGATTATTTCAGTGAGAATTCAACCGGGAACGAGTTATATTCCTACACATACTTTTAAAATGGGCGATAACACAACAATTCCCTGATTTTTTTTTTCCATGGATAAACAAGGGCCTATGAGATCCCTGAATAAGTACTTTCATATTACACCCAAGGTATGAGGATCACTGAAGTGTCTATGTGCCTCAGCCTGCCAGGAGAAACCATGGCTAAGGATGGTTGGGGCTTTTTTTGCTGTTGAGAATGTCTGCCTACTAAGACCTGAACTGAGGTCATCAAGTATGTTATCATCAAGCTGGAAACTTCTCAAGTTGACATATGTTTTTTGAGAGCCTTCAAACAAAAGGCTACTTTTACAAGTAACAAATCCAAACAAAACAGTTTGTTAATCTATATTTAAAATAGTGTTCAAATCACTAAATGCACTAGAAACCTGTATTTTTAAAATAATGAAAATAGTTTATGCAGTTGACTAAAAGCAAGTTAAAGGGAGTTATTTCTCCTTTATTTCTGGAAAAGAGATATTGGCTATTCATCTGCCCAAGCTTTTCAAGGAGTTTCCTCAAACAGTACCAAACATGCTCATATTTAGGACTGGAACGGATATCACTAGTTGAAAACAGATTCTTATTTCTTGTAGACAAATATTTTTCAAAAACAACAAAAACAAGAGAACTCATTTGTATGCATGTATCCAGCGAGAGACAGATAAACACAAAAAATATTGATATATTTCCATAATAAAAGTTGGACAAAATTCGCACTTCAAGAAAAAAATTATCCAAATGAGCATTTATTAATTTTTGTTCTAATACTGTTACTACCATTAACTGCATTAACCAAGTTTTCATCAGCAACTTCATGTGTAGTGATATTGTGTTATGTGAATGTCGAAGTTGCATGCCAGCTAAGTTAGAAAGCATTATGCACTTTCTCAATGAACTATGCTAAAAGGCTTAAAAAAAGCTTTTTCAGAAAGGAACAAACAGCTTAGTAAAATCAATTTTTCTATGTAGTTTATTTCATGTTTTTCTCCTTTTTTTTAAGGCGGAACAACACTGAACATCACAAACTATTCCAGGGAGCAACTGGTTAACCTTTGCTCATCCATTTTGTTTAGTAAGTGACAAGAGAATACCAAAATATACAGACAAAAGAAGCTAAATAAAGTCACCCTACCATGCTGCATTTTAATGTGAAGGACACCAAAGATACTGTTCTTATTCTGTTCAGAACATGTGCTGTCTCTAAGGGTCTTTGTATTTGTTATAGGATAGCACATTTTCTCCATGGAGACAGTGGAATAGGAGTAAATATATTCTTCACACTGAGTTTTATTTTACTAATATAATTGACTATACAGAGCAATAAATTCATCAAGGGGACAACTTGGTCCTTAGCTGCTTCGTATTCTGCATTGTGCTTGTATGACACTGTACAAACAATTATGGCATAAAAGCAGCATAAAAAAGACGAAAATTACATCTATAACTGTGGGAATGATCCTTACATCTAAAGAACCATGATAAGAGCAAACTGATTCTCAAAAGTACAGATGATAGGTAGTAAATAGCACAACAAACTTGTCTTCAAGAATGTAAAGAACTTCCTTGTAAAAATGAACACAGAGACATTAAGTGTTCAGTTTTACAATATCTTAGATATTATTGTCCCAACTAAAAAAATACATAGGCTAATGTTTAATTTTGAGCATAACTAATCCTACAGATCTCAGTAATAATTTAATTAAATGTTTAGATACCATCTGTTTAGGCGTATCTTGTTAAAAAGCATTTAAGTATATATACTCAAAATATCACTAACTGGAAATATATTCAGAACCTTGCAGTAATGAGACCTGTATCAGGTTCTGCTAACACAAATCTCGTTGATACACTTGCTATGGAGGAAGCATCAAATGCAAAGCTAACAATCCAAGACTGAAGGGAACCAGGAAGGTCAGTTGTAAAAACATAAGATGTGAAACTGAAAAACAATGACTACTGACTGAAATGCTTGAAAAGAATCGAACATGAAGGTCAAAGTGAAAACAATTAATTTAAGGATATAAACTAGTACAGCACAGTGCATGTTTATATTGCACCATCCTAATCAATGCCACAAGGTCCTTTAAAGAAAGGAAATTTAACTGATAAGTGCTATCAGCAGAGATGTGCCAGATGCACAGAATCAGAGGATATGAGCTTGGTAAATGCAGAAATAAATACTACCAATTACTAGGTATCTTGTCCATCTGTATATAAAAACAATATTGTAATAATGATTTTGCCTGTTTCAGTTGCAGAGTTTTTCAGCTATTAGTCATGCACATAAAAACACCCACAGAGTTTCACTGTGAGGAATTACCCCACTCGAAGGCGGCAAGGCCAGGTAACAGCCAAAGAATAAGGTCTTGAAGTCACCAGAATTCAGACTTCGCCTTCTGAGGGGAAGAGCACATGAGGAGCTAAGAAGTGCATGATTCAAGTAAGTTAAAAAATACATAAATACACACACACACAACTATGCATGTGTATGTGTATATATATATAGCAACAACTTGCACCAGCCTCCTTGAGGCCTGTAAGCAAAAGCTAAACTAATCATGCAGCTGAGCACTTCAATATGAGGTAACTAACTAGAGGTTTTAATTAGCTTTTTGTGAAATCTTAGCTGGGCACTATTTTTACAGAAGAAATTCCTGAAAACTCAGCACTGTTACTCTATACAGCTTGAGCAATCCCAACATTTCAGACAGCGAGGAGTCTCCATGTCCCAAGACTCCTCAAATAATTTTCCTTTATAAAGTCCTGGTTGAAATAACCATGTCAATTAAATTTTGTCACAAGAAATAACTGCAGGCAAAGTATTTATTTCTGAAAAATTAGCCTAAGAGTCATCATTTGGCCAGTTTTCAAGGAGCCTTCAGAGTGCCTGTTGCTTCCATCAGAGGCAATTAAGGATCCTGTCCGTGATGAAGCGGGGTCCTGAAACATATTTCCAGACTGAAGTCTGTATTAGGCTCAGATGCTCTCAACAGCTTCACCAAACACATGTGGCTTTGCAGAGAAAAGTGGCATATTTACATACGACTTTCAAGTCTGCCACAGTGTTTCTTACCTACCCTTTCTGAACATGTAATTCAAAGACGTAAGTATCTGTAACCTCAAACAAACAGCCAATAACCAAAAACCTCTTAGCTGACTGTGATTTAGACCTCTACTTAAAAAAAAAGTAAAAGCACTGAAGACCCAGCAGTGTATAACTATTTTCTCAAGTTCTGTGTAAATAGCAGTTCCTCCCAAAAAGATTTTCAAAAACAATCCACCAACCCTCCGCAGTTTAAAAACAGCATGGTTTTTTGCACATATTCAAGTGGTAACATGAAGCTAAAATCTCAACTTACGGGTCTAATTTTTTTTGCATTATTGTTCCACTGTATGAGGTTTTTTTATTCTTGCAGCCTTCTTTTCTTACTTGAACTTTTAAAGAAACAAAAAGGATGGAAAACCTATGATTTCAGTAAAAGATTTCCTTTACTTTTTGAAAAACGTAACAATAACAGACTTCTCGCATCTGTCAAGCAAACAATATTAAAAAAAAAAACTAAAACCTCTGTATTGACTCCCGCTTTTGGACACACGCAGGAAACACGGAACACTGGTATGCCGACGTGTAGCATGCACTGAGCTGCTTTCGTAGCTGTTTGTACTTACGCGGTCTTTGTCATCAGCTACATCACAAAGAATGTCATCAAGATCTAAGATGCCACCATCCCCATGCTCCAGTCGATGTACTTGTATCCAGTAGTTTGGATCCTGCATAAAAGAAGAAAATAATGTCAGGTATCGCATACCAATGGAAAAAGGTTATTCCACCATATAGTTAACATGGCAGTCCTACAAATGCTCGACATTAAAACGTTCATTTAGGTCATATTCTTGTAAATAAATGTAAACTGAGATGTAAAGCCAAAGTTCTTTTTTTAAATTGCCCTAGATTAGATACACATTCTTCCCACTTTTGTAAGCTCTGCATGAGTCACAGTCCCACTCCTGACACGTAAGGGAACAGCACTGCCGGTATTACTGAATATATGCACTATATAAAAGGAAAATACATTGTCCCCATAATAAAGTTTCTCAGACAGTGGTCAACAGGCACAAAACATTACAGGACAGCTGTAAAGTTTTACAGGACAGCTATAAAGGGTACAAGCCAATATTTAAATAATATCGAAGGGCTTTCTACCTGTGCTTTGGTAGATGGGATATCTAAATCTTCTATGAAGAACACTTTCCACATTTTAATTAAAGATACATATACACACATACATAAGTGTGTATATATGCATGTATGTCTGTATGTGGTTTTGCGTGTACACGTGCCTACCAGTAACTGGGAAGACTGGCTTTATAGTCTTTGTTACTACTTTTGACACAAAAGGAAACCGTAAGGAATGAGGCTGCGTGCACAGTGTCTTCTACATATCGCTACATGACCTGAGTGCTGTTTAGTACTCAGCATGCTATTCTTAAAAGGTTTGTTTTCTAGCAGAGGAAACACACAACCTGAACAGATACATAATCTCTTCTTCCTTCTCAAATACTCCCCCGTAACAGTGCCAATGCCCTGGGCTGTTGTGAACTGTCTAGCAGTAAGCGAGCTTCCTTGCTTTTCACTGAGCAGGCACGACTGCAGAAAGTGACTAATGTGAGGGCCTTCAAACTTGCAACATCTTCCAAAGCGCATTACTACCTAAAAATAGCAATTAGCATCACAGTCTTTTCAGATATCAGCGTCTAGAAGTTTAAAAAAAAAAACAAAAAAAAAAAAACACACACAAAAAACCAAACCAAACAACAACAAAAACCAAACTCAAAAAAAAACCAAAACAACAACAAAAACCACAATAAACCCACCAAAAAAAAACCCTCCACCCTTAAAGACCTTGAAAATAATTTGATTTCTTAAAGGATGGAACAGGACAATAAATGGGACCACCAGAATTCCTCTAAATCCATATGTGTTTTTAAATCTTGACAGGACATGCTGCATGAAATCTTGGACAGCTTGCTACATGAAAGAACACCAAGGGATATTAATTTCGGTTTTTACGTTCTAGAACTCTGTTTATTTGCACATGATACATACGCATAGGTCAAAGATTTTGGAGAAATTTGATAACTATGAAACTTACTTCATCGTTTGTATAATTACATCCACCTTAAATACTGCTGTAAATCATCATCATCAGATGATCAGATTTCGGAATTACATTTTACAGTCATTAGGCTAGTCATTTCAGAAATTAAATTACAGATTTTCTGTCTCTAATTTCTCTAAGTATTAAATATCATTAGCTTACATTTCTTCTAAGCAAGTATTTACTATACAATTAACTGATTTTCCTAGTATATGTCTTTTCCCCAAACAGCACTTACTGTTGTAGCACATTATTGAAGATAATTCAGCATCCATTTTTTTTAGAGTAAAAATTCAGGAATAATTAAAAATAGTACTATGTTACTCACATTGTCATACATAGAGATGCACACATCGCTACATAATACAGAAATTTACTCTGTAAAAAAGCTACATAACGCAATGCTAGGATAAACTTTTTGTTAAATTTGAATACTCCACTAACACTTACAGACAGGGCTGGAAAAAGCTTTGTGTACACCAGAAATCCTTCAAAGTTCCTTAACAAACAAGTTCTAAAGGGAAGTCCACTCAAGAGGTGCCTTTGTAAACTCTGCTCTCAAACTAAAAGGTAAGAGGACCCTTCTTCATCCTCCAGCCCATTACAAAAATCTCCTTGGCCTCTGATATTACACCAGAGACTGACACACAGCTGGGAAGACGCAGGCTTTGAAGACACAACCAAACTGACAAGCTACGAAGAATCTTGCACTCCTGAAGGACTTGATTCAGGTTTCCTCTGCTAGTTCCTCCATCTCAAAGCCAAGTCAGAACTGAATCATAAGCCAGGCTTCACTGCAAAATGAGAAATGGAAAACCTAGTTTGGGCTTTAAGAGAGTCTGATCCCTTATATATCACACACTTCACTGCTTTTGTTTGCATCCCTTAATCTTCTCACTGAAGAACGGAAATACTAAAAACAGATAACTACAATACTGGCTCAGTGACTTGACTACATCCATCAAAACAGCACCAGAACTGAAACTACAACCTCAGTATTCCTGTAACCTTATTTTTTTCTTCCTACCACAAGTATTTCCCACCTCCAAGGCAAATGTAAGGAAACATGCACCATTACAGAATCAATAGTAGAAACACCCACTTTTAAAGCACTATTCAGCATGTACAACCTACATTAAAAATAGCTTCGATGTATAAGCTGCATCGCTTTGATAATTAGTTCCTTTAAAAGTTTCTCGATATTGCATAAGAAGTTTTAGACAGACTTCATTTTTCCTGCATCGCCTATTTGTTGTGCCATAGCCTGAACTGCTCTGGTCGCTCTTCCTGTCAGACAAGGTCCTGATACCAAACAATACATTAGCAAGACCAGACAAGAAATACATAAAACTAGTTTGGCAAGAATTTACTCTGGCAGGATTTGGTAAGTAAATATGAAATAACAATGAATCTTTTCATTAAAGCCCTCTCCAAACTTCACAGAGCAGTCCTTCTCTTGAGGCCCTTTTACTCTATCAAAGGATTCACATAAATCAAGGATTTGGTGGGGGAGGCTTGGGAGGGAAGAGCGGTTGGGGGTGGGGGGGGAGTACTCCCATTTTGTAGAGATCAGTTACACCATACTAAAAAACAACAACAACAACAACAACAACAACAACCAACCTCACACCATACCATTGAAGCTAGTGATTTTACCAAGTTAAGAAAATCCACACCTAGTTGTGGTTCCGAATGTTAACAACTAATTCTACATATTAACCAACCAAATAACATGGAAACACCCAAATGCATAAATGTTTACATTTAAATTCCTGTTCTGTCTGCAACGAACACGTTGTGTAAGAGTCAGCTCGTATGCACTATTTGCTAAATACAAAAGAAACTGGACCAAACTTAGCACTGATTTGAATTCAAGTACTACTACATCAACATTACAAGGGTATCTGTATTCACAAGTTGCATTTCTCGATTGCAGCCAGTAAACAGGTATCCGTAATTCCCTATGCAACAGCAGTAACACAGTGTTCAAGCATTTTCTGAAGTAGTCAAAAATCTGTTTTGGCTTAGACCAGTTACTGAGTCATAAAGTGGAAATCGGCAATTACCAGAGCTTACTGGAGTTTACACAACTTCATCTGTGGGGTAAACTGGTCCAATCACTCCTTCAGGACATCCAAAACACCTCCGGGGTCACCCTCTCCGGGTGGCAGCACAGGGCTCTCAAGCAAGACCTCACAAATGAGGAACTGGCTCCAGCACTTACCCCAGAGAGATGACCTGCTGAGGGTATGTGCAACAGGATGCTTCCACGAGTGAAAAGGAGTGTCTTCTAGTTACAAAACAAGAAAAGTTCAAAATATATCGAGTCTACAAAAGTCAGTTTCGGTAAAGATGGAAAAAAATACTAAACAAAATTCTAAAAATTACTCGGAAGCTTTCCAATAAACCTGCTTCAGAGTTGTTCTGGTTTAAGAGAACATCCCAGAGTCAGACATTTTGCTGTTGTTTCAAAATCTGAATTTCTATATTACAATTAGATTTTCACATTTTGTCAACAAAACCAAGCCATATTTGTATTATTCTCTCACTGTTATGACTGTGTAAAAGGGTACTGCTCTCTCCAAATCTGCAATGTATTTAGAGACACAAAAACACGCTTTGATAGAAAACTCATTAGCTACACTGCTCCACCAATGTGTAAATTAGCAATGTGCAATTATCTTGTAAAAGCTGTATAGGTGCCTTTGTCACTAGTTCATGCAGAAGAACTAGCAAGTTCACTTCATTGAATACAAGGACAGAAGTAATGCTAAACCTGATTTATAATATCTTCATTTAAATATTGCATCACTCAGCTCAAGTCTAAGCAAGTCAGATCTCCTGTTTCCTGTGTACACCCATTTAACTATTCTACTTGACTATGATTATAAAGGTACTTGTAGTTTAAACTCATCAGCACTACATTTTCTGCTCCGAAGTCCTTTATAATGGAAGATAAATATTTGCTAAGTGAACAGCAGCACTGAGAGTGGAAGCAAGAGCACATTACAAAGGCAGTAAGAATGCAGCCATTCATATTCTGTTTATTCCATGCAATATGACTTCTAAAAAGCACAAAGGAAAAACTGAGAAAACCATTAGTTGCAGTAATATAATTCAGTATTCTGTAACTAACAATTTTATGTTCCCACATAAGGGAAACAAGGACCATATGTGGAAAACAATATCTAGAAATAGGAATGCAAACTGCAATGTGTTCTTATTAACGACACTGGAAGATTTCTTACTCTTTTAGATCTAAATAGGTGTCTCGGTTTTTGCAAACGTACCCTTTCCAAAAATCTACAGAAATGTTTAACATAAAAACTTAAAATAAATAAGATTATTCTTTGAAATATTTTGTCCATATCATACAAGAAGAGAGCACCACAAACTTCTAATAAGTAGCCATCTATTTAACAGAAAGCAGAAAATCAGGCTCCTAAAAAGCCCGCCTTACAATGCTTAGTGTTTACAAATTATGCCCTCTGCTGTGATTTCATCTCACCTGCCCACCAGGAGGATGTCCCAAAGCATCAAAATGACTACTTTATCTGCATGGCTACAATTACGTAGTTGAGGGTGGGATGGAGGGGGCGGGGGGGAGAGTAATTTCTCGTGGTTCATTTGAAGCCCACCCAGAGAGGGCTGCTGGGGGAGGACAGCAAGCCCTCCCCCAAAAGGTGTCTGTACTTCTTCCCTTTGTCCGAAACAACTCCAGTTTCCCAGCTGCAGCTCTCAGCTGGGTGCAGACCAGTTGTAGTTGCCACCACAATTTGTTACACATCTTGAAATCAAGTAAACCAGCTTTTTTTACACACACACACACACACACACACACCCCATATTTTCTAATCTGTTCAGGCAAAAATAGGAAGAGTATTTCTCACCACAAAGTAGTATCTGGGGAAACGGATTGGCTTTGCCAAGCTGAGCTCACCAAGGCTCTCTGTGCCTGTCAGAGATCATCCTTCTAAAATTGAAATTATTTATATTTAGGTATCATTTACAGGTTTTTGCTTTAAGATCTTTTTAGTACATAGATCCTTAAATGATTTTTAAAAACCCCTGTGAACTGGACAGTTGTGTACAGGTATTTCAGTGTAACTCTCAAAGGAAAATGGACTCGCCATCAGGACGAGTGAAAGCGAAGAAGTAGATCCAAGCGTGTCAACATAACTTCTCATTTATAAATGAGGAGATAAAGGGAAAGTAAGTATATATTTTTAGTTTCTGCTTAAAACCATCTGGAACTAAGATTACATGGCCATGTGTGTGGCTATCTTCACTGTTTTGAGTCTTCCGCGAACAGATAAAGACTTCGGGGCAAGAGTACACACAGACCAAAACAACTAAATCATCAGGCTGGGGTGTGTACTGGACTCGACTGTTCAGCAGCATATGGCACTTCGGCACGTTAACACAGCCTGAAAGGAAAATAATGGTTAATAAAAAACTAATATATATGAAAATTTGCCAGTGAGTTCATTCATTTCCCGGTCTAGCTCTGTGCTGCAGGAGGGAACCGTCAAAACAAGCAGTCAGGTGCCAAAGGAAAGCCAAGAATGCTCGCAATGTCAGCTGGATTCCAGTTACGTTCCACCGCCCGACAAACTGGCAAGAACAAGTCCCTGGGTTTGAATTGCATCTCCTTCCCATTGCCTGTCTCCTCCAATTTCAGGCACAAAGACCTGCTGTGTAACACGCGACAACAGCAACAGCGGGAAAACAGCTTCAAAGATGATTGTGTTCTCTAAGGTATGCTGATACTGCACCACAGACAGTTGGCAGTGATGATACAACATAAGTACATTAACAGTCTCTGCAAAGACGCAAGCTAGCAAAATACTTAAACGAAAGTAGCCCAGTAGGCCTCAGAAAGCAACTGATACCTGTAACAACTCTTAAGTTACCAGGCAATGAGTAGAAGGTACAGTTACCTTTTCCATTTCTGACCACGCTCCATCTGCAATCACTCCCCTCATACCAATTTCAGGGCACATTTACTCTACCTTGCCCTGTGTCCCATGAAGTCAAGAAAAACAGGGTTACAGAAGACTACAGAAAAGAGCTGAACGCCATACAGCAAAAAATAAGCCTCATCTCTTTCATCCTTTTGTTCATTAACCTGTAAAAGTGTTCTTTGTTCTAGGGATGTACCACACTAAAGTTAATTTCTTGGCATTTTGTAGTACCAAGAAATAGGGATACACACCCAGGAAGGTTGCAAATCGTGTTAGAAGACGGTTTGGTCAGGGATTCAATTTTTTCAAACATACAAGTATATATACAGTATCTTCAACCAAGGGGTGTATACTGATCCCAGATACAAACTAGTTATGAAAAGAACATGCAAGTCTAATCACCGAAGCATCTTGTTCCAGTTTTACACTCACCAATGCTTTCCCAGCCTTGCTAAAGGGGTTTTAACTTACCAGAAACCCATTCAAGACAAAATCTGAACGTCTGGCCAACATTACTCTTTCTGAGACACTGAAATGTTGGAAAGGGTGTTTACAAACTAAAAAGAAGTAGTTATGTTTTCCATGCATCCTGCATGTCCACTTTCAACAATAATAGTGTTTTACTTAAAAATTGATCACATTACACTATCAGTTTCAGTCCTCAGCATAGAAGTCTGATATAGCCAAAAAAAATGAGCCAATTAGTTGTCCACTTCAGCAATTAAATGTCTCCTAAAACCCACTAGATTGAAATAATATAGTCAGTAAACCACTGGAACACTACTATATATTGAGTTGTGCTGCATTACTACCAGAGTACAAAAAAAAGCAACAAGGAACTACTGGATCTTGCTTTAAATAGCAAAAGGTAGATATTAAAAAAGGTAAATTTACTTTGGCTGTTAGCCACTACACAGTTTGCCTAAACTTTCAAATATATATATGAATCTCTTGCTCTTCTGAAAAGAAATGGTGATTTCCTAAATCTGTACTCTAGAGCTACCCTTCCTGTTTTCCTGCCCTACAATTTTCTAGATACAATACTGTGTCTTTGGAAACGCAAGTTCTTCCTATTAATGTGTCACCTCCGTGCATCATGGAAGCCTGGATTTTTTTTTATTTTTTTTTTTTAACTCATCCACTTTACCTAGAAGCCATCTATACCAATCCACAAGAAACCATATCACTAATTAATTTAAAACAGACTTCCTACATGCTACAGGAATAACTATTAAATAGCACATCATCCCCATATGCCTCGATAACCTTACATCATGGAATAATTCAGGTTGGAAGGGACCTCAGGACATCCCAGAACTGGACGTGGACCAACGCATGCTGGGCAGAGGGAGATGACCCCTCCTCCGTCTCCTGGCCGTGCCCTGCTGACCCAGCGCAGGAACGCTGCCTGCTGCCAGGCTGCAGGGCTGGCTCCTGCCCACTCGCGGCCTCCAGCCCCAGCCTGTGTCACTGCAGGGTGCTCCTCCTTCTCCAGTGCAGGACTGGGCATAGAATCATGGAATCATTTAGGTCGGAAAAGACCTCTAAGATCATCGAGTCCAGCTGGTAACCTAACACTGCCAAGTCCACCACTAAACCATGTCCCTAAGTGCTACGTCTACACGTCTTTTAAATACCTCCAGGGATGGGGACTCCACCACTTCCCTGGGCAGCCTGTTCCAATGCTTGACAACCCTTTCCGTGAAGAAATTTTTCCTAATATCCAATCTAAACCACCCCTGGCACAACTTGAAGCCATTCGCTCTCATCCCATCACTTGTTACTTGGGAGAAGAGACCGACCCCCACCTCTACAACCTCCTTTCAGGTAGCTGTAGAGAGCGATAAGGTCTCCCCTCAGCCTCCTTTTCTCCAGGCTAAACACCCCCAGTTCTCCCAGCTGCTCCCCATAACACTTGTGCTCCAGACCCCTCACCAGCTCCGTTGCTCTTCTCTGGACACGCTCCAGCACCTCAACGTCCTTGTGGTGAGGGGCCCAAAACTGAACACGGTATTTGAGGTGCGGCCTCACCAGTGCCAAGTACAGGGGGATGGATCAGTTCCCTAGTCCTGCCGGCCACGCTATTGGCCTTCTTGGCCACCTGGGCACACTGCCGGCTCGTATTCAGCCGGCTGTCGACCAACACCCCCAAGTCCTGGCTGCATTTCACATGGCTCCTGGCATCCTGTTCCAAAAATGTTGCACTGAAAACATTGCTCATTGTCAGAACTAATGACTTCAGCGACATTTCTTCACCACACACAGCCCTCTAACCACTAGGAGGTGCCACCACCAAAGGGCAGGTCCAGGCTCCTGAGCACCCCGCCAGTGCCTGGACTCTGCTATTAGCATCACGTCAGGCACCTGCAAAAAAGGAAAAGTTACTTTGTGCTGCCACTAGAATGCATGTGGCAACCAACTTTGAGAATTCATAAATGAAGACCAAAGTTTTACATTTGCCTATGAAAGATTAATACATTTTCACCGTGAGTACTGATTGTTTATGCTGTGCACAGTTATGTTCTGTTTGCTAGTGGGAAAAAAATATTTCAGGAAAATATACTGAGTAGAGTGACTGCATCTCTGAACTCCCTCATGTCCATGCTGTGAGCACTGAATAACACTGTCCTGCCCACACTGCAAAATAAAACTTCTCTGTGGGATTTATTCCTCTGGAGGAAAAACCTAGACATCTATCCAAGCATTGCCACAAACTCCAAGTGAGCTAAAGCCATACATAAGGTAAGAAAAATGTGTCCTTTTCAGATTATTTTGCTGTAAAACAGAGATTACTCCACAATCTGCATTTAAATACAACAAATAACGCAACAAAATAGTTTATCGATTACAATTTGTAAGTATTAGTATTAACTCCAGATGACAGATGCAAATTACAGTAACCAAGTCCATAGCTCATGAATATGTGGTGAAATGTACTGAGTATAATGACGCACAATCTTCTATGCAGGAACATTAGAATATGGGCAACAATGCTGAAGAAATGCAGAACATCTTTGGATTGCAGCTTGACAACTGAACCATGAGTGAATTTGATGAAAGAGAAGTGCATTCTGTTTCTTCTAAAAGCTTATCTCTTACCTCCACCCATCATTACAGCATTGCTTGGATTTAAATGTTCGTTGTTTTTTTTCCTACTACGATAGCTCTTCAAATTCAGTACTAGATTAGACTGGAATAATGGATTTTACTGGAATAAGCATCCACATATATATGTCTGTACATAGAGACTTAGATGTTGTAGACTGACATGTGTAAGACTGAGCTATGCTGATTAAACAAAAAAAAAAAAAAAAAAAAAACAGTCTGGAAAAATTTTTCAAGGAAAGATTTAGGAGGGTAGAAATACAGTTGTCTACCCTAGTGACATCCAGCATGAGATGAAGAGCCTAATTTATTTCAGAAATGTACTGGAAATAAGATTTCCATTTGGGGGCCATTAATATCAAGCACCATGAGAGATGGAAACAGCCAATTTTGATATACGTTCCCAAGTGGGCACAGTCAATTAATCTTGTAGTACGTGAACTCTAAACAATGATTAATAAAAGAGTTGCAAAAACATTATTATGTAGAGTGCCTCACATTTCCAACATGCTGTAAACTAGCAAGTTAAGAAAAAATACGAAATGCCACTCTCTGTTCCGATGACTGTATTATTCCTCTGGGAGCTTCAAAGTCAAGGCTTGGTGGGTAGGACTTTGCAATATAAACAGCTTTGCTGAACCACGTAGAAGGAATGCACAAGTTTATGTGAATCACAGGAAAGTTTATCTCTATTTAGGTCAGCTATGATATATCTTAGGTTTCTGATACAATTTAGAGTTTTAGCATCCCAGATGCCTTACTCTCCCCTGCCACCCCATCAGCTGTGCACAGGGGCACCCATGAGCTCCTCCGGCCTCTTCTGCAGTTGCTGTAAGCGGGGTGCATGTGGGAAGAGATCCCCCACGCTCCCTGCACCGCAGCACACACAAGCAGCAGGTTGCTCGGGCACCACCTGCTGCCTACACAGTAATTCCCTGCCTGGTTTAGAGAAGAATCAATGTGTCACCTACATCTGTTGGATCAAGCTGGTATATGGCAGAAATAAAAAGTGACAAACTAACATATGCTGAAAAACACCTACAGGTCAACACCAGGTCCTAGGACCCAGAATAGACAGGCGGAGCATTTCTACTGATTTGTGTTGTAGGAAAAACGCACTAATAGTGAGTGGGGGACTGAAAGGTTCAGGAGTTTCCACTGTGCCCCATAAAACCGCTCCCAAGACTATAACTATATTCCCTTCCTTTATCCTCCAGACCTATGTGCGCATTATAGCTCATACAAAAAGCTTTCTACATTGCCTAAAAAGGCAATGCCTAATTGCCTAATTAGGCCAGAGGACCCCCCCACACCACCACTCCACTATCTCACCCGTAAGGATCAAACACCCATGGAACAGTATCTCTGTTTAACACACGCCTGTGCACACACACACAGGTGCCTCTGGGTCAAACCCACCAAGGAAAATGGGTTTCCAGTTAGCACCTGCAAAAGCAATGTGGGAACAATCATAGTAGCATGTTAATTTATCTGTTAAATACTTTTCAAGATATTTTAATCAAAACAGGCCTTATTTTCATCTCTGGGGATCAACTTTTAGCAACAATATTTAGCTATTACTTTTCCAAACTGCCCAACCTTTTTGAAGCAGTGTAATTTCAATACCTTCTTGTGGTACTGATTTAAGTGCATAGTCACTCATTTCTAAACATGCCTAGAGTTTTTCTGAAACTTTGAGAGCAATCACTGTATAAATTCAACTACTATAATCATTATTATTTTATAAGGTTAAATAAAACAGACCTGTCAATCTCTTTGAATTCAGGGTTCTGATTGCTGCTAACCCAGAGCAGGAACTGCAATGCAGCACTCCACCTTAGGGTCAAGGAGGGAAAATACCTTAAAACCAAACTCCTAAAAGTAGTAATCTCAAGCAATATTTGTTTTCTTTTCAAATGTATTCATAACTTCTAAAGACTTTTTTTTAAAATTGACCCTAAGGTAACCTTAGATTTACCATGGCTGTGCTCCTAGTGTCTTGACCATGCTGCAGGGTATTACCATGTTTAAGATGAAATGCAATTAGCACTACAGCAGGCTGGAGACCTCACCAGGAAAACAAAGAACGAACACTGAGTGCTACCAACTCCGCATTTTCCCTTTCCTGCTATTTCAATTTACAACCATGTTTTGTTCAGAGGTCATCAGTTATGGTTCCTCCTCACAAATCCGCAATAATCCTCTTTTTCAAATCAATAACTAAGCTCAGGTCTGGTCTAAGCTTGAAGCTAGCCCCAGTTTAACGAGAAGAAACCAGAATCCCACTCCCACTCCCTGAGCAGGGAAGAGAGCCCATAATAGGAAAACCCTAACTCCTCTCCTTGCCCTGAACCCGCACCTTACCAGTGACTCTCCTCATTTTCAAACTCCTCCCTCAATCTCATTCCCAGTTCCAGAATTTGGTATGAATAGCAAAAATCACCGGCCCCCTGCGGCTGCCAGGTACATCGCAACCTTCCCTCTTCCTCTGGCTTCTCGAAACCCACAGTTCTCCTCCATCATCCACATTTACTTATGGCTCACCATCACTTCCGTACCTGACCAGCAGTAGAAATAGAAAGCATTTCCAAGATGTTAAAGCTAACAAAGATGACAACATTTAAGAGTGTGCCCCTTCCATTTACTACACCAGTATTCCTTCCAACTTTACGCTATGATATCCGCACAGACCTAGCTGCATTAGTGCCCATCAACATCAGCAAAGCTTGCCAAAGCAAGCCCTGAAAGTTAATCCACTTACAGAGGAAGACAGGGGTTAGCATTGAAAACCTCCTTTTACTTCCTTAGTTATCTTCTCCCTTGTCACCTCCAGCGATAGGGAGCAGCCAACAGCAGTACACTGAACTCTAACCCATTACGCATCTTTCAAACTTGCTTAAATCTCTAACAGCATGCCTGCACTCGTCAAAATTAAAGCAGAAGACTTCATTAAGAGAGAAGCAAAACCAGCTAGTCTTCTTGACCAGAAAAGAAAGCAACAAAAAATAACCATTAAAACCAGTGAAGCAATGCCAAGCCCTATTTTGAACAAAAGGTAAACCTTCAAGTCTTCTCAGCTGAGCTGTGAGTGTATCATATAGGAAACTGTAAAAACTACTTAATTTTTCCAGCTCAGGGCACCGCAATTTGTATCTCTAGAAGTTTTGATTAATATAAGAATGATATGACACTTTGGTGTTCTCATAATTTATAATGTGGTCTAAATTTGAAATTCCCATCTTTTTAACAAAGTCAACCTTGGCAGAAGATAGAGAGAAATGACTGCAATTGCACGCAGAGTAACAATGTTAGAAACATACTCAAACGCACCATAATATTCCACCTAGAATTATACCTTCAAGCCCTGTAAAACCCAAGTAATTACCTTTCTTCTCTTCTGATAGACAAATTAGAGAGTATCCTCTACTTGATCAAACCCGAGTTTGAAACCTCCAATTTCTAGTTCTTTGTGTGCTTTGAGAAATTGACTTTACTAAAATGTTTTCAATGTAACAGCATAATTATATTATATATACACAGAGAGAGAGAGAGAGAGAATTTGAGAATTCTTCATAACTAATGGCAAAAATAAGTTTCACAAAGGATTGATTAAAAACAAAAACGATTAGGACAAAACCCTTATTATTCATTTTGGTGCAGTTCCTACGTTCACAGAAAAGTAGTATTTTTTTAAAGTACTGCAAGTTTTATTTTCTGTAGCTCCTTTAAAACTAATGCAGTATATTTTAGACCAAGAACAAGCAGCAAACCCCGTCTAATGAGCTGTGGAAAAAAAACAGGTTCTTAGAAACTATACAAATTTTTTTTTTTTTTTTCAGAAAACCTGTTTATATTATTCACCTGGGATCCCTCCAGTTGGTGCCCCACCAAAATGCAGATAGAAGAACATGCTAGCATCTCTTGCTGACTTTGAACGATCAGTGCATAACCAATGCTTTTGTTACATACATTAAGATCATGTCTTAGGCTCCACTAAAGAGGAAAAACTCCTTGCTGTTGTGTAACAGACTAGAGTAAAAAGAAAAGAGGTTAATGACTAGAAATAGATTAAAATATGGCATCTTTTTAACTGTTTTAGCATATGGTTTAGATTGCATATGTTAACAGCTCCCCAGCCAGTACTGCATAAAGCTAACTAAAGTTTTAAACCATTTCGTCTAACCACAAGCCTCCATCCATGTATTTCTGCAAAACGCTTCAAATTAATTAATTTAACTTTGCAAGTTTTCCCCTAGCAACCAACAGGCCTTTGTTATGCCTCTTCACTTCTACATCAATAGCAACAGCACTGTTAAAAATACAATGAAAGTTTCAATAACTGGGATAAAAATATATTTATAAAAAAAAACCTCATACTTTTTTAAATAGCGAGATGTCTGGACTGACAGAAGCTTGCAAGCAAAGTATGTATATATATAACCACTCTTGTATATAAAACCCACTCTCCAGTTCTTAAAGCCAATAATACTGTTCTTAAAGAGGAAAGCTACCACAAAGGATTTTTATATTTGGATTCTCAGATTTCTGTCATGCTCTATTTTGATTCAGAAAAAGAATTATGTATGCTTACACTATTGAAAATACCAAGTAAAAGAAAATAATTTTCAAGAGCCTGAGCAAGCACTTTCATTCTCCTGGAAGGGGGGGCTTTTTTTCTAGTGGAGAATTCTTCAACTCAGTACAAAGTCTTACAACTGTTTTTACATGCTTTTTCCTACAGGCAAGTAACTCACGACTGCGTACAGACGAAAGCCCCAGCACGTGCGGGACGAGCCAACTGCACACACGAGTCAGTTATACACAACACCTAAATCGTCACCTGGGGACTGAGCTGCCCCATGGCTGTACCAGACAAGCTGCTGCGAGAATTCCCAGGGAAGATCCTAGTCTATATATAGCAAGCTACTCAGATAAGGAGAGGTCATGAACTTTCTTACTTTGGCAAGACACAGAGCAAGATCTACTGGCTGCAAGCTACAGATAAAGCTGGCTGGGGGCCTTTGCTGTCTTCCAAGCAGGCAGCATTTCCAATTCACAGCCCCCGTACCCCTTCAAAACTAAAGGGGGGGGGGGGGGGGGGAATCAAAGTTTTGGTGAGTTTTTACGCAAAAGTGCTGAAGAACAGGGAGAGGCAAGAAACCTATTTATTTAGTCCTCACTTTAAAAACCAAACTGTTGATATGAGCAGACTAGACCATAAAGGAGGTGGGGCGACACAAACAGCACACAGACAGTAACGCGGGAGGAGGGATCACACTCTCCTGGCTGTTGTCAATCAGACATTGACTCACAGTAACACCCTCAGCTAGGCCAAACTTCTGTTCCGAGTTCACATACATGGATTTCATCAGGAGGTTTGCACTGAACAATAAAATTTAGCCCTAATAACATTTTATTTTGCTGGATGACTCGTACCTCTTCTACACTTCCTACTTCCTAAAAGGCTGATGTCATTTCACTGTTCTTTTACATAGCATGCGGGTTGTTACACTAGGAATGCGGTTCCCTTCCTGCCTAGAAAGACAAAGTACAACACAAAAATTAGCAATAAAGTAAAATTTTGCCATTTGAAAGAAGAGAAATATTTTAGACAGCTTCGCAATACTAGTAATTCTCACCCTTAGCAGAAAGTTTTCTTAAATGCAAGCTTCTTGAAAAGCAAACTTGAAGTGAAAACGTCAGTTCTGGCAAAGCTTTGATTTGATAGGAAGATTTTCTAGAAGAGACACCAGCATCAGTGATTGAGACATCCGACATTTGGGTTGAAAGAGATGTCTGTGGAGGGCCCTGCAGAGTACAGCCTTGCTGCTGAACCTCCCGCCTCCCGGCTGAGCGCCCTGCCCCATGGAGACTCCCCTTCTGACACCAAACTCTCCTGCATTTTAGGAAATAGTTTTTACAAAAGCTGCCACTTTCACTGAAATACTGTAAAAAAGTAAAACCTAAATTTTTTTTTCCCCACACACAACAGAAAATTTGTTCCCTAGCAAGTTCTATCATTTAAAGCCATGGTTGTTTCAAAAGTCACTTAGCTTCAGTAAAAAAAAAAAAATATTTTTTTAAACTGCCTTAGACTCAAAAGTTTCAGACTTCTCAAGCTCATACAAAACATTCTTTTCAGACTGAGTATCTACACTAAAAAAGATCAAACGTTACACTGTGAAAGTCAGCCTCCTCAATAATAAAGACAGGGACACACATGCCCCCCCCACCATTCGCTTGAACTCCGGAATTTTTCGTCCTTATGAGAACTACAATCTTGTTGCACAATACGATGTAACTATTAAGTCTATACAAACTGTTCTCTCCACTGGTCTGTAAAGTAAGAGTAAAAGCAGACATGTTTATGCTGTCAATTCAGAACATGCCATATTGTTTAAAATGAAACAGATCGATTAGAATTTAGCACACTGATGTTTTAAAGCGATAATTTATATCATCATACACAGTAAATCTAATAAAAATTCTTATACTTTGATTTCAAGTCAGTCTTACCTGGATGACTGATTTAAAGACATTTTAAAGAAATACAAAAAGAAAAGACTTCCTTGAAATTTTCAGTAGTCCACCACATGGCCTTTGATAAGCTACACACGTCTTTCAAGGTTCACAGGAAAAAGGGCATGTCTTCAAAATAGCTACTCTTCCAAATACAAAACAAAACAAAAAAAAAAAAATCTGTGCTTAAACTTTCATACTCACATGTGCTCAAAAGACAAATGTTACACTGAAATAATTAAGGTCAATATACCAATGACAGACATCAGAAATAGTTCTATAAGTAATTATGTCCGCATATGTTACTCTGTACAGAGATACTCGGGATGCAAGATTTGGACCTCGGTCACAACTGAACAGATGCTTGTATTTTGATTCACACCATCATGATCGAAAAGGATAAAAAAACTCAATTACTTCTGCTTTAGGATTTTCACACCTCAAAATCCAAAGACATTTAGATGTAACGCTTTAGTTTGAGCTCACTTTTTTTGTGTTCATGAAAAACAGGTGAGGCTATAGGTACTTACTGGAAATGCTTAACTGAAATAGAGTTAAGGTGGGGTGCACGGGGCACCCCCAGCTCAGCTCCGGAGGGGTGCCGGCAGCAGAACTGCAGTTGAACAGCAGTGCGGACAGGATGGGCAGGCGTACCCATGGCAGTGCGGTGACGCAGAGGAAAAGCTCAGTGAGATGTCCTCCTCCTCACCCCCGGCTTACTGCCGACGTTACCACAGCAGCTGGAGATTTCAGCGAGAACCAGGGTCCTGCTTTCCCAGAGACGGAGCATCTGCCCCAGAAAACTTACAGCTCACAGTTGATCTACTTGAAATTATACTGACCTACCTAACTGAATTTCCTAAAACTCGTTTTGTTATTTTCAGAGAAGACTGTGCGTGGACAGGGGTGCGCCACAAGTAACAGGTTCCCGTAACCTGTCAGTGCAAAGTTAACTACTTTTAATTCTGGAACAGGCATATCCACAGCCTGTTTCAGTGCAAACTCAATGAGAAGAGAAACACTTTCCACTTCTCTGACGGGGCTGAAATACAGCCTTTTTGCCTGTTATACTGCTTGCATGGCATGGGAGAAGGGCTCTCCGCCCCCACCTCTCTTCCTTGGCTTTCCTGGCTGCCTCTGAAGCTGAAAGAAGAAAATAAAAGAGGGCTTCAGACCAGAAGTAAACATTAGTATATTCTAACCAGCAGCAAAAGAGTTTGGGGAAATTACACAAACCACCACCACTGCAGTCCCTTGAGGGACTCGGGGTTTTGCCCCCACCAAGAAGCCTTAAGAGTCTAAATTACAGGGATGAGACATGGGTTAGCCGGGGCAAGCAGGAGGGAGGGCAGAGGATGCAGTTCAGTGGGTGATGCTCAGCCATCTTTTAAAGATGTGCAGAAGCAGCTCTAAGCACAACACAGAAGTGTCACGGGAAAAATAAAAAAAAAAGAAAAAAAGAAAACAAAACCTCCAGAATTTGTTATTACTAACAAATCTCTGTCCCTTGAAAGAAAAAATTATCAATTCAGCCAAACTCTGAAAAATATAGTTTGTCTTTGGACTACATCTCACAGCTCAGATTTTCACAGTGCAGCTAAGACACCGAGGAGATAAGCATAGAGTTTTCTGCAATTAACTTGCATTTAGCTTTAGAATATTTCTGTCGACGTAAGTTTCTCCTGTTTCAAATCTTAAAGGCGAAAGGGGATCAGGGAAAGATTACTCAAGACTTCTGTTTGTTATACTCTCCTTTGATTACAGACTAAATCCAAAAGAGACTACCCTGAAAGGCCAACATAAATGTGCAACCACATAATTGGTCTGGCTCAAATGGCACTGAATTCAGAAGAAAAGTGCCCCCAACTCCAGAGAGACTCAGCCTGTGCTTGAATGCCACATTAAACTCAGTTTACTGTTTGTTTTAAAAGCCATATGCATATGCTACAGGAATGTTTTGCCAGGCTCAGGCAGTGACAGTAGATACACCATGAAGAGCCCTTGTCTTCTGCCAAGACGTGTATAGCACAACTGCATTGTTTTTCTTGCTCACTCTCAGAAAGCATTTTAATTTGGCATAGCGGATCATGTTTTATTCTAGTGAAATTCTTGCATGCTATGTGTTTACCATGGGTCAATGTTAACAAACATTTGCAAAATTTTGGAGTCCAAGTACACAAGAAGCTCTCAGGAAGCAAAGTAAATAAACAAAGAAATACATTTGATTCTTAACCCATGTGATAACCAAAGAAGGAAACTGTCATTTTGCTATAAAGCAGGTACTGTGCTGTTATACAGGGCAGCTGTCACATGAATAAGTCATGAAAGTGTGTCATTATACATAAGTTGTCCACATAACAGCCAGTCCATTAGTTTTTATGGCTCCCCCCCTTCACCAGATGAGAGCAAAGTCCATTTACACCAGAGGAAAAGGAAACTCTCAGAAATACTGCTCGTCACTTCTGGGACAGCAGGGATAAATTAAGGAATTTCAGTGCATTATTACTGCCAGGAGTTTTGGTCAGCTGCAACATGCAGGACAGTAACAGTTGGAGGTCATACATGCTGTTCCCCAGCACAACAGTACTGCCTGCCCCTGGAAAGACATCACTGAAGGTCTGAGCCACCCATTCATTTTTCTTTATATATGTTTTTGTTGCTTATTCTGTTCCTGTTTATGCTGATAAAAGTGTTTTGATTACTCCGGTTGAATTAATACAGGAAAATGTTTTGTTTTCAAAATAATAAAATCTAGACTAAAATTATTTTGTAATTCACAATACAGGTTTTTCTTTTCCAGCTGCTTTTAGAAAGCAGAAGGGAGAACCGAGGCACACTTAAGAACATCGAGTTTACCTATGCCCAGTCTTCAAAATAAAAAATGCTAATGCTGACGTGCTTGGGGTACTTTATGTCCCACCACCTGCGGAAGTCTGGCCTCCTGGAGCGGGCGGCACAAACGGCCGCAGGGACCGGCAAGAGGAGCAGCCACAGGGCTGACCCAGGCCACAGGGGATGGAGGGGAGGCGGAGGTGCCCGAGGCTGGGCCAGGCCAGGAAGCATATTGCCCTCGGGACAGCAAGGCATCAGCAAGGCTCGAATCACAACCCAGAGACCCGACTGGACAGGACTCACCCCTGGGGGTGCTGTGATGGGTGGCTCCTGGCAATACAAGGACATTAAGCAAGCTCACGTCCCCAGGCCTCCCCGAGCTCTGCTCCTGCATCCCTCAGTATGACCTGGGTCTCTCCTATTTCTTGTCTCCTCACTTGTCTTTCAGGCGCTCTGCAGGTAAGCGGCTCCTGGATGCTGCCACTGCGGCAAAGCGAAGCACAGCAGGGGAAACAGGGTGGGGAGCGCAATGCCAGCGGTAGCACCGGCTCAGGTTGGCTTCAACAGCTAAAAAGTCACCTCAAATTCAACCGACTGGCACTTTGGTCAACACTACCAACAGCCGTCAGTCTGCTGGATGGTAACTGCTATTCCTCTCACCAGAGCCAGCACCCTGGGACCTCAGGTAAACAAATTCAACAAGGCATGGAGGCCTCCTCCATTTTGCCATGGACTATCACAGAACGTACAAGAAAAGGAGGACAGGAGCCTCAGTGGACAAATTCACTGTAGGTTAGCAGAGGGCCACAAGATCCTTCCCAGCTTCCTCCCCCCTCCTATTATGAAAAAAAAAAATAAATTCTAAGTTACATAGGGTTTTCCAAGCCTTCTGTCAAGCAAGGAGTACAGCCATGCAGACCAAGGAAAAGATACCATAGCAGAAATCACGGACGCATACTACCTATCTCTGGGGGAAGAAGAAACCCATATGCCGCAGCTGCTATAAACCAGGTGACCATAGATAATCAGGCCACAAATGGTCTTCAGTATGCCCAGAAATAAACTGCCCAAACACCACATTGCTGGTGAGCAGCCATTTTTACACACTGCATCCCCGCTGCTTATCAGAGAACAACGGGAGTCATTCCCAACAAAATGTACTGTTGAGGCTTGTAGCGTGAATCCATGTCCACAACCAGCTACTTACATATCATTACTGGACAGTACGAAATGCAGTGGGGAAGGCAGTCCTGCTGCAGGTTAAGGAAGTTCACCCAGCAATCACGTGCACCCAGTTATTTCAATGATCCTTAAGTCAAAGCATCCCCCAACCACCCGAGGTCCAACGTTTCCTCTCCTGTCAATGCCAAGCGCCCAAGCTGGTCACACCTGCAGCAGCCTTTTAGCATACACCACGTATGTACCAAAGGAGCTCCAGCATATGTGTCACCTCACACAGAGTCCTTCAAACGCTGACTGGCTCTGATGAAGCCTTGATCATCTGGCAAACGGGCCTTAAACAAAACAAAACAAAAAACAAACAAACAAAAAAAAAGATCTTGCAGAAAAAAGCAAGCTGCTCTGCTAACTTGCTTTGTTGGTATTACAACATCTTAAATATTACAATAAATAAAAATACAACAAAATCAGAAGTAGCTGCCACTGCTAGAAAATGATGCGTTTGTCCCCAAAAAAACTGAGAGGTAACACACATTACTGGAGGGAATTATTTTTTTCTTAAAGGTGGCAGAAAGCAGCGAAATTGACAGTCAAGTGACAGGCTCCATCAAATTAAGATTTCAGAGGAAACTAAGCAAGTACTCTACAATGACAGGAAGTGAATCTGTGGACAAAGCAAATAAAATACTTTGCCTTGCTCCAACTCTTAAAGTATTATTAATGTGGCTTTTGCTGCGTACACAAGTTTTAAAGCCAATTACACTCTGAAAATGCTTACCAAAAAAATATCTGATTTATTGGAGTCTTTACAATAACAAAGGTTAGCCAGAGAAATGTAGCTACGGGTATATTAAAATGCAGTTACTGCTGCACAGTGTAGAAAGCTGTTCCATACCCAAGAATTTAGCTGCTACATCATGTAAAACGGAAACCACGACAAAAATGACAAAAACCAAAATGAACGTAAGTGAGCTTCCTCAATTAGCTGAGTTCACTGGATAAGACAAAGAAAACCATATTTTACAGCAAACTTGGTTTTGCCTTCAGCAGTATATCACAGATTTCATCCCAGTCTGGTCACTCAAAACCAACAGCAAACCCAGCGGGACAAGGGCGCTGCTGCCCTCCGCACAAAGCACATGCACAAGCATCCAGCCTGCACTTTGGCTTCTGGACTTATGGATGTCTGGTCTTAAAAGCTCCTGCAGACTTCTTTTTTTTTTTTTTTTTTTTTTACACATATAATTTTTAAATAAATAGCCTGGGTATCTTGTTTTTGTTTTTATATCTAGAACCTACAAACAAGAAGTAAACAAGGCTTACTGCAAAAGTAAATGAAAGTCCAGTAAATATCCACACCCAGAGTCACTGGACTGTGAACAAAAGCACCTTATTGCAAATGCAGTTTGAAGTATGGCAGCAAGGACGGGTAAAGGAAATACAAAGATGGGTGACAGCAAAGTGCTGCCTCTGCTCTTCCAATTTCCTTCTGTTCCCCACAAATGATTTTTTTAGGATAAAATTATTCCTTTGATTAGAAGTCTCGTGCATCCGCGTATCATACAGTTACATTTATGGGCCTTGTACTGCATCCTGGCTGGTTTTACTAGCTTGTATTTTAAACAAGCTCAGCTATTTTTGGTTGGGTTGTTTTTTGTGGTGGGTTTTTTGTTTTGTTTTGTTTGTTTGTTTTTTAATGCTTACAATTTATCAATTCTTCTTGCAGGAATCAATGATGTGCATTCCACTTAAGTGGGCTCAGGCTTCCCTTCCTGGTGTCCCTCAGCACACATACTTGCCAGCGTATCATTTCTCTCCAGTGCAGAGCTTTAAGGAAGCTCGCTCTGAAATGCAGACAGACTGTGTTCAGAACTGGTGCCAGAAACCCTCTACAATGCACTGCAAAAAGGTCTCTACAACAGCCACGTATATTCTGCCGTCTCTTCCATTTTCTGCAAATTCCTGCCTCCATTAAAAACACACTATTCACTTGCTAGCAAACTTGTACATGCAAACAATTTGCTTTTTCATTATTATATTTTTTCATTGATTGAGACCGAAAGAAGTTTATATTTTTAAAATCTGAAAGAAAAATTATGGGCAAGTCTCCCCCACCTTTTCTGGAAAGAACATGCCTCCTCTACTTGAGGGGGGGGGGGGGGGGGGT